>JAFREQ010000030.1:7832500-8432500 GCA_025331565.1 Holacanthus passer | reverse complement strand
ATTATCATTATTATTACAAGATGATGATAGAAATCACTGATATTGTTTTCTTGTGATATTATGCTAAAACATATTTCGGTTAATAACCTAGACTTCTTGGATAATATTCTTGGACTTTTTGGTGCATTGCGCAATTTTTAATAATGAAATTTTAATAATAAATCTAATTAAAGATGACAAGAACCATATTGCTTTTTTGTCTGCCTTTTCTAACCGTAGGTAGTTGCATGTGGAAAAAAAAGGTGTTTTTTTTTTTAAAGTGATTTAGGTAATTTAGGATAATGTTTTCAGTTGTGAAAGGCTTGTAGGCAATAAGAGGCTGAATCCTAATTAGAGCATTTTTACAGTTTGTGTCCGGGTGTTGATTTCCACATTATACCGTGATGATGTTAATGGCGCCCGTGATTAAAGCGGGTTAAGTGACTGACCTTCAGTGTGTGCGTGAGTGAGCGTGTGTGTATGAGAGAGAGGTTTACCTGCTGATGATTGTAAAGATGATAAATGGTAGCCAATACTTGAAGCCCATTACAAATTAAACTCCGAAAAGAATAAACATAGAGAGACGCCAGCGCCCGTGGCCGTACAGGTAAGATATAATGTCAGACGGTCTGAAGCACGCTGAGAGCAAATTAGTCGCAAGAGCAGATGACCAATAGGGCGGAAACATGCGATCCATCAATTTTGGAGTGTGTAGTCTGCGTGCAGGTATTCACCTTGTTTCTTTTTACACTATTTTGTCTGTTCTAAAAAGTGTTCAAGATGTTGTTGATGTAAGTAGGTGTGTTGTGTGATTGAAGGAACAGTTTTGAAGATACAATGGTAGCAATGAAAGAAAAGCTGTAGGAGTAAATCGGGCTTCAAAAACTGTCAAGGTACCCCATATATCCACATTAGAACCCAAACACCCAAGGAATGCCATCTGAGAATAGTTTAGTAGTTACATAGCTAATACAGCACTACTGTTCACTGTACCCTGTTATCTAGCAGGATAAACAAATCTGAAAATAGTCTGAGGTGAATTTAGGCATTTGACACAGACAATTATTTATTTATCTGCAAACTTTTTACATTCAGTTGTTTGTAAAGTTTAAATATCATCTTACTGTTATAGCTAAACCTAAATTATTTTTTGGTCCATCAACATAACCAGCAGGGCTTAGTGAGACACAGCAAAGTCTAGCTCCACTTTGTACCTGAAGTTAATGTTTCTGCAGTATCATATTTGCATAGTGAACAGCTATATTGTATAAATGTGTGTGTGTGTGTGTGTGTGTAAGAGAGAGCGAGATAGCGAGAGAGTGCATACTGTACATCTTCAACCTGTGTATTTGTGAGACAGATTATATAACAGTTGGGATGCAGTGTAAAACATAATTTAAACAGAATGTAATCCCCTGCAAACAAAGTTCTTACTGACAATGAGTGTTCCCAAGAACATATAGTAATATCCTTGATACAATCATGTGTTTCACAAAGTGGTAAACCTCACCTCATCCTTGCTTGTGGATGGCTGGATTTTTTAGAATGCCCCTTTCATACCCAATCACGATACAACTGCCTGTTACCAGTTAACTGATTGAATGTGTAGAATGTTCCAAACGGGTGTTTTTTGAACAACTTTCCCAGTCTTTTGTTGTCCCAGTCCCAACTTGTTTGAAGCGTATTGCTGGCATCAAATTCAGAATAAGTATATATTTACAAAAAAATATTAAATTGATGAGGTAAAACATTAAATATATATTATCTTTGTACTGTTTTCAATTGAGTATAGGTAATTTATATAGCAGTTTTCTCCTTGACCTGTTCCCTGTTTGACTTCATGTCTCATATAACCCCTACTTTACAAAGACACATTGTGGTTCTTGTTGCTATTAACACAATTTGGTACTATTACGAAAACACAATTCAAATAGACTTTTTTGCTCATCCCAGGCTTTTTCTCTATTCACATTGGCAGAAGTGAAAACAGAACAGAAGTTACAGTGGGATTAAACTTATGTATGAAGCTAGTTAACATTCACCAGGTCTTCATACAGTTTTTCTACATTGCTGTGTAGCAATCTCACTTATGCACACTTGTATAAAAAATATCAAAACTGGTCCTACAGATGTATGCACCTACATAATTTTCCATCAGTATATTTTACTTTCTACACTCTCATAGAATGTTTAGCATTAGAAGTCTTGCTGTAAAAACTGGGAAGAATTGATTTTCAACACACAAATAGATGAAGAGTCAGAGTCATGAAATGTGACATTTCTTGAAGCATTTTCTGTTTAAAATGTGTGAATGATATGCAGTTAATAGCTTCTTTGTGAACCTGGCAAACAGGCCGGTTCAATTAAAGCGGCACTGATGGTAGATCTAAACACCAAACAAATAAGGTTATCTACCCAGGGGCACCCATTAATATTCCAAATGATGCAATAGTTTTGGAGTGGTTTTAATTTACTATAAGGGATGAAACAATGAGAGGAGTACAGAAATATCCATGTGAATAAAGAGGTCAGATCGAAACATTATTTTATTAGGTCAAAGGGTGTGGGGTGGTCTTATGGTATACAAACACACATAGGCATTTTCTCTTGAGAGGCTGCACAAAGATCAAACGGTATTAAGGTGAGGTGAAAAGGAGAAATGAAAGCAATGGAAAAACTGAACCTGGGGTCAGATCCTAGGATTTCTTCAAGAGAAAACTAAAATCATTTGTCTTTGTAACTTTGTGAACTGATTGAGGCTTATCAGTGCTGACACTTTTTCTCATCTTTCTGGAACATAAGATTGGTTGGTAAAATATCCAGAAGGTAGTCAGTTCCTACTGTAAATTAGCCACACCAGTCTGGTGGACAGGTAGCAATGAGGTTACTGACTTTGTAACAAATTTCAAATCAACAAATTAGAATTTTATGGTCATTGTAAAATCTGTTCTGGATTTTACAGGGAGCTAGTGCAGAGAGGCTAATATCCTAGTTCTTGTCAGTACAGTGCAGCAGCATTCTGGATCAGCTGGACTCTTGACTTACTGGGGCAGCCTGACAATAAAGAATTGCAATAATCCAGCCTACAAGTAACAAATGTATGGACAAATTTTTCTGCATCTTTTTGAGACAAGATGTGTTGGATTTTTACAATATTATGTTTACGTTATGTGGGAGTTAAAGGACATATCCTGATCAAAGATCAACTCTGAAATTTCTTACAGTTGTGCTGGAGGCCAGGGGAATGCCATTTAGAGTAACCATATATTTAGATGATATGTTTCGGTGGTGTTTGGGGCCAAGTACAATAACTTCAGGGTTCCCATGTTTGAAGATTAATCGGTCTTGGCTGAGGGTAGGAGGTGATGAATTATGTCTTTAACATTTAAAATTTTATCATTAAAGAATTTCATGAAGTCTTTACGACTGAGGCCTATAGGAATGCATGGCTCAATAGAGTTCTGACTCTCTGTCAACCTGACTACAGTCCAGAAAAGAAGCCTGGGGTTGTCCTTATTTTCCTCTATTTATGATGAGTATTATGATGCTCTGGCATTGTGGAGAGAATCCTTATATATTTTAGAACCATCATGCCAGACTAAACAAGACTCTTCCAGTTTGGTAGAGCAAAATTTCCTTAATTTCTGGATTTGGTGTTTTACCATGGCACTAGCCTCCTTTATTTTATTACCTTCTTTTTTTAGAGAGGCAATAGAGTCAAGTGTCAATCACAGTGAACCCGCAGCTCTGTCAACAAGATGATCTGCTTAGTAGGGACTAAAGGATGGAATCATTTCCCTAAGTTTAGCTACTGCACTATCAGATAGACATGTATAACCGGAGTTTTTGTCCAGTGGAGTGTAGTCCAGTAATAGGAATAAATAATTAAGTAATTGTCTGATGAAACAGGATTCTTTGAAAAGACTATTAAGTGTTCAGTTTCAATGCCATATGCCAGAACAAGGTTGAGGGTATGGTTAAAACAGTCAGGCAAAACCAATCACACACACACACACACACACACACATATATATGACATATTTTTCCAGCTTCCATTCTGGACTATTGCTGTGGTGGTGTTAATTTGTAATACATTTTTATGTATAACTCCTCCTCTGGTTGCTGTTGATTTGATTTAATTAACTTAAGTGGTTTGGAGTGGCAGACAGTCTCTATGGGTTTTTGGGTGGGTAGCTGCTGTAATGGAAGCTTAGAGAGGCATGTAGGACTGCATCCTGGTCTCAACTCTGGGTTGTCATGGTTTTGGTACACTAATACATTTGGTCAGATTTCTAGATATAAGAACAACTCCATCCAAAGTGGGAAGAATGCCATCTCTCCTAATTAGACCAGGTATTCCCCAGAAAGTCCACCAATTATCTGCAATGCCCACTTCATTTAATGGACACCACCTCGACCTGAGCCAGCGGTTGAATGATGACATGTGTTGAGACATGTCATCATGGCTCAGTTTAGGCACGGGCCCAGGGAAAATTAGAGTCTGACAATGTCTTTGCATATGTACACACCGACTAATTTTAGTAATTTTGGCTATACCAAGCGGGAACCTCTGGTGCTGAAAAATGAAGCCAACATTGAAGTGCCAAAAACTGCAGTTCCCAAAATGGCCACGTGAGGCAGGCTGTGTTTGTGGTGTTTCTGCCTTTTGGATTATTTTTTTATGCAAATACCAGATAAATAACATGGCTTGCTGTGTGATTAATTGTATTAATAGACTTTCGGCTGTGTGTTGTCCTGATGTGGGACATCTGTTCTGTGTTCTCGGTGTGTTTGTTCCGGTATTTGAGGAGCTGCTTTTCAGCTGGAGTTTCTCTCCGGTGTCCAGGATAACTTTCTTTGGGGTGAGACAGTTGTGATTGATCTGAGCTAATGATGCTAACGGGAGTGTCTGGTAGCCACAGTTATTAAACTGGCTGCACCGAAGTCAAAACATAATAGAGAAGTGTAATAATTTGGCATAAAATGGTGTTAATACTTTTAAACAAAAGGCGTCAGTGTGAAGTTGTAAAATAAAGGTCCGCCACGTTAGTTAGCTAATGATGTGTAATCTTAATATTGCCATACAGACAACGTAACATTAACATAATGTTATGCTAAACTTTGTCACGTTAAATCAAAAAGTGTTGAACTGTATGCAAATACGATAAAGTATGTGTAACTTACAAAATATTCACGTTACATTTTAACATCGTTCCAGGTAAATAAATCTAGATGTTGTTATTGGTTAAGCTGGAGTTGGTTATTGATGCTAAAAATCAAATTGATCAAATTCGATGGTACACAAACTCAAACATTATTATTTATATTAAGATTATAGACAGCAATTTCAAGTTTATTATACTTCAGAAAGTGATTGATTGTGATCGGCTGGAGGCTGAAATGTCGACAATAAACGTTATGCCTGCATTTTAGGAGGAAATGTGCAAAGCAGCGTAACCAGTGTCAAAGTGGGCCAGAACCACAGGGTTAGTCGGGGAGCTCGGTAAGTTTCAAGCTCGGTGGGTGTGTTTTATCAAACAGGCTTCATTCAGCTCCACCTTTGCTTCACCTTTTTGTCCATATTTGGATTTGGAGTTAGGTGACATCACCCACTGCCAAGATGGTGACACTTTAATGTTCAGTTATGAAAATAGTGTTGCTAACAAGCTAGCAACAATATTCACTTTCCTTTGTCATATTTTGCTGCTGCCATTGTTAGCTTTCCTTTACGACCTCTATGTTTGGGCCACCAATGGTAATTTAGAAATTTGCGAAGGTAAAATCCCAGTTTCTGTTTTTTGGGGTTTTTTTGTATTTGATTTTACCAAAACAGAACAAAGAGGTGCCCTTGAGAAGGTTAGAGAAGGTTGAGACTTAGAAACTATATAGAATTACACACAATACTTAACAAATTTACTTGTGATTTGTCTCATCATTTCCCTCAGGCAATAGTAATTAGTACCTACTAGATATAGTTGCAGTATTTTTTTTTTTTCATTTCAAAAGTCCTTGCATCAAACAGTGCACTTGTGGCAGCACTTGTAACTACATGTATGCAGTAAACTATCACTATTATAATGACAATGCTACTGAGCACAATCTATCAGTCTAACCATACAGTGTGTGTATATCTTTTTGTGTTTGAAATGAAGTTAATTAGTTGTCGATGAGCTAAGCTCCTCAGAGAATTAGCTCGCTTCTCTTTGTCAGGGAAAGGGTCAGTGAGAATGAGAGAGCAACAAAGAGACAGCATCAGAGGTATCATGTGAGACATCATTCCACAGCTGGTCCACAGATGGCTGGAGCTGACACACATGCATGACCTTTTCTCATCTACAGTGTATATCGAGCTAGCCAGCTACAGCTAAGACAGCAGCTAACTACAAACACTATTTGGTAAGAAACTCATTTGCTTACTACTGATTGGTCAAGAATATTCTACTGTATGTCCAGTATATGTTAATGTAGGCATGAAGAAATACCACAGGAATCTTGGTGATGTGGCCAAAAGCGTCTTGATGTCGTTTGATCAATGCATTTCATCAGTTCACAGACAGAGAGAGAGAGAGAAAGTCACTATGTTTTTATTATATGAGGTGAGGTGCCTGTGCAGACAATACCCATCCCAGCCACAGCCTGTTCATCCTGCCACTGTCTGGCAAGTGATACAGAAGTATCTGCTGCCGTGCCACCAGGCTACAGAGTAGCTTCTTTCCTCTGGCTGTGAGACTCCTTAATTCATCCTCTGCATACACAATAGTTTATTTTTATGACTTATTTATTCAACCATTTAGTGAGTAGCCTAAAGGGAACACAACTAGCATTTTGTTATACAACCACATGTTGTAGAATACTAAATAAATGAACTCTGTATCTCTGGGTTGGCGGTTCAATCCTCACATATTCTTGTGCAAGATAATCCCAGGTTGATCACAATGAACAAGCTAGACTAGTTCTTGTCAGTAAGTGCACAAAGTGTGGCAAATATGTTTTTCTGACCTCATATCTGGAAATGAAGTTGTAACACAGCAATGCTAATTAGGAGGAACACTGTATTTTGGTTTCAGCTGTGAGTGCATTGATGCCCCAACTCATTGATAACTTGGATTTATTCAGCTTATCTGGAGGGCCTGGAGCCCTTGTGTTGTATTCACTTGAAGTGCAGTACACAATCCACAGTTCTTTTTTACTGTTTGCATGCATTTTGACTTTGTATCATTCCTGAAATTGCAGCATGTTTCTGTTAACGCTCATTTTTGTTGTGTGATTTTTATTTTGCAACATGTTTCTGTTGTGGTACTTGCTTTAAAGTATATGAATTTGAATTGTTCAAGAAGTCATGGCAAATTAAAAAAACAGAGTAAGGATTTCCTATTACTATTTTAATTTCATTACTTTTTTCATTCACATTTATAAAATTTTTAATCTTACATACATTTTTTCTGCAGTTATACTTCGCTTGATGAGTTCCCTTTTTTAATTCACCACATTTCAAGATGACATATGGTGCAACAGAGTAAATATAGGAAAATAATTATTCAAAAGAATATTTTTTTCATAAGACAGTATCAGCTGCTTTGCCTTGTTTTAGTGTGTATCTACATCTCAGCTTCATCACTGAAAAAGGACTTTTTTTCATTCACATAATACTCAGTGCTCACCTAGTTCAATTTCCTCCTTCCTTCCTGTCTGTGATGAAAATATAAGCTAGCAGCTCTCTGCTGTCCTGGAGCAGCACTAGCAGCAGTAAATCTACCAGTAGACAGACACAGGGAGACAGAGAGAAAATGTGATCTAACAGTGATCACGTCCTTGTGTGTCTTCTGAACTAATAAATCATCATTGAGTGCGGCTCTGCTTGGGCTGCGTGGCTATGCCAGCTGCTGCTGAGTGTTGCACGACATCTGACAAGAGTTGAGACATAGGCGGCATAGTCTCAACGACAATAATGTGGATAACATCTGCTTAGAAGGGTCTGAAACAAAACATGAAGAAATACTGATGGTATGGTTAGGTTTAGTTTCCTACAGGTCTTACAGAAATTAAGTGTTGTGTCATTCACATTGAGGTTTCCTTGCATTTTCTTAAAAAAAAAAAAGTTATCAAACAAGCAACCAAAACACAAGAGAAAAAAAAAAAAAATCAAATTTCAGTATAGCCAGTACTGCACACTGATCAACTATACACATTCTCATAATAAAACATATACAGTTTACATGCTCTTAATTATATAATGCATAATACATAAAGCATTTCATTTCATTTCCACTTCAAATCAGATCAGTGATATAACTCAGTAATCACCCCACAGAAACAACATAGAATTCAGTAACAACTACCCAAAAAAGGAAAAGGAATAAAGAAAAAAAGGAGAAAAGAAAAGAAAAAGGAAGAAAGGAAAAGACCTGGTTGCTTGTTTGATGATAGTGCACATATAGTATGTGCATAGTTGAGCTCAATGTCTGGGGCCATTACATACCCTTCGTCCCAGTGCATTAAGATTTGAAACGACATGTTGTACTTGAAAGAAATACACATCCATCTCATCAAAGCTCCTGTGATTTGTCTAGATAAGATGATTAATTTGTGCAGATATATTACATTTGTATTCTTACATACATTTGTTTCTGCAGTTGTGTTTCATTTGGTGATTTCTTTTTTTATTTCACTACATTTTAAGATGACATAAGGTGCTGTTCCATCACAGTGTTATTATTTTTAATTTTTATATTTAATTTTTAAGTGAATGATTTTAATGTTTTTCCATTACTGCTGTGCTCCCAAGACTCAAGTTTGTTTGTGTCACCCAAAGGTGACTAAATAAATTAAAATAAGAAGCAAATAAATTTATGTTTTTGTCTTGCAAAACGACTTTCCATAACAACAACAAGTTTTCACTCAGGTCAGACTGTGTTTGCATTGAAAGCTGTCAAAGCTGTCAAATTTAGATTTCATTGCGAATGTTAAGAAATTTGTACAGTGAGAGACACCAATAAGTGAGTAAGGAGTAAATAGGATAAAATCTTGAGAAGACGGTGTTGGCAGTCATGGCTGTGAGGCAGAAAAGTGATTTTCTGGATCATCAAATGAACTTTGACCCTGGAAGTACTTAAGGTTAAAAGTTTTGATATCCCAGCACAACAGTTTAATCAAATCACAGTAATGACTTGTCCCAAACTATTTATTATAGACTTCGATCCAGATCTTCCATCCAATGACTAGTGTGTTGGAGGAAAAAACACATAAAGTCTGTTGTTCCACCAGTTATGTTGAGTCAAGAATTGAAATAGGTCTTCTTGATCATTTTAAAAGGTGTGTTACACACTGATGAAGGCTTTGAATTAAACATTTTAATAGAATTAGAAAATAGAAAAACAGTCTGAGAACTACAAAAAAAAATCGTTCTACTTTCCCGTTTATTTCTTTGCGTGCTTACAATTGTACTGTTCAGCAATTGTCACACACTAATAAGCCACAGAGCGGATGGATGATAAGACATAATAAGAATAAAATCTAGGATCTGGACACAGTTGATTTGACATTGGTATTGGTATTGAAACTGTCCACTCGCGACAGAGGAATTAATTAATTTTTATTCACATTGTTTAAAATTCTGAAACAAAAAATGGTCAGCTCTTTTTCCATATCCATTCCAAAAAATGTGGCAGGAATCATTAAGCTGGGTTGAAATTTAGGTTTACTACTGGCCTACTGAAAATGATAATGGCATTTCAGGTAACACTGGACTGGGCAGGATTTTTCAGCTGTGCTGTAATCAATAAGGAAATATGTGTTGATGTATATCAAGATATATCTTAATGAGCAGATCAAGAATTATAATGAAAACTAAAAAAAGTTAAATTAAAAGTAAACACTTAATAAAAACAAAACTGTATAAATGAAAACTTTTGTAACACCACTCTGTTTTCATCATCATCATTATCATGACATTTATTTCAGAATGTGTCTTTGCTGTTTAGAGAAGAGAAGATTAATGAACTATTTAATACTGAAATGTTATCCACAAGCGCTACACCAACCCATGCTCCTGCATATGTGGAGTTTTTATACTATGTCACCTGACTTCCTGTTTTGCTCCTGTCACAGTTACTATAGCCACTGTGGGTCATAATAAGTTGCTGGTACAGAACAGAACACAGAAGCATGTTTGTCTGCGAGTTTGTCTGCTGCAACCAGTCGCGGCAGATGGCTGTCCATCACTGAGCTTGGTTCTGTCCGAGGTTTCTGCCTGTTAAAAGGAAGTTTTTCCTCGCCACTGTCGCATCAAGTGTTTGCTCATGATGGGAACTGTTGGGTCTCTATAAGTAATATTATAAAGAGTATGGTCTAGACCTGCTCTGCATGTTAAGTGTCTTGGGATAACTTTTGTTGTGATTTGGCGCTATACAAATTGAATTGAATTGAATTGCATGCAACCAAGGTGTATTGCATGAAGGAAAATAACTTCCATAGATATTACCTTTGACCTGAACAACAATTTTAAGGCCATCTCACACATAGAAAGACACACAAGGCACAACTGGGGTATATAGGCCTGATTTTATAACTTCTGTCATTTTAAAGTTATTGAATTATTTGGGAGAAACTGGGCTGCTTCGATTTTGGATGAAATTAGCTTCTGTTTCTAACTTACTTTCTGTCTTTTCCTTAATATTGAAAAATAAATTTGTACGTATGTCATCATTGCTTGCTTTTCTAAGAAGTGTATATGGTCTGCCAGGGTTTCCAACACACAAAATGCAGATGCAGATAATGATATTAATAAGCTATAACCTTGAAAAGATGGACACAAACAGTAATGTTGTTTAATAAGTCAGGGCAATTCATAGATGGACGTTTGCAATACTATTGAAATGAACTGTCTCCCTTTATCTTATTGCTTGCATTTTGTAATCTGTTGTATCTGAAGGTATTTTGACTGGTTGTAACTTAAATTTACAATCATTTACAAATTATTTAATGTTTTATTTGATATCATTATTTATGCATACATTGTAAGGATGCATTGTTGATTGCAAGTATATAAAGTATTGGATCTGTTCCCTATAAGAAATTAAATGTCTTAAGCTTTGTTATCTATTTTTAACATATGCACAAAAAACATCTTCAGTGTTCTCTATATATTGTTTGTTACTACGCTGTTGTGTACTTTTATTTAACTTGCTTTTAGGCTTTTTCATCATAAATTACCTTCACCACAAACACAGTGGTCAAAACATCTTTGCTAACACTACTACTATTCATTCCAGTAAATTTATTAGACAGCATACACAGTTACACCGGCAAGGCTATATAATGACTGAGAGAGAAACAAGAGCTGCAGGCAGAGAGACAGAAAGCAGAAATGGTGTAAATCCTCCTGTGTTTAGAAGAGGTGGTTTCTGTGGTTTTGATGGCTTTGTTTTCAACGGCTTTAGCTTGGATTTAGCTCACAGTGACAGAAACAGCAGTTAACATGCCAAAGGTGTGTTTGAAGTGAGAAATGCCTTATAAGCCAATTTGGAAAGTTGATACTAGAATTTCTAATACTATTTCACTATGAGTTTGACTTAAAAATACACAGGTCAGTTTTATAGTTGTATAGTGGTAATCTCTGAGATATTTTGTTCCAACTAGGACAAATAGCTGTTTGCTACCGTGAAAAAACATTTAATAGATCAAGTCCATTATACATCTAAATCTGTCTCTCTATCTATATAAGTTGTCTAACATTCACTAACATTAGCCACCCTGAACTACTGGTCATACCAGACTAATCAAGTCTATGGTGGTAAATTCAGTGTAGGAAGTGTACTGCATAAAGTGTGCATTTTATTGCTTATCAATGTCAATTTTCATTTGTAATAAGAACAAGGTTTTTTCCTCTTTCAAAAATTATACAGTCTCACTTTTAACTGTGAATTCAAACTGGAACAGGATTGGAATGGATCATTAAACCATATTGGGTTCTCTCGCTCCAATTGATTTTCAGTTGAGGAAGTTGTTTCTTGCTTACTTAAAATAGTTCTTCTTACTCGTTTTACTTGCTATTATAATCACAACACATTCCAATGGGATTACATGGTATTAGGTAGTGCTTTCTCCTCATCATTTTACATTTACATAATTTTGTTTCAGCTACATTATTGTTATGTTTTAGCTACATTCAGCCCTTGCTTTTGTCTTAGTTTGCTGTCTGTGCTGTGAACTTTGCCATTGCCAGTCTGCCCTAATGTACCTGATGCATGTTTTTCATTGTGGTCTTGTGGTCAATCTGTGTTTCATGTTTCCAATAATGCCTTATAATGTAAGTACGTAAGATTAACATGTCCAATTATTCCTGATAAAATTTATGACAACTTGACTAAGTTTAATATTCTCATTTTTAGTATTAACTCTGCATGCTTGTAAGTCATTTCAATAATTATTTGAATTTTAATCTCATTTTCTTTTTAGGCAGGCGAAGTAACATGTCCAGTGACCACAGATGGCAAACTTTAGCACATTCAAAGCAATTTTTATTAATGTACACCTTCTCATCTTACTCAATCAGACTTGTGGCATTAGAGTGTACTTTTTTGTTTCAATTACAAAGTCAAAATATTAATAAAATTTCATAGCCAAGCCCTGCTGTCCACATAAGAATTTTTTCATTCATTTAAAAATTCTCATAAGCTCACATTCACATTATTCCAGTGTATGAAATATAAAAACAGATTATGACCTCAATGGTTTTGTCTTATGTATTCCTCTGTCATGAAGGTGTACCATTTTTTCATCATTCATACTTCAGTTGTGTGCTGTAGTGTGATAAAGAACTAATGTAAGAGCTCTGACTTTTAAATCCACCATGCTGCATTGGAATGACCGCCAGTCATTTTTGACTTACTGATTTTTTCCCCCGCATTTTCTTTCTTCAGCTCTTTCTCTTAATCCTCAGTTTTCTCTTGTGTCCTTAATTGCATTGTGTGTTCCCCTCTCTCTCTGTCAATGGATATGGGTTAATATCCTCTCATTTTTTTCTTATTTCTGTTTTTCATTTGAGCTTTTATTGATTCTCTGTCTCTGTTTCATGTTTCCGTACTTTCAGTACAACACCCATTTACCATACATAAAATCTAATGTAGCAACAGGACCAATTCAAACATGACCTGTGTTATACAATACATCTTTAGTTACATTTTGTTTAGTAAGCCTTTCATTCTGAGGCCATATTAATTAGTGGAAGAAATTAGAAGTTAAAATTATGAAAAAATTTCAATGTATCGACGTTTTTTAAGCCCTTATCTATTCTATATCTATTGTCTTCCCTTGATTTCCTTTTATTTCTCATTAAAAAATATAATATAAATATAATATAATATATATATTATATATTTATATATATATAATATAAACATGCATCTCATATTCATATATATATATATAATTTCATCAAATTATTACTATCACTTTTTCTTGTTATTACATCACGATGTGTATGTGTATGCAGCAGTTACAGTTAGTAGATGTAATGGATGAGTGTTGGTAATAACCATAGTAACAGTAGCAGCTGTACCTGCAGTGTCAGTGATGTGTGTTAGCAAGAGCACAGTGTGAACCAGCCTGGTGTGTGTGTGTGTGTGTGTGTGAGAGAGAGAGAGAGAGAGAGAGAGAGAGAAAGAATGTGTGTGCATTAACGTGTCAGCAGCAGTGG
Source organism: Holacanthus passer (assembly GCA_025331565.1). Classification (NCBI taxonomy): domain Eukaryota; kingdom Metazoa; phylum Chordata; class Actinopteri; family Pomacanthidae; genus Holacanthus; species Holacanthus passer. The sequence continues at coordinate 8,418,825 of JAFREQ010000030.1, read as the reverse complement.
CTACTCACGCTGATGGAGTGCAGAGTCTCTGGGGCTCAGGAGGCCATCCATCATCTCCATCAGGCCTAAGTGAGGCTCTCTGGACTGGGACACCACCAGACGACGACCTGGGCCCACCAGTCTGAGCTGGACTAAATAAACACCAGCCCCTTCACCATCCTCACAGAGAGAGAGGAGTTTGTCTGACAATAATTCTACATTCTGAGAACACAACATCGGCGGCAATGTTCCTCACATCCATGCAAACATACAATAGATTTTCAACTACACGATTAAGAGTAATGTTATAATTGATAAGATGTGATTTAACACTAAAGATAGGATGTTCCAGAATGTCATCATTAATACTCTTATATCTGGTCTAGTGTGCATTAACATCTATAATATTGTCATAAAACATTAATTCAACACCTTTTCTTTCACATATGGGCTTTACCAGTCATTGGGTTCAACTCAGATCTGATCACTGAAAAAGACAGCTCTCATAAATTCTGGAAAACAATAGCACTTTTCCAGTGTATACACAGTATATCTTCATCTTTTTCAGTGAGCAGTGAGTTGACTTACTATCTCACTTTCTCAATGGTGCTGAACTGATCAATTGACATAAAGTCTATAATTTTTGAAAACTGCTAAATTATTCAAGTAATCTATCAAGTATATATATAATGTGGAGCTTTTTCATCTCATGCCACTCTACTGGATTTTTGGACTGTTAGACAAAAGATATTGGTTTTGGATACTACAAGCTTATCTGATTATTCTCATAAAAAGTCAGGATGAAAAATTACATCGTCAAAATAAAAACACTAAATGTTTTTAGCATTATTTCTCATACAGCTTATATAAATTACATACAGTAATCTCCTGCCAGCACTATTCAAGTTAAAACTGTTGCTACCAAAGACAATACTCATTGATATATAGTCAAATATACACAGGATTAAAATGCAGTGTGACCTTATGAGTCAGAAAATGTGAGTGTCCATCTGTGTATGGATAGGTCATTTATCTCTGCCCTCTTCTCTCTTTTCATTTTGCAGTACATAAAACAAACACCACCCAGGGATAGGTCATTTTCTCTCTCTCTTACGCACACACATACACAGGGCAAATGTCAAAGGTCATATTGTGTCTGGAGAGGATTTACTCTTTTGGATGTTTGATCTCAAACATGCTAACACACACACACACACACACACACACACACACACACACCCTCTCTCTCTCTCTCTGAAATAGAAAAGCAAGAAGCAATGAGGCCTGTTTCAAAAGAAAAAAGGTTTCAAGTAGAATATGTACCAAGTGGGTATTAGTGCCAGATTTTATTAAAAATGGGATCTGATTTGGTCTGATGATGCAGTTACTGTAGCTTGATTACCATTTACTTGGTTGCTTGGTTGGTGTTTTCTTGAACTTCCATTCTTGCACATGCATTCGTAGATTTTTTTTGTGTTCTTACATTTTACATTGAATTCCTTACAAGTAATTGTTAATATACAGCAAGCATATACCGTTAGTATTATCAATAATAATAATAATAATAATAATAATAATAATTGATTAGTCTTATAATAATGCTGCAGCTCTCATTGCACATTGGCTATTCTGATGTTCTAAATGTGACTGGGTGCAACTGCTGTCCTCTAACCTACCCTATAGCTGTAGAATTTACCATTAGCTACAACAAACCAACTATCATCAATAAATGACTTCAGAACTTGGAACTGCCAATAATGGATGGAACTGTTCTCCCAGCATCACTTGTGAGACATTTATTCCTTTGATGCTTCTCATTTAAACCAAGAGTTGAGAAATGTCTGTAGTCACTTTCCTATCCATTTTTTTCCCAAAGCTTTTTTGTGAGCTAACTTAAATTGCTCTGTACATTGCCTTCATCTAATGAGGAATAACAACCAGATCTAATACTGAAGTAAATGTTCTGCAGGTGTTTGAAACATGTCAGTAAAATCAAGTCCACATTTAATAGGTCAAAGATTCAGAACAATTTATCAGTACATTTTGTAAGCCTTCTTAAAACTGCAAAGAAAAAGAAAATGCATAACAGCAAGTGGATTTCCTTCATAATTACCATCATAATCATCGTTATAGTTAATAAGAAATCAGTGTACATCATTAATACATCTTAAATAAAATTAATGTTTCAATTTTGGTTTGGCCATGATCAGATTTACAATCTAATGAAGAAGCTTTTTTGATAGAATTTACCTGGATAGAAAACAAAATAAATAAAATAAATTGTGGTTGCTATTGCAACAACTACTTAGGTTATGATATAAACCCCCTTCATTTAAAAAACAAACAAAAAAGTAGAAAATGTCTTCATTGTGTCATCCTGTCTGTTTCTATGGATACATTCAGTGAACACTGAAAATTCACTATTATCTGCGGCTACATGCTAGCTGCTGGGACCCGTTGGTAGAAGCTACTGACTATCATGCTGCATTAAGGTTTGATGGGCATCATTGTTGGATTGGTTTACTTTTAAAAGGCAACAGCAGCTGGAAATATTTCATATATTTAAATGTTTGAAGTCACCAATATGTCCTGATTGGAGTTTTTTGTACACTTCCATTTCTCCAGATTGGCTTTTACACTCTTATGTAATGTCCCTGTAATGGCTATAGAGGCATCAGTTACATGTATTGCATTTTCCAGTCAGATGTCACATCTTTTCCACTGTAGTGTTGCTCTCCAGAGAATAATATGCTATCAATTTAAAGCCATTAAAAACAGCTCAGACACATATTCCTGTATTGATAATGTAATCCACTGTATTACATAACCTATTACTTTACCACACTGCTAATTATAGTGTTACATACATATATTTGTACAAATATATATTATATATAATATCTATTTTGCAGGGATTTTTTAAAACAATTGACTATACCTTTAGGAACTGAAGCTAAATATGTGGTAATTGGCGGTAAATACTTGTGCATTGTGCAAAAATTATGGCAGTATTATTTTTAAAACACAAGAACTTCATGAATCTCATATACTTTACTGCACTATCATCCAGAGACTCCAGACAGTGGTTTTCGTCCTTCCACGACAATTCAAGAGCAAACATGAGAGAATGACTAGATGGAACTAGATGGATGGACCTAACACTTGATTTAAGCCAGTTACTTAATAATGAAGAGAAAATAAGAGTTCACCACCAAACCCTGACTTCCGAACTACTAGTATATTTTCCATTTTCTTCATAAAGCAGCATATAGAACCTGCTGAAATCTAACTCCTGCAAGCAAAGCAGTGTGATCATACATTTCCTTAATGTCATATATAAGAAACGGTTTAAAACATACAATTTCAATCATAATCTGGAAAAAAGCTTGCACAAAATTTAGTTTGCTGGTTCACTCGTTGTACTAAATGTACATTTACTTTGCTTTTACCTGTGTGACCATCAACTATATTATGAATCAACCCATTTGAATTGATGCAGTTTTAAGAACTAGGGTGTATGTTTTCACATTTGTGGCATTCACCATTGAACAAAATTCACAAGTGTCCCAGCATACAATCACGTACAACAGGTCGTTCTCCATGGGGGAAAACATTTCTTTAAGAATTACAATGCTATAATCTGAATGAATTTCAAGTTTAAATATGAGACAGAGATTAACTTAAATAAAATACACACCTAAAACAAACTCAATGCAAAATTTATATTCTGTTTACAATATTATCATCACCATAGCTTTTCAATCTGCTGAGAGGTATTTCAGATTTTCTAATTGTTATTGGCATATTTCGGCACAGGAACTTGTACATTTCAAAGTACTCTCAGTCTAACAGCTGCCTCATAGTTTTTATGCAAGTCATTGTCCAGTATCATCCTCTGTGGCACCTGACAGTGCTGTAGGCTGCAATATTCTCTCATTTAATATCTCTCTGAAAGTAAGGTTCCCTTGACCACCTCTCTCATTTGTTATAGACTGCTGGAAGATGGACAGTTTTAGTGTCTAACTTGATGTCAAATTAATAAACTCTATATTTCTGTCACAATACAGCGCTGTTTTGATGACATGTCTATTTTTGAATTTATTTTGGGTGTTTTTAAATTATTTGTCCATTGATTTCTTTCAGCAGCACTTAAAGCACACACCTCCTCATGAACAGGGGACATTCATGAGGCTGAAACTAGCAATTCATGTGAAGTTTGTGCTGTTAATAGAGTTTTGGGAGTCAGACTTGTAATACTCATACAAGCAAACCACTCTGAAAAAAGTAAGAGAGATTTAAGAAAATATGAAAATCTTCTTGCATGAGGCCAAGTGCATTGTTGTCTTGTTCATTTCACTCATAAAAAGGAAAAGAAAAAAACTCTAGCATGAGCCACACGAAACCATGTTTAGTTGAATCCTAACAATAGGACACTGGTTGTTATCACTGGACTGTTCACTGACCAGTGTGTCTTATTAGTGAATGTGACGCAGCCCCTGCCCAATAGGAAGTCAGCATGTCTGTCCGGCATCTGTGAAAGGCTAAGGACAGTGCTCCTCCTCCTTCTCCGTCAGTAGTACACATCCATCAGAGCTTGTCTTCATGGCTCCACTTTAAAACCTCAGTCTTTACAGCGACTTTGTTTGAAAGACATTTCAGATTTTTCACACATTTTGATTAAAATCTAACAACATTATATTATTTGGTAGCACAGTGTCTCTCACAGTACAGTGGGAAATTTTATTAGTTTTTCAAACCTTTCTAGTTAGATTTACTTGTTGTTATATTTCTTGAAGGACATGAAAATCCATTTCCACAAAGTTCCATACGTTCCAGACATGAATAGGCACCGAATCCCAAATTTCTATTCTTCAGTGCAGTATGAGAATTTCCCCTGGTAGGCTTGTACGTGAAACTAAGCAGCCACATGTCCAACCAGGTATATGTTGTCATAGAGGTGGCCTACAAAATCATCCGAGACATTGTGTGCTGCCCGGCGAGTGTTTCTGATGAACTCCCTCTTGGACATTTTGTTTTTGACGTGGGGGCTCGTCAGGTCAATGGACAGCAGGATCAGACTGTAGCACAGCACGTAGACGGCATCTGCAGAGAGATGAAAGCAAATTGTGATCGAACAGGACTGTTTCGTTGCTCATGCACATTCACACAAAGCTGAGATGCGTGGCAGTAACAACAAGTAATAAGTGATAGCTGTTTAAACTGAGCAGTCAAAGCTCTGGTAGAGTGCTCTGCTAGAGGCTGAAATTTCATTGGTCAGAGAGACAAAACCCTGTCATTAATTTCAAGCGTATTTCATACAGACAGGACTTGCTAAAAATATTTTTTGTCTCAGCTCCACACTACAGAACAAACTATTCTCCACTTCTCCAGAGGGAATGGAGGGGTAGAGTAGCAGTGAAATGAAAAAGCTGACTTCAGAAAGGCAGCCATCCATCAATCTCGAGCCTTGGGCTTGAAACCATTACACAAATCCTACTAATCATACGAGTAGGTCAAAGGAGTTTACAGTAACAGAGTCAGGGACTGGTTTCTGTATAGTCTGCTGACATTAACAAAGCCCTCAGTTGGTAAATGCATGGTCCATTGATAATACTGAAGCCAGGGATTACTTGAATATAAAACCATGAAAGTTTCCCCCTCATTTTGTGGTTGGGCCAGAAGTGTAGAAGCTTCAGAATCACTTCGACTGTCACTACAGTTTTTGGCCTTGGGTTTAAAAATACTGATGGTCATCAATGTCAGGATAGATTGCATATTAATGGTCCAAAGTGTCACAACATCCTTCTCTGTGACTCCTGCCTGTAACACCTGCCTGTTGTGAGTGTGTTTGGTTATTTTCAGCCTTTTTTTTGAGTGATGAATGCTTGGGGTGTTTTGATTTTATCTGTCTGGTTGCTTGTTCCCCATCCCCCTTGCCCCTACTCTCTCTCCCAGTACATCTGCCCATCATCTGTGCATCTGTTGGCAACCAAGACTTCACCACTTCCATGCAAGAACCCTGCACCAACAACCAGTGCCTGTCATATCATTGTGCCGTTCACGGTCTGTTTATGTGCAATGCTTCCAGCTCAGTAACCATTCTGAATGCCTGAATACCTGCCTGACATTAGTTTGCTTGCCTGCCTGCCAGTAAGATTTACACTTGTTCTCCCTGTCTCCAGGATTACCAGCCTGCCTACCTGTCTCGCTAGTTTTCCAAGCTCACCAGCCAGCTCTCATTCTCATTCAGGGGTACCCTCTGTCAGATTCCTTCCTCCACAACTCAGACCAAACTCCAGTCAGCCAACATCTCACTTTTTCTGTCCATCTTCATAATGAAAGACTTGCTGTATCTTGCTTGTTTGTCTGGCGTCTGCATTTGGGTTCAGCCTTACAATCCAGTGTCCACTCCTAAAAGGTATGATGGAAATTTGGGATGATACCATTCCTTCTTAATTCAGCGTGACCTTGTGCATCCTGGAATGGGTGACAGCAGTGTGGGAAAAGTAGTCCCCGGTCACTAAGTCACACTCTTCCTTCACCTTTGAGATGCATAAGGTATTTCACCATCCAGTATTGGATAAAGATGTATCAAAAAGACTTTTCTCTCTTCTCCAGGGCACTCGGAGTGTGGCTGAATGTGCTATAGAGTTGCGCTCTCAGCTCCTCAGTCTGTCTCCAGTCATTTTCAAGTCCTGAGATCCCTGACCTGTCAAGGTTTCACCTGAGTACCATAATCTCCAAGAAGTTTTCAGTAAACAGTAAGCCCTCTCTCTGTGCCCTCACCACCCACACAATTACACCATCGATCTGCTACCCAGTGCACCTCTCCCCTGCAACCCCATTTGCAACTCCTTAAAGCCTAAGCGGGAGCTATGGAGGAATACATCAAGGACTCCTTGGCCATAGGGATGATCGTGTATAAAAACAACAAAACCCTCCATCCAAGCATTGATTTCAGAGGACCCAACAATATAACGGTAAAGAACAAATATCTTTTGTTTTTCATGAACTCTGCCTTCTATCCACAAAGCCCAAGCGTTCACCAAGCTAGACATCTATAATGTTTATCACCTGGTTCAGATTTGAGGAGGAGATGATTGGAAGAAGGCCTTTAATACACAACTGGGCCACTATGAATATCTAGTGATACCATTCAGACTCACCAACGCCCCTGTGATCTTCTATAATGTGGTAAATCATGTCCTAGGGGACATGATGGATTGTTTGCTGTTCCTTTACTTGGATGATAACCTGATCTTTTCGAGAAAACTTTTTGCATATGGGTTCAGCTTTAGCCTTAATTTGTGACACAAAAAGGACATATCAGAATGGCATCACCATCAAGGTAAAATTTTGACCGGTACACCAGAAATACTAAAATCTAATTACACTGCTTTGAAATTTACTGAATGTATTTCTATTTTTAACAGGATAAAGCCTACATTTGGGTAAATCCCTCAGCTTTCCTCTAGCACCACCTTCAGGTCAAATTGTCACTGTACACAACTGTAATCACAACTTGTGCATGGTTTTGTACTGCAATACAAAAGTTATATGTTGGCTGATAAGTAACAAGTTGCAGGATAGAAATACCATAAATATGTTGAGTATAATATAAAAACAGCATCACCAGAGAGCAGTAACAAACTTATTTTTCAACTCTAAAATGTAAAATGTTCCCCTCAGCAGATATCTTTGTCATATGTTAATAATGAAATTTAACAAATCTTTGAATTCATATCTATATATGCAGATGAAAAACGTCTGATTAAGTATCTTGACTGTGTGACCCCTTGAAATTGAAAACATTTACTAGTACATATTTTATTTGAAAATCTGATGAAAATATTACAATCAGATTGGTTATGACATGGTGATGGCTTCTGAGCATATTCATGGTCTCTAAAAGATAAATCCTGTTTATGGGTTTGGGTTCAGTGTGGCTGCTCCTAGCAGACCACTCACTGAGAACCATCAGGTATGAGTGAGGGAGCAGAAGAGAAGAGAGAGAACAAAGAGATGCTGAGGTTTTGCTGACCTGATGATGCCATGGGTCATAGGCCACACTTGGCACCTCGAAGCTGTGTCCATGGACAACGTTCATACATAGGTATGAAGGGAGGAGGATTTTGGGAAATGTGAAGGAGTCTGTTAGACTGAGTTCAGTGGTTTAAGTTTCATAACAAAGGTTCAGCTTCAGTCACACAATGAACAAATTCATCTGTAGTGTTCCCATGGTCCCTACATTTGTTTTCCACCCTGTGTTCTCCACTTTCAGAATACAACACTCCTCCAGAGTTGAAAAGAAGTCATGCTGATGAGACTACAGTAGACTTTCTGAAAACCACTGCATCTCTCTAAACCTCTGTTTGTTTGTTCTCTCACAAGCACATGAACATCGAAGCTGTGTCCCTGTGTCTCTATCGCTTCTTCCTTCCTTGTTTCTCCTCCTTGTCCTGGCTTCTCTGTGCTGGACCAGCGGTCATTGTAAGACCCCCCTCTCTCCCTCTCCCCTGGCTGCCAGTGACTCATTCCAGATGTGTGGATCTGGATTGCCACCGTCCAGGAGATTTAGCCTAACCCCCCTGTGAATGATATGTTTAAGCTTTGCCTCTGGTGCATTTGTGTAGTCTGTCCTCTTTCCAGGCCACACAGTGAAGAGAATCAGCGCTGTGGCTTGGGTCCTATTTGTTTGGTGGCACCTGAAAGTTCCTCGACACCCTCCAGGATCACATTCTTAAAATATGTCACAACCTACCTGCAGTATAATTTTGTCATCTCGATTCTCCACATTGTAATTTTGCTATTTTGGTCTATTCTGAATGCACAATATCTATTGCATGTCTGTTCATCCTGTAAGAGGAATCCCTCCATTGTTGCATTTGAGTTTTCTTCCATCTCTTTCCCTGCTAAAGTTTTTTTGGGGGAGGCTTTTCCTTATATAAGGCTCTAAGGATAGAGGGCATTGTATGCTGTACATTGAGACAAATTTGTGATTTTTTTATAATTATATAAATATATAAATAAAAATAATTAAATTGACTTGACTTAAATGATCATCAACGTGTAACTTTCTCAAACAAGTGGCAAGTAACATCCTTAGTTTTGCCAATAAGCCTGTGCCTTGTGCAACAAACTTTTAGATGTGTTCCTTATTTTCTTGGTTGGATGTTGTATGATCTTATAGACCTTGTCCTCCAGGATTGTGAATCGTGTGACAGGGTTGACACACTGCTCACCAGATTTCAGGATTGTTTCATATAGTTTCTGTATGTCAGGTTGCTTTGTTGTGCTTTCCAGATGTCTTCATTTGAGATGGGCAGGTTCTTATGTACTTTCCTTTTCGCAGGTTGTACAGTGGCATGAGTAGACAGATTTAAGAGATCGACAGGAGCTTTCAGGCAAAGCACCAGGTAGTGTATGGTACTTCCCTTTCCGATATTCTACCATGAAGGTGAATTCTTGGAGCATGAGTCGCCACAGAATGAGTTGTGTGTTGGGTTTCCATGTTTTGACGATCCATATTATGGAGAAGGAATCAGTGTCAGAGAACATTATCCCTTACACATAATTCCACCTTTTATCTAATCCACATTCCTGTTTATCTTATTCCTGCAATTATCTTCTAATAATTCACACAAAACTGTGATTTTGGTGTATTCTTTCCTGGAAGCAACACCACTGAAGGAGTTTACAGCAACAACGTTGAGGGAATGATGATTTTGTCATTCAGCCTTTTTAAGGTGTCTTTTTATTTCTTGCAGTTTGACAGGTGAGCAAGAGTAGGGTTACAGCTGAACTGGTATGGTGACGATTTTTAAAAGTCTGTAGCCGCAAACCTACTGTTTGTTTTTTGTTATTGTGCTTTGACACATCAACATGGAGTTAGAATTAGAAAGCATATGACAGATGGATCAAAAGTGAAGTTGAGGCCTTCAGCATTTATGCCGAGGATGAAATCCAGCAGTAATTGGACCCACAATAAAAAGGTACACGTGAAATTAGTGAGCTGAACATTGTTCACACTGTGAATATAGGGTCCTATTTGTTTTGATAATAATATCAAAATAAGAGTAGTCATCTAGGGCTGGTCAGATATAGCATTTAACACTTAAACCATAAGTATATACTACAATACTGTGTGCTTATGCTCAGTTAGCATATTCTAGTAATTACATCTCTCTGAGGAAGTAGTCGCTGTCAATTTCACCATTATACACTGGTAATCTCAATATTTAAACCAGGTGACAGTGCATCGGTTAAAATAAGCAAAGGTCTTATCCTGAACTGAAAAAGACTTAAATCTCCTCCATGCTTGCTGTTGTTGCAGTATTGCACAAATAATGATGCATGTCCGTTGATTTATATGGTGTCATCGTTATTGTATAGTCTTCTGCATTGCATGGGTGAAGCACTTTGTTGTAAAGTTCTTCGAGGGTCTTTAGAATGCAGTGGACATGTAAACAACAATGGGCTGAATGAACCTTTATGTTCCCTGAAAAGTAGTTTCTAGGACTAAAGGTAAGGTACTTTGGGTGGAAATGTGGCAAGGATAAAAACTTTGGTCCTCTTCTGATGTCACTAAAGCATGAACTGGCGGCCGGCAGTAGCATTCACTGCTCCAATAGAATATCATTTTTAGGATTCGGACAGATGACGGGAAGTCAGATTATCACAGTATGTGTTCCATATATACTGTGTGCAGGTGTCTGTACTAACCAGGACTGAGCCCCAGCTCCCGGACAAGACCAGGGTTACAGGTACAAAACCTGTGGCTGAACTTGGTGATGAGCGTTTCGAGATACTCTCCCCTCTCCTCTGGTGCATGGATGTGTCTGAAGAAATCTCGTAGAGCGTTGGGAAGGAATTGGTTACTGAAGTTATGAAGGGCGACCAACTCGTCCAGGACATCCCGCCTATACACACATAGACATGCACAAATACAGACTAAATGGCATGATAGAGGTTTTTTAAATTTGTATCCAGATAATGAAAGTTGCTGCATTATGGGATGTGGTATTCTAATTTCAAAGGAAATGGCACCAGTAAATGTATATTTAATCTCATAGTAGACCCACTGAATTAACACCACTCAGTGAATTAGGTATATCTCTTACAACCAGATTTAACTTTTACACTTGAGATTAAGGGCATGGTTTTAGACTTCCTTCAGGCCATACAGAATATCATGCAATACAGTACACAATGTACATTCTACTACTACTATGCACTCAAGTGAAAAAAAATGGTGTACATACATTTAAATATTTATAAAAAGGACCAATGACTGACAACATATATGTACCTATGTAGTATACCTCTTACAACCAGATTTACCTTTTACACTTGAGATTAAGGGTATGTTGTCACAGAAGTTGACAATGTAAAAATGTCAAGTGGTGCCATTTTCTGAGTATTCTGTGTGTGTCTTTGTGTGTGTGTGTTAACCTCTCATCCAGGTAAATCCTCAGCATCTTCCAGTTGAGCCGTCTGGTGTAGAAGATGAACTTAGCCAGTTCGATCGGATGATCCACTAGTATACCTTTAGACATGAAATAACTGATACCCTACACACACACATACACACAAAAAGAGAGAGAATTATACATCTTCAGAGTGTAGGTCTTAACGCATTTAAATATCCAGACACAAACAAACTCATACATTGATGTTAAAGATACATTGAAATTTGATGTTGAAAGATTCAAGAGACTTCAGTAGCTCAAAATAATGACATCATCAAACAAATAATGTTGTAGTGACCTTATTGTTCCAACATGTGCACACTGCAGAAGCTATAAACCAGTGTACCTCCTGCGGGTTAGCATTGAATGTCAGGCTGCCTTCATCTAGTTGTAGGTATAGTCTTCTATATGAGAAACCACCAGGTAGTCTTCTGTTGTAGATGGAGCAGTGTCCCCATGTGGACTTACACAGCCTGATGGATTTATACATATGGGTTATGGAATATAAACAAATTTCAAAAGAACACAACGGAACTTTACTGTATACATGTGGTGAAAAAAATGCTTGCCATAGAAAACAAAAGACAAAGACAGCAGTCATCATAAATAATTGCGTAGTCAGCACTTGGCTGACAAACATTTTCAATTTATATTCAATACCTTGAAATTTCTGTCTCCTCTAAGTCTTTCTGTCATAATTTATTTTATATTTTGTCAGTTTAGCAGATCACTCAATACAGTTGCTCAGGTAGATTGCTGGTTACCAAGAGGTATTTATGAACCTCAATCAAATTACCACATCATTATTTAGATAATCACAATAAGATCACAGTAACTATGGGTGAGCCTCCTTACCCCTGCCATAGATATTCATCATTTCCCAAGTCCTGCCACACACAGCTGGCCAGGCACAGATCAGTAGCATTCAGGTACGACAGTATGGTGATGCCTAATTCAGGTGGCAACATCTCCAAATCTATAAAACCATGCTGTTCTTTACCTACAGTCAACAAGAAAGAGGAGAAAGAAGACAAAAAAGAAAACAAAGTAAGTGATGCCTGCCTCAGAAATATGAAGTGCACAATTTGAATTTCTCCAGTCATGCTTTACATTGTTTGCTACTTCATATCTCTGTCGCCTTAAAGCAAGATGGCCCTGGGAGGTTGTCCCTATGTCAGTGTGGCTTTCCTCCCACAGGCCAGGGGTATGAATATTCAATTCAATTCAACTCAAAACTGCTCTACGAGCGGGCTGGTCGTCCGCACAAGCAACGACCTGGAACCGGATGTTCCGGGTTTTACATGTGGTCCTTCTGTATGCATGTTAACCCAGAACTGGTGATGAACAGGGCCTCTCACCCAGTGTCTGCTGGGATATGCTCCAGTCCCCTGTCAGCCTACAAACAATGATGTCACTGAACTTTTTCCTGCACTGGGCAGGTCTTAAAGATATACTATATAGTAGTATAAAGATATGCTGAGTATTGATGAAATATCTTTTCTTCTCGCAAGCAAATTTACCATCATGTGTTCTCAGTGTCATATTTACAGTGTCATAAAATAAATTTCAGGCACTTCTGTGTATTTTGTATTAAGAAGTCTCTCTCCTACAGTGTTTTTTTAATGATTATTTCTATTGGTTTTTATGTTTAGATAAAAAAGTTAAATAGGTGAACTTAAGTCACAGGGAGATTTTTCATCCATGTTTTGTTCTTTGCAGTTCATGATAATAGTTTTTAAATGTATTATGTGTGTGTGTCAATGACATTATATATATATAAGTCAATGATTGAATGAATGAGACAGCTGATTGGCTGGGGCTTCAGGCGAGAAGAAAACAAGCTGAATTCAATGGAGTGCTCAAAAACACAGACCGCTCTGATGCCTCATTCTCTTCTGTTGAACCTACCGGACCACTGCAAATGGCCAGCTGGCTGCTGACATCCATATGCGTTGTGCATAAGGAGAGGGCAACCAAAAAACACTGAACAACTCAAGAATATACTCAAAGTACACAATAAGAGAAAGCAGTATAGTAACAGTTTTGATACAGTTTGTGTTCGTACCTCCCATGCGTGTTCTTAGCAGATGGTAGATGTCAGGGCCATAACAGTGCTGGGGAGCTCTTCTCTGGGGACCTCCATCTCTCCCTAAGAATAAAACAAAAATCAGGACATATTTTTTCTTTTTCATTCATTCTGTCTAATTTATATTTTACACTGTGTCCCAGCTTTTTTGTAAGTGGCATGAGACGGGACGTTGGAGACTTTCCCAGCAAGACTGACTAGGCACACCCCATTACTATTATCATTTAACTTAATAAATAAAAAAATAAAAATACATATTTCTTATAATATCATTATTAATATAATTTTGTAATTAAATATATCATTTTTGTTAAATTGTGAAAACCTGAAAATTTGCTCATTCTTACCGTAAGGAACTCATGAAATTTAGTTATATGAATTTAATTATGAAGTATTCCTTTGTATAAAACGTTTGCATCTTTGTGAACATGGAATACTGTTGTTAACTCACTATTTTAACAACTACAACAACAACGACTTAAGCAAGAACTTCAATTTTTCCACATATTTTTAGCAAAATAGGAGCAAAACTACAAGAAAGGGACAGATTGCTAGGAACAAAACAATAAGACAAGACACATCCAGTGGGTTTCCTGCAATCTGACAACTCTCACTTTTGGCAGTAAACTGAGGTTTTAATCTGTTCTAGGCTACATGAAATGTTGCATGCATATTCAGGCAGAGTGATTTTACTTGGTACTTGCTGTGCTGATACTCAGTATCAGTGATATTTCCTGTATAAGTACTGGAACCTAGAACCTGTTTTCGTCCTTTTCTGTAACCTGATCTGAAATTAAAGGCACTGATTCCAACCATTTCTAGTAGCAGCAGTCACCCATGAACTACAAAATCCTGAGCTAAAAGTGACATTAATATTAAAAAAATGTTAGGATTACCTTGCTCTCGTCCTCTTCCTCCTCGTCCAGCCAGTTGGTCGGCAAGCTCTTCCTGAAACTGCTGCTGTTGTCTGGGAGGCAGCCTCCACAGTGCCTGACCCATCTATATGGCAGCACAATAACCCAGAACAAGCAAGTCACTTAGATGATGATTATATGATACCTTTTCTCATTTATATCTCACAGTAAAAGTATTGCTCATGACAAAAATCTGAATCTGTGTTATTGGCCCTGTATGTGTACACATACAAGGAATTTGGTTTTTCACATTGCTTTTAATGTACTTATACAGGAATAGACATATCAGCAGAGAACAAAGCTGAAGAAATAAAGGTTAGAATGGACAAGACTACTATGCACTCAAGTGATAGTTTTTTTTGTGAAAAAAATTGGTGTATATACATTTAAATATTTATAAAAAGCACCAATGACTGACAACATATATGTGCCTATGTAGGTCAAGTGTTTCTGTAAGTTGTGAACAACACAAATGGTGCAAAGAAAAATAAATATTGAATTTATATACATGGAGTGGATGATTAAGTGCAGTTTATGAGTTTATACATGTGTATCAATATATATTTATAAAATATATACAGTGTGCAGGATTTTTATGGTCAGTGACAGTGTATGATATGAACATATTAAAAACTGTGCATTTTAAAATGCGAAAATGTAGTCTATAATGGAAGTGAATGTACAGGTGACTGATTTATGTGTTCAGACATTTTTTTGTGTCTGGTTGCTTTGACCTACAGTTCTCTGTAGAGCCTTACCAGAGGGGAGGGGGAGAGGTTGGAACAGGTTGTGTCCAGTGTGTGATTGGTTTGCACTCTGCATTGATGTTTCCTGATCGTTACCCGACTGTGGACATGTTTAAATACTAAATGGAGGGCATGAATACAACAATGATACCAAGGGTATACTATCAGCAGAATCTGACTACTACTTAACTACTCATAAAGCAGTTTGTTTAGATGCAGTAACGTGGTCACATTTTTTTTACAATCCAATTTATATATTTTGCATGTAAACATATCTTGGTTCCGACTACACTGGTTCTAAGCATCTAATCCATGAGTCTGTCAGTGAGTTTGTAGTTGCAGGGTAACAGTACTAGAATGGCAAATCATATAATTTAGCACAAGACACATTAAGGGTTACTTGTCCCTATGAGCTTTCAACTTTTAACTGGCAACCTGATATAGAAGACAAATCCACAAGAGTGGAACTCAGTCAATTTAGAAAAAAAACAGACACACTGTAACAGAATATGATCACAAATAAGACTCATACCCAGAACACTGTTCATATAATCATACTTTGTGTGCTGTACTTAAAACATGTACTAACCACTAGGCAAAGTGCTTCTCAGAATTAACAACACATTGTCTTGTATTGTATGGTTCCCACTATCCACTAATGAATTCAACAATTCACCACAGGTTTTATACAAAATATGACCAACAATTCTAAGTTCTGGTGCTTGAGATGGGAATATATCTCCTGTTATTATTATTTCTTCTGGTTGATGTGTTACATGGTAAAGCACTACTTATGTTTAATTTTAAAGTTCATGTGCTGCTGAGAAACCTCTTAAAATGAATCAGGCAAATCTTCCATTTAAGTCACAAATAGCATATGTAAATTCCTACCACTGTACAGTGTTCTAGTAAGTCATGCCTCTGATAGTGTCTTTGTTAATAAAATACAGCTAGCATTTAATGAGATTAAAAAAGTCATTGGGTCAATTGTAGTTGGTAATGACAGCTACAGTTCTGTTATTATGTCCTGCATAATGTTCTCTTAGAAAGAACTAAGTAATATCTTCATTAAATGATGAAAATAATTCAATATATAAAGTGAGATAACATTGACTAATTAACTGTGTGAGAGCATACTGGTAACATGTGCTTGCATCTGAGTCTTAAAACCGAAATGACATATCATTATGTGTATTATATATAAGTGTATAAGATATTAGATATTTGTTAGATATTAGTTAGATATTTGCTCCATTTTAAATATATAGATCTGTAACTTGACAGACAGTCCATCTTGTAAACAAGTGACCTGTGGCAGTTAAACTAGTTTATGATTATATTATTATTGATATATTGCACTTTTACTGTATTAAACAAGAATGCGCAGTACTTACAATTATATAGACATACAGCACTGAAATGTAACTGAAATGTTTTTGTGCTGAGATTATACCAACAACTGAGAAACAATAAGTATACACTCCTGCGGATACATGAATGACATAATGGTCTGGAAGCATTGTCACAGCTCTGTGTTCTTGAACTTCAAAATTAGCATCGTAGGTTAGTCAACTGTGCCAAAAAACAAACAAAAAAACAGGAGTGAACTGACAGATCGTCCTTTCCCTCTCACGGCCTTCTTTAACGTCAGCTGTGTTGCATAAACAAATCCATTACACTGTTGTAAACATCAACATGGAAGGTCGAGTTAGCAAGGTACTTTGACCTGTCTTCCCACCTTCTCTTTAATACCATTGGCCACACATACCACAAGCGCATTCAAACTGGAAAGTCATTGGTTGAGTTGGCTATCACTCCAAGTCTATTCTTAAGTCCCTGGTTAGCTTGTCGAGCTAGTTTAAGTTGACGAAGACGGTGTCGACCCAAACCGGTGGATTTTTCTGCCCTATTATTTGCTGCTATTGTGTTTCTTATGCAAGCACGGTGCAGTATTTACTAATGCGTAACGTTAGGATTCAGCGCCGTAATCGGAGCTAACGCTAAGTTACCCACCTGAGTTTAGTGATTCCTCTGACAACCCGACCTGCACGCAAGGACAGCTGGAAATGCGTTTTCCTGCTATCGGACGTATCCTGTTGCCACTTCATTTGACCAAGCACAATTAAAAATAGAGCAGTTGCTCCTTTGGTTTACGGGGAACCTTCCATACCGTAGTCTGTTACTAACACAATTACCATGTGTTTTCACCATCCTCCTCCTGTCACCCCTGCCCCTCCTCTTTCTATCCACTGTCATATGGTCATTACAGAGACAGATGAGCGGAAAGTAAATTTGAATTTTTAAAATAGTGTGTCGAACGCATTAATTTTACCTGTAAATACACACTACCTGTGACAAATCGATGAACTAGACAAAACGGAACACAACAGAAAAGCACAAAAAGAAATCAAGAAAAATCAGAAAGCAGTGTGCGTATAGTTTACGTTTCTGACGTCATCTCGTTACATTACGTTAAAAAAAAACCCTGCGTGCAACAGCTAATCCTGCTTTGTGCTGTTGACCACCCGGCAGAAACAAAACTAGCTACACCAAAAATACCAGCTAGCGTTAGATATAAATACAGGGGGTAAGTGACTGAAGAATAATAAATTAAACACTCTTCTACTAACGTATTTTTGTTGCCGTTACACAGGTCTGTAACGTTAATATAACTAGCTGGAACTTATGTTAGATATTATAGTTAGCTCATACTTTTTTAACATTACTTTCCAATTAAAACAGCCGTTCGCGTTTCTCCTCTTGCTTTCAGATAAAGATGCTGTCTACTGGAGATGTCCAAGGTTGTCTTCGTAAACTGGAAACTCTCCTGCGGTTGATAAAGTACCCAGGACATGTCGACTACAGTGGGTAGGCCATTTACTCAGTAAAGCTAACTTTAGGGAGACAAAGAACCTAACAATAACAGTATTAACGTTACACATAGCACATAAGTATATCTGTTGCTTTTCAAAAGCTCAGCAACCCTAACTTATTTAACGTTACATTCACCAGTAACGATTTTCAGTGGTATCACGCCACAAGTTAATATTTAACATTAATTTATGAACTTGATGTTCACGGACACTATACAGACTCCATCTGTCCTTTAAATTAAAAGGAAACTTTCTCCAACGTGACATGTGACACAAACTTACTGCCAGTAACAAGAAGGACAAGAAGAGAAGACTTACTTTATTAAACCCCTTAGATGAAATAAAAAATTGTAATTTTATAAATGGTTCAATCTCTAATGCTATTGCATTTAACTGTATTGTCAAGTGGAATATGTGAAATATTAATATGCGTTGCAGTTAAAATTTTTTGATGCAGTTCACAGCCAAGAACAGTCAATTTAGGATATATATATATACTACACACAATAATTTTGTGTTTAATGATATCATATCATATAATTATATATATATATATATATATATATATATATATATATATATATATATATATCATATACTATATATATATATCATATCCTATATATATATACACACACACACACACACGCACACAAAACAAATGGTAAATGATATATAGTACCAGTCAAAAGTTTGGACACACCTTCTCATTCAATGCTTTATTTTTTATTATTTTCTACAATGTAGATTAATATTGAAGACATCAAAACTATGAAGGAACACATTTGGAATTATGTAGCAAACAAAAAAGTGTTAAACAAACCAGAATATGTTTCATATTTTAGATTCTTCCAAGTAGCCACCTTTCACTTTGATGACAGCTTTGCACACTCTTGGCATTCTCTCGATCAGCTTCATGAGGTCGTCACCCGGGATGGTTTTCCAACAGTCTTGAGTTCCCAGAGGTGCTGAGCACTTGTTGGCTAATTTTCTTTCACTCTGTGGTCCAACTCATCCCAAATCATCTCAATTGTGTTCAAGTCGGGTGATTGTGGAGGCCTGGTCATCTGACACAGTACTCCATCACACTCCTTCTTGATCAAATAGCCTATAATAATGTGCTTGAGGTCACTGTCCTGTTGAAAAACAAGTGATGGTCCTACTAAGCGCAAACCAGATGGGATAGCATGTCATTGCGGAATGCTGTGGTAGCCATGCTGGTTCAGTGTGCCCTGAATTTTGAATAAATCAATGACAGTGTCACCAGCAAAGCATCCCCACACAATCACACCTCCTCCTCCATGCTTCATTGTGGGAACCACACATGTAGCAACCATCCATTCACGTTTTTTGTATCTCACAAAGACATGGCGGGTGGAACCAAAAATCTCAAATTTGGACTCATCAGAACAAAGTACAGTACAGTGTTTCTTGGCCCAAGCAATTTTCTTCTTCTTGTTCTTCCTCAGTGGTGGTTTCTTTGCAGCAATTTGACCATGAAGGCCTGATTCACATGGTCTCCTCTGAACAGCTGATGTTGAGATGACCTTTGTGTCTTAAAGTAATGATGCGCTGTCATTTCTCTTTACTTAGTTAAATGGTTCTTGACATAATATGGATTAGAACAGCAGTTGAATAGGACTATTTACTGTATAGAACTGTGTACCAACCCTACCTCTGCACAACACAACTGATGGTCTCAAACACATCAAGAAGGCAAGAAATTCCACAAATCAACTCTTGACATGGCACAGCTGTTAATTGAAAACCATTCCAGGTGACTACCTCATGAAGCTGATTGAGAGAACGCCAAGAGTATGCAAAGCACACATCAAAGCAAAGGTGGCTACTTTGAAGAATCTAACATATAAAACATATTCTGGTTTGTTTAACACTTTTTTGTTTACCACATAATTCAAAATGTGTTCCTTCATAGTTTCAATGTTTGATAATATTAATCTACATTGTAGAAAATAATAAAAATAAAGAAAAACCATTGAATGAGGTGTGCCCAAACTTTTGACTGGTACTGTATATATGATTTAAGTGGCACAAGAAATTATGTTACAAAATGCTTCACAACATAATACATGCATGATAAATGAAGTAATAATAATTAGAAATATAACCACAAGCAGCAGTTCAAAGGCTCAAACCAACACAGACCATTAGATGTTGGACCTTACCTTGTTTGTTCCGAGTTGCAATAAACATCACAGTCATATTATGTGTGATTTGTTCTACTCTGTTCATCTCAGAGTTCATCATCTTAAATAAATGCTTTTGGATGTACATGCTGGTTTAATTAATGTTGTACAGGAGTGAATGCTACCAGTCTCTACCGATCCTTCAACCTTTACTAGCTATTGGTATGGTAGCTTTGGTTGTAGTTATTAACTAACTACAACCAAAGTTATTAACTAAGTAACTTTTATTCAAAGTTCCAAGTTGATAGTTTAGTATATTTGTTGAGACCTAATTAATTGGCTATCAATTTAGCCTTTTTGAAGAATGGTGTCCGAAGGTGAATTTACTGCAAGTTAGGATGTAATATAACATTAATAAAATGTATGCCATTTAAGCCATTTCCCTTCACCTTAAATTTCAATATGAAAACCTTGATCACTCCATCTGTTTTTATTGGCTCTCTTGGATGCCATACACTTCAATTATGAATCATGTACCTATAAAGCATGTATGTGAATTTCAAACAGACTATGTAAACTGTGAAAATTATTTTGTATTGTGTTGTTCTGGTGTTCTCCAACAGCTATGATGGGCCCACTGATGAATCTTGATCTCTAGGTCCTTCCACAAATGTTCTGTTTGGTTAGGGTTAGGGTTAACTGTAGTGACTGACTGGGTCATTCCAACCCCTTTATTTCCTTCTTCTGGAACCAACTGACAGTGTCCTTTGAAATATGTTTTGGATTGTTGTCCTGCTAGAAGGTCCACCCATGTCTTCATTGTTGTGGTGGATGGCAACAGATTCTTCTTAAAATAAATTTCTGGTACAAGGCTCCTTTCATCTTACCTTTGATATTTTGAATTCTGCCAGTACCATGAGAAGGGAAATATACTATACCATGGTACTTTCACCTCCAAATTGTCACCGTAGATAGGTATTTTTAGGGTCATATCCAGAGCCATTTCTCCTCTGAACATGGCGCATTGTTGTGTTGCAGAAATCTATATCATCTGACCACACTACATTCTCCTAATGATACAGAGGCTTCTCAAAATATTGTGGAACAAACTTCAAATTAGCTTCAACAGGACTTTTCTTTATTAATGGAGTCTTCTGGGATAATTGTGGGTGATAGAGTGCATTGCCTACTGTTTTCTGTAATGACTATGCCTACTCTTCCTGGTCTTTTTCGAGCTCTTTTTGAGTTTTGCTTGGCTCTTGGGCTTCTCATCTGACTAACTTTCTGATTGTAGGATTCAGTAGAACCAGTAGGAAATCTTGCAAGGAGCTACTGTGCGTTGTCTGTTGATGATGAAGTTTAGAAATTTGTGCCCAGTGCCATTGCTTAACAATGCCATTGTGAAGATCTTGGAAAGCTTTTCGACCCAACCCATCATGAGGTGTTTCTTGTGTGATAGCTTGGTAAGATTTGTTTTCTTGCATTCAGCTGTGGATAACCTGGTGGGTAGCACTGGAAGGAGAAATCAGCTGTTCAGTGATTTTTCTTTCTGTGTTTAATACATTTTTCCTGTGTGATTCCACTTTATCACTCTTTTTTTTTATGGATAGTAATCAGAATCAGCCTTACTGGCCTAATATGTAAACACCCAATCAATTAGACTCTAGTTTTAATGAAATTATGTGGAAAAAAATAGGTATAGGTATATGTAGTTACCTATAGTAGCTATATGTGTGTGTGTGTGTGTGTGTATATATATATATATATATATAGTGCAAAGAAATAAATATTGAATGAATATACAAACATGGAGTGGATGATTATGTACAGTCTATGCATGTGCAGATTGTACACATTATGTACAGTGCCTACCCTGTGGGAAGAAACTGTTCTTGTGACCGTTAACAAGGTTCTGTAGCACCTTCCAAAGGGGAGAAGTTAGAACAGGTTGTGCCCATGGTGTGATGGGTCTGCAGTGATGTTTCCCGGCTGTTTCCTGACTGTGGAGGTGAATAAGTCCAAAATTGGGGGCAGGTTGGCTTCAGTGATTTTCTCTGCTGTCCTGACTGTCTATTCTAGTATGTTTCTGTCCTGTTCGGAGGCAGATCCAAATCAGACAGTGATGGAGGAACAGAGAACCGACTAAATGGTTGTACAGGCTTCTGTCCCCACTTTCTCCTTGGTCTGACAAAGCTGCCTGTGTTGTGCGGTAAACCAGGGTTTGTTGTTGTATGTCCAGAAGGTTTTAGTCGACCACGTGTCCTCACAAAACCTGATGTAAATGTCAGTGAGCTCATCTAGGTCTGTAACTGCAGCCTCAAAAACCCTCTAGTTGCTCCTGCAGCTACAGCAGGCCTGTAATTCCATCTTTCCCTCTGTGGTCCACTGCTTTACAATCTTGACCACAGGCTTAGTAGATTTTAATTTCTTCCTGTGAATGGGAAGAAGATTAATCAGACACATTTAAATGTTGCATTGAGTTGTGGTCTGTCTGTTGTTTGAGCATTGCTGCTTCTTTATTTTGCTTAAATTAATTCCCTGTCTGGGCCTGTTTGGTATGGTTTACCAATTTGACTTTTGTTCTTTTTATTTGTCAGTCTTGACTCTGACTGGCACGACTACCTATTAATCAGGTCAAACCTGCTACAACGCTTTGTCAACATTTCACTCTATAGCTGATCGGTTTCCTGAGTGTAATAAACTTAACATGCCTGTTTTAGCAATAACATAATAAAAAAAAAATCAGTCACTGTACAGCCTCAATAACCAACTCTAGCTCAACTAAATAACATACTACAACATCTAGGTTAACGTTATTCATGGAACCATGCATGAAATATGACATTAATATTGTGAAGTTACACATACCTTATTGTATTTGCACACAGTTCATCTTTTTGACTTACAAGTCTAGCATAACCTTATAAGATAAGATAAGATAGCTTTTATTGATCCCCCTTAGGGGAAATTCACTTGTTACAGCAGCTCTTATGTTAATGTTACATTGCCTGTATGGCAAGTTCAAAATTGCAAAATGTTAGCTAGCATAGTGGGCCTTTACTTTCCAACCTCACACAGCTGCCTTTTGTTTAAAAGTATTATCACCATAAATTATAACACTTCTCTATAATGGTCTGACTTTGGCATGCTGGTTTAATGACTGTGGCTACCATACACTCGTGTCAGCATCGTTGGATTAGATCAAGTATATGACGTAAAATACGTTGTTACCTATTACCTCTAAGGAGTTAAAGAAAAGGAAACCAAAAAATGAAAATTAAACCAAAATGAAAGAAATGGAACCAGTATAACTTCACGTGCTGTTTGGTCAATATAAACAACCACAGTTTATGGTCTCTGTATCAGGTACAACTACTCTGCAGATATACTCCCTTAAAGACATTGAACATTCAACAAGAATCCGAAAGGCTCTCGATGACTTTTTGTGGAATGCCTGCCATTGTATATGTTTGATAGACTGCATACCAGGTCTAATACACAATGACATACAAAGGCGCCAAACCATAAGGAATACAACACATCCATTATGTAATATAATCATTTATAAAATGAAATGGATAATGTAGAATTGCCAAAGTGTTTATATTGCTGTGGCCTAACCCTCCCCTTATAGAGCCACATTACTTGCATAGCTCTTGTCACTTTGACATTCAACAACACAACCAGGGCCAGCTGGGCTTGTGTTTAGAGGGCTACACACATACTCCTAGAACTGGAAGTTTGTGCAGGGCAAGTTGATTGGCCAGTCACTGGCCCATCTGGGCCAATACGATCTGAGCGGATATGTTCGCGTGCTATCTTGCCAAATTACTTCACCTGCTAACATGATCCATGATACGACCTTATTTTCCAGTTTGGGGCAATAAACTACATCTATCTATCTATCTATTATGAATTATGACAAATGTTGTTGATTTTAGCCATCAATAAATGATGTGACGGTACAAAATAAATGTGTATAACTGACTGGCTTTCTGCTAGCCAAGAACTATCCAAGGCAAGGGCAGCCAACTAGCTAACTGTAACCTAACCTAAGCTAAGGTTAGCCAGTTTGCTCTAACTTAGCTACATGGATCTGGCTTTGGCTGTAATGTTAGCTGATAGCAAAATTTGCAAATGACAAGGTATGTAATATAATATGGAGCCAATAGTCCAAATCAAATATAGGAACTGTACTTATATAGTACTTATTCTAAATATGATTGTGATTTATTTTCCAGCATTCAGTGTTTATTTCAGTTTTCAGTGTTGTGCTTTCAGTGTCATTTCACTGTTTTGGCCAATGCCCAGGATGATTCTTGCTTGCACCTGTAGAGTGCAAGCATGAGCCACAGCATGCTGACTACAATTAACTTAACAGCCACCAGTGTCATTAATAACAAGGATTTTCTAGTACTTTCTTGTACCTTTAAGCCAGTGAGGAGTAACTGTTTTTAGCAGTATGAACATCAGATATCAGGTTCTCTATTTTTGCCTTTGCAGTTTTTCTCACAATCTTGCGCATTGTTCTTTGTTTCACCAGCCTTTCCAAAGGAGATGCCTCAGCTTTTCTACCAATACTGAGCTTCACCCTTACCTCCTTCTCTCCACCCCTTGCTGAGGAACTAATCGCGACTGGACTCGAGCTGACTGGCAAAACTGATCTCAGATTCACTGACACTCTTTATAAGGTAACACATACGCACATTCCAAGTGCTCTCTCTTCACACGTGAACAACGACTGTCACATGCAGCATAACAAAATGCTGTCAAGTTTCTTAATCCACATTCGTCCCCTCCCTCTATGAAATACAGTGATTAACCTACAGTACAGTACAGTGCAGTGGATTTTTACTTGGCACTCACAATTGGCTACTAGCCTGTAGAGGTCTGTTCCACTCTGAGTGTGTATGTTTTGTGTGTGTAGGTACTACGAGATATTCTCCACTATAAACCGATATTGACCAAGCAGCAGTTCCTCCAGGGGGGTTTCTCTCAAAGGAAAATCTCGGTCATCTGTGACATAATTAACTTGGTCCTGCAGAAACACAGTCAGGTGAAGAAGGTACAGAGCCTTTAAATGGTTTATTTTAATGTGTCCATGTGTGTCTGAAGTGCAGGAAACTGTATATATATGTGTATATGTATAATCTGTGACATAGTTATATATATATGTGTGTGTGTGTGTGTCTGTATACATACACACACACACATTGTTTTTGGATTTTTGTTTCCTTCTTTATTACCTTTATTTAGTAGGTTACCTACTGTTCGGCACCAAAAATAAATTATTCAATGTAAATTCAATGTAAATTCAATAAATCATGATTAGCCTGAATGGTACTGCTTTCAAATTACTATATATGATTTAAAATTCAGAGAGTAGAGAAAGAAGAGGGAGAGTTGTGTGCTGCAGAGAGCACAACTCCTGTTTGTTGAGACTGTGATGGGCAATGAATGATAACCCCCATCCCTCAATATTTTGGTTTAGTTTCTGTCTGCATCTATTTGTTAATCTAAATGAACTGAAACCAATACAAGCTTAGGGCACAGTTGTTAACACAACAGGAGGACCAAAGTGGACCTGAGTGGGGCTGGTTAGTTGAGCTCACCAGGATTTCAGGTAAGGCATATATCCTTTTCTTGTTGATTGTGTGTATGGCCTGTCTGTAGCTGGTACTGCCATAAGGTTTAGCGGGAGTTATATCCCCCAGACCTAAAACAAATCATGTGACCAGTACAAGTACTAGTAGTGCCATGGCAGTAGTGAAGTATAGAGGAGACCTCATATAACAAAATAGTAAACAAACAACATTCAACAAACAGAAATTCTGAAGTGTCCCATAGAATTGTTTGTGCATGTGTGTTGTAGCCCAGAGTCAGATGTCCTGCTTCACGCGAGGATGGCAGAGGAGAAGCTCATCTAGCACTGACTGAAGCAGACACTGTAAGTAATAGTGTAGTGGGAAGTGCTATGCCGCCACTAGAACTGTATAGTATAACACCGTTCAGATATAGATAATACAGTAAATGGTGTACAGCTGTGGCTCTCAATTCAACAAAAATAAATTTCCCCTTTTCATTTAAGGAACAGAGCAGGTGTTTTCCAATATAAAAACTGATAATTTGCAATTTAATACCACAATTTCAAGAATAAATTAAAGCTGCAGTCAGTGTTGAACTGGTCCTCGCAGCTACGTGAACGCGGTGTGGCCTTGTCACTGGACACTGACTTGTTGACAGGGCTCTTAATTTTCACTGCTATGGAAATGGCATCGGGAGAGTCTTTTCAATCGTCGAATCATTTCCTGTTTCCTTGCGAAACATGGAAATTCGAGGCCATGCCCCAGTTATGCCCTTCAGTGAAAACCCCAAAGCTTAACAACTTTTCATTGTTATGGTCTTTTATATTGTATGTTGACCAAGTTTGAAGTGGACTGGATTAATCTGCTAGGAGGAGTGGGTTGAAGTATGACCCCTCTAAATGGAAAAAAAATGCACTAAAATTTCAAAATACATTCAAATGCCTGTTGGGTTTAACAATAATATTAACAATAATAATAATAATACTTACAAGTCTAGCCTCCTTCAACAACTTCCTGTTTTATGTTGAAACATTGAAATTTGCCATCACCATGGCACTGTCATTCAATGAAAACTCACAAGCATCATCAAGGTCTGAAGGCTTTTCTGGCCAATTTTGAGATGGATCTGGTGACCTTGCTTAGAGGAGTATAATAAAGGAGAGAATCTGTCTTTTCTTGTTACCAGTAGGTGGTGCTATGACTGTCTGAATATTGGCATGTAGATGTCTTCAGGTAGGGACAAACACGTGACAATGGGGCAAATTGGACAGTGGGGTCCAAAAGACCACACTGAAAATAATGTTTTTATGTCAACCTAGAAGTAATCAGAAAGTTTTAGGACTGAATATGTGAAAATGTTGAGACATGTAAAATGAAGAAGAAATATTTAAGATTTTGCACTATTTCTAGGTCAACAATCAAATTTAAGCAAATTTGTGGTAGTGACATCTTAACTCCTTTGTACAAAAGGTCCGATTTCCTGGAGTTATATCCCTTCCATTGAATTATATGTTCAGATGACACACAGGTGAGGCTCATTAAAGTAACTCAATTTGCTTTGCTTTCTCAGTGCTGCCATTAATGTTCAATAGGGTTGACTGTTATCAGGTAGCAGGGTGTTGACAGATAGGTTTGATGAGTCAAGCAGGTAAATGATTTGAAATGTGAAGTGATAAATTAAAATGATTTCTCTATATGTTACATTTTAGGTGGTGAATTTCCCCACTGTGGGACGAATAAAGGTATATCTTATCTTTTTTTGTTGTTGTTGTTGTTTTTTTTGTTTTTTATTATTATCAAATTAAATAATAATAATAATTATTAAATATCAATACAGTAAAAGTTTGTGTAAACACCAAAACACAATTCAACAAATATGTAAATCAGTGTTTTCAATATATGTATTGGGGTTTAATGTTATTATATTCACTGAGGCTCCTCGTGCACAAATAGTTTTTAACTTATGTCACTTACTTCCTTACTTATTAGATTTACGTGCCATTTTGCTATTGTTTTTATTTACTGTCTGATAATATGCAAGATTTACTGGCAGTAGAAAGTGAGGACGTTCTGCTGGTTTCCTCGGATCAGCACGGCGGGGCAGCGGAGGCCACAGGTCAGAGTGTCCAGCCAGGCCATGTACATGTCGCTGTGCGGCACAGGAAGGCTCACAAGCACGAGAGCAGCGTGTTGTGAATTCCTCCGGATGATTTCATTCAGCCTCACTTTTCTCTCAGACTTAATTTTGAAGGCCTCAAACTCTTTGTCTGATATTTTCCACGGGGTGCTTTGTCTCTGTTCCTGAACTGAGACACCTTCCTGCTGCTCATCGTGTAGCCTGAAGGGGGCGACACTGTCCACAAACCTACTCAGGTTCTTGGTGTGTGGACGCTTCTCACTGTCCGTCATGACTGTGACGTCGTTAAAATCCAAACGAAACCTCTTCAGCAGAGCGATCATCTCGTTGCGACCTTCCTCCATGTTTTGTTCATCTCCCACGATGAAGACCCGGACCTTACTGCGGTGCCAGCGTTTCCTCCTGGTGAGCAGGTACGGCACCAGCAGAGTCAGACCTCCATCATCAGTTATCCAGTAGACGTCGATGGTCTTCTTCCCCTGTTGGCTCCAGAAAGGATGCCGATGGCAGAAGGGAAGAAAATAGCAAACATCTGGAAAAAGTTGCCTTCAGGTCCTCTCCAGTCTGGTTTCAGGTTCGATACCAAGATCTCACTGTGGTATCCAAAGATGCCATAGGCCTGTTTCTTTGGACTGGGAGGGATGACTGTGCCCACCAAGTAGTTGGAAAATGAGACCAAGAGAATGATAAAGAACAAAATCTGGGTCTTGGACTCCCACTCCATTCCAGCCAATGAAATGAGCAGAAGAACAGTCACCGTGATCACGCCAACAATACGGACATCGTTGACTGCATCAACCATGACGACACCAAACTCCTGCAACAGATCACAGACCACCTCTGCAAAGCCAACGGTGTTGAGGGCGCAGGCCAGAGCGTTGGCGAAGGAAAAGACCATCCCAACCGGTCCACCAATT
Source organism: Holacanthus passer (assembly GCA_025331565.1). Taxonomy (NCBI): domain Eukaryota; kingdom Metazoa; phylum Chordata; class Actinopteri; family Pomacanthidae; genus Holacanthus; species Holacanthus passer. The sequence goes on along the minus strand of JAFREQ010000030.1, from coordinate 8,389,973 downwards.
TCAGGACCCAGAGATCATGAAATAGGCCCCACCTGACGTCACCCTGCCGTTGGTGGTGATGGCAGAGATGGAGAGGGCCGTCACTGAGGTCACCGTCACAGACATCAGGATGATAAGCCAGGTCAACAAAACGCCAGCCTGAGATGTGATCAACGACAGGCGGAGAAACAGGATGACGCCCCAGATATTCAACATGCAACGAACCATGACTCCAGTGACCCATCCAAATCTAACAGGAGCTTTCTCCTGCGGAGCTTGGGCCCCTTCATCTCCGCTGTCTGTCGCTGGTGGACTGCTCACTCCTGAGTCTGTGGTGGTGTTTGTCACCTCCCCCTCCTCAAATGCCCTGTGCAGAGCCTCTAGAGATGGTCAGCACCTGGCCTTTTGGCTAGGCAGTGTGCTGACGTAGTGCTCCAGCTGTGGGACCAGGTCCAACATGCTGTAGAAGGAAGATCTCCACTCCATCCTCGAGCCTCGGCACTCCGATGCACTTGAATCCACGTCCTTTTAACCTTTTAAGCCCTTGTTAAAAGAAACCTTTTTTTTTTTTTTTTTAGGAAACCGCAGGCCCCGCCCCAGCTGCGTAGGGAGAGCAACGGGGGGGCACTACCCACATCCCACATCCCACCTGTATGACTGTGTTGGCTTGAGTGCATGTGGTAGTGCGAGCAAGTGTAATGAGGTGCGAGTATGAGGGATGAGTGACTATTGGTGTAGTTAAAATTTGGGAGAAAATTAGGGCATGGATTCCACACTGCTTGCAGACAGTGGGTCTCAACACGCCCCCTCCCCCAAAAGCCCTATGTGACTAAGGTGCAGATAAAATTGGAGGGCGGCCAGGCAGTAAAGCAGGTGTAAAGGATGGGGCCACCAGGGAGCAGCCCCATCCCCCACCCACTCTGCACCACAGCCACCCCCCAAGACCCTAATGGTGTATGTACTGAGACCCAGTGGGAGGGGTAGGAGATGTAGTCTCCCCCAAGGTAGCCAGGTCCCCGACTGGCTCCTGTGGTGGACCCCCATTGCAGACTCCCAGACGGCGGAGGTACAGGATCATACGGTCCAGAGTCCGCACTGACGCACCCCAGGGCCCCGCCAGAGCACCAGGGCAGAGACCCCCCAAAAAAATTTTAACTCAACTCGACTATATTTTGCCCGGATTATGGATTTGAGTTGTATATATTCAAGAAACTTGTTGCTATTGATTCCGTACTGTCTTACCAGATCCTCAGATGGAATGAAGTTGTTTCCTTTCATGATATTTTCCAAGCATCTAACTGCTTTGTCATACCATGTAGAAAAGTCCAGTACTCTTTTATTATTTAGGAAGTCAGGATTGTTCCAGATGGGTGTCAATCTGCAAGGAGTAATCGAAGACCTGGTTATTTTTAGAAATTCCCACCAAGCTGTCAGAGATCTGCTAATACTGGTGCTTTTAAAGTAGATGTGATTTCTGAGAGTCAGGCCGATGAAAGGAAGGTTAGAGATAGGTATTTCTTGACTGAAGAATTGCTCAATAACTAACCATGAGTGATCCAGTGGACTTGGATTAATCCACTTTAGAATGTACAGCAGCCTATTTGCGAGAAAATAATGGTAGAAATTTGGCAGTTCTAGACCACCATATTCTTTTGCTTTTTGTAAAGTTTTTAAACTTATACAGGGCGGTTTGTTTTTCCACAGAAACTTATTGATGAAAGAGTCTAATGATTTGAACCAGATAAGAGAAGGTTTAATGGGAATCATTGAATTTTTGGCAAGATTATCATCTTTACTGTTGCGATTCTCCCCATAAGTGATATAGGTAACGCCTTCCAGCGGGTAAGGTCATCCCCAATTGACTTAAGCAGTGGTGTATAATTCAGATGGGTCAGATCTGACAGCTTGGAGGAAATATTAATGCCCAGATATTTAATGTTCCCTGAGCATAGAGGGATGGAAGAGGTGCTCCGGAACTGAAAATTAATGGGTGGAACAATGGATTTGGACCAATTAATGGAATAGTCTGAGATTGAGCTGAATTTATCTATTATTGCGATTGTTTCAGAAAGAGAGGTTGATGAGTTCTTAAGGAAAAGTAATATATCATCAGCATAAAGACTTATCTTATGATGGGAGGCTGCTATGTTAATACTTTTGATCTTTAAATGTTGTCGAATTGCTGCTGCTAGCAGTTCAATAAATATGGCGAATAGTGAGGGAGAGAGTGGACAACCCTGCCTAGTGCCCCTCTGGAGAGAAAAACTTGGAGAGATTTGATCATTGGTTCTAACTGAAGCTCTTGGTGAGCTGTACAAAATCTTGATCCATATTATAAATGAATTTCCAAATCCAAATTTATGTAGCGTAGCAAAGAGAAATTTCCAGTTTACTCTATCAAATGCTTTTTCAGCATCTAGTGAGACGATTGTGGTTTCCAAATTGTGAATGGTGGAGTAGTCAATTATATTAAGTAGTCTACGTACGTTATTAGCAGAATGTCTACCCTTAATAAATCCTGTTTGATCAGGATGTATTATATGTGGAGTGATTTTTTCCAGTCGAGTTGCTAAGACTTTGCAGATTATTTTAAGATCTGCATTTATGAGTGAAATTGGGCGGTAGCTGGATGGGAGAGTTGGGTCTTTATCGGGTTTGAGAAGGAGACTGATTGTAGCAGTATTCAGGTTTGTGGGGAGAAAGCAATTTTCTTTAATTTCCAAAACCATTCTGTACAATACCGGAGCTAGCAGTGACCAAAATTCTTTGTAGAATTCAGCCAGGATTCCATCTGGACCCGGGGCTCTATTGTTTGGCATATGCTGTCGGGCTTCTTGTAGCTCAGCCACTGAGATAGGGGAATCCAAATTCAAAATTTGGTCCTTGGTTAGTTTAGGTAGATTTATGGTTTCAAGAAATGCCTCGATACTAGAAATAGGTGGATCAATCTGTGGTGTATATAAGTTTTTATAAAAGTCTTTAAAGGCTTCATTTATTTCCTCAGGGACATGAGTTATATTACCAGCTGAGTCCTTGATGGAGGAAATAATACTTTTTTCTTTATTGAGTTTTAACTGATTAACCAGAAATCTGCCAGATTTGTTGCCATGTTCAAAATTCTTCAAGCGTAATCTCTGCAACTGGAACTGGGTCTTTTTATCATTAATTTTTTTTAGTTCAAGCTTAAGTTGTCTTAAGTTTCACAGGATGTGCTCCTCCTGTGAGTCAGCATATTCAGCTTCTAGGATTTTGATTTTCTGTTCTAACTCAAATTCCAGTGCCCTCTCTCTCTTTTTCTTGTATGATGAGTATGAAATTATTTTACTTCACATTACTGCCTTTGCTGTCTCCCAAAGAATACACAATGAGGTTCCTGGTAAATCATTAATATCCAAGAATAATGTCCACTCTCTCTCAAAGTATTTAAGGAAATCAGGATCTTTGAGTAATGATATTAAATTTCCAAGTTCTAGTCGGAGGTGTGGCTTTTTTATTAGTGAGGGAAAGAGAGACAGGTGCATGGTCACTGATAGTGATAGGATAAATCTGGGTGCCTGAGATATCAGCTAAGATTGAGCTACTGGTTAAGAAGTAGTCAATTCGGGAGTAGGAGTGGTGAACTGGTGAGAAATAGGTGTATTCCCTGAGTGTGGGGTGAAGGAGCACCAAGCATCACAAAGACCAAAATCAGTCATGTATTGTTTGAGTATCCCTGCTGCTTGTGTGTCACGCTGGATACCTGCAGAGCTGGATCTGTCAAGTTCTGGACAATATGTTAGGTTGAAGTCTCCTCCAATGATCAAAGTTGTGTTAGAGTGAGCAGAGAGTGAGGTGAAAAAGGTGTGAAAAAAGGAGGGGTCATCAACATTTGGGCCATATATGCTGGCAATGCAAAAATTTGCATTGGCAACAGATATGTTAAATATTATATATCTACCATCTGAATCTACATCAGCATAATTAAATTTGAAATTAACTTTTCTGTTGATCAGGATAGCAACTCCTCTCTGTTTGGAGTTGAAACTAGCTAAATATGTGTGTGGAAATTGTGGAGAATTAAGTTTTTGGTCTACTGTCTTTAAAGTGTGCGTCTCCTGTAATAAGACAATGTCTGCTTGTATGTTATTCAAATAGTTAAAAATTTTGTGTCTTTTTTCCCTTGAACCCATTCCACGGACATTCCAGGTGACAAACTTTAACGTGGATATACAAAGCTAAACTAACTACTGTGTTTGTTATAAGCCTATATAGAGTGTGTGTGTGTGTGTGTGTGTGAGAGAATATGTGTTTGTATGTATATATATTGTGAATGGTGGCCTAACCCAGGTAGTAAACTGACATAACCGTGACCATACAGTGCAGACAGGATCACAAAGGGGGAATTGGTGCACAGAAAAGAAAAGAAGTGACATGGAAACATGGAAACAAACATCTACTACAGAATTAATTGCTTTGAACTAGCAACGCTACATAACACAGCAATTAATTAGGCAAACTTACTGTGACTTACATGGTGATTGAGAGAGAGTGTTTGTGGAGAGAGATGGGGAGAGAGTGAGTTACCGTACATTGATACAGCCAAGGGGTGGTTTCCCGATCGCAGTGAAGCTGGCCGTTAACATACAGTTTATCCACCATGATGACAGCTCGGCATCCTTCGCCTATGAACTTTTTGCGCAGAGGGAAGAGGGCCCTGCGCCGGTCCAGGATCTCCTTCGGGAACTGGTAATTCATACTGAAGTCCGTTCCCTTGAGCTCTCTGCCCCAGCTCCACACCTGCTCCTTCTGCTTGAAATGTTCAAATTTTGCCACGATGGGTCTTGGGCGCCGACTGTCCTGCTTCTTGCCTCCCATACGGTGGACGCAGTGGAAGGTGATGTCCCTCACCATATCCAGAGGAAGCTTGAGCTGCTGCCGCAGAAAACTCCTCACTGTCTCCTCCGGATCTTCTTCCGCCCGCTCCGGAATCCCGGCGAACATCAGATTGTCCTGCATGCTCTGAGCCTGGAGGTCCAAAATTGACTCCTTCATTTTTTTATTTTCTTGGGAGAGCTGTGAGACTCCTTCTGTGAGTGATTTCACCGACTCCCGGGGCTCAGCATTTTCGGAGGCGAGACTGGCAACTTGTTGCTGGCTAAACTCAAGGGACTCCCGTAAGGCCTGGAACTCCTTGTGCAGGACCTTCACCAGGGTGAGACGGCCATCGAAACCAAGCAGCCTTTGGTCGATTGTTACCTTTGGTCGATTGTTACCTTAGCCTTATGTTCTTACCTGGCGGAGAGACGGCTCCAGGGGAATCCTCGGCGGGTCCTCTTAGGCGTCCTGGAGGACTTCTCCATGACGAAACGGCTGAAGGTCTCCTCGATGTAATCTTTCAGATCTTCAAGCCCCTCCAGGTTTATACTTATCTCCTTCTTTATCTTTCTTTGTGTGCCTCGTAGATTTTGCGGATTTTAAGTAAACCGTATTTGTTTTTGAGCTATACAATCCGCGCGTCAGAATTCCGCGCGTCACACGTTCTTGCAATACTACAGCGTCTCACACGTTCTTGCGATCCACTCACACATTCTAATAAAGGTATATCTTATCTTATGTGTTTCAGGTGTCCGATAGGCCATTTGTTGAGAATCACACTGAAAATCCCTCCACTTTTCCTGTAAACTTCCCCAATACAAAAGCATTTTCCTTTAATTCTCCTGGAAATGGAACCACAGAGCTGGCAGGACAGGAGAAAGACAAGGATAGCATTCTTCACGTAAGCATTTTGTAAATCAATATACAGACTAAGCGAAAGCTCCCCCCAGCTCTGGCAAACTGGTCATTACTGGTTGACATAAAAAAAATTGCTGTGCACCAACATGGGAATGTCATCACAGACACCAAATTTACAAACTGTGGTATACTGCAAGATACAGAGAAATTTACCTGGCAGTGATAGAATATGAGCATTGTGTGAACTCGTTTGGCAAGGGACTGGATGTGACAGACCTTATTTTTTATGTGAAAGTCTTGCAGTAAAAGTTTGGACCAGTTTGCGAATGAGATTAAAAAAAAAGAGGTTATGGCCTCCACCTCTATTACAATATGACATAGATATGGTGGAGGTTTATTATTTTTACTATAATATATACTTTGCACATTTTACTAGCATTAAAGAGGACGACAATGGAAATCTATGAGTTTTTACTTAAACTGCTTTGCAGCTTTCATCATAAGTTACTAAAAATCACAGTGCTTCCTAGCATCTGCATTCGTCAGGAGAGGCCATAGGTGACCTTTAGAAATGTAGTTTGAGTTCTGCACTGAAAATTTTAAAGGCCTAAATTCTGAGGAGCACTGGATCCACTCCAGATCTTTCCATAGGATGTTGAACACATGCCAATATAAAATGCAATATAATTGTCTTTCTTGTCTTGTTTAGTCATCAGAGGTGGAAGGAAGGCTCTCAGCAGTGGAAAATCAACTGGAGAGTCTTTCTGGGCTACACAGACTCAGTATCCTAGAGAAACGCCTGGAGGAACTTGAGAGACAGAGAAATACAGACAAGGTATACAAGACTTTCTTAATGCAATTTCTTTAATATCTTATCCCATTTATTTACTATTTTCCCTTCACTGGACAGACAGAAGGCAAAGAAAATTTAATAAAACATGAAATTGTCGCTGCCTTTTCTATTTATCATATTCTATTCTAGAGCGAAGGACAAGTCATCACCATATCCAGAGAGAGCTGGGAAAATCTTATGAGCAGAGTCCTATTACTGGAAACTAAACTACAGTTGAGCAATACCCAGGTAGGACGTGTATATGCTGTGACATTTACATTTTGTCTCCATGTAGAATGTAGTTATTTAGCTTGAAAATAGCACTAAGCCAGGTTTCAGAATAATCCTTGACCAAACATGTTTTCGCATAAAATAGTTTCTGTTGCATCTCATCTCATCTGTCTACCTTAGATACATGATCCTCTGCCATGTCCATCATCTGCCCCCTACTATTCTTCTAGCTACATTTCTGATGCTTCAAAGGTGAGACACAGCAAAGGTTTATAGCTGATAGCTTTTCCATCTTTTCAAGGATAAGGGTTGTATTGGTTATATTATTACTTTCATATTCTGTTGTGCTGAGTTGTAAACATTTCAGGGAATTGTTTTCCTAGACAATTTCTCCATTTAAATAAGACAGTCAGAATATTTACAGTCGGTGGGAAAGTAACAGAACACCATCCATTTCCCTCCATTCATTTTCTGTTAGAACTGTGAAGTGTTGTGTTACTTTGTCCACATCATATGGATTGCCTCTTTGCCAGAGGCTTGGTTAGCAAGACCTATTAAGCTTTGGCTATAAGTTAGCAAATTGATGCTCCACTAACATCATACTATTCAAGGCACTAAAACACTGACCGATTGTCAAATATGATTTTTGTATTTTTCTTACAAATAAGCTTCTATTTTTCTATTTTCTATTATTTTTTTGTGTGACAGAAGACAAAAAACCCCTAACAATTAACTAGTGGCATTAGCAAATGAATTAACTAATTAACAGAAAACAGTGGTACAATTAACAATCTCAAATGTCATCACTTGATTACACAATGTTTTTACTATAGCACATACAGAATAATTTGACTGAACTATGCAAATATTACATAAGAAACTAGCTAGCAACCTACGTGCATGTCTGATGCTTTAAGGCCTTTTCATGGTACAACAAGTAAATCTTTCTTCAGTCTACATTACCCAATATTTGTTTGGGTGCTTGACACATATTTTCTTGTCTGTCTAATTTCTTTGTCCAGGAGGACCTTGAAGACAGGCTAGAGAGAATCACTTATATGTAAGTTATTAAGTATAGTTAAATATTAGGCACTGGCCTGAATCTCTCTGATAAGACTCCTCTCTTCTCCATAGACCTCGGGAATAACCACGGGAAAAAAAGAAATAGAAGAAAGAAGAGACTGTGAGATAGGTCTGCTCCCCAATTTTCATTCACTTGTGTCCTTGATTTTGTAGTTTAGCTTTCTCTTTTTCTGTTATGACAGCTTAAAGCACCAAACTGGCTAACCTTGTTGTCTCAAGTTTGAGTCAGACTTTGTTTGGGCCTTCCAACAAAACTACATCCAGCCTGCTTTATAATAGCAGCAGGTTGCCCAGCCAACTACTAATGTGAAATGTTTCTTGATCCTGTCGAGAAGGTGGTGCTGTTGCTGCCATATTTAATATTTGATTTAATATAATATTGTTTTGAGAAAACATAATTGTGACACAATTCATTTGCTCTTTGTGTGTGTGTGTGTGTGTGTGTGTGTGTGTGTGTGTGTGTGTGTGTGTGTGAATTGTAGGCTGAAGAGCACTTCTAGTCTGCTGAAGAACACTGAATCCCTGACAACACCCTACAAATGAATTATGATAGATGCTCTTCATCTTAGTTTGAGTTAGGGTTAGGGGTTAGTAATTACCCTAACCCTTATAATGTAATTTCACACCACAATTTTGGTGCACTTTTTATATCTTCTTAATGTTCCTTGTTAAAGCTAATTATCACCATTATTTACCTATCAACTTGCTTTGTAAGTTTCCCAGCAAGCTACTTGTCCTTTTTGGACAAACTGAGAAACTCCTGTAAGTGCTTTTAACTCTCAAGTTTCACATGAAATTACCACGAGAAAGAAATTTTGTCACCATGAAAATGAATGTTTAAGGGATAATTGGCTCAACTGATGAGAGCATAGTAGATGATTTCCACTGTGTTAGCCCTCCAAAAATGTTTTTTTCTTAAAACTGCATATGCTTACATGAATGTGTTTTTTTCCATTTATTGACATAATTATTATTTCTTTTCCCCAGTTTTCTTGTACCAAGCACATTTAAATGTGGTATGCTTTCAGTTTAAAGTAAATGTATACTCTATATGCTCAAGAGAGCTCAATGCACTGCAGCTAAGAAAACACATGTAAATAGACAAAACAAATAACAAATACATTGAGAAAACATCTTTTTTAACACATGTACTACATTTAGAAAACACAACCAAATAATCAAATGCAATTCAAGTCCACAAAACAACAATGGAAATGTTTCCAGGTGAGACTAAAAAGTGCTAAGCATGACTTTGTTCTGCTTGTTGTTGCCATGGCTTGTGAAGTTATTGATGTTGGGTCCGTGTATCATCTGTTTATGTTGTTGTTTTCTGACTTCTGCTATTGCTCTACTCTGTGCCTGCACTGAAAGTGACTGCTGCACGCATCTTGCAGGATTTTACAGAGCTGAAAAGTAGAATTTGGTCACTTTAATGATCTCTGAGAAGATTTAGTGTTTGTGACAGATATTTGCCTTTACTGTTCTACTATCAGAGTTAACAGATGGCATATAGTCTGCATGATTTTGTTTAGGCATTATTAGACCTGAATTATCCTATGGTATTGACTACAGAAAGCCAAGCATTGTAATGATAAAGAGATAACCTCAGCTCTGATGTTTTAATAAGTTACACATCACATAGTGTGTCACAAATAGAACTGATAGACCAAATATTGACAGGCTGTGTTTTTTAAAGACATCCAGAGTTGGTCACTATACTCTCTCACCAAATCATGCAGTAATTATCTTACAGGTATTCCGAATGAAGCTATTTTGATAACTGTTTTGATAACACTTATTTGATAACATAAGTGTTTTGAGTATTTGTGATTTCTTAAATTGCAGTACATTGAGCTCTCTCGTAGTATATATACTTGTATAGTAACCTCAACTGATCGAGGAGGTATGAAGTATGTTTTAAAACTCACTAGTTTCCGATATGCACAGTAGCACACACGGACTTCCACATCATGTACCCATTATCGATTTAAGATTTCTCAAAATTTCATGACAGACATGTTGTAATAAATTGTAACTGCATTTTCACAGGTTAAGCCATGAATTGGATTTTTTTTGCTGTGTAATCTTTGATTACAAATGCTTGTTGGGAGAGGCTCTGCTTCCAGTGCAGCAACCAGCCTGGGAAAGCTTGAAAGCCTCCACTCCCATTTCACCCATCTGCAAGAGACAGCACACAATGGGGATGGGTGGGCGAAGGGATTATGGTGTCTTGATAGGGAGAGGGTGTCAGAGACGGTAACCCCTTAGCAGCAGTTTATGGAAAATCGTGTACATTATAAGTTACGTGTTCAAGGGGTTAAATTTGCACCTGTTACTACAAACAAAAATGAATGGTGTACAACTGCTTCTTCAGAAATGGTAAGAGAATTTGTCTTTTCTGTATTTTAACAGCAAGTCAAGTAACAAGAGCAGATAATAAAAGTGACTGAGCTTTGTAATTTAAAAAAAAAAAAGAAGTCATAACATGACATGATCCCAGCTGCACAGACCATAATAAATGAAATGAGATACATGAAATAACTGAATGAGGGGCAGAGTTGGTTGGGCAAATTCATAGGGCCAAATCAAAGGTGAAGTGTATCACGACAAAGTACTTGGCACAGGAAGTCAACATGTTTTTGCATCAGCACATGAGCACCTCATCCTCAGAGCTTTGGGGCTTTGTGAACAAGCTGCTGATCCTCTCCCATGGCCAAGCTACAGTTGAATGTGGGTCAAGAGATGGAAACATGGAACATGGATGAAGATACAGTTGTGGCCCAAAGACTTGCATATCTGTGACCATGTGAGAGTGTAGTGACCCATGCAGGTACCTCTTACTAAAGAGTTGCCAAACTATGCACCTGGATGAAGACAAAAGATGAGCAGATCATCAAAAGAAAAAATGGCTGGAGATGAACCTGAAGATCTGCAGAAGAAAAGAAAAAAAAACATGCACAGTGTATGCATGACCCTAAGATGCAGACAACTTTGCAGAAAAAGCTCAGAGTACAGCAGGGACTAAGATGCCAGAGGTGATTACAAAGACTAAATACGTTGAGAAGAGGCTGCAAAGAGAAGAGAAATGATTTAGGAAACTTGGATAGGAAAAGATGTTTGATTTGAAAAGAAAAACAACTTAGGATGAAGCAAATGACACTCAGTAATAGTGAATGGTAGAGTTTATTAATTAGTATATTACACAATTTATACAAGATGAAAGCATGATATACAGTATATAAAGTTGAAAGTATCTTTCTGAGCTGTAAAGGAGGAATAAAAAAGCGAATGATTACCACCAAGACATATGTAAATCAATTTAGCTGAAGAAAGGCAAGATGTTGAGGTTCATAAACAAATTCATATGTATATTCTTTTATCTAAAGTGTAATGGAAATTGGTTCATGGTCGATTTTGATTTCAAGTGAATATGGCAAGAATACACACTGATAATCTATTATAAACAATTACAAATGAACTATGTTGAAATTAACAGAAATAGTATCCCATCTTGTTTGTGGAGTGAGGGTGGAGCTGAATGAAGCCTGTTGGCTGAAACACACCCACCTAGCTCAAAACATACCAAGCTAGCCAGATAACCTGGTGGTACTGGTTCCACTGCTTTGCACCATTCCTCTTAAAATACAAGCATAATGTTGTATATCAACATTTTAGCCTCCAGCTGATCACAATCAGTCCAGTGTCTGGAGTGAAATAAACTTAAAATGCCTGTTTTAGCAGTAATATTATGTGATAAAAAATAATGTTTGTTTGTGAGCCATCAAATTTTACTGTACTGTATATCCACAATAACCAACTCTAGCTCAGCCAATAACAGCATCTAGGTTAATGTTATTTCTGGAACCCTTGCTGAAATGTGACATATTTTGAAGTTACACACATCTTATTGTATTTGCGAACACTTTACCACTTTTTGCCTTACTTTGACAAGTCAAGCATAATGTTACTTTAACATACAGATGAATAGTTGCAAAAGCCTTTTGTTATAAAAATTATCACCCTGAAACACACTCCTCTACTAAATTTTGACTTCAGTGCAGCCAGTTTAATACAACCCCAATTCCAAAAAAAGCTGGAAAGCTGTGTAAAATGTTGATAAAATTAGATTTTGAGGCTTTGCAAATTGTTTAAACACTATATTGAGAATAGTGCAAGGGCAACATATCAAATGTTGAAACAGAAAAATGTTATTGTTTGATGAAAATGTGAATATGTGAAATGTTGTCCCATTCTTGCCTGATATGCCACAACTACAGCCTAAGTTTAGTCACTGAATGAGCTCCATCTTTGGAGCAGACAGCTGTCAATCAAAGTGACCACCCCCTAAATATGCATCATTTTAGACTTTTAGATATATATAAACAAGTATAAAAGTTGTTCAAAAGATTCATATAATAACAAAGCCGTAATGAGAGAGAGAAAAGCAATATGCTTTTAAGTACTCTGGAATGATGAGAGCAAGAAATGTCTAATCCTCTCTGCTGGATAAACGTTTTATAGGTAGACACAATACCTCGGTCATACCAGTCCTTTAAAAATAGGGTCTTAATTTTGTATTCAACATTACTGTTCCATAAGATACAAGTGGACAGGGAGAGGTGAAGCATGAAAGCAATCTTCCATGTGTCAAGGGCTTCTTCATAGTAGTTGGGAAATAACAAAGACAAAGTCATGAAAGAAAAAAAAACATTTTAAAATAAAATAAATAGGACATTTTAAGAACTAAACTAACAAAGGCTTCCAATAACATTTGTTTTATATCCTCAAGATAGATTTTACAGAATTCACATTTTTACAAAACTTTTCTTCCGTGGCATTTTTGTAATAACAGACTTAAGTACTTCCTGTGAAATTACACTTTCAGAGAGATGACAGTTTTCTATGAAGATTTTTTGGGGGAAAACACACACACACACACACAACAAGCATGAGGGCCAAAGCAGGGTGTGTATAATTTTTTATAACAGTTAAAGATAAATGAAGAGTTGGCCATCTCATTCTTAGAAAGACTGTTATCAATACATGACGCAGAAATCTTTCTTGCCTTGCCATGTTTCTCCAGATTAAAAAAGAGAGAATATTTTTTTCTCCATGTTCTAACCAACTGTCTCTGGAACTTATGAAAGCTTTTGTCTATTTAAGAAATTCCCATTTTAAGATGGGTGTAACTTTAGACATTTACTGAAAGTTCATAATAATTAATTAATATGTTCAGGTGAGTGAGTCAGTGTTTAGCAGCATTAAAGGTAAAGTATGAAGTGATTACACAGTTACTCTTTAGACAAGACTGCTGTCTTTTCACTCATGGGTGAGCACAGAAATAAATGGAAATGTACACTTCTATATCTATATGGATCAATCGTGAAAGTTAAAATATTTTCTAACATCTTCTGTGACTTGTTTAAAGAAGTCGCAATTATTTCCTTGCCTGCAAAATCAAGTCACTCTCAGTTAATATCGTTGCCCAGTGAGTGTGAGTGTCAAGTAAAGGAGCAAAATTAAACTTAACACATGAGCTTGCTGAGAGCCCCCATGTAAATACAGTATAACAGTGAAATGAGGTTAGGTAGTCAAGAAAGTCAAGAAAGTCTAAAAGTGTGAGGCAAGTTTACTTGCCTATCATACTTCAGTCTTGCAAACCTTTCCTCTGTATGCTGCATTCATGTGGATTCAGACAAAAAAAAACACCTTGTGGATGGCACAGGAAAAACAACCAAACAATCTGAAGGAATGGCAGAACAGCAAAACGAAACATGCATGATGATACGTTGACATAGTTATCTTGTATTGTTTCCAAGGAATGGAATAAAATATAACATAAAATGGTTATTTTTCTTTTTTTTATTCCAGTCATGCATTTCTATAACATGCAGGTTATTCTACTGCAAACTTAAAATTAAAGATAAATTCCCTCCAATGGTAATTAATTCATTTACAACATGGATAGCGTTACAGGTATTCTCTGCCAGCCTCTTTTTTTTTTTTTTTTTTAACTAATTTTACATTAAGTTTCTAAAAATCTGAATCTAGGTTATCCTGACTGAAATAATTTACAAATCAAGCATAAGTATAAACTATTTGACTTGTTGTAACTGGAGTTATGAATTTAAAAAGGTTAAGTAAAATAAAAATGTCTAGACAGGTCTGATGGAGCTCCGATCAATTTGAAATTCGTGTTACAGTTTACAGTATAGTGTCTCCATATTGGCATAACCTTAATAAATGCCTAATAATTAGTTATCATTTGTTATAATTAACGAAGTTGATGAAATAATGAATAATGAAATACCATAGACTGTATAAAACAGAAAAAACAGTGAAATACGCACTTCGATCTTGCTGCTGTTGGATGACTACGTTTATCTAATCTACAAACACCTTCTAATGTTTATCGAAGATATGACTGGTAATTTCTATCCAATAGATGGCAGTAAAAGGAAGTTGCCGAAAAAGTGGGGCTATTTTGCCCCGCGTACGAACACAAGGCAGTCTGATCTTACCTTTTCACAATCGGTTTACAACTCTCTAACGCACTATACTCTTACTACTATTAGAAACTGTAGTTAGACTTGAAATGTCGGTTGTTGTGACTGGTGTCTTCAAGTGCTATCAAATGAATCGGAGTTTGTCCTTGGAGGCAGAATTCGGGGCTATAAAGATGTTCATGAACGCGGGAGATTTGTTCCTGCTTCCTTGATGACGTATGTGGCCAGTCGTTGTTTTGTGCCAGGACTGACTTTCACATCCAGCACACACAGTCTAGAGAGAAGAAGATATACCTCGAGTAACTCCAATATTTGGAAGACTATGGAAGAAATTCAACCACGGGAGCCTGCTCATCTAAACGGGTAACCAGTTTAAACTTTTTGTCTGTATTAGACCTGAGAGCATCCACTGAGAAGAAGTAAAGTTTGACAGACATTCCACATGCTGCCGTTTGTTAACTGTTTTTGCTAACTTGTTTCATTTGTTTTCCGCTCAAGCTGTTTTTTTATATGAGTAACTACCATAGTTGCTCATATAAAAAAACAGCTTGAGTGAATCTGTAGCATTTCAACCTATTTGTCTTAAAGACAAGTGTTCTCTCCTGCTGCCTCCCTTCATGTCTTTGTTTACGTTGCTAGCATGTTCAATGACAGGCCTGTCTGTGCGTGTTAATGAGATTTTAGGTTTTCTGTCCTGAGTATACCTTTTAAATACATTAGTTCGGGATCACCATGTCTGGCATTGTATAGACTGAATGATTAATCGATGGCTTAAGGATGAAGAAAATAGTCAATAATATTGAAGTTGTTTGTTTATTGTACGCCAGAGGTTTTAGTGTTCTGTTTTTAGACCCATACATGTAGTCCTGGTTAGAACAATGATATTTCAAATTTTAGCCAGAACATATTTCTCAGCGAAGCGTGTGTACATTCAGCTTATTCTCAGAAGGTGAATGTGATTTTGAAGTGAATGTGTTTATAGTAATCTTTTTCCAAATGATTACATTGACAACTTATTGTGTAAGTACATGTTAGGTGATACAAGTTAAATTCAAACATTTGAAACTGCATAGCTGCTTACACAGGGATTTATGCCCAGGAATGTGCTGTGATTCAGTGAAACGAAAATTGCTTAAAGGAATTGATTTTTCTCTGTGATCACAAAACTTAACATCCTCTTTCTGTACCATTGTGTGTTTCTCTGTATCAGCACAACCAGGAAGAGAGAAGAGTACCTGGAATGGCCAGAGTACTTTATGGCTGTAGCCTTTCTGTCAGCCCAAAGGAGCAAAGACCCAAGCTCACAGGTGTGTGTTTGCACGTGTATTAAGGCTCAAACAATGAGAGACTTCACGGAGATGTAGTACCTAACTGGTATTGAACACAATGATTTGTTGATAAATCACAGAAGGCATCTGAACAAACAAGGGTTGGTAAGGGAGCTGATGTACCTTTCTGACAAGTTTCCATTCCAATATAGGAAAGGGAAGTCAAAGGGGTAAAGGGTGCAATAATGGTCCTTGTTTTCCATGCTTCTAAGATACTGGGAGTTTATGTTGTACAGTCATAAGTTTTTCAAGTCCTCACCTGTACAGGAATGAGAATTGAGTCTTCCAAATTTACTGTAATCTGCACATTATGTATCCAAAGTAATGACCTACAGATCCCAGGTGTAATTTAGATTTGTTGACATTTTTCTTATCAATGGTAAAACCAGAAAATAACGCCAGAAAATAATCCCAAAAATCCCTTCATGTAATATTGTGTATAAATATGCAAATAATCCCCGCCTCTATCTCCACCCACCCACTGCTCATCAAACTGACAAACCTCATTTAAATTAGTAGCTTAGCTTTCTGACAAGCTTCAACGGTTAACGTAACTTTCATTAGCACCACCCCCAAGCCATATGATAAGTCATGTCAACATTTGACTCAAATCATCCTGTAAGTTGCCATGCTAAATGTGGCTTACATTATGTAGCACTCTGCATATTTATTTGGACACAGTTAACGGATAAAACACAAGAAAACTAAAACTTGTGTATTTATGTAGCTCGCTGCAGATTTATTTGGACAAAGTTAACGGATAAAACACAAGAAAACTAAACCTTGCTGGTTGACCAACATGTTGGCTCATTCTCGCTGTGTACAAGATGGATGAAACAGCATCCAGATTCAAGTTAAAGTATCTAAGTTCTATAAGTTCTGTATCAAAACTGTGCTCTGGAAAGTGAGTACTGCAAAGGGTTTCTCTTGAAATTTATCTCTCAAATTTCCCCATAATTTAGTAATACATGAAAGCTCACCATTCCTTCTTTTGCAACCAAAAACACAACACATCTCTGCCATCGTTTCAAAAATAGTGAAACTAAAGACTGTCTTTGGTTCACTGCAGTACCAAGGTGGAAATGCTGAGCCATGGCGTTGATGGCATGACTGCTTATTTCTCTCATGATATGTCTTTTAGCATATAAAAAACGCCATATAGACCAGGTTAAAAACTTGATTTTCATTGGAGGGGTTCTTTAAAACTGTCATAGCAAGTAAACAAAAAAGGTCTTAAAACTTCAAAAAATCACAGACTACTGAAAGAAATGGATGCCTAAGACAAAGCAAGCAGAATTTAAATGTCCAATCCCTGTTGATGTCTTGATGATCTTGGATTATTCATGATACACTGGCCTGTTTGATATTTTTAAAGAATTACAGCCAGACTAAACTGTGGAACTTTTCTCCTTCTCTTCAGGTGGGGGCATGTATAGTGAACGAAGAGAATAAGATAGTTGGCATTGGTTACAATGGTATGCCCAATGGCTGTGATGATGACCTGCTACCGTGGTCTCGGTCGGCAAACAACTGGCTTGACACTAAATATCCTTATGGTGAGAATGCATTTGCTCCTTGCTTTAATTTTGGACTGTTTGATTCCAGAAAAAAAATAATCAAAATCATTACACTAATGTTGTTGTTGTTACACTATTATTTAATGTGCTATTCAACTGATTGTGGAGGAGGATGTCTGGACTAAAAATATACAAAATTTAAATCCAATTCTAAAGCCATTTGTGTATGCCGAAAATAGTGTAATTCATTAGTTGTCAACAGTATGCTGCTGAGTTCCCTTCATGCCTCAAGTACAAAAAATTGGCCTGTAGAGAATAAATAATGAAGAAATTTCATTTTTTCTCCACTGATAAGATACTCTCACATTCTACACTACTGAGTTCTCTTCATGCCTCATGTGCTAAACTCTGGCCTGTAGAGGGTGGTAGAGGATAAATAATGAAGAAATCTCATCCTTTCTTCTTTGATGAGATGCTCTCTCATTGTACTCTCTGTTTCTCTCTTCTATCTTTCTTATTTTCTTTCTCTCTTCCACTCTTTCTTAGTGCTCAGTTTAGGGTGTGATGTAGTGCAAATACGTAATTTACCTCTTTTTACACACACAGAGAGCTCCTTCTCTGTTTTCTTCTTCTTCCTCTTTCTCTTTTTCATAGTTTTAATTTTTTTTTACTTTTATTTTCATCAAATTAACAGACAATTACATAGAAAATCAGTGTATTCACAAAATATTTATGAAGAATAACTAAAGCTTAACAACTCAAAAACATTTAAAGCAGTGTAGATGCTGCAGTATTTTTTACAACCCCCAAAATTAAAAGTGAATTAAACAAGCAATACTGATTATTTTGCCTTTTCTTTAGGCTTCCTAGTAGTCTGGTTAAAAATGTTCCCTGAAGGTGGTGCTAGAACAATAGCTGTGTAATCATCAAAGCTAGAGCTGATTTTAGACATCAGGTTCTACTGATGAGAACTAGTACTACTGCATACGTGAAAAGGGTTGTAGAAAGATTTTGTGGCTCTCGAGAGAGCTGTATGAAATCTGATGACAGCCCCATGTGACATCACTCAAGGCTATGTCAGCTGAAGACTAAGCTAAAGTTTGAAAATGGAAAAAGTTATAGGCATTAGACAGAAGTGAGCTAAGTTATTAGTTACTAGCATTACAGATGGGAATCCTCTTGAGAGAATGAAGGATGTCAGGAGTCTTAAAGGAAATTTTAGATTTTCATATTTCTTCTATACAAAAAGAATTCTTTGTCTGAAGGTGGGACTACAGAAAGGCTAAAGGGTAAAAAATGTTGTTAGGATATATCCAGACAATGAAGTCCACTGAAATATGGCCAATAGCTTGCTTGTTTGCAATACAACCCAACTTGACTTAGAACAAGAAAACTTACAATGTCTGTCAATGCTCTGTCTCACAGTGTGCCATGCTGAGCTGAATGCCATTATGAACAAGAACAGTGCTGATGTGAAAGGTTGCACCATGTATGTGGCTTTGTTCCCCTGCAATGAGTGTGCCAAGCTCGTCATTCAGGCAGGTATGTGTTAACAACACACACACACACACACACACACACAGCTACCCTCCTGTCATATCTAACTATTGGCACGAGGATACTGATTTTTGAAGGCTGTAAATGATATGTTATTGATATTGTTTATTTTTAAGTTGTAACTACTTAAAGTAGGTGCTAATTGTGTGCCCGTATTTTGTTCTAACATGTAAATGTAAGATTGAACTTTTCTTGGCAAACCCTCTTCAATTTAAGGTATTAGAATTGGTATTGAATATACATTTTGCTACCAAAATACCCACTGCTACCCAAGTTCAAATCAATTTTGAATTTTTTTTTCCTGTCCATGTTTCTTCACTTTTATACTTCACATCAGGCTACATTTTAAATATAATATAACGGAATTTCAAATCAGTGAGCACATCTGCACCAGAAATAATCAGGTACAATGCCAGCTGCTGATTTTCAGTTACCAAATGGTCTGTCATTAGAAGTATCCTGAAGAGTATGCTTGCTGAAATGATGTTTAAATAGAGTTTGAATCTGATATGTTTGAATGATACAGGGAAGTGTACATTTACTATTTCATGACTCTCTAATGACTGATACAAACTTGGGTCAGAAATTGACCAGTGTACAAGATGTAAAAAGTTTCAATATTAGCAATATGGTATAGGCAGCCCTCACAAATCATGCTAAAGGAACGAAGCACATCCAACTTCAGTAGATCATGAGATGGCTTCCCAATTTTTCAACTTGACTCAAATTGCAGCAAGACCAGCAAGTGGACTATTGTCTTCCTCCAACCATGGTTGCAGGAAGCTGCATAGCACTTTAAATATATAACCAGCACCTATTGCTACTGCAACTTTGGCCACTCACATACTTTGAGCCCTTAAGGTGTATGGCACGTGTGTGTGTGCGCGTGTGTGTGCACATGTGTGTGCACATGTGTTTCTGAGTGTGTTTCTGTGTCTGTGTGTGGTTTTTTAATCAATTGCATTGAGAATATACACATAATGTAATCAGTTCAGTTTTCCCTGATGCTTGAAAGCCAGTTCCAGACTTTGTCTCAAGTGCTTGTTACAAACGTCTGTTCACCTACTTTAATGTATAGTACATGAGCAAATCTGTATAATACAATTCTGTTTGTGTAGGTTGTGCCTTAACATTCTGAATGTGGCCTTGCCGTGATTATCCTTCTTCAACTCTATTTTTCTTCCTCTACCTTTGTCTGTTTTCCTCAGAGCAACTAGCCACTACTATGTTTGTGCTGTGAGCTGCTGTCATTCTAGATATGCGTTGTCCTATATAGAGAAAGCAAACCGACCATTAGCAGCACAGAATTTTGTCCCCTGGTTTCATCTGTGTCTGCATCTGACTGTGACCTTCAGCGTGCACTGGGTCAGTTTGCAGCCAGTGCAAAGTGTCTGGGATGAGAGTCAGCACCTCCAAATCTGAGGCCATTGTTCTCTCCTGGAAAATGGTGGATTGTTCCCTCTGGATTGGGAGTGAGCCACTGCTCCAAGCAAAGGAGTTCAAGTATTTTGGGGTTTTGTTCACAAGTGAGGGCAAAATGTAGCACATCTCATGCTACATTTTGACAGGGACAGGGAAATTGGCACATTGTCAGCAGTAATGTGCACAATGTACTGGACCAAGGTGCCAATGAAGAGGGAGCTGGTAAAGCTTACGATTTACCAGTTCATCTATGTTTCAACCCTCACCCATGGTCATGAACTTTGGGTAGTGACTGAAAGAATCAGATTGTGGATACAAGCAGCCGAAATGTGTTTCCACTGTAGGATTGCTGGGCTCACTGTTAGAGCATGGAGAGGACATCTGGAGGGAGCAGTCACTGCACCTTGGTGTTGAAAGGAGCCAGTAAAGGTGGTTCAGGCATTTCCCTCCATTGGAGGTCTTCCGTGCATGTCCAACTCATAGGAGACCCTGGGGTAGACCCGGAATATGCAGGACTATATACTGTATCTTGGCAACATCTCACATTTTTCTCGTAATATTGAACATAGATTAAAGTGTTGTAAATTATTTGAAAAATAATGAAGACCAAATAAAATAAAAATAAAGTACTTTCTTTCTATGTATGTAAATCATCAATTGACTATTAAAGTACGGAAAGTGACATCTAGGCCATGTATCTACCAGTGAAATCACTCTGCAGTGGCCACTCTGCATGATATTTGGTCACACCACATGATATTTTCAAGTTCAGTCAAAAGTTATGGACACCAGATTGGGCAACAAACCAAACAGGTAACTCTGAAATTTATAAACATATATATATATTGAAAAAAAAAAATATTTGAAAAAATAACTTAATATTATTTTTTTAGAGGTCATATTCAAATGTGGCAATTGTCAGCCACATGTCAAAATGTCAGCCATTATAAAGTTGTTGTTTTTTTCACCCAAATTGCTTGTTGCTTCAATGTCATGTCATGTCACATAGACATGTCAATTCCTGTCTTTGAAGGAATTTAAACATAACATTCCTGAAGTGATTGTTTCTTGATGGTCACAACACATAATATTTCATAAAATGGACATATTCAGATGAAGTTTGTTGGTATATTATGACAGAAATATAAATAAGCATGTTTTGCAATTTTGTTCAGGACTGCAAAACACTTTGGAAATCCTGCTTAACAGGGCAGAGAATACATTTGAATAGATGAAATGGTGCCACTGGTCAAAGTGAATTGACTGTTGTATTCTGTTGACATAGCTGGCAACATGGACCTAAAACCTATGAGAGGTCTTATGGATGTAATTTAGACCCAGTCCAAGGATTTCCCCTTTCACTCTGTCGCAACAACAACTATCACACTGACTCTGAGTAGGCCAACTGTCACGGCCCAAATGGACACAAAGCAAATGATAACCAAAATTTCCACACACTGTAAATAATTTCCATTTAACAATGGGAGCGCCACACACACATCTCACCTCTACATTTGCTCCCCAGAGGAGGTAATGTGAAAAAGAACTGCACAGTGGCATGCACAAGTTTGGACACCTCTGGTCTTGTCGTCTGGTTACTGTGAATAGCTAAGTGAGTAAAAGATCACCTAATTTCCAGAAGAAGTTAAATATGACACATTTCTTTAATATTTTAAGCAAGATTTTTTTTTTCTTTTACAGTTAAAAAAATAACAAATCAGGAAAAGGGCCAGAAGCAAATGTTTGTGTACCCTGCATTAGTGCTTATTAACTTATTAACACACCCTTCACCCCCTGCCATAACTGCAGGAGTCTTTTTAATTCTTGATTGGGGGATTCTTCCTGTAAAAGGCTGTTAGTTCTGTGAGATCCTTGGGCGATCTGGTATGCACTACTCTTTTGAGGTCTGTCCACAATTTTTTGATAATGTTTAAGGGATCACTGTGAGGGTCATCACAGAACCTTTGGCTTGTGCCTCTTGACATAATCCTTTGTGGATTTTGAGCTCAGTTTATCCTGTTGTAGCATCCTCTTTTAATCTTCAGCTTTTTACAGACTCTGTGATGTTTGATTCCAGAATTTGCTGGTATTTAATTGAATCCCTGCTTCTACCAGTGAAATGTTCGCCGTCACGAGCCCAAAGTATGGTCCACCCTCGTGCTTAACAGTTAGCCAGGTGTTCTTTTCATGAAACTCTGCACACTATTTTTCTCCAAAAATACTGTTACTCTGATGGCCAAAAGGTTCTATTTTAACTTCATCGGTCCACAGGACTGCATCCCTCCAAAATGCCTTGAAGGCATGAAGGTCTTTTGGAGTCAATCGTGGGTTTCGATTTGCTTTTCAAGCAATCCTACAAGCAGTTCTCTCTGAGAGATTTCTTTGTCTTCCAGACCTTAACTTGATATCCATATCCATTTTTATCCTGTTAACTGCCATTTCTTGATTACATTACAAACTGAAGAAACAGCTACCTGGAAATGCTTACTAGGCCCTCCACACCCACAGAGTTCCATCCATCCATCCATCCATCCATTTTCTTCCGCTTATCCGGGGCCGGGTCGCGGAGGCAGCAGTCTAAGCAAGGATGCCCAGACTTCCCTCACCCCAGACACCTCCTCCAGCTCATCCGGTGGGACCCTGAGGCGTTCCCAGGCCAGCTGAGAGACATAGTCCCTCCAGCGTGTCCTAGGTCTACCCCGAGGCCTCCTCCTGGTGGGACATGCCCGGAACACCTCTCCAGGGAGGCGTCCAGAAGGCATCCGGAACAGATGTCCAAGCCACCTCAACTGACTCCTCTCGATGTGGAGGAGTAGCGGCTCTACTCCGAGCTCCTCCCTGGTGACTGAGCTCCTCACCCTATCTCTAAGGGTGCGCCCAGCCACCCTGCGGAGGAAACTCATTTCGGCCGCTTGTATCCGGGATCTCGTTCTTTCGGTCATGACCCAAAGCTCATGACCATAGGTGAGGGTTGGAACGAAGATTGACCAGTAAATCGAGAGCAGCAACTTTGACAATGGAGGTGGAGAACATAGTCCACTCGGACTCAATGTCTCCAACCTCCCCCGAGATCTGAGAGAAGCTCTCCCGGAGGTGGGAGTTGAAGACCGCGCTGACAGAGGGCTCTGCCAGACGTTCCCAACAGACCCTCACGACACGTTTGGGCCTGCCAAGTCTGTCCGGCTTCCTCCTCCGCCAGCGCATCCAACTCACCACCAGGTGGTGATCAGTTGACAGCTCAGCCCCTCTCTTCACCCGTGTGTCCAAAACACGTGGCCGGAGATCAGATGACACGACCACAAAGTCTATCATCGACCACTTATGGACACCCCTGTGTTCGAACATGGTGTTCGTTATGGACAAACCATGACTAGCACAGAAGTCCAATAACAGAACACCGCTCGGGTTCAGATAGGGGAGGCCGCTCATCCCAATCACCCCCTTCCAGGTCTCACTGTCGTTGCCAACGTGGGCATTGAAGTCCCCCAGTAGAACAATGGAGTCCCCAGTCGGAGCACTATCCAGCACCCCTCCCAGGGACTCCAAGAAGGCCGGGTACTCCGCACTGCTGTTTGGCCCATAGGCCGAAACAACAGTCAGAGACCTGTCCCCTACGCGAAGGCGCAGGGACGCGACCTTCTCATTCACATGGCGGCTGAGCTGTGGGGCTGTGAGCAAACCCACACCAGCCCGCCGCCTCTCACCATGGGCAACTCCAGAGAAGTGGAGGGTCCAGCCCCTCTCAAGGAGCTGGGTTCCAGAGCCCAAGCTGTGCGTGGAGGTGAGCCCGACTATACCTAGCCGGTATCTCTCAACCTCCCGCACAAGCTCAGGCTCCTTCCCCCCCAGTGAGGTGACGTTCCAAGTCCCAACAGCTAGAAGCTGTGTCCGGGGATCGGGTTGCCGAGGCCCCTGCCGTCGACTGCCACCCGATCCACACTGCACCCGGCCCCTACGGTTCCCTCTGCGGGTGGTGGGTCTGCAGGAGGTCAGGCCCACGTCGTCCGTTCGGGCTGAGCCCAGGCGCCAGGCGCTCGCATACGAGCCCCAACCCCAGGCCTGGCTCCAGGGTCGGGCCCCGGCTCCGCCATACCGGGCGACGTAACTGCCCTTGATTTCACTACTTTCATAGGGGGTTTTGAACTGCTTTTGGTCTGACCCGTCACCTAGGACCTGTTTGCCTTGGGAGACCCTACCAGGGGCATAAAGCCCCCAACAGCGTAGCTCCCAGGATCATTCGGGCACTCAAACTCCCCCACCACGATAAGGTAGCAGTTCAAAGGGGGAGACCCACAGAGTTGTGTCTTTCTATTCTTGTGTGGACACCCCATTAACATAATGCACATTACTGCTTAAGATAAGATAAGATAAGATAAGATAGCTTTTATTGATCCCCTCAGGGGAAATTCACTTGTTACAACAGCTCGCAGAACAGGCAAATTGAAGTACAGTATTCAAAATAAATACAAATAAAGTTAGAAATAAAGTTAAAAATAAGGCGACAGTAACAAAAAATAAAGTGCCAATAGAAAAAACTAGAAAAAGTAGAAACAGTATTTACACTAAATGAGGTAAAGTATTTACACTGTTACCCGTATGACTAGTTTGATGTTGAAATAATATCTGAAATCCTTACAATACTTAAATTTTGCAAGTATCCCAGCATCCCTTATTAGTACATTCATAACTCGTAGCAGTAATCATATTCTTTTCGCCATTGGCCTATTTATTAGAGGTTACTTTATTGTCTTCTCACTTTGCTAAGATCAGTATTTCTCCTTTGTTCCATCCTGACTGTTATTTCACAGTAATTAAAATTTAAAAAATTAAAATTAATTTATTCTGTGTTAGCAGATGTTAGATCCATAAATATTTTTGTCTAGACCCAGTTGTTGTAGGTATTCTTTTGAAGTAAAGAGAGTAAAGAGATCAGTTTAACCATCCCAAACACACTGCTCAGAGTTAGCTCATGGATCAACTCACAGATTCGTACTTTTCCCTGCACAGTGATGGGGGGCCACGATTCCCAAGGGATCATATGGACTGTTCACAATCGTAAATGGCTTCTCTTACCTTTACACATAGATGATGACATTGGCAGATTTCAGACCCCAGCTTAATCATATACTTCTCTGTAGTAGTGAGAGATCTGAACCTAGATCTTTCTTTTAGGTCCTTCACAAAATCTTCTGCAGGGAATGACTCCATAACGACAAGGCTGCCCTGCATTTGAGCCCTGATTTTTTTTTTTTTTTTTTTCCACCAGCCTGGGCAGCTCTTCTCAGTTCATACATTGCTACTGTTGGGGAGAGATTGTTTCTGAAGACACTGGTCCATTATGCTGCTCTCTGACTCTAAGCCAATTACATCAAATAAATCTGAATTGGCTTTAGATCAATGTCTTCAATTCCAACTGCTCTATCAGGAGCATATGGATATATGTATCCTGGCCAGACATTCAAGACTTCAAACAAGATCTTGGAGTGCATGCAGTCACAGCAGGTGATGTGCCTGTGATGTGCCCATCACTGTCACACTCTGCAAATTTAGGTGCAATTTTTGCAATGTACTTTGTGGACAGCATCTGAAGCAGTATTTATTTTCCCTCAGATAAGCTAAGCGCTAATTCAAAGGCTTATTTCGAAGCTACGGCTGAGGAGGTGTGGACTCTTGTGAATGGGATGGTGTTTCTCCATGTCAGACTTTTCTTCAGATGTGCAGGCTTGACACATGTTCACTTGTTTTTCTGACTGAAACATGAGTTCTGCTTTATTTCTCCTTTGAAGGGCTGGAGCGGGGCAGCAAAGATGCAAAGCTTAGGTCATTTCTTGTCAAGGCTTGGTTATGGACAAATTTGGCAAAAATGTGAAAGGTAAAAAAGTAGCGAAGTAATCCTCCTTGCATTGAGACCTGAGAATGATCAGCCAGCCAGCAAATAACCCTCTTCTTTTGCTGTTTCCACTCCCATGAAAAAGTCAGTAAGTTTACTGCAGCTTCAGATAATCTTTGTTGGAGACTCTAGGAAACTCTTTAGTTCTCTTGAATAAGGCAGCTTCTATTGCCTCAGGTGCTCCATAGGTTTCTTCAGTCCATTTTTACAACCAGGCAAATCTTGTTGCTGGGTCAATTCAATTCAGTTTTATTTGTATAGCGCCAAATCACAACAAAAGTCATCTCAAGGCACTTTACATACAGAAAAGGTCTAGACCAAACTCTTTATAATATTACTTATAGAGACCCAACAGTTCCCATCATGTGCAAGCACTTGCCGACAATGGCGAGGAAAAACTTCCTTTTAACAGGCAGAAACCTTGGAACAGAACCAAGCTCAGTGATGGACAGCCATCTGCTGCGACCGGTTGGGTTGAGAGAGAGGGAGGGGGCAGAGGGGGAGAGAACATCCAATACTACAATCCACAGATGTGATGATAATAATAATAGCAGTGTTGAACAGAGACACATGTGTAGTGGGAAGCTTGTAAAAACAGGTCCAAACTCTGCAGCTCTGGTGACACATGTACCTGCAGAGAGCGACAGGAAAGAAACGAGAGAGCACAAAACTACGAGAGAGGGAAGAAGTTGCATTGGTAAGATGCATTTATAGGTTGTGAGTGAATATAGGTGGAGGAGAGAGAGAAGGAGAGTGCATCATGGGAAGTCCCCCGGCAGTCTAGGCCTATAGCAGCATAACTAAGGGATGGCTCAGGGCTCACCTGAACCTGTACAGAGCTCATTCTTTTCGACTCTTTGCATGAATTTGGTCCTAGTCACTTAACCAGGAAATCTAGCTCTTCTCTCACTGTCAAGGCCAAACCTCTGGTAATGCTGGTAAAAGATGATTTACATCCCAAGTAGTTTTGTGGGTAGTCATCAAACCTTTGGAGGCTGATGTCACAATTTCTCATTTGACAAGATAGCTTATAAGTATCTGACTTTACTGACACCTCATTAAATGACATGTTCAAAACATAAAACATGAGTGTAGTCTTTGTGATGCCACCCATTGGTTTATGAAGAGCCATTGTGAAGCCCATCATGGTTGGCTCCACCATCGCCATCTTGGCAATGCATGACTCCACCTACCTCTCGGCTAATCCAAAAAATAAGCAAAGAGGAGAAGTGTGAGTATAGATGAGGTGGGCTCAGTGAAACTTGGTTGCTGAAACTCACCCACTTAGCTTGAAACTACCTAGCTAGCTAAGGCTAACAAGCCAGGCTATATGGTCCTATGCATTGCTAGCCGACTAACCTTGTGGTACCAGCCCACTTCGAGCACTGATTACGCTACTACAATTCCTGCTGATATGCAGGCATAACCATATTTGTCAACATTTCAGTCTACAGCCAGTTACAATCAATTGGTTTCTGGATTGTAAACTTAAAATGCCTGTTTTAGCAATAAGAGAAATCAAAATAATAAAGTTTGTCAGCCATCAAATTTTACATTGCCATATAACCTCAGTAACACACTCCAGCTCAACCAATAACATATTGCCACATCTAGGTTAATGTTATTCATGGAATCATGCTGAAATGTGACATTAGTATTTTGAAGTTACACACACCTTATTGTATTTGCACGCAGTTTGTCACTTCTTAAAACTAGAGATCCTTTGTGTGGAGGCAAATTAGGCTATTTTTTAGGATATCTACAACAAATATGGCCAGCATTTACTTAGAATAACTTACTCAGAGTCAAATAATTGGATGGCTGGACAGACCAATGTAGCCAAACTAGGGAGACAAAAACAGCAGTTAAATCAACTCTTCCTTTTTTTTTCATCTTGTGCTTTCCATTGTCATTCCTGTCCTTCGGTTCCCTAGGTAAGAGGCGCATCTCTGCTAAGAAGACAAATAATGGTCTCTATTTTGCACTCCTGCTTTCAGACTCCCTTCATTGTCTCTCTCTCCATCTGTCCAGGCATTAAGGAAGTTGTCTATCTCTCTGATAAGTACCATGACAAGCCAGAGATGATGGCTTCCAGAAGGTTGCTGAGCATGGCAGGCATAAAATGCAGGTGAGTAACTATTTTTCTCTACCACACAAGAAAAAATAGAAGTGTTGCTCTGTTTCCTTTTAAGCAACATTTATTCTCAGACTCAGGCACTGTTATGTGATGGTGTTGCAGTTCACCTCTGTGGTTGCAGAGTTAGTTATTTACTTTATTTTCCAGAATGCTTTTCAACAATTCTACAAGAATTTACTTGTATATTTTGTATTCAGCTCAGTTTTAGGGCAACACAGAAATTGACGTCACATTGCAAATTGTCAAACATTTGTGCTCTGATGGAATGAGAAACTCACACCCAATACTTACATTTAAAATGTAATACATTTAAAGCTTAATTTAGACAGGTCTAGAATAACATTATGTTAACACCAACCCACCATCACCGGCATAACGGAGCCACAGGATCCCCTCACTGTAAGGGTACCATTTTCTTGTTTTTTTTCCACAGATCTGTAGACCAGTGATTTTTGCACCCTTGAACTCTCAGCCTAAATCCCTTTTTGTAATAAAGGTTATTTTGCCCTGTAATCCTGCTATAATATATCTCTCTTTTCTCATCCTGTATTGACATTCTCAGTCACCTGCGGAAGAGTTATTTTTCTTTTTTTCTTCAACTGGGCCTGCTCAGCATTTTTATACATCCCGCAGAGCATGATTGGATATTAATTGCTTAATTTTACCATGCAGTGCACCGAGGTGGAAGCATCTGCATTCGTTATGTTTCTCCACTTATTTATCTAGGCTTTTGTCACCTGTCCGTAGTTTCTAGTGCTGTAATTGTCTCTCTCTGATAATGTTTGTTATCTCTGGCTAGTTGAAAACCACAAAAAACAGGAAAACATGGAAGCAGACCAAGACCCTTTAGAACAAGCCTGAGGGCTGATTTTAAAACATTCATTCAGCAGGCCATCTTTTACTTTACATGGTGGAGCAAATGGCTAATGATCGAGGTCAGACCGGCTATTACAGGGCAGTAGCAATATTTTAGAATTAATGGTTGATATTGTTATTCTGCTAATATTCAGAATACCTTGATTTTCTTCAAGCTAATTAACTCACTCCACAGGGATCAGTTAACCTTTACTTTAGTTTTATATATTTAATGTAAGACAAAAAATAGTAGCCAAGCATAAATATTCACTTAAACTTAAAATTCCATAGTAGCACATTCTGAAAATGACAGTGAGCTCCAAACTGAAAACCTTTAGCTTTTCCAAAACCAATGTTGTGTGTGATGTGATGTGTGTGGGATAGAGGGTGCCAGGCTAGTAAAGACAAGGTTAGCATGCAAAGCTTGTGTTGGTGTGAAGCACAACTAATATCAATTTACAGTTTGGCTAACTAATCCTAGTATCATCACAACAATGAAGCTGTGAAGCTCAATAACAAGTTATCGAATTAACACGTGTTCAAAGTCCAACAGTCCTGTGCTTAGCTGTGTTTAGCTTTGCTTGAATAATTATCTATGCCGAGTGTAGTTACCAGTCCTTTTAGAAAGGAGAAGCTTGTTAGCTTGAGATCCTGCGGTTGTGGAAGATCTGAGCTGAGAGGGTTGTAGTCGTTGGTTGCTCCTTGGTCAGCAGTTAGCAGTGCTGTGTTAACTGGCTGTGTTGCTCCTTTGGTGAAAGCAGGCTTGTGTTGCAGCTGCTGGTAGGAGAACCTTGCTTGTAGGTTCTTTCTTGGTTCTTTCAAAGTTTGGTGTGACCGCTGTGAACAGGCCAGACTGAGAGCGAGTTTCTGGTCCCTTGTTGAAGCTGAGAGGAGAAGCTGCTGCCTCCTTGGCAGAGCTGAAGAGAAGAGGTCCTGCCTCCTCGGCAGACTCGAAGAAGTGAGTTGAAGAGAGGGTTTGGAGATGGGTCCAGGCTGGAGTTAACACCTAGGTGTTACAGGAAGTAACAGGAAGACTGTGGGGGCTGGGATCCTTTGTCTCCAGCATGTCCCTTTGTTCTCAGCATGAGATATGAGACAGTCCCTGAGCTGGAATGCAGTTTTAAGTCACACAAGGAACAAATTCAACTGTGGAATTCCAGTGGTCCCAACATTCCCCCCTTTGGTCTCGGGATTTCACTTGATGTGTAATCCTGAGAGCACAGATGCAGTCCATGGTTGAAAGAGTTCATTTGTCAGTTCGTTCACATTTGTAACTTCTGGGCAGTTCCAAAATCAACTGGACATTCGTCTACCCTATCTATGTCGCCTAAGCAAGAACAGTCATAAGTTACAAAACCAAAACAAACGACAATAGCATATTATGAGAAACACATAACCAATGATCTTAGTCTACTGAGATGATTTGTGGGAACAGGAATGTTAGGTGAGATGCAGAGAGTGGCGCCTACAAGAATAAAGCCATTTCTGGAGTGTCCAAGAGTGTTTGCAAAGTTGGACAGTGGTGTTTGAATGCAATCAGAATTAAGGCTTATCTCATGTAATAGGATGTGGCTATTAACACTGCTCACAAAGATTGAGTTTGCTGCTCTTGCTAACAAATCAAGTTTCCCTTTGTGACTGCAAGGAAAGTAACTGCTTATTACTTAACTGTCAGTACCATGAGGAGTGAACTCTGGAGCTCTTGTGCTTTAAGTTTTTCCTAACTTGTGGCTCAGGGCAGTAACTTTCTATATAGCCAGAGAGAGAAGCATTCAGAGGCGCTGTCACTTTCTCATAAGTTATAACCATGTTCTAAATCGTTCTCAGAGATGCTGTGGTCATCGTCCAAGTGATCTAGTGGCTGGTCATATGTCTGGGTCAGAATCTCTGCATATGGTCGTCTACTGCTTCTACTGTCCAGATGTTGATGCAGATGTTGACACAGTTGGTGGACATGGCAGTTACACTCAGTGTCCCATTGCGCCTGTTTGTCACCTCCCTTTGGTCTGTTGGTGATGTTTCAAGACGGTAGGTCTGTATGACGCAAGGTTTGAGCTGACAGGCTCAGTTGTTTTCCCCCCTGCTTTGGAAATGACAACAGTTTCCCAAACCACCTGTGTCATCTTTTTTATCTCCTGCATTGAGGGGTTACCTTTATACGTCTAAAGTCATGTGAATGCGTACAAATGGGTGAAGGTTGCGCAAGAACAAGCACCTGAAGATGGAGTCTTCGTCTAATCCTGGTGCATTTTTACCCTGGAAGTTTGCATGCCTCAAACGTCTATATTAATCTTTAACAACGGGAATGTTTAATTTGTGAGGCTGCAACCAGTGATGTGATCTCGTGGCCATAACCTGGAGGTGTGGAGAGGAGACTGTCCTGAAGTGTTCTAGTCCCCCCTTTGGAAGGATAAGCATGGATGTATGTGTCCTGTAGCAGAAACTGGGAATGGAGCACAATCTCTCCTAGAGGATAAACTACATGTATCCTCAGTATCTGTTACAGACAAATGTGGAGTAAGCCTTTCATTAATGGAGGAGTGTGAAGTGGTGTAGCCAGAATCACATTGGCTGAATGATTGTGGTTAGGCGAGACGTTCTAACCTAAGTTTTAGCAATTCCTTTTTGTGTGACCAGAGATCTAACTCTGCTGAGTGCAGGTCTTCAAAATAGTGCATGGCTTTCTTATTAGCCACCTGAAGAAGTGAAGCATTTTGCCCTCTTAGGATTCTACCTCCTTTTCTAGGGCTGCTTTGCTCTGAGAGTCAAGGCTGGTTTTCCCGTGAAAGTTCAGGGGCTAGCACTAAAGAATTGAGAGAACTCCTAAAATAAGAGAAGGCGTTAGCTCTTTTGCTGTGGTTGACATCAAGAATTAACAAACTCACTACGTCCACAGTGATTGGTTGACGGGTGACTGGTCCAAGCCAATGAATTTGGGAGGAAAAAGATCACTTTTCAGGAACATAAGAAAGAAATGACTATTAAATTGGTACAATCCAGCATTGGCCATCAGATCACTTTTTTTAACATTTTTGTTTTGATTCTGACAGACGGCTGAGATA
Source organism: Holacanthus passer (assembly GCA_025331565.1). Classification (NCBI taxonomy): domain Eukaryota; kingdom Metazoa; phylum Chordata; class Actinopteri; family Pomacanthidae; genus Holacanthus; species Holacanthus passer. The sequence goes on along the minus strand of JAFREQ010000030.1, from coordinate 8,357,862 downwards.
TTAACAAATTCATCTATATATACAAATTCATCTGCACTGAAAACTTTTTTAAGCGTCCAAGTAGCAGAGAGTTGTGCAAGTCATATTTCCTGGTGGTGCTGTTTTATTGCTTTGACTTGTTGGTGAGCCAACATCATTATTAACGAATCATTATTAATGGGCTACCATCAAAATAGTTTTAGTTTTAGTTTTATAAGTTTATCTTCTATTTATTTGTTTATTTATTTATTTATTGTGTACAAACCTGTAAAACAGTGGTGGGGAGAATATCATCACATCACATTCAATAAGCTCCAACTGCAGACACTCCTATATTCCTTCCATGTCAACAGAGAAAGGGGTTTAAAACAGGTTTATGTCTTTCTCAATGCCAGTGCACTGCTTAAATTTCAGATTCTTAAAATTCAGTGATATGTGAATATGTCACATATTTAAAAGCATATTTAAATTTAAATCAGGGGTCAGGGACAGATGAGTAAATGGCTTGAAAAGACAGTGAAAAATTGACTGTCATCCTCATCCATGTTTTCTTTGAGTTCTTCCTCATACCTGTGCATCCTGTACTAATGTGTATGTTGTTTTTTTCTGTGTGTTTTGTCAGGCAGTTCAAGCCGAAGAGGACTAAGATTGTCATTGATTTTGATTCCATCAACCCACTCTGGAATGCTCAACAGCACGTCTAAGTGAAAATGCATACGGCTCACCTTGGGGAGCTGCTGAATGAGGCAGGGAAGCAGAGGAAGACTGACAAGATTGAAAGGGACTTTGATGCCTCTTTTCTCTGTCTTCTTGCCCCCTGCTTTGTCCAAAGAAAAACTCAAGGATACCTCGACTTTGGCGTCTATTGATATTTTGATTAACAGGATATTCAAGGTATTTTAATTTGATGCTTCGCCCTTTGTGGCTGACACTGGCAGAAGGTTGTTAAATGCTGGTTTTACTTTTTTTTTCTTTTAAAGCTCCCTTTGGATTTAGGAATACACCAGGACTGTGAACACACTTTCTTGAGTGTTTGATTTTAAAATCTTTTGTGTTGTGAGTCAGATCTTCTCATGACTATCAACACAGGGGAAAACCTGAAATCTGTTTTTTTTTCACCCTCAAACAATGTTCCAGACTAATATAGACACACCTTGATATTCTCTTCATTTGACCTTTCACATTCACAGTGGAAGCTGCCCAGTAAGTCAGTCTTGTTATGTTGAATAATGGGAGCTACTCAGTGTTCTGGTTTTCCCCTGAGCATGTGTTATAGAGTTTCAGGGGGAACAAGCTGTATAAACATTAATATTTTACGACATTCACTGTAAAGAATGGCTAGCCTTTGTAATCATTCAACCATGACACAAGTAGCACATTTACTAGACATTCATTTTTTAAATGTTGATTGGTTGTGTACAGCTGATTCTAATCACGGTTGCTTTGTCTGTCACTTCTTTACTGGTAATTTGCCTTGAGTTGGCATAGTTTTTTAATATATTTCCTGTAGGGGATATGGATCTTGGTTTTAACGACAATTTTAACATTGTGCTTTACAACATTGCTGTCTTCAGTTTGTGAGACAAAGTTTCTAATCTGTAAACTGTAATCTATTTTCAATTGTAGTAGAATGTGCCCACTGATTCTCTTCTAAATATCACGCAAAACATTGTTTTTATTTCCTTTGTGTTAGATTAGATTTCCTTTATTGTACCAAAGGGTTTTTTTTAAAAATCTGCATTTGCCACATAGTCATTTAAGACTAACTGCCATTAAGCTGACAACAGTTCTTTTGATGTTGTACTGCCTAATAAGCTGTTACAACAAATGTATTAAAGCTAATCATTTGTTCATAGCTTACTTTGACTACAGCTATGTATATGTGTGCTTTCACATAGGTTACAGGGAACACTTCTCAATTCTGTGTTTTTGTACTCATTCAACCATATCAGCTGCCGGTGCAGTTGGAGTCAATAAATCTGGGACCACATGAGCTTGTGTCCACTGTTTTCACTATTTTTGATAAGGTGTTTTAGGATTTAGTTAATCTAAATGACATGCTGCTAGGTAGCTCTTAGCAATTGCTAAATAGATTTTAATGAAATGTGTGTTGTGGCACCACAGTGTGGCTATGTGGCTTTAGTGGTGCCTCTTCTGAAAACAAACAAACTAAACACTCTTGAAGCCAGTGACATGAGTGACCTCAGTCTGGTTTTTTTTTAAACTAAGTTTTTGAGAAGCGTAATTGAGAAACTGTTTTACCTCAACTATTAAACTTTATTGGCTCCTGTTTTCTCCTGAAGAAGTTTCCTCTGTCCTCTGTGCCAAACATGGCAATAAAGGCGTGTTCAGTAAGTGCAAAATGAACTTCAGTGATTTTGCATGTCAAGTTTTGTATTGCAAAGGCAGGAGTGGCTACAAAATATATGTAATAGCTAAATGTTTAGTTTTTACCATCTTTGTCCATCTTCATTCTTGTTTTGCTTGTGTGTAATGCCTGTAAATTGTCCTGTGTGTAAGTACTGTTCCAGGATCAGGGGGTGAGTATAGCATACAAAATTATTTCCTTCTTTCCCCACTCCCAAGGATGACCAGTACCACAGCAGATGCAGTCAAACAGAAGTGATTTATTCATCAATCACAGGTATAATAGGTGTCGGGGTGAGCAGGGCCAAAATATTAACAACACAAAATCAACAAAACAATCTATAATACCAAATAACTTATTTAAAAAGAAAAGACCTCCCTCACAAAAACAGGACAAAAAGGGATCAACAGGACCAGGACTGGTCTGTAGAAGAATATTTCCAACGTATATAACAGATCACAATCTGAAGGCACTACGTTGGTGATCACTAGGCAGCACAGCATGGCACAGTCTGGTTGGGAGCCAAAAAAAGAAGAAAGCCAGCATTGGCAGGTGCCATTTTAAAGTAGGTGACATCAGTCTCCAGTCCAGTCACCAGCCGCCACCTGCAGAACAGGGAAAAACATACAGAACATGGTGACAGCACTACCCTCAGCCAGGGAGGGAAAACAGCACAAAGCAGCAAGTGGTGATTCTCAATGTAACCTCCTGTGGAGAACACAGGGGAGTGGACTATGGAGTGGTCTGCTGGGGCAGCAGCATATCCGCTGCGAACAGGAAGAGACTGGATAAACTGATCAAGAAGGCCAGCTCTGCACTGGGTTGCCCCCTTGACCCAGTGGAGGTGGTGGGAGAGAGGAGGATGATGGCTGAGCTGTCATCCATGAGGTAAAATGACTCCCATCCCCTGCAGGACTCTTTATCAGGACTGGAGAGCTCCTTCAGCGACAGACTGCTTGAAGTGCATGAAGGAGCAATATCACAGGTCCTTCTGTCCTGCAGCTGTACTGTTCAACCTGTACAACCAGCACTGCTCCCAGCAGACCACACACCTAGTTATGTCATTACACTGTGCAATATTTCATTTTTATGACATTATATTTCACAGTGCAATATTTCATTCACTATGCAATATTTCATTTAATCTCATCTTTAATTCAACTGTCCTGTCTATATTGTATATATTGTCCCCACATTTCATACAATACTTTTTAGCCTTGTTGAAATTAATACATTTATATTTCTTCTAGTTAAATTGTTAATACTTTTTATTCTAGTTAAATTGTTAATACTTTTACTTAATACACAGTCAACATGGCAGCACAGTCAACGCAGCTCCACAAACACCAGAACAACACACCGAGAAAACAGCGCAAAATTATCTGAAAGGCAAAAACACCACAAACATAGCTTAAGTTCAGTAACTGAATGAGCTGACAGCCAGCAAACAGCTGTCAATTAAAGTGACCATGCCCTTATCAGCGAAAGAGACCAAAACCATTTTTTGTACCTAGCTGTAAACATGTTTTCTCCTGCTGTAAATTTAATAATAATAGACTAGAGCCTGCCTCAAGTGGCTCTTTGAGGAACTGCAGCTTTTGGCACTTCCATGATGGCTTCATTTTTCAGATCCGGAGGTTGCCGCTTGGTTAGAATATGCAGAAGATATGTGGCTTGTGAAAAACAGGTCCAATATTTACTTCAGCCATAATTTGTGCTCACTTCATCTCATTCGAATGAATAGACTTGGGGCAAACTCAGGGGTAGGGGTACAGCAAAGGTGGAGGTCCCCATATCATATTTCTGACAAAAAGTGTTGGATATACCTCTCTCTGACATTGGAGCTAGCTCAAAGTAGCATTAAAGACAGCTCTCCATGTATTTGTTAGCATTTACTTAGTATAACAATAATGATTATAAAAATTACTACCTATCATCCGTCTAGCATCCAGTACACGCTCAATACAGTGGTTGGTGCTGTACTTTAGCCAGCCATCATCCAGTTCCCAGGCCAAGTCCCTACGGACCAATGCCTAGTCCCATTTTGTACACATTATATTGAGATATATGTGTCCTGTGGATGGTTTTGTATTGAATTCATTGTAGGTTTGTATTGGGCATCATAGCAAAGATGTTTCTATCTATTCCTATTCTTCTGAATAGGAATAGATAGATAGATAGAATAGATAGATCTCCCTCCACTGACTTCTGTCAGTGGAGGGAGAGATAGTTAGATCAGTGCTCCAGCTAGTTTCGGGAACAATTAAAACTGAGTGACAATAAATAATACAGAAGCAAAGAAAGACAAATAAAATAAATCAAAAATACATATATAAAAACAGAAACTGAAATGTATAAAAGAAAAACAGAACTCAGAACATGAGTGTTAGGGTGTACCGTCATCAATGCACTTTAAAAAAACAAAACAAAAAACAAACAAAAACAGTTCACAACAAAGGAATGTCGTAATGGATACATTTTCCCATCTTTAAAAAAAACAGCAACCATAAAACAAAAACCAATAGAAAAAGTAATTCCTTCCATCCTAAAGATACATGGCTAGCAACTGCAGGTATTTCTGGTTTTAGCTACTTTCTAGCAATGGCTTTCCTGCCAGCAATGTTTAGAATCTGAAATAGATATCAAACATAGGAGGGAACATTTTGTGAAGGCAGGGAACCCAAATACAGGGTATCTAATTTTAAAATCTAATTTATGTCCATTTGTCATATGTCCAAGTTTTGCAAAACTTTAAAAGAACCTCCTGCAGAGACACTGCAGGAACATTCTGCCAGAAAAACAAAAAAACAAAACAAAAAACAAACAAACAACTCCTTTGGCTGAAGGCGGCCATGTTTTTCAGCTGATTTTGCCCATTTATAATAGAAATTAACTCCCACTATTTGTATTTGATGCGTTCAAAATATTTTATTTATTACTTTATTTTTTTTAGAGGCTTTTTTGTAGAGTGCATTGAGCTGGATCTGTGTGTGAAATTTCAAGTAAATCAGACTCACTGTGTGAAAATTGCATTTTTGGGCCTCATTTACAGTGCCACCATCTGGCCCTTGCGCTGCCAGTTGTGTAATAGCTGAGGCTTACAAGCTAGCCAATACACTATTGTTTAAAAGACAAAAAAGGCATAAAAGGTTAAAAGATCAAGGTGATTTGTTATTGAAACTGGTGTAGGGTTTTTGTAGAGTTCATTTAATGTCTACTTTGTATGATGCTTAAGGAGTCTCCTCCTTGCTTGGGTAATTTGGGCAGGTCCAGGTTGTTAAGATAAGATAAGATAAGATAAAATGAGATATACCATTATTCGTCCCACAGTGGAGAAATTTACATTGCACAGCAGCGAAGAGGATAGTTACACTGTAACAAAATTACCTTTACAGTAACTTACTGGCAACAATTAGCCAGTAAGTTACTGTGAATACTTTTTACAGTCAAAGTACTGTACTTCCTTTTACAGTATTTTATGTATTCACTGTAAAATAAAAAACAATTAAACACTCTGATTTCAGTTGTATTTACAGTATTGGTTATTTAACTGTAGAAGAAATATCAATTAAATATTGTGATTTCAATTGCATTTACAGTGCTGGTTTTACTGTACAAATAAAAACAGTTAAGCACTGTTTTTTTTAAAAATGGTATTGTATATGACAATACAGTACTATTAACAGTAAGTAACAATCACTGTAAATTCAGTTTCTCTTTTTTTTTTTCAATATACAAAATTTTTTATTACAAAAAAAGAAAAATCATTCTACATGAAAGTTTCCAAAGTTCCACATTAAAAATGGCAGCAAAACCTTTGTAATCAAACTACAGATAACCCCTGGTAGTAAAATGAGTGAAACAACAGCACCACTAAAGAGAAAACATAAGCAGTGCTTCCAGAAACAATACATTTTTAAAACTTAACTGATCTGCTGCTGTCCACTGCCTGTACAGGAATTTCAGTTCTTTGTATCACAGGAAATTCATACCGGACTGCCTATTTAGATAGCAACAAGAATTGAGGAAGTAACAAACCCGAGTTCAGCAGAAAATTTTGTTTAAAAAAAAAAAAGGGGGGGACTAAGTGTCAAAATAAAAACTAAATCCCTGAATTTGAAAAGAACATGTCAAAATCCTACAGAGGCAGACCAACAGGGACAGCAGGCTAAACTGTTGGAATCATCCACACAAAAAACAAATAGGAGTTAAGCTGAACAATGCATTGCAAAATTCACATCCTTTAACATATCAAATGCTTAGTCATCATCTTCGTCATCGTCGTCTTCATCTTCCTCCTCATCATCGTCATCTTCCTCATCGTCATCATCGTCGTCATCAACTGGTTCTGCTTTCTTGCCAGTGGGCCTGCCTGGGCCACTCTTCTTACCAGCATCACCCTTCCCTGAACCACCTTTGGCTCTGTAGGCTGCGATATCCTTCTCATATTTTTCCTTCAGTTTGGCAGCCTTGGCTGCATAGGGAGCCTTGTCTTTGGGACTCTGTGCAGACCACAACTCGCCAAGCTTCTTGGCAATTTCACCAATTGAGATACCAGGGTTCTCCTCCTTGATCCTGGGGCGGTGATCAGAGCAGAACACGAAGAAAGCAGAAGGAGGCCGTTTTGGTGCATTGGGGTCCTTCTTCTTCTTGCCCTGTTTTGCACCTTTAGGAGGGACATAGGATTTCATCTCTTGGTCATAGCGAATCTTGTCGTTCTTAGCCAAGTCCTCGAACTTGACCTTCTCCTTGGGTGACATGGTCTTCCATCTCTCAGAGCACTTCTTGGAAAACTCTGCAAAGCTTACAGTGGTCCCTGGGTGCTTCTTTTTGTGTTCTTCACGGCAGGTCGCCACAAAGTAAGCATAGGAGGTCATCTTGCCTCTTGGTTTATTTGGGTCCTTCCTCATGGCTGTGATCTGTTCTCAGCAAGACAAGTTGTAAACGACTCTAAATTCAGTTTCTCACTGTACAATTTAAATACTGTATCACTGTGATTTAATATTAGCCATCATTACTAGAATCACCCATATTCTAAAATATTTCAATTAACGGCAGAAAACAAGAAAATTGTTAACAATTATTTATTTAAGACATTTGGTGAACAGGAATATGATGAAACAGGTTACCAAACTTTTCAGTAGTGACCGTGCCAGTAAGGACCACCAACAATATAACAATGAATTTTTAAAATATTGCATATCATCATCATCAAACACTGATACTGTGCATATCATAAACAAGAAATCAAAAACAAAAATGCCAGTCTGGCCCCCAAGCTCAAAACATTAACAGACAAGTTTCATAGTTCTACATTTTTGAAAAACACAATGGCAATACAAATAACATAAATAACCGAACATTTGCATGAGCAATGCAACAGGACACTGTAACTTAGAGAGAGAAATCTTCTCATTCCCCTGCCACTTGGCATAAAGGTCTATGGCCTCTTACATGCCCTGACCTTGGAGACCCAGAATCCCAGTTGGAGCCCTGAAATTAAAGAAGAAAACACATTAACAATTAATTTATTACAATTACTTTGTATTGCACCATATATGTGAGGAGGGTCTAAGATGGTGATGTCAGAGTTGTGTCAAGGTACTTATGCCGCATTCCAGGCAGGATTTTGAGCCCGTAAATCACAACTTCAAGTCACAACTTGCGACTTTATAGCGTTTGAGGCAAGTTAAGCCAAACTGAGCACAAGGACTTCTGGTAGCTAGATGTAAACAAACCAACATGTCAGGTGTGCTGCCATGTGGGTGGTAGCGAAGGCCAGGAGCCTCGACGGACCAGACCTGGGTGGCAGAAACGTCACCTCTCTGTGGGGGAAGGAGCTGGAACTTGCAAAGGTCTTTCAAATGCTAAGTGGAATTTTCTTGGGGGGATTATTACAGGCTAGGATATGTCAATGATCAGTAGCAACACTGATTTTGTTGGATTTTTAGGTTTTTTGCGATGTCAGATTAAAAAAAAAAAAAAAAAAACCTCACTCTTCATATTGGGGGACAAATGTGTTCTCTTCAAAAACGCCATAAAAATATTATATTTTAATATTTGGTGTTTTGGAAGAGGACAGTTTTGTCCCGTAACAGGAAGAGTGTGACTATTTTTGCTACACAGTGTAGAAAAGTGGAATACAGGGTTTGTCTTTGAAATTCTAAAATAAGTCAAAAAATACAAACCTTTGCCAAATATCATGGCTAAAAACATAACCACTGCAAAGATATCAAGAAAATAAAACTTGCAGAGGACACTTATGTCCCTAACAGTGCACAAGGGTGAAATGAACCATCTTGAACTTTCAATGCAAAAGCGATTATCAGAACCTCACCTGCATCTAGTCAGTTAGCCAACTGAATTCAGTGAAGTCCCTAATAAAGGAGATTACATGGGGGTTCATATATGAAGTCTTCCGCTTCACCACTCTCCCAGTCCTCCGGCTCGTCTGCTCCTTGGCACTGCACTTGGTGGCGTCAGGATTAATCCTGACTAAAAACCTATGAACATGAGTATAGGAGTTAGGGGGTGGGACAATATGTACATGTTAACAAATAACTGTTAGCAAATCACAACTGTTTACAGGACATAAACCACTCTCCTTGGGAAACCGTTTGCAGAAGATCTGCCGTGCAGTGTTAATTTTGACAGCCATTTTAATTTTAGTCTTAGTCCTAGTCTTCTTGACCAAAATGCTTATTAGTCACATTTAGTCATTGCTATCCTTAATAGTTTTAATGGGCCGTAAGTCTTTTGTAAATGTTGTACATACAGCCACAATGCACAAGTGTGTTGTATTTGATCCATTTCTGCAGGCAGGGGGCCTTGATTGAATTGTTTGTTTTTTCAGGGCAAATCATATTCCCCAGCCATCTACACACTGCATCCCCTCAATTTCTCCCAAAGGTTTTTATGTAAAAAGGAATATAGTGTGTACGTGCCCTTAGCCCAACAGCCCTTCTGTTCTCTAATAAAGCATTCAAGTTGTAAGGAGGCTTCAACCTACACTATTTAGATACTCAAAGCCAATAACATTTTAAAGGAAGAAGGTGATTTTGAACAGCTTTTCAATTGTCAATTTGCTTTCACTTTTTAATTTATCTTTCAATCAAACTATTTAAGATAATAAATACCTCTGAACAAACTCCAGTGTTGTGCTGGCTTCCACCTGATACTCTAGGTTGAATACATAGTAACAGGCGAAGAGAGCTGCCAAGGCAGTGGTGAAGTCAGCCAGGTGAGCAGCAGGTGGGATTACGACCCTCCCCTCGATCGACAGCATCCATGTTCTTGCAGTCAGGATTGTCTCTCCTTAATAAAGAGTCATTACAAAAATTATATTTCATAGCAATACATTCTATAAATATAAACAGACAAAAGGAGCAGTAACTGGGTTGGTAAAAGATAAACAAAAAGGGACACATGACTTATGCCTTACTAAAATCCATTTCCTGTTGACTGTATACAGCTGTCTGGCTGACGCTTGATCCACTGAACGTTCTGCTGCCCTGTCTCACCCACTGAACAGTCAGTCAGAGACACATTAGCTCTCATTCACGGAGAAATACTAATAATAATAAGGTCTATCCAAAAAGTAGATATGTCGCTAGTCGCTTTTTAGGAAAAATGTCACTAAAGGCGTAAATGTAGCGACAAAGTCGCTAGATTGGCAGCACTGGTCTGCATGTCAGCAGAGACGCTCAGCCAATGGAAACAGCAACACATAAAAAAAGCATGCAGCAACTGGCCACTCAGAAGACAGAAACAGAAGAGGAAAACTATTTACCGGAAAAGGTTTTTAGAAACCAGTGAATCATTCAGTGAATGAATAAACACATGCAGGATTAAGAGGTATGAAGTAAAATGCATGAACTAGAGTTTTCATACTCCACATAACTTTTTTCAGTTTTTGAAGTGACTGTGCTGTCCCTGTATTACAAGCTGGAAATCCTGACTGGTGCAGAGGCAGTGAATGACATGACACAAACTGTATTCACTAGTGTTTCCAGACTAGACTTTCTTTGCTTGTACCCTCTATATTCAAAGGATTTGTTAACATTGAATGTAAAACTTACCAAGCATGATGATCCTTGGAGTGATGGGGAGAGACAGCTGGGCCTCTGCGTCTGCGGGTGTGGTGACTACCACACCCGCAGAATACCTGTGGATACCAGCAAAGATAAGAGTTACTTGAAATGAACCAGAGCAAGCTTTTGAAATTTGCTGATAAGGAAGCAATGTGCCATTTTTTGTTGCTCCAATGGTTTGTGCATGTTTACACCCCTTGGAAATAAAAAAATGAACTAAGTACCACACTAACCTTATGTCAGGCTACATCAATTTTCTCTTAATAATTAAAATATTGTGCACACAGTGGACAACAGTGACTTTACCCAGCATGCTCTACAAAAGAACTGAGATAGAAGCTTGCACCATGTGGGTTATAGTGTGAGTCTATCAATCTATCAATGTCTATCAATGAAAAAGTGCTCAATCACCAATAACATAAAGGTGCCCTCAAACAATATACCTGGCCTGAAACCCATTGCGTCAAACTATTAACAAACATAAACTACTAACACCTAGGAAGACAGGATTGCCAGACGCAAACCTGCATTTACTTGAATTCAAGTACAAGATGCCATTGGAGGCTTGCCAACCTGCAATACAATTTGGGGCATGTAAAATGTTTTACTCTAATCAGGGAAAATGATTCTGCTGCAAAAAATGTGACAATTAATTGTTAAAAACTCTAAATAAAAGATTTAAGTAATTAAGGAACTTACATCAGCAAGGAGAAAAAGTGACTCCTCTTGCTCTTTGAAGTGTGCCAACATCACAAGCATTGCTGCTAGGCCATCAGTTCCTTCTCGGTCCTTCTTTAGGGCTTCCTTCAGAACAGCTCTTACTTCCTTCCTCCACCTTGTAATCTGACCACTGAAGAAATCCAGGAGTCTTTTACCCTTTTTGTCCAAATCTTCGTTCAGTCTTGTGTATAGTTCAACATTGGTGAGAGTGGTGAAGTGTGAAAATAAAAACTTCTGTGAAAAGAGAAATGGCCACTCTTTACCCACGTCCACAATGCTTGGGGAAGGGTTTGCTTCGTTTGTTTTTACAGTGTAGCGGTTAAATAGTAACAGTATAAACAGAGAGGTTTAAAAAAGTATTAACAATTTAGCAACCATTAAAGTATTAACAATCGTATTAAAGAGATATAATAATTATTAACACTTAAACAGGCTAAGAAAAAGTATTATCAAATTTACAAATTTATGTTAAGGAAGGAGTGTGTGTGTGTGTGCATTTGTGTTTTGTGTGTCAGAGTTTTCATGGAGTCTTTAATCTTGGGGTAGCACAAGGCTGATGAGCTGAGCTTTATTTTTCAACAGATTCATCACATGGGCCCCCTTCCAGAGTCCCCTCACCCTGAAACCTGCAGGTTGGAGAAACCAGTGAATAACTGTGGAGAAAAATGAAACCAAACAAGACGTAACGTAAGGGAGAGTGGTCAAGTTAGGTCAAGTTTAACATCAATATGAATAAATATGGATCGCAATTCTAGTTTTGACACTGAAGAGGTTGAAAATGTATATTCATATACATATGATGGAGCACCGCCATATAATTACAAACCTGCAGACATCCACAAGACCAGTAACAGATCAAGAATAGAAGAAATGCCAGAGGAGAGAAACTGAGTTGTAGTGTGAGGGAAACGAGAACTGGACAGGTTTCATGGTGACTGATTGCTACTGATTGCTAACAATAGCTAATGCTGTGTTTACATCACAGCATTGTAAAGTTTCCTATCACATATCGGGCTGTAGCAAAACTGGTATAGGTTGTCTAGTACTGGCAGGAGTATTGATAGTTACCCATAAGAGAGATTAATGTGCCAATTGCTGAATACAAATCCAGAGAATGTGTTAATTCAATTATACGTTATTGAGGTCATAGTTAGTGTTGGAACTGTACTGGGCTTTGTCATACCGAGAGGTGTTTAATGTTTTGCCCTTCTCCTTTATTTAAATGGAGTGGACATGTCCGTTTGCTATAGAACATGTACAACTAATGCTCTACCTGATGAACAATGGAGATGCCTTCAACCTTCAAAAAAAGTTTACAACAAATATATACACTTATAGACACTTATTGTGGCTAATGTTGGCTATTGTGCATCATAGGACTCCATCCAATATGAGTGCATATTTGAGAAATACATTGTAGCGGAGCCTTGTAATTAGTCTGTTTGAGATTTGAACCAGGAATTTTAGACTGCACAAGTTACGACAAACTTTGTTTTCTAAATTCAAAATTTTTATACTAGTTTACTAGTTATACTAGTTTATCAGTAGAACAAGAACATACCAAGGACAAATTTTTCCTAGAGATAACACTTTGGTCCAGAACCTGGTTTGTGTTGAGAATTTGGGAATGTATTAAAATGCCTAGGTGTGTTGTGAAAGCCTGAAATGAGACACTTGCAAATGCCCACTGATACATATAATATGTTCATTTTGTGCAACAAGGCTGTTAAATATTACTAATGAACTAAGCCGCCAACAGCTTGAGATTGTGACCTGTTGACAACAGTCTGCTGAGACACATTAAGCGCTTTCTGCATTGCTGGGCTGGGCTACCCTTTGATTTTGGCCACTAAACAAAGAGCAAGAGGCAGATACTACACAAACACTGGGAGTGGTACAATCGAATCACATGCTATATTAGCCAAGGCACGACTGAGGGAAGAACAGAGCAGAAGTGACAAAGCACTCTCGAGGGGAAGATGCAGGGGCAGACTGAGGCAAAGATGGATGCTGGAGAAGGAAAAAGAGGGAGTGAGTTTTCATTGACTACATAAATGAGAGCACCACATCACTACAATGTAAGTGTAAGCTTACACAGCAGCAGCACACATGCATTTAAAAGCACAAGCAAAGGAAACAGTCCTAAAAACAGAGAGCAATGAAACACCAAAGGCTTTCAGCCACCTCCATTCTTTTATGTCACAAGATAGAAGTAGGTCAGATTCTCTTTCTGCTAAGTTTGTCATTTTCATTTACTCTTTCAAATTATTCATTTAGCTAATTAGGTAAAACTGAGGACGTGCTGGAGACCTTTCTGATAATGCTTGTTTGAAAAGTCCTGTGGGCAATTATAATGTTATAATGGCGCAGATAGAAAAGTGCTATATAACATTTACATTTTTAACATTGTATGTCATTAATGTTTGAAAGCAGACATGATGCAGCTACTGCTGTAAGCAGTCAGATGATTGATATGTAAGGAGAAGTTAGCTTTGTAGGTTTGTAGATCCAAGGAAGATGTAAATACTGTCTGTTTGAGTAAAGTGTTCTAGTTCATCAGACAGAGTGGCAGGATTTTTATATCATAAATTGTCATGGTTCAAAACAAAAAAGTTGGATATTTGAGGTTTAATTTTCTTTAGGCTGTAGTTCATTTTCTTTGACATTCTGTTAAGCGAGAAAATGTTACAGGTTCCTATGATACACTGGGAAGCCACAGAAGAATGGTACACTTCATATTTTGCATAGGTTGTGTATTTTATTTTTTATTTTTGTGTATTTTCCTGTTGATAGTCTGTGCTGCATGTGCATGTTGATAGACTTGGTGGTCTGTACTTTTATTTCATTCGTTTAGGGATTAAAACCAATAACCATCCTCTTACAAGCTACTTGTCCTTTCCCCAGGCTACTGCTGTCCTCAATGCAGTTGGAGAAACCATGGACGAGAGGGAGCAAAGTTCTTCACAAATGATTGCATGTGAGTCAGAGCCTGAATGAAAGAAAATCCTTGTTGACATAACCTAAATGACTAGTCAGTGTGATGTAGCTCAGATAAGGCGAGAGAGAGAGAGAGAGGGAGATAGCTCATTCTGAGTAAGTGTGTTGTAACAAAGTTCAAGCAACAAGAGAAGGAGACAGTCCAGAGAGAGAAAAAAGAAAGCAGAGTTGAAAATTCTTTACCTTCTCACCATTGTGTTGCAGGAGAGCTAGACTCAGTTTCTTAAATTCCTTCTGCTTCAACCAGATATTATAAAAGTTCAGTCAGAAATATTCAAAATGCAAATGTAGGTGACTGTCAGGTTCATCATAGACACACAGTGATGGTTACTTGCTGCCTGCTGACCAATCATTGGCAGAATCAGCTGATGATCAGCTGATCTGAGCAACTTCACATTACTGCCTGAAAGTCTTCTGAGCTTCATTAGTCAAGCCAAATCTAAACGAGTTTCAACAGAGACCACATGGAGAGCACCTTCTCTGATGCGTGTGAGACAAAAAGTCATCCCCATATGAGCAGTGCTTTTATAGCACTGTCACAGGTCAGCAACTGATATGAGTTTTGAATTGCTGAAATTCAGTCTTGCATATGTCTGCAGTCACTTCTCAGGCACTATGAAGGGAGAGACCAGTCAGAGTTAAAACATTTATGATATACTACATTATCGTTACTGTAATAACAATCATCACTGCAGTAAGGAAATCAGAAAACTGCAGCATACTTCTCTGCAGAGATCAGACGTTATTTTCTACAATTTGGCTGTTGAGCTCAGCTGATCTTTCCAGTTACCTGGCAACAAATCAATTCATGTACAGTTTTGCATTTGAACTATCTCTTGTAGTTTTGCACAACATGGTGTGCTATAAAATTATTTCACAATTCTAATGTTTTGGTTGACAAAATACAGTGTATCACAAAATACAGTGTTTTCTAATACATTAAATCTACAGAACTATACTTTTAAAAAACATATAATTCATTTAAAATCCATGAAAAAGAAGGTGTGTAGTTGTGCCACCAATCTTCTGCTGCACAATTTGCATATTCAGGTTGTAGCTACAGCTTTGGAACATGAATTACCCAGTAGTAGAAAGTAACTAAGTAAATTCACTGAAGAGAATGAAGGACTTAACTTGGGTATCTCCATTTAATGGTAAAACTTTATACTTCTACTCCAATACATTTCAGATGGAAATCTTGTACTTTTCACTCCACTCAATTTAGCTGACAGCTACTTTCCATTTTGCCATTTGGCAAAATTAGTAGTATTATTATTTTTTCTTTAAGTACACTTTGCTGATAAAACATTAATACAGTACTTCAGTTGATTGAACTGAACATTGAATTAAGGATTTAATGTAATGGAGTATTTTTACATTGTTGTATTATTGTATTGATATATTGCTACCTTTACTCGTTTTATTCAAACTAATAACACCTGCTAAACGATTTTATGAAAACATATCCATTTTAATTTAATTTATGTTCTGTCTGCACACAATAACAATATCACAAAACTGTGGAGCAGTCAGGGTGTTGTGGGACATTGTGTTGTTCATCACACCACATTCATGCTACTAGCACCTTGTGAGACCTTGAGAGTGGAGAGAAAAAACAAAACAAAACAGATGTACAACACAGTAAAAAAAACAAAAATAGTTTTAAGGATTTTTATTCTTTACCGTAGAAACACTGTACATAAATTACTTTCTCTGAGACTAATTTTGATGTACGGATAAGTTGAATTTCTTAACCTTTAAAATAAAAAAGATAAACCCATAAAACATTATCAACTTGTCTTAATTGTCTCTGAAGAAAGGTTGGTAGGGTAGCATATGATGTTAACTCTCTGTGTAAAGTTCCTGTTCTTTCCTTTAAAATGGTTAAAGTTGGCTTCCCACCCTTCTAAACACACATACACACAAAGAAAACTCCTCTAAGAGAGTACAGAGACCCACAGTCAATGAGAAAACATCCACATCAATTTTTGATCAATTACTGTTACTCATTAAAGTCACTGATGGCGATGCACTGTCCCTTTCAGGAGAAACGAGCAAAAACGAGGAGAGAAGCAACAATTAGTTACTACTCACAGCAACCCTGCTCTCCCAAAGCCATGACAACATGTTTCTATTGCAAGCAATACTACTACCTTTGACCGATAAAAGCACAAGGTCTATGAATTATGAGGCTGAGTCACATTTTGCAAAAGTGAAGCACTCCTGGGCTGACAGGGGACCAGTGTTTTACAGAACCTGTGAGCCCACTTGGTCCACTAAGAGTACATCCACATAGAAACATAAACAGCTGTGGCGCCGTGGTCGCCCTGCTTTCTCAAAGACCGCTGATGATTGTAATGTGGAACTGTACGATTTTATTGACCTTTTTTATCAGTAAGAAAGAAACAAAAGCACAACTCAAAGTTTCTGGTTTTGTTAAGTCCAGATCATGGTCCATTCTGATGGTGGTGTAGCAATAGTAGCAATAGTGGTATAGGTAATAGTATGTAAACACTTTTTTGTTCATTTTTTCAATCCCCTTTTTGTCTGAAGCAAATGCAAGTTTATACTGTATAGAAAAACAGAACAAAAAATTCAAACAGAAAATCTGTCTTTTTTTCCCTTCGTACAAATAGTAGTCCTTTTTTGTGCCTGTCTCTCTTAGAGAGAGTCCACAACAGTCCCACAACAGTTCCATTCAATGGCTTCAGCCATGGAAATAACAGATCCTTTAGACATGGCTCATAGAGTTCTGCAACCCAGAGCGATGGGTCACATCTGGACCCACACAGATATGATACCTGCAACATCTGTTAGGGATCAACAAACATTTGTTCACTCATCTAGTTGTGATGACTTCTGAAATGCTCAGTTGGCTACTTGAAAAAGTCTCTACATCCCACTGTTTCACAGCTAGATAGCACATGATTATAGCACTCAGGTTAGCCCCGTCTACCAGAGAGTGGGGGAGGGGCATGCGTGCAGGCTGAAGGCAGACAACAGGGCGAAAGAAAGAAAGAAAGAAAGAAAGAAAGAAAGAAAGAAAGAAAGAAAGGCATTGGTCGAAAGATAGCCTTGTAAAGACTGTTTTAAACCGCCAGAACTGTAGGTTCATAATGTTTTGGGTCAGTTGCGTTGAAGTTATTGTTACATCATTAATCAAATCAGTTTAGAAATCCGGCTTTTCTTAAAATAAAACAACTTTGCAAACATGGGGTCTCTTTAGTGGCTTGTTTTGAGTCTCAAGACAGTTAAGTCTGTGACATCCATTTTGTGTTAAAACTGAACCTTTTGTTAGTCTCTGACAGTCACAGGGGGTAGAAATTACATGTTTGTTGATGCTGTTACCTCCTCCCTATCTCACTCTGGCGTAGGAATTGGATGTTGTTAGCGCTGTCAGCTAGCTCGGGGTACTGCTCTATGGACAAGACGTAGTAGCCATCATAACCCAAAACCTTCCCGCTGCTCAACAGCTGCCTTTTCTCCCCCTCCGTCCACAGCCGAACTCCTTCCTCCCCATCTCTCACCCGCTGCTGCTCGCGAGCCCAGGCGCTCGAGAGCGCTCTCTGTCTTGCCAGCTCCAGGATTCGTGCTTTCTCCTCATCCAGCGTCGTCCCATAACGGACATGAAGTGCCAGAGACCCATATTGCAGCTCCACGTCAGCGAAGCGCCGTGTTCGCCCGTTCATCACGGTCGTAGACTGGGACACTGTGACATTCACGCCGTTTTCTAGTGATTTCCTGCCTGATGTCAGCCGCAGCGCACTGAGGTCATTCTCAGGCAGACTGGTTTTGATGAAATAGTGTGTGTCTCGTCCTTCCACTGTATAATGCAAGTCCTCAAGGTAAAAGGCATTGTTTAAGACTGCAGCCACTTTGATGCAGTCCTCATTGGCAATGTTGAGAGCGTTGGTCACAACACGGCCTTGGATCACAGCGAGCATCACTCCCTTACCAATCAGAGACTTGACAGTGGCAAACCACAGCCAGGCTCTGGTATGGTCTGAATGTCTCCGGTTGAGCTGGATTTCTGGCATTCGCTCAAAGGACAGGAAGGCCCGAGACTGACGAGTCACCTCCTGCTGGACACCTGAGATCGACTGTGGACAAGAGAAAGAGAAAGTAATGTTTGGCTTTATGTGCTGCTTGATATTTTATTACAGATATTATTGATTACATTTACATATAACAAATACATTGCAAAAACGTTGCAATAAAAGAACATTGTAGGGTTGCAACAGTATAGGATTTTCACTGTACAATAACCATCTCAAATCTTACATTTTCACAGCATCATGGTATACAGTACTACACAAATAAGGTTATTATTATTATTATTATTATTATTATCAGTTACAATGTTTACAAATATTTGTACTGGTGAGAAAGGCCATTCAGTCAGTCCAAATCTTTTTTGTTTCCTTCCTCATTTTCTGTGGTCTTCTCCCAGTTCCTCTCTGAATCTGCTGCATCTATTTTTTTGTTCATTTAGCAGTACTCACATTGTTGTCTTTCAATGAGTTTCAGCACAGTCCCTTGTGCTCTTTGTGTGCAAGTGTGAAACCCTCATAACCTGTCCACCAAACAAGTGTATAAATAGCCACAATAACTGAGTGAGTGTAAGAAAAGGAGCAGAGAATGCAGCTTTAAGCTGAGAAAGGCATGAATGATTTGTTTCACTGGATGGCCCTTTATTGTCTTTGCTCCTCATTGCCTTTCTGATTAATTTCTCTCCATTTCCTCCTACAATTTTCTCTTTCCCTTTCATTTCCTGATTTTCTTTTTTTTTTTTTTGAATGCCAGGTTGCTTTTTGACTTATTTGCCTTTTCACTCTCTTGATTTCTCAACTGCTTTGTTTCCTTTTGAATTTTCAGTTCGTAGATCTTCTGAATATGTCTTTTGCTCATGAATTTCTTCTCCATTTCATCTCTTTTTCTTCTTTATTGTGTCCTAATGCCCGAGTTGTCATTTTTTCCTCTCTGTGTTTTGTTTTTCTCTCTCCACTTCTCCTGTCTGTGTGTGAATGTGTTTACGCATGACTGCAAAACACAAATTATTGTTATGTTTTAGTTTTTATTAGTTTTTCTGTGTATTTTTTCTGTGGGCTCACAGGTCCTATAAATACATCCTGTCCTACCCACTGTTATGACTCAATTGAAATTTAAATAGTTAAATATTATTCAAATACATACTGTTAGTACAGTTATGACCAGTGATGTCACAACAGGTAAAAACAAAAAAATACTTGCTGTCACATCACTGATTGGTTTGTAACCAGAAGCACAACAATGCTTAAAATTGGTTAAACAGTGTGGCAACGTTTTTGCTCCATGTTGATGTGGATTTGCCCATTAATCATGATGACAGAGTATGGTCTGTTGCTAATACAACAGGGGATTATTGCTCTTAAGTCATCTGTGATTCATTCAACCCTTCTAAGAGTACATAGAACACATACCGGCAGGTCATCCCAGAGCTGGCTCTTTTTCATCTCCAGTGATGGCTGTGTCAGGTCAAACTTGGGAATGGGGAACCCTGGGATTGCATTGTGAAGATGGAAGCCAAATGTAACCAACCAGATATTGATATCTACAGAGAAAGATATCAGTGGATGTGGATAAGAGACAGAGAAAAAAATAAGAGTGAAGAGTGAGTTCAAGCATGTTGCTTTAATGATTTACACTCAATAGTGGCACCAGATGAACAAACTCTGACAAACATACAGTGCCTTTGCATATTTCTTATGCCTTCTTCAGATAATTTCAGACAAACCTCTGTTATTTCCTTAATATATATTAAATGCCTCACATTGTTGGAAGTCATTACTATAAAAAGTAATGTTTAAGCTCATTACTTTTTATCACTACAATCTGATCTGATCCAGTCCAATATCTCTATGATAAGTTGTCCACCTTGAAGATTGTAGAAAATATTTTTGCACCTTATTACACCACACTGTTCATTTTCACTAAATGTAGCTTTCAGATAATATTGGGCAATAAGGCAAAACAACTATTCTGGAAAATAAACAGGCAGCATTACATATACTTAATTTTCATCAGTATAGCATGTAGGATAGCCTGCATTTTTAAGAATTCATAAAACCCTCCGCTTTACTATTCAGGGTTCTCAGTTCCAGGTTGTGTAAACACAACATTTTGTCACGCCCCTCTGCATATCATACAGATGTACAAGGTACCCTTAAGCATCTGTATGACATGCCTACCAGAAAGCCTTTCTACAAGAAAGCCTTTGTAACGCATAGTATGTTCTCGTACAACTTTGGTTTCAAACAGGGCAAGAACCCCAGTCTCCTGGGTGAAAGTCCTATATTTTATCCATCCATCTACCCCAACCTAGTCCCTGTATCGACTTTTTAGTTCTTTATGGTACATCATATTGCTCTGATACATCTAATATTGCCCTGGGTAGGTTCACATTTGAGTTAGCTGAAAGCCAGGTGCGTCTCATACTGATGCTAGAGGGTATTTTGTGCATCTGTGTAAGATGCCAAGGGGCTTGACACACAAAGTCAGTTTTGGATGGCCTGGGAAAAAAATTGTTACAATAACAAAGCATGAGCATATTGTTTTTATGGTTTATCTTGTTTTTAAAAAGTGAATAATCAACAAATAAATGAAAGAATCATCTTTTTAAAAAAGGCTAGATACATACAAAAATGCATGGTTATTCAGCTTAAACACGTTTTTAGTCCAGGTGACAATTCAAATTCATATTTACTGTATTTATGTGAGGTAAAAGTTTTAACCATAGTAAATAAAAAGGGACCCAGGAAAGAACTTTGTGAGAGACCTATGCTTTAACTTTAAGAGCACTTGGTTTGGAACCCTTGAAAACTCCTGCTTCAGCTTTTACGGATGGACCATGTAGACCTAAAAAGTACTATCTACCTCCCTAGTGCTTTTATTTGGTAAAGGTTTGTTACCTGTGACATATTCTTTGACCTGATGAATCTTGCTGATGGGGTTGTTGCCTCGGAACATGTAGAGGTTGAAGGGCTGGGGGTCTTTACCAACACGGGTCCATGTGCTAATGTCAGGAGTAGTCCACCTTCATAACAAACACAGTCTGGTCAGATGTGACACTGATAAAGCTGGAATAGCACCCTGTTATATAGAATCACCTCTCATGCTTGGACAAAAAATGAGTGAATAAGTAATGGACTGCCTACCTCCCAGCAGGGATATCGTAGTCTCTGTCTCCAAAATGCAGCAGTCGTGTCAGAGGATCATACAGGCCTCCATGGAAACCAATTACCAGCACAAAGTCTGGGTTGGAATCAAAGTAAACCTCACCATATGCTGTGTACTGCACCTACAAACACAGAGATTTGTGATCTGATATGGAGACGCAAAACAATTTCATGAATAGACTTTGAACAACTACACAAAACAAGTACAAGATACCTGTTTAAGCAAGAGTCCATTGTTGCTGAAGACAGCCAGTGGGGTCCCAGTGTTATCACATGCAATATAAAACTCCTCTCCACTGCTGATCTCCATAGCAAACACATGGCCCTGTGCAACAATAAACAATCATATTATACATGTTATGAATATAATAATACTAATAATTATGCTGATATTGTTATTGCTGTTGCATTCTCTAACTCAATACAGGAGGGCTATAAATAGTTATGTCACTATCATTTTAATTATTGTGGGTCTTACTGCTACTGATTCACTATCTGTATTCATCACAATAAAATAAGTTAATCTCTGGCTGTATATTTAGCATGATTTCCCTGTAGACACTGAAGGGAAACTTGCTCCACATAGCCTATCATAAATCAAAATTTGAGAGCGAAAACCACTCTCTCACTTATATGATAAATAGCAATCAGGGAGAGCTCTGTCAAGAGAAAACCTCCATATTAAATGTTTTGCCTATCTCTAGCTGGAGATGCTGTACGTCATTTGAGTTTGGAAAAGAAATGATGTAATTGTACCTACTTTCCCTGCCAATTTTGACCAAATACAGTATGTTAGTAATTAAACAACCATATTCAGAATGACTTTTGCAGTGTAGCTACCTGAAGATCATAGTAAAAGGATGTGATCTCGGAGCTGGAGTGGTTATAGACGTGGGTGATCCTGGTGGGGTAGTTCAGGTCAGCGTAGAAGAACTGAAGGTGTTGGCCCAGACTGTTTCTAGATGCCACACGTCGACCCAAACCGTCGTAACGGTATTGTATGGTCCAGCTGGCTGCTTTACTGTAGACACGCACTAGAAGACCTGAATCACCAATAATAAATAAGGAAGAATAATGATTTGAAGAATAACAAGTCAGTAAGTATGCATGTAGAAAAAGAAAATTGCAGACTTTGGTGGCCCCAGTGGTAGTTAAAATTTCAGTTGGATTGTTACATTTTACTACAAAAACAATAGCCTTCAGAAAAATTTTGTTATGGTATAATGACACAAAAATTTTACACATGGTGGTGGTGTTAAATTAATGTCATATTAAGTGACGTAAAAACTTGGGCATTTCAAGGGGGAGATGTAAATCCATGCAAATCTTTTTCTTGTGTCAAGTTCAGATTTCACACTTGATTTTGTGTTGTTGACCAACACTAAGTAACAGTAATGAGTCAGGAGTTGTAAGTTCAGATGAGCTTGTTGTCCTTGTTGGGCCACCAAAATACTGAGTACAAAATACTAATTCCCACCTTTAGAGTTGTATTCAAATATCTCAGCTCCTCTCTGTCTTAGGAAACCATCTTCATCCAGCCTGTACTGAACATCTCCCAGACGAGTTATTCTGTCCCTCAGATCATAGCGTAGAGGGGTTAACCGCCCACTGTTCCCAGGGTTCAGCAAATGCAGGTTACCATTCAGGTCATAATTATACCTGGAAGGCCGGACAATAACACTATTAATGTTTAGCATCATCAAATAATGATGCGTTTATTCAATTTAATGTTATGATCCTACCTCCACATCATCTTCTCATTGAGTGAGACCGTTTGCAGCTGCCCATCAACATCATACTCATAACCATATTTGGTTGTGTTGGCAAATGGTCCGATCTTGATCTCGCGCTTGGTGACTCTGCCCATGTTGTCATACTGAATTGTGATCCAGTACATCAGAGACCTGAAGATTTCATACTGGATCTCCTTGATGCGGCCATGCTGGTCAAAGTGTTTAGTGTAGGTCATCACTGCTGTAGAGATAATCTGAGACAGGTAGGATGACAAGTTCAGAACATCAACAGTTTACTTCCTACACTGACAAACAGACCTGATCAGACTTCAGCAGAGATACTAGCAAGACTACTGTATAAAATGACAAATGGACAGAATTTATACAGTGCTTTCCGAGCATCACCGACTAATCAAAATGCTTTACAATGCAACCCAGCTTTCATCTGTTAATACACACTGGTGGCAGTCTGCAAGGTGCAACCTGCTCATTAGGAGCCATACATGCACACTCAGACGCCAATGGTACAAGCCCAAAATTTTTCTTGAGAACACTTTGACACACATCGACAGTTGTATTTGAGGAAATCAAACAAATAGGTCATGGACAATTTTTTTTATCAAGTATATCAAAATTACTCCTAAGGATCAAATTTAATCAAACAACTAAGACTAAAAACAGTTACATGAGAAACTTTCTACACTCAGTCTCAGTGAGGTATAAGTTCTCATTTGAGACTTTGGTTTGTGGGGTAGACACTGTGGTGATCAACCTAGTTACTTATCTACTAACTGAGTGCTGCTGTGGATGATTACATGCTACTACCTCTAGTTTGGTAAGTGCAATAAAATGCAGATTTGAATTCTAGTGTTCTTGCTTGTATATTATGGAAAACATAGACGCATTGTTTGCAGAGTAAAAAATTTGAATAAAAATAATAATTAAATGTATTGGTTGTTCACAAGGGATGCATTTTGCATTTGTCTTTTGCATAATCCATAATGCTGTCAAATACTTCATATATGTCATATCATCAGTAATGTAGAAAATGTTGTGATATGATGTTCTAGCCATATCTCTTACCCCAATGAATACCCCTTGATGCCAGGTGCATCTGTGAAAAATTTCAGTTAAAAATGATACAATTAACATGATTAAGATTTTCACTGGGATGTCGCTATGGTTCACTTGCACATGAATCAGGAGGTGGAGGGCTGTGGGTGATGTCAAAACACACATCTAACATTAGCTTATTTGTTCACTTACACACTACTTTAACAACTGATCCAGCTTATCAGGATATGGGTTTTTCCTTAATTATCCATAATTTCACAATTTAAATCACTGCAGCCAATCCTGTCTTACCTGATTGATATCATAATAGATGACTCCAAACTTCCCAAACTGCTCCACCTTTCCAGATATATCATCAAACTGATAGAGATCAATTGGCAGTGGTGTCTCATTGATTACAGCCTGCATGCTGGTGACTCTGAAGCTGTTGTCATAGGTGTAGTCAAATCTTGCATTCACCATCCCGTCCTCACTGAAGCGGAATATTTGCCGGTCAACCAGTGGGCCGATCTGGCGATACCGGATGGAGCATATGAAGCCTTCGCTCTGCAGGTTGACGGTCTTTAGCACGCCAGCCGTCTCATCGTATGTGAAACTGACCCGCGTTGAGTCATAGAGGATCTCTGCAAGCTTGTTCTAATGACACAAATAAAACAGTGCCGTATATGTTTACAATAACAGATTTTGTCAGATCATATTAATCCAGGATCAACTACACCATCAGCTAACTTCAATGACTGCCTTGACTTGTGTGGTCTATTTCTGCTGCAGCTGTTACTACACCACCCTAGGGTCCACCTGAGTCTGCTTTTTCATGGTTCCCCATGTACAGCCTGTATTGATCTCTCCCTGCCATGGCCTTTAATTACACGAAACAGAGCCTTGATGCTAAAATCAACCTTCTTTCCATCTGTTCTCTGTATATCCAATGATACTATTTAGGATCATAGGGCAAAAAAAAATTATTCATATTTATTTGCAATACATGTCTATTTAAATGTGGGTTAACTGATCTGAATAAAAGAGTAATAATTAAAGAAGAAATGATAAAACTATATATGTGCTTGAAAATAAACATACAAAAATAGAAATATAAATTACAGACAGAGACAATTCTTAATGATAAATTCTTTTTATAATTAAGATAACTGCATAAAACATAAAATCATATACCTGTCGGCGATATTTGTACAGTATACGGCGGCCAGTGCCCAGATGTGCAACTCTGAGGAGCTGGAGGGAGAGAAAAAAGCAGTGGAGATGAACAGTTTAGCTTAAATAGCATTAAAAATTACACAAAGGCTCCACTGTCAGAAGGACAGACACAGGAAATCTTTCCTGCCAACAGCTGTATGTCTGTATAATTCTGCAGCTCAGTCTGACAGAGGAAACTCAGGACTCACAACGTCGTAGTTTACATGTAGTTTCTGATCTGTTTGCACCGCATTTGGGTTCTTTTGCACATTCACTTTGCACTAATTTTGCACAGCCTACTACTTTACTTATAGAGTCAGTGAATTGTTTAGTTCTCTTTCCTGTAGTACTTGGTGATTTGCACTACATGTTAGGCAGTTAACAGTTCTAGTTTTTTGTGCCATGTAAAAGCCGTTGTGTAAGAAAAAATTATAAAAATAAAAAAGGAAGACTAAAAAGCCTATCAAGTGATATGAATTGCAGTCTTTTTACACACACGCTTGCACACACTCACACACCTGTCCGTCTTCAGAGAAGTCCACAGTAACAGAGGCGTTGCTCTCTGGGGGGGTGTAGATGTTCCTGTAGTATCCTATGGATCTGATGGTCTGCATGGTGTGTCGAGCCACACTGGGCATGGTGACCGCTGAAAGACGGTCCCCTGAGTCATAGTCAAAGATGTACTGGTGCTGACTGTGCAGCAGCAAGACCATGGACTGTTAGAGAGAGGGGAGAACAAAGGAAAGAACGTAACATGCCATCGACCTCCCTCAGTTGAAAATGATCTGAAATGTGAGGAGAACGCAGATCTAAACTATAAGAAATAGAATAACAGCAAGTCTTATTTGACTGGAAGATAACTCTTTAAATGTGGGAAAACACCAACATTTTGCTCTCCTGGGTGTCTTTTATAAGCCATTACCACCACCATTTAGTTTTTGTTGCCAGGGAGCAGCTTAGGGCCAATGTTAAGTTTTAGGCCAGCACAGAGAGGCTCAGGGTGAGCTTCTACCCTCCAATGGGATCCTAAATGAGGTCACTGCCTAACATCCCCCCCCCACCATATTTGTTACCATTCCTTTACTATTTGAACTCTTTTTAATGCACAAATTGAGGCAACTGATGAGATTACCTTTCACTTATTATCACATGTGATAATTATATATATGTTCACACAGCCACACGTAAAGGTATTGTCTTCATGCTTCAGACCATTCAAACATGAACTCTTCTGTGGCCTAACTAAATCCCCTAATCACACAAACAGTGCACAAAATCTAACTTAAATGGTGGACCTTTGACTTGACACTATTTTGTCACACACACTGATCCCAAGGTCAAGAACAGACTTTTGATGCTCGAACAAAGTTTGAAGTTTAGGTCATTGTTTCTTTAAAAAGATTATTAAGGATTAAAGAGAACTATGTTTAGGGGCATTTGCTTGATTGACAGTCTACTGAGATGGTTTGTACTTATTTTTCACTCCTCACACAAACTTTTGGAACAGTTGCTTCTCCTTCTGCCTGCCTCTCTACAACTAGATTAGAGCATCTTCCATATATGTGCAGTATCTCATACATTTTCTCCAATTCTCTGCAGCTGATTTTTACATAGCAGCTCATCAGCTGTTCAATCCTGGGATGGTCAGCAGTGGCTGCAGCAGATGGATGACTGTAAGGTGTCATCCTTGATTCCCTAACTATTTTAAATAAAAATGTCGTAATATAAAAAAGCCAATACTTTTCCTTCATCTCCTCCCTTTTTCTGGTGGTTGCCCATTCGAACACTGCCAAATGTCTCAACACGAACTATAGAATCAAAAACCCAGTGGCTTCAACTCTAATGGCATTCTAACCTAGATACTACATGAGTTAATTCTATATCACTTAGTATACCTCGGCCTCTCTAACTCCAATGTGTCTGGAACATATTTTCCTCTTGAACTTGTTGTCACACTTGATTAGAGAAGCAAATTCAAATTGAAAACATATTTATGTCTATTTATTTCTTCCTCTCTTCTTAAGTCTCTCATACTCACTATCACTCCCTTACCGTCATTCCTGGCTCTCTTTATGCGCAATTGCTTATCTCCTCTCTTCTCCACAAGTAACAAAGTCGGTCAAGTCAAGTTCACAGATGCTACTTTGCCTTTCCTTACTTTTACCATTCATTGCCACTGTAAACCGATTTGAAAGTAGTCTGAGCGGCTACTGACTTGGCTTTTATTCTGTGTCCACGACCTGTAAATCCAGCTCTCACTACTACTAACTACTATCACAGAATGGAGGAGAAACATATATTTATACTCGGAAGCTGTGTTTCATTCCCCTCCTCTCCTCTCATCTACTCTCCTCTTTCTACTGGAGGTAGACTGTACTGTCGAATTGACCTGCGTATATTGCATTTATCTGGAGAGTTGAGCAGCATTTCTATCACAGTGTCTCCTTGAGAGAGTGTATGTGTTTGTGCACATGCATGTGTGGCATTTGGTTCTCATTAAGAATGCTCTAACAACCCACGAGTTATGCAGCACTACTTTTTTAAAAATAATATTGATGACTTTTTTTGTCTTGTCCTTCATGAAATATATAGAATATACATGAAAAGTGATACTAACACAGTGATGATACAATGACAACACGATGACATGCACACATCTACTCTATATTAAAAGTCTGTCAAACACAATGTATACTGTTGATACTGTAGTCACTGATGTGTGCAAGTGTGTGTGAATATGGCTTTTCTTGTGTCATCCTGTACCTTATCCAGGTAAGTGTAGCTCCACGTCTTTCCATCAGCGAAGACTCTGGAAATGATTCTTCCCTGACTGTCGTACTCCCACCTCTCTGTGGTTGGGCCCCTCTGAAGGCCTGTCACCTGTCCCGTACTGGACACACACACGCACGCAAATATAAAACTCTGTGGAAGGATGATCTCTGGTTCATATCAGGATGTGTCATATTCAAGTAACACTGTGGTAAAAACTGAGTTAAAGTGTCACTAAACTTACACTGCCATTAACAACACTGTATGGCATTGTATCATTGCCACAAGCTTGTAGTTCATTTTAAGTGTTATTTCAGTCTCAGATGCTGTTTGAAAGTCACACGTTTGATACAAATCCAAAACATATACAACATTGACATATATGACATCAGGTGATGACCTATGACAGTATCAGGGCATTTTCAAACCTACTGTATAGACCAGGGGTGTCCAAACTATGGCCAACCTAGGCACATATGCGACACCTAACTAACACCCTAAATTAGATGACTCCTGAGTTATCTGACAATCAGAAATAAGATTTGGCCTGCTGGGTGCTGGTTCCGCTTGTGAACGATAGGTGTCACTATGGGCACATTCTCTACATACTTTTTCTATACCAAAGAGGCTTTGCCAGTCAACAGTGTTTCTAATATTTTGCCCCCTTGGGGTGGACACAATGTTCAAAATACTGTACCTTTTAATATAACGCACTTTAACCACCACTATAACCTCATAATAAACATGAAGTATTATCACCTTTCTGACGAACAAAAACTGAAAATTTACAAGCTTTGTAGAAGTATAATTCGTTGCAGAGCTGTTCTGAATTGCATTAGACTGTACAGGTATGCCTAACAAAGTGCCTGGTGGGTGGGTCTCCAGTTTCCCAAAGGCCAACATGTCTTTGATAATGGGCAAATATGTGACTGTACCCACTTCACTGATTACGGAATTTAAGCAGCGATTTCAAGATTTTTATTGAGAAAGACATCTGTTCTCAAAGCCATTCTATGTTTAAGTGCAATGTGATGAAGTCCAAAGTTCTGACGTCCTCACCAGCAGCTCCTGCTGTCACAGTTCTACAGGGGTTTTGAAAAATCCAGATTTCCCCAAATGAGGCACCATGCCAAAAGGTTATGAGTTAAAACTCACTCCTCAGGATAGATAGTCTCTTAAATTAAAATGGTCATGGCCCAGGACTATACTTTTCTCAAAAGTTTGCTCCTGCCACGAGGAGTCTTAACACAACATAGACCTTTTGTTTTGTCCATATATTTGCTTTATTATCTTGTTATTATTATTTTGTCTGAAATTTGGTGTTGGACAACTTAACAACTAACTCAACCTACAATCAGTTTGTGGTCAATAAGTGTCTCCAAGTGTACCTTAGTGCGTACAAACAAGTGCTGTTAGATTTCCAAAGTCATACATAAAGTAGAAATACTAAGATTATCCCTTTTTAACTTTGAGACTTTGCTGGATTTTCTTTCACTGCCCTATGTTACTGGCCTATCTACTCTTTATTGTATATATTACAGCTTCCTGCAGCTGAGTGAAGTTGGTGGGTGGACACCCTAAAATAATAAATAACCTGGTAAAAAATGGCTTACCTGGAGTATGTCAAATTTACTGACAGCAGCTTGCTGCTGGGAACCCAGAGTGTTGGATGGCCTTGGGTGTCATAGATGATCTTCAGCAGGAACTTCCTGTGGTCATCATAAATTTTCTCCGTTCGCAGCGTACGATCGTAATCCACAGACAGCAAGTTCCTACCATTTACCTGGAGGGGGGAGATACACGAATATCCATTGAATAAAGAAACTCTTGTGATCATACAAATCTTTGATCAGCTGAAACGTAAAAGCTTAGTAGCCAAAACTGATTGTATTACATGCAACTATGCTTAAACCCTGCTATTGCCCAGTCAAAGTCTGAACACTACTTACAAAAGCATACGTTCAAACAACACATCTTTGATTCTTAAGACTCATAGCAGTAGTGGGATTTAAATTAAGTTTGTCCCGAAAGTGGCACTAGAGGAAAGGTTATTAAATCAGGAAAACCCAAGGGTCTATCTTCCTGGGAGCATGACTATAGTGTGCAAACCATGGCAATCTGTTATAGTTATATTGTGAGATATGAGTGTGGTGCTAGAGAAAAGCACATGGAATGTCCAAAATGGAAGACGTTGATTCTCTGGGGAGCATGAATATGCTCAGTTCGGTAAAATTTGTCCATTAGACTTTTTTGTGTTTTATGTACAAGCAGAAATTAGTGCAGGTTACCAAAAACTAAAGGAATCATACAGCCAGACCCACCAATCAACTGTTGATTTTGTTATTATACAGGCTTAGATCTCCCCTAAAAAAATGCTTCATAAATAAGGATTAGCAACCTGGCTAAACAAACAAACAATAAATAAGCCCAGGTGTTTAATTCTTGGCTGTTCAATTCAACATGTGTAACCCTGCCAGTGAATTAAAACAAACTTCTGATCCAAGACCCATAAAACACTGTATCATCACAAAGCCAGCTAGCCACTCTTTATTGCTTTCCAAATGACTTGGTATTTGTTCAAACGCCAATTTACGAAGACAGCTAACCCAGGTTTAACACTAAACTTGTCTTATGGGTCCTTGAAGCCAGGGGAAATACTAAGATTTAGCCAGTCAATTGTTTTACAGACCTATTTCATTAAAGAGAGAGTCTTGCTGGAAAATTTTCAAGAGTAATTTTTCTAATCTTTTCATTCAGCTACTCATTCATTTGTAAATTAGCACCAGTTGAATGAAGCGAGGTGAATAAAGGGAGCAGAGAAGGAGGACATTGGGATGGTGGCTAGTAGCCAGCTGGATGAAAAACAAGACCATCGGGATAACAGTCAAAGGCCATGCGGAGTGTGAGCTACACCATATCAGGGGAAACAAATCATTGTCCAAGCAAATTGTGACTTTTACTTTAATGTAACGCCAAATAGGACTCTCTGATAGTCCAGTCTTCCCTTTGCATAAGCTAGTTAGATAAGTGTACTTACAGTCTAGGCTGAGTCAACCTAGATAGGAAGTACATTTACCTAACAACATAGTATAGAGAGGTGCTGCTAGAAACATATCTGGGGTAATACACCCCAGACAGGGCCATCAACCCAATCTCAAGCCAATTTCAATACAATATGAGTTTTTCCTCACTGCAGTCTTTTACTGGGTCCTTGCTGTTTGTAAGTGAGAGGGACAAGCCCCTGAACTATTGGTTGATTTTGTGTAAAGGTTTGACTCTTTCATTCATGTCCTTTATTTCCCAAGGTCGCTGGCCTTATGTTCTTTATGCCAATATATCAGTTTCTGGCCCATTTGCAGCTTGGATTTTTTTTCTTATACTGTCCCCATTGTGCAATCTCATATGTGTATGTACTTGCACTTCCATCTTTGTAAGAAGCAATTTAAGTAACTGACCTTCAGAGTTAAGACTTTTTCAAAAATGAGGTCACACTGCCCAGTTTTCACTGTGAATGTCTAATTTTAGGGTTAGGACTTGGATCTATGGGGTTGGATCTGAAATTAAAAGGTACATAGACATGTGTGCATGTATGGAGACACTTTTTTATTCAATCATTTAAATATTATTCATGATATTAGAAATTCTGATTTATGAAAAGATTCAATGATTTGATGTGGTACCTATCAGCCTGGTTGATATGATGCTCTTACAACATTATAAAACTGTAAGACAAACATCATATATGTAGCATGGAATGGGCGCCAAGGAATCTTGAGTTGCATCCTCTGAGATCACTATCTCTTATCCAAATATTATTGACAGAAATGACAATGAAAGTTAAAAACATTGAAAGTACATGATAAAGAAATACATCTAGATATTATCACATCACATAAAACTTAACCAGCACTGACATTTTGTGTCTGACAGTAGATGTTTTCATTATTTCATCAACAATTATATCAACAAGCTACTTAAACATGCAGTTTTATCTGGCATTTTGGGCACAATGCACATTCGTCAGCAAGAATAGCACACCATATAAACCCAATAATGAATATTAACATTTAGAAGAAAGGATGGATCAAAGTTCATTGTTCATCCAGCCCCACAATCACGCTATCATTATTAACAGTTTAAATTGCCCACTTCATCACTGGGCCACAACATCATTGTGTTAGCGAAGACAAATTCTCATATACACATGAATCATAAACAAGTAGCTCACATACACAGTATACACACTGTATTCATGTTCACCTTTGCACACCAAAACCATTGACAAAACCACATCTACACATCTTGGTGCTAGCTGACAGTTCAACACTCCCCATTGCCTCTAGTGGACATGCTGTTACGTTCATTAGGGTTTACTGGACCATGCTGAGAATGGCATCACTGTGTGGATCAAACTCTCCAGAGGCCACATGACTGCACACTCCTCCTATTAGACTGGGCTAGTTAGAGAGCACTTCATGTAATATTCAAGCACTGCAGAAAAATCACTGTCCCTTCCTTCTGTCCTAATAGCTTTTAAGAACAACAGACACAAAACTCGAATGGGGTTAGGGTCAGGCATTATAGACAGAAACAGAAACCCCTCTGCAACCCACATTGCGCTGCTCGCAGAGGGGGACAAAATGACAAAAGAGTGACATGACTAAGTGGTTTGTTACTTCATTGCAAGGTGGTGCTGGATTTACCTCTAATGGCCAGCTGAGGTCTCTTGGTGTGCAGTGCACTTATGTTCTACCCGCATCTCTCTCTTTCCAACAGTCCAAAAACATGCAGGTGAATTGCAAGTAGGTGTGAATGTCTATGCACCCTGTGATAAACTGGTGACCTGTCAAGAGTGTACCCCACATGAGTGGAATTCTAAAATAATTTTGTGATGACCAATTTATTGTAATAAATTGGTCTCAATCCATTGGACCACATGGGCTGAGCCAAATCCCATTTTTATTAAAGAACATGAATGTCTGTTTAATCCTAGTTTCTCTTTGAGTTTAGAAATAACACATGTGAGTAACAAAGCTTTCTCTTGTTCTCTGTTTGTGGAAAGCTTCAGCTGGAGAGCACTCACCCTGAGCTTTCTCCCGAAGACGATGACCTTTCCTCGTGTTTGTTCTTTCCTGAATCTCCACTCCACCAGGTTCTGGCCATTCTCCCCTGGCAGAGTCATGTTGCGTCGGGCTACAGTTGGGTTAGCAGCACCTAGAAATGGATAAAACATAAATAACTTTAATACTTCATGGTGAAAAAGTCTAACCCAGAATATGCAGAGTCAAACAAAGCAGTAAATCAATATGTGCTGTTGACACACATGGCATCTGCTATGTGTCACATTTGTAATCTGCTCCACATTCCAGTGTGGATTTTGATCATTTACAGAAGTGACTACCCTATCCTTCCATAATCAGATCAAAGGCATTAAAATGTGATATTTTGTGTCATTATTGTGATATTTTCTGACACCCACAGTGAAGACCAACTTCTAATGTGTCAAATCAAACTGCTGAAAATACTGTATTATTACAGCTGGACAAGCAGTGGCTTACACCGGAGGAGAACAACTGAAAACATGACACTGACATTGATACCCACAATGATCCTTTTCACAAATAAGCCCATTAGTCGTGTGGGTTTACCTGCAAGAAGTCGTATTGGTATCTCAGAGAAAAAGTCCTCTGGCACAGCATACAACACAAAAACTCTTGGCTGAAAACCATTTACATGGAAATCTAGTACTGAGCAATAATAATTTATAACTCATACACATACTGCACAGCGTGAAAAAGATTCATTTTGATTTCAACTAATAAAACCTCTGATTAGTCCAAATTATACGTTCAGGGTAATGTGCTCAAAACTGCATACCTGCTAGTATATGGGGCTCTGTCTGATAGTGTGTGTCCATCCCATTGGCATAGATCACCCTCAGTGAATGGTCATTACCCACCTGGTAGCTGTTACGTAGCTGGTCTATATGAGAGAAAGACAGAAAAACAATTCAAATCTGGTTAAAATGTATTTCCTGCAAACGTTGACCACAGTGTTATTTTTGATAGTGACTGTATGTGTTGGCTTAATATTGTGGTAAGGATGTACTTGGTAGAGCTGATTCTTAACTCCCACCCACCCACATCAATTTTACAGCACAAAAGTAAGCTCTGTACAATATATTATAAATGGGGAGAGACAGCACACAAGGCTTATGAACCAGCCCAATGATAAAACATTGTACTGTAAACATTTACTGTATTTGTCCTTGTAGAGCATCATTGTCAAGTTATGCATTATCAACATGCTCCATAGCTTTCATAACAACAACAAATGACAAAATACAGCAATTATATTAGCTTGTTCACCATTTCTGGGCTGCGCCTACACCTAATGCAATTTCACATTACTTCAACCACTCTCCCACTGACACACTGTGCAGTTTAGATGATAGTGAGGAGGTGAAACGATAAATAATGTACATGAATTGATGGAGAGGAATGCTACACTTGTTGATGGCTTTGAATAACTTATTACATTCTAATCAATACTGCTCTGCTGAGAGAGATTCTACTATGTTTTCCTTCACACTCTGGGCACATGTAGCTCACTCTGAAACAAATCACTGCTGCCTGCTCGAGGCTTCACTTGAACCGGCTCATTAGTTCAGATTTAACAAGGGCATCAGTGTTAAATTATTGCTTTCCCTCACTGTTTAGGCCAAATGTCTCAAATCAATTATGATGTGGATGGTGAAACTAGCATTTTTTTGCGTTTGCAGTTCTCCTCATATCTAGAACTGTCAGTGGGGATGCATTTACAGATAAATCCATAACTCACTTCCTCATCTCAAATCTATTCTTAAAAGGTCTCAAATGAAGACAGAAATCTTTCAACAGCTGTCACTATCAACTGTAACACAGGGTGCTGGTGTGATTTACTTGTTTGTTTGACACAAAGCACAGGAAAACAAATCAGGTGAAAGGAAATACTTTTCAAAGTGAAAATCAAGAGACTTGAAAATGGCTTTTAAGCATTTTAAGCACTAAAAAAAAAAATCATTCATTTTTCTCAGTTGCATAGAGCTGCAGGCACTTATTGTCAGTGTATATCTAGCCTCAGTACACAGACTCAACTAGAATTGCAATGCTGTGCAAAATTACAAAAGACGGGTCAATATAACAGTTAAAAATGCATGTAATAGTAAACATAAGGTGCTGTCAATGTAAATATAACTATTAATGTAAACATAACCACCATTGGCATCTTTTGCAAGATAACAGGTGGGTGAAGGAAGTCTCTTGCAATTGGAAATGATGCAATTTCCAAATCAGGCACTTATTCACTAGCTGAGGCTGCTCTCAGTAGTCCCTTTGTAGAATATGGTGAGATTGAGGGAGTGGGAGATGGGTTTTTCTCAACCTTTGCAGAAGGTAGAGACACTGTTGGGCTTTCTTGGCTATGAAGCCCCAGGTCCAGGTGAGGTTCTCTGCCAGGTGAACACCAAGGAATTTGGTGCTCTTGGACATCGATTTTTAAGGGAGAGTTGTCGCTCCATGCTTTCCTGAAGTCAACAGCCATCTCTTTTATGTTGTCCATGTTTGTGTCATCAGCAAAGTTGATGATGTGATCCAAGCTGCGCATTGCTGTACAGAGTGAACAGCAGTGAACTGAGCACACAGCCCTGGGGGCCCCAAATGCTCAGTGTGGTAGTTTTGGAGATGCTGCTCCCAATCCAGATTGACTGAGGTCTTCCAGTCAGGAAGTCCAGGATCCAATTGCATAGGGAAATGTTCAGGCCCAATCAGGTGCTGCGGGATGATTGTGTTAAAAGCTGAGCTGAAGTCAGATGTGTTCTTGTCCAGGCGGGTTAGGGTCAGATGGAGGGTGACAGCGATAGCATCATCTGTTGAGCAGTTAGGACAATACGTGAACTACAGTGGGGCCAGTGAGGCATGCAGCAGAGCCTATATGTTGCTGATGACGAGCCTCTCAAAGAACTTCATGATAGGCGTGAGTGCAACAGGATGGTAGTCATTGAGGCAGGACACTGAAGATTTCTTTGGCATGGGGACGATGTTGGTCCTGTAGTAATGGTCTTGGAGACAGTGACATCATCAGCGTACTTGCTGATCTAGCAAATCACTGATGCCATGTACTCCTCCAAGTTGGTGAAGTTGCCATTGGTTGCAGCCTCCCTAAATATGTGCCAGTCTGTGTATTCAAAACAGTCTTGAGGGGCAGAGATGGCTCCTGGTGGCCAGGGTTTTGCCTGTTACAGAAGCAGTTTGGAGTGTCTGATGAGTGTTCTGTATGTTAGGTTTAGCATAACAGAAGTGGCCTGACTAGCCGAGGTGGGGGTGGCCCTCACGTGGTACACACCAGGGATGTTTGTGCAAGATCCAGTATGTTCATCCCTCTCATGACAAATGTTACATTATGATAGAATGTGGGTGGTTGAAATCTCTGGAGACAAAATATTCCATCTGTAAACAGAGTCAATTTTCTTGTATGAAAAAAATTAATGGATTGTTTTCTCTCTGTTTACGACCTAAGGACAGGTAAAAAAAAGTTTTGGAAGGATAATCTTTCTAAGTTCCCTAATTTCTTTCCATCTGTGAAAGTTTTGCTTGAATCACAGCTGCCTGTGAGATCACTGTGAGCAATTTAAGTTACAAGCAGGCACTGATTTCCATTGAAAAGTGAACACACAGTCCTTGTTTCAACTGGGATAATATTATCCAGTATGATTTGTGTTAAAAATGCACTTCGTCACAACACACCTGCTCTTACAAACAGTTTTCCTTATTCTGTCACATGCATACTCACATATGCGCATATGCACACACACGTGCACACATTCATGCTTATGTAAGCACCTTACCCTGCACCAGAGTGTAGAAGGAGTCTATTGATGACAAGTTGGTTGTTATGGACACGTCCTCATCCCTCCCTGACGTCTCAATGTCCACAGCAACAGCCCCTGACGACATGTCACCGTGGAGATTGGTCACCACGCCGGTGGGGAAGGTCACATTAGTCAGACGACCCTCACTGTCATAGCTACAAGAACGGGACGCAGGGAGGGAGGAATAAAGGCACGTTAGTTGCCATTACGCTAATGTGCTTTATAGGTACCTGTAAAAAAATACCTGAATCTACATAACACACTCACACACACACAAAAAACATCCAACCGTCCATCCATCAGCATCAGCAGTGCAGACATGTACTCAAACATAAACACAATAATACTGCTCACTCATAGAAGGTAGTCCAGCCTATTTGGATGCTCTTGGTAGCCAGCAAGCCACTGTTGCCATGGTAACTAAACAAGACCAGTTCCTGACCCTGAGCCGTGAGAGTCTTCAGGCCTCCGTTCGTCCCGATAGTCAGCCAGATGACCTATACACAGGCAA
This sequence comes from Holacanthus passer, assembly GCA_025331565.1. Classification (NCBI taxonomy): domain Eukaryota; kingdom Metazoa; phylum Chordata; class Actinopteri; family Pomacanthidae; genus Holacanthus; species Holacanthus passer. The sequence goes on along the minus strand of JAFREQ010000030.1, from coordinate 8,320,305 downwards.
AAACACACACCACAGTCAAGCAGGGTTTCTAGTATATTAGCTAGCTGAATGCACTTTTTATCAGTTATTTTGATAACTTGCATATTACATTTTTCCTTTCACCCTCTGCCATGTACCTTTAATTAAAAAAAACAGGATCCCTAAGTTCTCGCCTCTCAAATCAAAATCTTACTATGGCTAAAAATGTGATTAAAAAAACACCTGAATTCTTTTGACAAATAATTGGCCTTCAAAAACCCAAATTGGTAGAACCTCTTGCTAACAAATTCCTGCATATAAAAGTTTATTCTGTCAAGTTAAGTTCTGTGGCACTGCAAAAGACTTGCTCATCTCACCTGATTGTCAGGGGCAACCACACGTACAGGCATCCTGTTGGTATCTCTACGGATACGGAGGGTGTTGCCGCTGCTGTCTGTCACTGCAGTTACATCCTCCTCATTGCTAAGAGTGAAGGAATGGAGGGAGGAAAATAAGTGAAAATTTGGAAGTGATGTGTTGCATATTCAGTCATCTTTAATTATGACTCAAATACTTATTTTTTCAAGGCAAATTTGTGTTCATTCCCACACACACTAACCTGTAGCTGAAGTTGTATTTATAGTCTCCAGTGACCAGAGACATAGTGAACTGGTGAGTCCCATTTGCATCAAACACATAGAGCTCTTGAGAGGCTGGAGAGGCCACTTCATAGGAGCTTGGACCTGATGCCAGAGAGCCTGAGGACACACAGAAAAACATAAAGTCTGTCAGAGACTTGTTATTATTGTTTTCCATCATTATTTACATTCTTTTCTTTAATAAACTCACACATTATCTTCCCAGTGCCCATTAGTAACCATTTAATTTTTAATTTTAATTCCTTTATTAGTCCCACAATGGGGAAATTTCCATATCGGCTGCCCCTCATGAGACGGCAACACCCTGGCCGGGAATTGAACTTGGGTTGTGGTGGTGAGAGCGCCGAATCTTAACCACCACCAGGGCTCAGGAATACAGTATGTGCAGAAGAATTCCATTCATAATTTTGTATGATCATGGTCTGTAATTGTGTGTACATTGCAGCAATTAGCACCAAAAACTTCTTTAAGACCATGCACAGGTTCAGTATAATGTAGTAGCTGTTAACCCCTTCAAACCCTGAGACCCCATAGTGAGTCTACATTATCAGTGTATGCTGTGTGGCCACTGTTTAAACACTGTTTAAAGTACATTGTTGCAAAGGCACAATCAGTGGTTGGTGTACACCATCCTTTCTGGCCCAAATACATGAGTCCATGTGGTCCACTTTCATGTAAGTGTATATACATCGTAGCCTGCATTTGTATTTAGAGACCTCATAACACAACATGAACTACATGTGACAAATACAGCAGAAAGGATGACTCACGTGAGCCTTGGACCTTGAAATATATTTTTTACTTTGTTTTCAATTTGTAATATTTTGGCCTACCTACATACAGCAACAAGTGGGGAACAACATCAGTATGCCCACATTGTGTGTGTGTGTGTGTGTGTGTGTGTGTGTGTGTGTGTGTGTGTGTGTGTGTGTGTGCGTGTGTGTTTGTGTGTACTGTATATATACCAGAAGGTGCTTGGTTGCGTCTTATGGCTCGAATACGAATGTTTCCCAGGTCAGCCACGTACAGTGTCCCGTCTGGAGACACCACCAAAGAGGAAGGACAATTAAGCCTTGCGTCTTTAGCATAGCCATCTCCTGTTTGATAGCAGTCACAGTTGGCATCATTCTGCAGGACAGAGTGAGTGGAAGAGGAAGAAGTAGCAAGCAAAGACAAAAAATAAGTGAGAGGTAGAGAACAACAATACATGAATAATTCAGCTTGGCACGTGTTCAACATCAAAAATTCAACAGGAAAAAAAATCTCATGATCATGAAGTATTTCATTCAGATTGTTAGATTATATTATAATTACTACCTTGCAGTCACAGTCAGACGGTGCTCCAGCTAGATGGGTAATTTCTCCATCAGTTGACACCTAGTCAGATGACAATCAGAAATACATGACGTTTTAAAACTAGGAAAACAGAATTCAAAAACAAAAATCAACCTGCTCTTTCACAGAAAAGTAAAAGACACACTAAAAGCATCCAGTTAAATCATTTGACTAATGTGCTTGCAACTGGGGTTCAAATCAGACCTGGGACCTTTCCTCTTCCAGTCTTAATAACTAAAGGCAAAACTCTTAATAAATTAATTCGTAATGTACTGTCAACTAGAATCCTGATTTTTACAGCACTCCTTTTACTGACTTAGACAGACATTCAAAGTTGTGCTTAGTTGTGGGGAAAATTGTACATCTGATAATCAGGAAATGTACTGTACATGAATATGCCATATATATCCTGAAGATTACCTGTCGAATGCGGTGGATTTTCTTCTCATCCGTCTCTGCAATGTAGAGGACGCCGCTGTAAGACAAGGCTATGGCTGTAGCTCCCTCTAGCATAGTCTGGACTGCTCTCTTCCCCATAGTATATTCTATACCAGGCACCTGGCAGTGCATTGGACGACCTGCCACGATACGAACCTGAACACACACACATGAATGATTAAGTAACACTGTGTATTGTATACACACTATTGTATACTGTGTATGTATTGTTTTGGCAAAGAGGTATGAAGCTATTTTATTCATTATTATTCATTTTTATTAATTATAAAATTGTAAAACATGCACTGCTGTCAATGTGGATAGAGACGATACCTGTCTATTTTCAGTGATCTGTAGCACAACATTGTTGTCCAGGACGTAGATGGAGTTATCCATGGGATTGATAGCTAGATCTGTGGGCCATTCTAAACGAACCTGGATGAAGAGATGGTAGAGGAGAAAAGGAGAGAGAGTTTCACTTGACATGTTGATCTAACCCTGTATAGTTTCATTAAACTACATCATATTTTGCCATCTGATACCATTGATTCAAATACTTATATATAGTTTATGGCCTGGTTGAATCCTGCCAACTTCAATCCATGGCGTAATGATACTGTTTGATGATGACAGATGGCTTAAAAATGGTACTTAAGAACATTTTTTTCATGATCTCAGAGTTCTAAAGCACAGCCCACTCAGGTCAAGTAAGGACAGAGATCTGCTGCCTAAGTAAAGAGAGCAACCACTTAGGAAAATGTTTCTGATGGCTAGTTCAGCTTGACCAACTAACATTTTATTGCTATTTTCTGTTAAAACTATAAAGGACTGAGAGAGCATTTGTAAAAACAACAGTGGAATTGTAACAAAAAAACACCCTTTGGTGAAGGTTTACGTGAGAAAAAGAGACATTAGTATAAAAGCTTCAAATATAACTCCATTAATTTAAATTTATTGTTTCCAGATTCATTAAATGACCATGATACACAATATGTGTATTTATAGGAAAATATATACAGTATAACCTTAATATCTGCTGTTTTGTGATATTATATATCAGGCAGTTGATAAAAGCAGCACTTGCTGACTGATATTATATTGACTATATAGCTGTACAAATAAAACAACATGAATGTTTGGAAAGACTTGTGAAACCTGACAGTGTGTGGGCTGCCACTTCATTGTTTCCACAAGTGAACTCAAAAAGTCAACTAGAGAAGTTTAAGAAGTCAAACTGAGCAAAATTCCGCAGAGAAGGACATATGAGTTCAGATAGATAGTTCAGATTCAGTGTGTGTGTGTCTTTCTTGCTCTCTTTCTCTCTCTCTCACACACACACACACATTTTTTGTTTGTGTGTATGCATAGGTGGTGTTCTTTCCTTTCTAAAGTCCATCTTGTGTATGTACATTGTCATTCTGAAAATAAGGCTGAAAAACAAAAAAGTTAAGTAGTCTGCCTGTTTCTATCTCACTGTGTCTCTCACTCCTGCTTTCTATCATGCCTCTGCCAGAGTTTCTGAAACAAATTGAGCAAATGTCAGTAAAAACGACCATGTCTAAATCCATCCGTTGCTAATATTTAAATGGCTCTATTTTTCTGATGGTCCATCAGAACTACCTATCAAATGAACCCCTACAAGCACAACTAATTTGCAAAAGCGATTTATGTTTACTGGAAACAATTAGTTCTAATTCAAGTGTGAAATTATCATACCATAGTGGGAAGTTACAGGAAGGCAGTCAGGGCAGATAGGTGGATGTAGCATATTTATGTACTCTTTGCATGTTACCTGTCTTATGTGCATGCTAGTGTCACAGGTCAAAGGTCGTGCAGAGGTCAGGTCATTGCTGCCCAGCACTGTGGAGATAATTCCATTGCGATCCACTTTCCTGATCATAGTCCCATCCACAAAGTAGATCAAACCATTTCTATCAACTGCAATCCCTGTAGGGAAAAGAAAAAAGGGACATTCACAATTTAACATTGTCATCCAGTTGACTAACTCCATGATCAACTTCATGATTCACAGGAGAAAATGAAAGTGAGGTAATTCTCCTGTGGAGGAATCAAGATGCAGCTGCAGCAGATAATTACACTACGGACACAGTAAAGAAATAATATAAATGAGAACACGTAGAGAGAGTCACGATACACTTAGTCAGTCAAGTTAATATTTGAATGAAAAATGGCAGAAGTGATAAAAAGTATCACATAGATAAGTAAAACAGCAGCTGTGCAAATCAAAATCAATCAAAAACATGTACATATTGAACAAAGCAAAATCTAATTCCGAAAATGTTAAAATATATTGATACACGAGACATTGTATATGACATGGTATATTATATATGCATAATCTCTTGACAGTAATGAGGCCCAAAAAGTTAACTAGTGCTAAGATACTGAAGGCTTCATTTGCTTTTTAATCTAACTTGCTGAGCTTGTTAAAATTAACTCAGTAAAGTAGGTTACAAATGCTACTACTCAGCCAGTATTTTTGTAGAGCAACCATGCATGCCTAAATAGATGAAATTTAAAACCTTCAGAAGCGATTCTGTAATCCATATACTGACCAACTTGATTTTATATTCCCCTCAAGCAGGAAAAAAAATGTAAAAACATATTTAATTGTAAAAGGATACATGTTGCTGTAGTGTGATAAACTGTCAAATCACAAAACCTCTGCAGCCATCAGCGACTGTTGTTGTGGAAGCTGTCCTCCCATAGATAAAGTGTCCCTGTGGTTCACTGTCAGTTTCTGTTCCCTACTGTTCCCTTCACAGGAGCAACACAGTAACCAAATGTGCCATCTCCTCTTAAGCTTATTTAATTTAAGGTGCTGTATGTTGGCTTGTGGGGATTCTGTGTCTAGCACTAGTTTCCTTTTATGGACACTGACTGTTCTTGGCTTCAGTACATTGTCACAGTGTGGCACAGAGTGCATTGCTTTTAAAGGGCAGGGAAAGAGCTGATCTGATTGTTTATGGCTCAATCTACTAATATATCAAAAATCCAACTGCCTTTCCAACTGCCCACACAGTAGACAGGTACTATACAAAAATATCACATCCAAAAACAACTAGTTAGAAAGGCTAATCTGTTGTTTGAAGATTTGCAAACCAACCATGTATACATTTAACTAACTGAGATTCAGTATTAGAAATAACACTAATTCTTGTGACTTGCATTAATTAATAATTCATTAATAATTGCATTATCATATGTGTAATTTATGAGGCTGTTTTGTGAATGAATGAACGTTAACATTTTTCAATACTCAGAACAATTAAATAAATGTGATCCAACACATTTGAGATTGACAAACTGACAACACTACTAATAGAAATATTTATTAAATACTGATTAACCAAAACCATTGCACCAAGAACAGATTGAGAACTTATGCTTAGTACCATATCATTTGTGAGCAAAATGACATTTATTTGCCACAAATGTTCTCCAATAACTTGTGTGCCCCCCTGTAGTGTTCACACACTCCTAGAAACATTATTCCTGATGTACGATGCCATTTTGGGGTATGTGCTGTTATTGTTCAAGTGAGGCTCTGAACATTATCCAGAGGATGTTTTATGCATCTAACATGCTTGGATAGAATGACCCAAACATGCTCGATTGGGTTGAGGTCAGGAGACCTTGCCAGCCAGTTCATCACAGAGATACCTTCGTAGAGGAAGGTCATGGACAACCAAAGTGTGTGTAGGGATGGCCATTATCCTGCATTAAGACGAAGTCATCACCAACAGTAAATTTCCCCACTGTGGGACGAATAAAGGTTTATCTTATCTTTATCTTAACAGTGCCTGCAAACAGTCTGACAATAGTCTCCAGGATTTCCTTGTGGAATCTTACAGCCGTTATACCACCTCTTCCGGACACAGTATGTTTAGGTCTATAAGGCCTAAACACCTCCGGCCCAAACCACGACAGTACCAATCAACCTCTAAATTTTGCTGTCAGCATACTGCTCTCCCTGGAAAACCCTAACATGCCTATCAGTAATTGAAAATGTGAACCTGCTCTCATCTATTAAGAGTACTGGCCAGCAGGGTAAAAGTTGCCAGTTCTGGTGTTCACATGCAAAGTTCCGTTGTGCTGTATGATGTTCTGCAGTGAGAATAGGGCCTCTGACTGGTCATCAGGCTTGCATAGATAGTCATTGAGTCAATTCCTAACAGTGTGGCTGGATAAATGAACTCCGATAGCATGATGGAAGTCAATTTCCAAGAATCGAGTTGTACTCCTGTGATTTCGATGAGACAAGGTGACAAGATAATGCCCTTGTCTACGTTTTGCACATGCGAATGATCTTGACCTTGTCTTAGTTGGTTGACCACACTTGGCGACACATCAAACAGATGAGCTACTACCCGAACCCCTTCATCGTCTTCTAGCAGTTGAATTGCTCTGGTAACCTCTGTCTTGTTCAAATGCTGTCTGACATCACCAACAACCATTAGGAGACACTGAGCAATAACAATCCATACAGAAAACAGTAACACTATATTTGAAGGGGTGTGCATAAGAGTGACATGAGGCAGTCATAACCATGAACCACGGAGATAAAGGAGCCTTTATGAATTTTTATGGATGCTATCATTAAATGTCATTCAGGTAAATATGCCATTTTTAATGCAAAGTGGTCATTGTTTGAATAGTCTTTGTTCTGGCAACTTGACAAAAACCAAGGCAACATTACCTGTCAAAAACATGCCATAGCAGGCCTAATTATCAAACTTAAACGAACCATTTAGCTTTATGTATTAACATTATGTTAAATTACCATATGTGGTTGGTTTTGATACTGGCTGGCATGAGACTATTGCAACTGTTTAATGAATATTTTGCTGGACCTCAACTGCAGTGATACAATTTGCACTTGTTATAAAGATGTAATAAAGTTTTATTACACTGATTTTATAACTGCATCATGAATAATTCTGTCGCCCTCAACTACAGAGGTACAATTTGGACTTTTCATTAAGCTGTCAATAAATGTTATAAGGCCAGTTTGATGACAGGGAATACACTAACAAGGGGATTTACAGAGTTTCCTGATGGACAGATAGCTTTACTTGTTGCTATAGTAGTAGATAACTGCTGCTAATTGTATCTGCCATTAGCTTGGTTAGCCATACATAATGTGTCCTTATTTAGATTTGGAGCAATGATATTGTACATGGAGCAACTACACCACAGACAAAATCAGTCATAAGAAGTTTGATTCAATGAATGTCTTAAGCTAGCTCCTAGTTCCTATAGTCTCTACCTCCCCGACTGTGCACGTTTGTATTCATGCCATGTGCCAGGGACTCCTAACATTGAGTATAGCTGTGAAGCTCTATAAAATGCAGTTGGTAGTAAATAGGATGACTTTCCAAGTTGTTGTGTTGGCCAGTTAGGAACAGTTTTCAACTCTGAAACTTATGATCACAGGTCAATCTTTGTGCCCTTGAAGGTATGTCTGAGCTATGTCTTGAGAATCCTCCTCAGTGACTATGATTATGAAGCAGGCTTAAACTGCCTACTCATATTCATCTCTTGTGTGTGTGCATGTTTGTTGCTTCACCTTTAGGTCCCAGTAGCTGTGCCTCTGTAGCTTTTCTTCCATCTCCACATCGTGCGTCATCAAATGGAGGACATTGTTCACCTGTACCAGCCATAACTTCTCCATTACCTGAAGATACACATACACATAATGCATTTATTGCAACAGTCTCTATCATCTATCCTTTCCCCTGCTATATTATAATAATTTTACTTGTAATGGATATATGTGAGTACATTACATTAAACTTAACAATTGAAAAGAAAACTAACTGCTTTCATTTCAAATGTAAAGCACATATGTGAAGACATTATATTACAATTAACAACTGAAATATCCTGACTGCTTTCATTTCTACCAACATGGTGTTTTATTGGGGAAAAAAAGTGCATTCTTACTGATGAGGTCCCGGGCACCACTGAGCATCTTGGGTCGGTAGATTCGACGTGAGTTAGTGTCTGACACATACAGCTGCCCCGTTACTGGGTCGGTGGCTAGATAGTAACGGTGAGCAGGATTGTTGCTATGGAGGGTAGTGGTGGGCAAAAGGGGAGATGGGTAACAAACAAGATAGAAAAAATAAGGAATTTATTTAGTCATGCTGTATCTTTAATAATGTCAGTATCTTGGATATAATTGAATAAAGACTTTAACATTTACAGAATAACACCTAATTTTGAGCACAGATACTAAAGTCAACCAAAAGTATATACCTTTAGCAATTTTACAATCAGTTAAAAGTTCACAATGAAATCATCCTCAGCAGGGTTTGCAATTTGATTCCAGTGTCATTGTCAGACTTCCTAAAGCTGATGATAATGAAGAAGTAGTGAACTAAAGGAAGGTTGATGAAGTGAAAGCTAAGAAACTGGTGTTAATTTACTGCCAGTAGAGTTCACGGTTGGTGTGTGTACGTGGTGTGTGTGTGTGTGTGTGTGTGTGTGTGTGTGTGTGTGTGTGTGAGAGACAGACACAGATGGAATGAGAGGCAGACAGAAAGTGAGAGTATGTGCTGCTATTTTTGTGCAAATGTTGTCCATTATTTTCTCTAGAATTAAGTGTAGACAATTTACATATAATGTAGGTAGCTAAAAATAGAAAAAAAACTGTTGGTTTGTTTTCATTGATTCTTTATTTAGGCAGAAAAATCCTATTAAGGACCTTAATTGAAACATTTTCAAAATCCATGGGATCAGACAGAATGCAGTATTAATAAAGTACTTATCTTATCTTATCTTATGCACAACACTGAAAACAAATACTGCACTGTAAGAAGGAAGAACTGTAAATGCAGTCTGTCTTTTTCCACCTGTCTGTAAGACATTCTGTTAAATCACAGCGACATCCTGACAATTCTGCCTCCACTTTCATCTTTGTCATCCTCAGATTTTAAACAATTAATGACAGATTCAGTTTTCCTTTCCCATGTGCCAAAAAAACATCTTAATGTTTTTGATGACAAAGCTTTTTAAAGATGTGTGTGTTCACTCAAATGCAGAAAGAATGATCCTTGAAAATTCTTGAAATGAATGGCACTTGATCATCTAAACATGCCAGGACACATTAAAAGATATAACAGAACAGGTCATAGAAGGAAGCAAGGAAAACAGGTGGAAGAAAGTAAAAGAGAGTGGGATAAAACACAAATAATATACCTACAACTCTAGTATTATTAGGTCAAACAATAGTGTAATTAACTATCAGTACATAAACTGAATATAAATAACATGTGCTTTAACAATGCCACTGGCACATTGGTTGTCTTCATTTTTGTAAATTGACACTCATCAGAAAAGGTTGCCAATCCATGCTCTAGAAGTATTCAGATCCTTTAATTGAGAAAAAGTAGGAATACATCAATTAAAAAGGTCCTAAATTCAGAATTTTATTTTAAGCCGCACTTCTCAATGTTTTTAAATTAAAAATGGATCAAATGACTAGGACTATGACCTTATTTCCAGCCACAACCAGAAGCTGTTCAGGGAAAAATCTCTCATGTGCACTACTTGCTCAGCAGCAAAGCAAGAGATACTAGAACTACTAAAGTTGAACTGCTTTATATACTTGCAAATATTTACATCTATATCAATGTATGATTTAGTATTTTATAAGCTAGTAATATCTTTAAAACAATTGTACTTTGTAGATTCAGTAATGGATTAGCAGGCTACCCGAGCAGAATACTTGCAGAACTGCAAGCTATCAGAAAGATTTGACAACACTCATCCACACAGTGAATTTGGCAATTTATTTAATGGTACAACATTAAGAACTTAGTTTCAAAGTCTCTAATCACCATAATATCCCTAATTTATTTATGCTATATATAATTTATTAATGTGTAAAAATTTTTTGGTTGCTGTCTGAAACTATTCATGATAATTGTTTTTAGTTTGCCTGTATGTACTCTTTCAGAACTATGAATCACCTTGAAAGAATTTGAAAAGGACAGTGAGGATGGCGCTGGGGGTGGAATGTGGATAAAGAGACTGAAATAAAAATCAGAGAGAAACAAGGAACACTAGTAACCACGATCAACACCACCACCCCCCTACCCCCAAGTCTCTCCTTGTTAGGTGCTGCTAAAATGATAAATGTGTTGTGCATCTGAGCTGACAACAGAAGAGGAGGCTCAATTTCATGTGAACAACAAGACCAGAGAAAGAACAAGAATGAGACTGAGGGAGACAAAAAAAGAAGTGGGCAAAAAATGATGAGGGAATGAGTCTGAGAATTTGACAGTACCAAACAACAGGGATACTTTTTCTCTTTGCTTCTCTCTGCCTCATTCTTCTCCGTTGACAATCATATTGCAACATTACTGATTAGTATTAGAGTGGATAATTTCATGTTAACAGATTTTATCAATTACATTGGTGAGTAAAATGTGATAAAGAGAGATAGAAATGACAGCCAAAACAACAAAAATAAGACCCAAGATGTAATTAAACAGAAACAACCTTTATCCTTAGAGCTTTAAAGCATAGCTGAACTTCAGGAAGAAATGATATATGCAAAATTGGCTATAAATTAGCTTGCTCATAGCTTGATCCATCCTAAGACACCCAACTGAAGAAAAGTAAAGACTAGAGTCCAATTGACATTAGAATGAAAAGAAGGTTAAAGGATGAAAAGGATTAGTCACTCTTACCTATGTCTGAAATCTTTGTTTCTTTAATACAGTGCGAGCAAGGAAAACAGAGAAACAAGAGTTAGCAGACAGAAAAATTACTGGAAAACAAAAAAAGGAACAGTTAGAAGTTGCAGTCAAAATTCAGAATTTGAATCATGCCTCACAGAAGTTAGTAGGAAAAAGATTTCAGATGGCTGTTAGACTAGGAGTTTTTGAGAAAGGAGCACTCAAGAGTGTGCCAGAAGCATGCTTCTAAATTCAGAGCACTAATACAGATTCTTCCTTCTAAATTCAGAGTGCTCTTGTATCTTTTAGCACTTTGGCTAAAGAGTAGGTACTTGAATGGTTATTACTGAAGCGGCAAAGCATCCAATCTGGCCGTGCATCCAGTCCCTTTTTTCCTTTATGCTTTCAAGCACTGCTTCAAAGTCCTCCAAGAGTTGAACAGTTGAGTGCAGGAAGGAAAGATGCCCAGAAAAGCTGAGGCAGAGAGTTGAATTTGAATGTAAGGTTTTAATTATAAACCAAGGACTCTCAAATCATAGGGCATATGTTTGTTTTACAATGACCATGAGAAACATGGATGAAATGTTTTTGGCACAGCTTTACTGTAAAAGGGATCATGGGTTCTCTGATGGAGACATTTATCTCTGTGACACTAGGAGATGTACTCTCTGCATTAGGTTCAAATCCCTGATCTGGCCACAGCAGCAGCAGTAGAAGCAATAGCAGCAGCAATAGTCATCCTTCCTTCCTCCCCTCTTACCTCAGCTCCATGACACTAGTAACATTCCCAGAGGGGAAGATCCTCCTGATGTAGTTGAAGTCTCCAACAAAGATACTGCCATCTGCTCCACAGGCCAGAGCCAGGGGTGCCAGCAGCTTGTTGCCCTCTGCCTGCCCATTACAGCTGGGGCAGGAGATGCTGCGGCGACGTCCATTTCCTGGGAGAGGATGTTGACATTTTTACTAACGGCAACAGTGGGTGTCTGCTCTTTCCACAAAACAGACTCATCATATTACTTCTTTCAGGCCAGGTTGTTGAGTACCCAAAGATAGACCTAAAAATGTGGGACAAGTGCACTGTCCATCATCACAAAAACCCAGGGTTCAGTTCCCTGTAGGGGCACGTCTGGGTTGCATGAATCCCCAAAGGCAGTACATCCACTGACAAAACATATGTATGACTATCAAATTCTATCCAAAAAAATTCTCAAATTCTGTGAGTGAATAATTTTTTGAAGGAACTACATCAAAGATGTACAGCACATTGTTGATGTTGATGATAATTTATATCATTGTATTTATTCTATTTTTTAAGCAGAAAGGGGAAAAAGAGAAAACATACAAATGGAGTGTAATATAAACAAGTAATGATCAAAAGAATTTTTTACCTCTTCCTATTTAAGGTGGAAACATATCTTTAGTAACCAAAAAACTCTTATCTCCATTTTTTCCCCATATTCATATTCAAATCATCAGATTAACACAAACAAAATTACTAACCAACATGGAATGACAAGAACACTGATCACAAATGTGTAGGTCTTAGAAGCTATAATCAAGTCAATAATAATTGATTCTGTACTTACCCATGATGCTGCTGATGACAGGGGGTTGCTGGGAAATGAAAATGTTCTCACCGTTGCCCTTGTACAGTATACCTTGGGACAAAATATGTAAAGATGAGAGAAAGATATACAGAGCACAGAGAGGCAGCCAGACTAATTGTTCTTACTGCATTAAATTTATTAAACAGCGCAGCTTCTCCAACACCTAACCCTCATCCCTAAGACTTTGGTGGAGAGTGTCACATAAATCCAAAAACTTAAAAAGGGGCTTAATGGTGCCACTTAGGTGTAAAGTGTATTTTTGTTTGTGCATGTGTCTGCCTGCTCCCACCCAGGTACCTTATAACCCCAGTGAGCCCTTTACAGTGCCGCACAGACTATGTGCATGTGTGAGTGCTGTATATATACAACATGCACACATACAGCATATGTTTGTGTTGAAACATGTGACATTTTTTTTCTCTTTCACCATGGAGCATGGAAGATTAAAGGGATGCTGCTACTGTTGCTGAGTGTGTTTGTAACTGTGTTTTACTTCTGAGAAAAAAAAAGTTGTGGTTAAATGAAACTATTAAACTGTACTTCGATAAAAAATCTGTCAGAACGTAAGGAGAAAACAAATTCAGCTGTACATCTACAACCCTACCAGTGTGGTTATACATCAAGTGTACAGAAGATGTCCAGTGGTAGGTATTGTGGTGAAATGAGACTGCCTAGCTGGTCAACACTGTCATCTGACATGACAGTCACAGTGAACATATTAATTCAAAGGATCAGAAACAACTGTATGGTTAGAGAGACTTCAACCAGCCATAGCTAATGATGTAACAAGCTAACATGAGGCTAATGAGTGCATGCTGGAAACAAAAAGTACATAACATAACATAAAGTAACAACATAGTGAAGTGGATAGAATATTGTCTTCATTCATGAGTAACCACTTCTTTCCTGAACCATCTGAAATGGGTCTGGATGACCAATGCAATACCTAAAATATTTGTATATACTACAAATAATTACATTTGTACAAGAAAAAGAAGACATCTGAGCAGAAATATGGGAAGATGGAAACAACAGAAGATGAAAGAAGAGAGACAATGTGAGGCGAGAAGAGGAGGAAGAGGTGTGGGCTGGCTGACTTGTGAGGTGGTTAATGTGAATGAGTGATGAGAAGATAAACAGAGGAAAAGAGAGGGATGCACTAGTTCTTCAAAGTGAGACATCAAAGAGGAACCTCCTGTGGTGAGCTGAATTATTAAAACTCTGCTACCATCTTGGAAACCAGCATGCATTACATCCTATCTATCTATCTATCTATCCATCTATCCATCTATCTATCTATCTATCTATCTATCTATCTATCTATCTATCTATCCATCCATCTATCTATCTATCTATCTGCTGATTGGATATACGATGATGTGTATACACATATATGTGTATAGATGGAAACAACATATACACACATACACACACACACACACACACACACACACACACACACACACACACACCCAATCATATGTCCAATCAGCCATCAAGTGAATGATGTGTGTGTGAATGGGTGAATGCTGGCTTGCTTTGTGTGACTAGAATGATTTTAATGAGTTTGTTCCTGTTGGGAGACAGTAAGCATAGTGAAGTAGCATGTGGAACAGTAGTATGATGCTCCTTTACAGGAGGAGCAGAGGTGGGCTAAGTTTCCAGATGGCAGAGAGCCTCTGTTGGCAGGTTTTATGGATGACGGTAGTATGATGATTATTGTTGATGAAGATGTGTCATTCGGGGGTACTAGGTTTATTGCAGGTTTCAATGAGAAGTTAGTCTTGATGGCATTCAGGAGTAGGTGATTGTCTGTGCCCCACTGAATGAATGATAAGAGCTGAAAGGCCATGACTGAGTTATTGTCCTTGAAAAATGCAAGTGTGGCTGTGTCATCTGAAAATTTGATATACTGTGTAATGAGGGAGGGGCTGAGACAGTCATTAGTGTAGAGGGTACACAGGAAGTGGCTCAGAACACAGCCTTGGTGGGTTCCACTGTTGGTGATGATGGCTGGTGATGCCGTGGTGCCCACCCTAGTGGCTTGGAGTCTGTTACTGAGGAATGTGCACCCAGAGGATGAAGTGAGGGGGGACATTGAGATGGTGGAGATTATTGATCATCTAGTGTTGTTAGATGGTGTTGAAGGCAGAGCTATAGTCAATGACTAGAACCATGGCATAGTAGCCAGGGGAGTCGTAGTGCTGAAGGAGGCTGTGGAGGGGGACATGCCACATAATATTAGGATGACGGAAAGAGAAGGAAATGGAAAGAAGCCAGTAATTTCAAAATAAAATTTTAAAATAACAACATAACATAAATAAACCAATGTAATACTAGGCCCTGTCGTAATAATATTTGTGATTTGTTAAGTTTAGTTATGATTCTGATTACATTTGCTAATGGTTATTAGTGGTGTGTGGTTAATTTTCTTATTTATATTTTTATATCCAGATATTGGGGAGGGGGGCACCCATATCCGAATAATGAGGGGATGCATCCCCCCATTTTATATTTTATAATTACGGCCTCACCACACTTCATTGCCATATTTGTTTTAAGTAAATCTCTTTTGCATTGACTTTTTCCTTGTCATATTCCCTGAGCCAGAGAATGTTTTGCATATTATGTTATATAATGTTCCCTCGATTATAAAAACAACTAATTCACTAAATATAAACACATATAAACATATATGAGCTGTATTATTGTGCATGTAGTTTATTGAGTTTGTCAAACTATAATGTAATTCCGAATCTTTTCTCTCGGTCAATTTGATACTCAACTCTAAAATTTCAGTCTGTAGAAATTTCCTACAGAAAAACCATATCACAACCCAGAGTGAGGTGCAAAACAAACTGTATGTTTAGCAAACTCTTAAGGCCTCAATATACATCAAATGAAAGTCTTGTAAGATGGTCTAACAGCATCTAAAACACCCTTTCTGATAGCCAAAGCTAGGGGGACAGGCTACATCTGACATTTTTTGTAACCTCCTGAAAGTGAAAGAAAACAGTAATTGTTTTTTCCATCCACCTGTTTTTTTTTGTGCATTTTCAATTTGTGATAAAAAAAACCACCACAGTGGAACACTTTAAATTGGTTGAGCTGTAAAAGTTGGTGTATTGCCAAAAGCAAAATGTGACATAGTGCAATTAAATAGTCTTAGCAAATAAATCATGACGTACATGAAGTACGTTTCTTAAGCATCACTCAAACTTCCATTCTACTGCAGTGAGAGAAAATGGCAGCAGATAAATTTGTGCGGTTTGTTGCATTGTGCAACAGACGTTTTGGAAAAGATCATCAAAGCAATGTGATGCAACCAGGAGGAGGACATAACAGCAGGTTATTAGAACCACCTTTGAGGGTGACCATTTGAAACAGGTGCAAACATTTTTCTTTTAGATATGGTTGGACAAGCATGCCAGTATTTTAGAATTGATTAATACAACCAAATATCTTTGAAAGAGCTGACCTATGATTTATACATCAATATATTGTCTTAAGGTTATAGAACTCTTTTGCACTACATGGTGGAAGTGCTGATTTTCTGACAGGACAGCAAAATCTAAGCCAAACTGTTTTTTGTTTTTTTTCAAACCCAGCAATATATATTGCTATTCGTCCTTACATCCCACATCAGCCGGTTCTCTTCTCACACAGCTATCTCTATATTCCTCTTCTTTGCCTTCCCTCTTCTCCTTCTTTCCCTCTTTCATCTCTCCTTCTATTAGCAGGTGTTGATTGATCAACACAGCCCAAGCCAGCAGGGTTCCACCCATGCTGTGCTGCAGTCTATACAGGCAACAAACTACTCGCCTGACAGGAAGAAGTGTGTGTGTGTGTGTGAGGTGATGTGGGGTGAGGATAGGGAGAGGGAGGGAGAGAGAGAATGAGAGAGAGAGCATAGCAGTGTAGAAAGGGAGGTGAACATCAAATTCTCCAGCTGTGTTAAAAGAGAGGGCAGTGAGGCTTTCTCATGCCGCTTTCTGTGTGTGTGTGTGTGTGTGTGTGTATTTGACCTTGATTTTAAAACTCTCAATCTCAAAACCTGGGCCCATCCATTCTTAAGAAATCTACTAAGGGTCCTGACACACCGATCTGATCTAATCAACAAGCGCCAACAAGGTCAGACAGATAAAACCGTTTGTTTTACCATCACATCTTCTGTTAAAGTCTCACTTAAACATACTGTATCCATAATCAAAAATCACTGCAGTAAGACACAATAAACCAGCCAACAGTACTGTAAATTGGTTTATACGGAACCCTGGAGAGACTAGTGAGAAAAAAAAAATCCATTGTTCCATTTTTGAAGTCTTATCTAAATAGTATTCATTACTATGTTTATGACTTTAAAACAGGTGAGTTATGTTATGTATAATTAAGGGAATGGTCTCTTTGAATGACAGCTAGCTGCTGGCTGTCTTCCAGGCTTTACCATAACTTTTTCATTAATTCAATTCAATTGAATTCAATTACAGTCAGGTCCATAAATATTTGGACATTGATAAAATTTTCAGTATTTCAGCTCTGTACACCACCACAATGGATATGAAGCGAAACAATCAAGATGTGCTTTGAGTGCAGACTTTAGCTTTAATTTGAGGGTATTTACATCCAAATCAGATGAACGGTGAATTAAAACACATTTTAAATGTGTCCTCCACCTTTTTAAGGGATCAAAAGTAATTGGACAAACTAACATAATCATAAATAAAATAATTGCTTTTTAATATATTATATATATTATATATATTTAATACAGGAAGTGTCTGTGGTGCCAGGCTTTATCGGAAAATACAATTGGGTGTCGTCTGCATAACAGTGAAAGTCGATGTCAAGTATGCACATGATTTGCCACGGGGTGGCATGTATATGGTAAAAAGGAGAGAACTCAAAATAGCCTCCTAATGGACCCTGAAAAAAAGAGGAGCACAAGAGGAGGTGGCATCTCCAAGACATAGTTCTTTAGACAGCTGATTAAAATATTATGTTCCACTGTATCAAAGGCTGAGCTGAGGTCAAGGACAATTAAAACAGAATACAAGCCAGTGTTGACTGCAAGCAGTAGGTCATTGGTGAGCTTGACCAGAGCAGTCTCAATGTTGTGGAGGGAGTGGAAGCCAGATTTTTGTTATTCATAAAATATATATATATATATTTTTTCTAAAATCTAAAATGGCTAAAAAATGGCAGCTTGGAGATGGGTCTAAAATAACTTTAAACACAGGGTTCTAGTGAGAGCTTCTTTAAAAAGGAGTAAAATTCCAGTGGACAGTGAGCAGTTAATAATGACTAAAATATCTGGGCCAACCATCTGAAATACAGCTTTAAAAAACACAGTGGGAACGCAGTCTGAAGGGCAGGTGGGTGATTTTGCAAGTGCAACAGAGCATCCAGGGTTGACAGAGAAATTTCACAGAAGTGGGTTAATGTAGCAGTCGGCAGAAGTCAAAGTAGTGTAGCCAGTTCTGAAGTGTCAGCTGGCCAGCATTGCAGAGAAGCATATAGCCCAGCTTGTTAGTCTTAGCTAGCTTGGTAACTTTAAGTTAAGTTGGCATGTTTTTAGCAACCAGGCTTCATTCAGCCCACTCCAGCTCCAACCATGCTCAGAGACTATACCCGTGTTTTACAGAGTCTGTGTCTGTCACTGACTGCTTGTGATGCTGAAGAAGGTAAATCAACTGTGGAGATACTCATAAGAACAGACTAGGGTCAGCTGTGGTCAGAAAAACATGACTTAATAGTACCCAAGCAAAAGCTAACTGACTTGGTATATCAGGGCTGTAACATACACACATACACAAACTCACACAAACAATACTAATGACACACCAAACCCCAATCAAACACTACACATGTGCACTCGTGCACACATATAATAATGATAGCAACTACTTTACTCTGTGAGTATAAATCTAAATAATAACTGGGTCTTACATCATATATCAGTCATGCGCACTGACTGCTACACATGCACAAGCAGAATAAACAAGGGCTAAAGGTAGGCAGAAAATAATTTACACATATACACCCAGCATGTATAATATATGAAGCACGTTTTTCATGTTTGTACTGTACCTGAAAAGTCTAAGATGAGTGAATATTTTCATAATTATAGGCTATTACATGTGAGGCCCCAAAGCAGTGTACCTGTATCCCTGTTTTTCTTATTATTCTTAATTATGCTAGTTAATTTAGGAAGGACAATAAAGGTGGATATTATTACATTACTACGTGCTATTTACTAATCAACTACCACTTCTTATGTGCGGATGAAGTTATCCAACCTTGGATTTAAAAGTTTTGGAGTTAAATATTGAGACAAAATATTCTAGGTTACATAGATTGTTTACCTAGGTTGCATCCTGTGTCACTTTTGCAATGTGAACAAATGCTTAGTTCTATATGTTTCTGAACACATTTCGCGGGATTTTATCAGGAAAAATTAGATTTTGAAATTTCTCAACCTAGGAGTTAGGTAGTCCAGGGCAGTCTCAAGGTGAACGGGAAATAATCAAATTCTTTTACATAAACAAAAAAGTTTTATGTATGTATACTTTTCCATAATCTCTGCTCTTTATTGACTTGAAAAATATTGTATAGATTTACCTCTCCAGCCCAAATTCAAATCTAAAAAAAACAAACAAAAAACCTTGCTAAAACCTCAGCTCACTACAAACACTTACATTTAGGTTTGAGGTAAAATGTAAAGTTGTTCAAAAATCCGTAACTTTGATTCGATGTTATGGAAAAAAGCAACACTTTCTCATGTTCTGTAAAGCAAAACACTAAAGCACCCTGACTGTGGCTGAGCTGCTTAGTGTCTGAAGAATAGGGTGCAGTGCTTTACTGGGCAATTTACACACTTACACTCCCCCAAACTCACTCTCTACACACACAGATGTGTGAATACATTGACAAATACGGGATTCAAAAACTCACAAGTACACATGAATGGAAATCACACACACACAGCCTGGAAAACATCCTCACAATGCATACACAAGGAAGCAGATCATCAACCCTCTGCCCCTGAAACCTCTCCACACACTCTCTCTCTCTTTCATCCAGTCTTATCTGAGTTGTTCAGCAGTGCTCAATACTCAGTGCTCACAGATCACACAACACCAGGTATGTGTGTTGGTCTGTGTGTTTGTCTGTACTGTGTGTATAAAAGTGTGGACAAGCATCTGCACACAAATCCTGTGTGTGCCTCTTTTCCTCCCTCATGCTTTCTTTATGTATTTTTTGTTTCCATGCTTGATGAAACAAAGTTATGCTCAAGGATAATACATACTAAAATATTTGTGTAAGCAAATACAATTGTTTATGTAGATCAGTAAAAATCAGCACATCCAACAAAGATAAAAGTGAAAGTATCATAAAAGAGCAAAATATGTTTCCTCATTACAACAGTAACTTATAAGCACCTATATAAAAGGATTACATAGATTTATTGTTTTTATAAGGAAGAGAGACAGGAATGTTTACATGTGTGATGCCTATGTACCAAATATCTTTATACCTTATACCTAAATACCATCTTTTCAAAGAATGGTTATGATATGTTATGTTAACCAAAAAAAAAAGAAGGAGATTTTGATTATTCAGTAAATTCATTTAAATAAAAAATAATTTAATAAAAATATTTTAATATAGAACTACTTCCACAGAATGTGTTTTTTTTTTTTTTTTTTTTAAATCATTTGATTTATTTAGTACTCTAATCTAATCAAATTAATTATTGGGGGATCTGGTGTAATATGCTTAGTCTAATAAATTTTTAACGATCAAAGTCGTAAAAGGCTTAAGGGCAAACACTCATATACTTAAAATTAAATAAAGTAGATTATGAATTCTGAAGTTTACATTTTACGCATTTTTCAGTTTTCATGGTGTTATTTTCACTATGTCAAAATGTAAGATAAGAGACTTGTGGAGTTTTCTTCCTATTCTGGTCCACACTGTTGATCACCTGTGAGGAGCTTTGATAATATTGTAACAGGCAATCAAGGTGCAGTTAATTAGTTAATTTCCTTTTCAGAATACAAGGTAGTCTCAAACTTAGTATACTACTAGTGTAAGATAAGATAAACCTTT
The DNA here is from genome assembly GCA_025331565.1 of Holacanthus passer. Classification (NCBI taxonomy): domain Eukaryota; kingdom Metazoa; phylum Chordata; class Actinopteri; family Pomacanthidae; genus Holacanthus; species Holacanthus passer. Next base: position 8,299,491 of record JAFREQ010000030.1, on the reverse strand, counting down.
ATTCGTCCCACAGTGGGGAAATTTGCAACATAGTATTTTTTACTGCATAGGCACCCCTATGGTGATTGTAAAATTAAGACCAGGAAGATAGCTTACAGACAGGGCAATATGAAAGAAACGGTTGCCTGAGCCTGAGACTGTCTCAGATCCTTTCACTGCAAGGGAACAATGCATGTTCAGTGATTTGTTCACTGAGTGTACTACACAGTGAACGTGAACCCTGAGTGACAGCTGCTGAGTCGTTCAAGCCCTGCTGCCTCTCATGTCTTAGTCTCAAAGTGAGGTAAAAGGGCAGGAAACAGGGTAGGACTTTGTTATACTAGCTTTCAGTTTGCAAATGGTATCTTTATCCAACTAAATTCTCAGTTCACTAGTGAGCTGAACTGAACCTTCTGGCATGTTTTAGTTCAGTGAGTAGGACTATGCAGTTGCAAGTCAAGCACCGAATGATTAGGTAAACAAATCTTTTTAGGAAATCTTTCTAATGGGACGAATAAAGGTTTATCTTGTCTTATCTTATGATTCAGTACACTGAAAATAACTGTTTTGACCGCTAATCTCAAGCACAGCTGATAGATACGTGGTTTGCTTACATGATGTAACAGAAGTGCACATTTAACGGATTCAGTGTGGACAGAGAGCGTCCAGTGTTATGCAATGCGATGGACACGACAGACGCTTGCTTGCTGTTAGGACACTGTCTAATTGGTTAGGAGGATAAGTAGTAAGTAGTGTGACTATAGTTAAGACAGCAATATGCTTTGGGTATAATACTGTATGTGCATCAGTGCTGTATATGTAAAAATACACTTCCCATGTGTCATGTGTTCTCCACTCAGCATTGATTATGATGGCTGTCTTATAGCCTGACAACACTCCCTCCAGGACCAGAGTCAACACTCAATGTACAGGCATGTTATTTCCAATTCTGACACATTGCCCCATTGACATCCTTACTGAAGCTACAAGACAAACGACAAAGAAAACACTGCAGAAGTGTTTGATGATCTCTCTCTCTCTCTCAAACCCAAACACACCCAAAGATTACTTATGTCCATATGGTGTGTTTTAGTCTCAAAACGACAAGCACACATTGTGTGTCGCAATACTGTCCCTTCAAGACATAAAATACCATACCATGTACTCACAAAGACCAGTACGCATATAAACAGAAAATCACAAATCACACCTGCATTTTAAATGCACACACACTGACACACACACATTGAATGGGGTGACAAGGTGCTGAAAGCCCAAGAGGACTGCGGGAAGAGAGGGGTGCGTAGCAATGTGATGGATGGGGTGACGGATAGAGGACAGCAAGGAAGGGAGGGAGGATGGGTAGAGCAGCATTATAACATCAGTGAACCCATTCACTTTCCACACAGTTTTGAGTCAAAGAAAGCTATGTCACTGCCTGGTTTTACCTGGGTTTGTGACGGTGTGTGTGTGGTTTGGTGGGATGCTGTGACGGTAGTTCTAATTTCAGCGCTGTTTAAAAAAAAAAGTTTTTCCCTCTTTAAATAAAATATTTATTATAATTATTTAAATGTAATCTGATGTACCTTCGAGCTGGAATATATAATCTTTAGTTGCATTATCTAAAATTATCATGGTAACTATAAATGCTACACATTTCTACCATATTAACGATCCTGGAAATCTATTTTTTTGTTGCTTTTTCCTAAAATCATCATTTATTTGGGTGGCAGTACTGTCAAGATATGGTTTCTAAATTCCAAACTGGCATGTCACAAGCTTGATAAGAAGTCTTCAAGAAGTGAAATTACATTTTTCTGTTGTTCAAGATAAAAAAAGCAGAAGAGGGAATTGCAAATTCAATGAAAGAAGGAGAATTAAAAATGTAATAAATGATGATAAGATGAAAATACACACACAAAAAAACAAGCAAGCAAACAGAGAAGAGATGATGGGGAGGAAAAAGGAAGGCGAGATGGATGAATGTCTGAAATTACTGTCTGCAAGATGAGAAAGCAAAACTATGTATGTGTGTGAAAGAGAGAAGGGGAGAGAGAGATGAAAGGCCAGCAAAAATACCACCGGGCAGCTGGAACAAATCCAAGAGACCAACACAGAAACACACATACACACATACTGTACATATGCTCCTAAATTCTTTTCCTCCGGTCCATCGACCAAAGCTGTCACGACAACAATCATTTTGACAACTGATGAAATTAAATTACTTTTAAACAGCTATTAGCTTTGTTCTCTTATTCTTAAACATATAATTAACAAGTTACTGATGTGGTGAGACAGAACGAGAGAAAGAGTGAGTGAGAGAGAGAAAATGTATTATTCTTGAGCTTTTTCACATTTCAATGAAACTCAACTAAACGTCAACTGGTACAAATAAACTTGGACTCAAAATATAGGTTTAAATAGGTCAATAATTGTTTTGTGCAGTATTACATTTCAAGATCTTGCAGTGTGGACATTATGAGAGCATATAAAGATACAGCTGCAGTGTGATAGTGCAGGATATGTTTTTGTCATGTGATAACACCTACCGTTTTGGAGGTCCAGGATGTGATGTTTATCCAGTGTCCATCCTCCCATATTGGAAGCATCTAGCTCATAGCCTTGTAAAATGGCTGTTCTTTTCTCCCACAGGATGAGGTCCAGGCAGGACTCGTATTCAAACCCCACAGACACTATTGGAAACACACAGGGAAAGGCTGCTTATTGAGCTTTTTCCTTTGATTGTGCTTGTGTTCATACCAAAACAAATGTGAAAGCCTCCGTATATCACACCAAATCAAACAGACAACAGGTTTATAAACACGGTGAACCACAAATTTAATCTCCATCTGTCTACTTTTGTAACAGCCACTGACTACTGTTGCTGGTTCACTGAGGGCCATTCTCTGACCAACATACAAACACAAACTCACACACACACAAATGTGCAATGACTTTCTTCTTTGTTGGACTGAGGGACTACTTGACAGGCCTGTCTGCCTGTCTTCATTAGGGAACAACATTGCAAAATCAAGGATGGGACACTTGCTTAATCAGCTCACATAAACAAGCATGCTTTGTTAATTCTTCCATTTCTTCCATTTCCAGTCACAATGGCTATGTGTATATTGCATATTTCCCCGTTGTGGGACTAATAAATAATAATAAATCTTATCTTATTTTATCTTATATTAAATTTAGAAGAAACAAAGATCTTCAGGGGGAAGACAGACGATAAGGCAGGGAAAAATTGGCAAATAAAATAGTAATAATAATAAAGGGGAGGGATGGATGTTTGGAGAGAAAGATAGACAAGCAGAGGTGCCACACAGAAAGTCGGTTATATATATTACATAAGTATACTTTACTAATGAGGCAATATGAAAAAAATCCCAACAGCAAGTAATAAGCTGAGTGAGCTGATCTAAAGTAGGTTTACGTCAAATCAAACACTGATCTGAGACGATAATTGACATCGACAAAGCATTGTACTGCATCCCGTTTTGCAATGGTCTTGTGTTATAAATCCAGCACACCCCTTTCTTTTACAGTGGTGAAAGCCCAAACTCACTCTCAGACACATTGTGGCATAATTAATTCAGCTCGTGCTATGATGACACTATGCTATATAGCAAACTCACCAACTGCCTCAGACAGTCCATAGACACGTTGGCCATAGGCATCTGTCTTGTCCCAGATAAAGGTGTAGGATAGATTAGGTTGGGCAGGGAACCATTTCTGGAAAAGGCGACCCACCACTGCCACCATCAGGTGAACCTGAAGAAACAGCACCAGACACAAATGTCACTAAATGGTTATTATAGTTACGGTTCCAGAATCTGCAGAATCATATCACACTGCCTTTTGGAAACTTAAATAACATTATTTCATATTACATATCTCACCTTCATCAGATTGAATGGTATGGATGACTGTGTCATGGTTACTTTGAGTACTGGTTTATATCCTGCAGCTCTGGAACTCAGGTAGATCAGATTTAAGTCACTGCCTGGTATTGAAGTTTCCTCTTGTAAAACCTGCAAAGGTACAAAATGACACAGAAAACACATCAGCACCTAACACTGTCCTGATTGATATCTGAAGCACCGTATTAATAGGGAATGGACAGCTAATTGACACACAGTTTCATGTGGCTGCTAGCAGTGTGAGCTGGGTGATATGATTATCACATATATAACATCATAACAACATTTTTAAGCATCGATGAAACAGCTTCACAAAATTATTTGTCTAATCAGAAGAATACCTTAAAGTCTTAAAGAGCCCCCCCAGAATACCCACTTCTGAGACAAAATACAACAAGACTTAGTCAGGATGATGAGGAAGATTGAGCTGTGCTGTACTTCATTTCTCTGCATAAACGTACAAATAAATGTCAATAAAAAATAAATTCACTTTGATACTGATGGCAATCAGCCTAATCAGTACATCAAACATGTGGCATTGACCAACTTAACTCCTTTGTATGAAATGTCAGATTTCCTTGAGTTTTATCCTTTCATTCAAGTCACTCAGAGAACAAGTAGGTCAAAGATGAACCAGTTAGCCAGTCTGTGAATTGTGACAAGTGTTTATCAAGACAGCTTAACGTATTAAAATCTAATCTTCCAAATGGGTTTGGCTAACCTGCAGATTTGTTTATAACGTGTCTGATCACCTGAATGCTGATGTCTTGCCGTCAGACTTTTTTTCAGTGATGTCACTGTGCTTGAGAACAATGTCATTATTACCAATAGAAAAGATGGCTAAAATACAAAAATACTGTGCAGGCCCGTGATGCCAAAGATGTTATATAATATAAATTAACAGAAAAAGGCTGCAGTGCGTCACTGGTGTCACCATTTCCTCAGAGCAACCAAGTCTTGTAATCATTTACTAGTCCTGGTTTTCTTCTGCTTGGAAATTGTTCTTATTTTGTTTGTGTTGACATTTTCCCAGGTGATCAGGTTTACAATGAGAAACACAAAGCCATTTAGGTATGGTGAATTAATGGCCTTTATGTGTTTAGGCATCAAGGTTTGTCTGCCTTAACATTAGCCCTGTCATGGACTACACTACCTGATTTGACAGATATTTTTCCTCTGTTTGCTTATTCCATGGATGGTTGGTTGGGGCGAAAATACACCCATTCAGGGTTTAAACAAGACAAAAAAAACCATTTTAATATAAACTCCCATATTTGGTTTGAGATCAAACTTAGATCATTCTAGATATCTCAGCTCCATACAAAAGGGCCAGAAGTTACAAAGACAATGAAGACCTTTGATGAAAAGGCAGATGGGGAAGAAATACATGAGAATACATTAAAAAAAAGGTCCCCAGGGAATGATCCATTTGGACTGTTCCAGTGTTATATTTTTCGACTGCACTATTGCCTTTTCATTAGCCAGTCATTTAGTGTTCATTACAGATCCATTACATCTCGTTTAAGACTGCCCTTTTCACTTCCCTCCTCTCTAATGGACTCAGCTCCACCAAAAGCTAAGTAGCAGCTTTCTATTTGCTTGCTTTTGATCTGCACTCAGACACACACACTTACTTCACACACACATCACTCTTTCCCTTTATCACAGAAAGACAGGCATATACACACACTTTTCAAATAAAAAATAATTATGGCACTCTGATTCAGGGCTATAAAAATATAAAAACAGACATGGAGTTCTGTTTAATTTCCTCTATGGACTGATTAATGCAATGTGACGATAAAGAACCACACACACACACACACACACACACACACACACACACAGACACACACAGACACACACACACACACACACACACACACACCCCTCTGCTTTTCTTTGTATTCCACTCTCTCAGTCTCTCTTGCATGCACACAGCCCATATACCTCTTTCTTCCTCTCTTTCTTTCCCTTTCTCTCTCCACATAACACACACATACACACACCACACAAATATAGCATGGTGTAATGTGTATGCAATTACAACATTCCTCCATGATGGCCCTCAGTTGCCTGCCAAGAGAAACGTGTTATTAGGTTTATATGCAATCAGCAGCAGGACATAGGGTGGGGCTCCCTGTGTATGTGTGTGCATGTGCGTGTATGTGTGTGTGTATACACATACCACTAGTTTCCTATAAAAACAACCACTTCAGAGCCATAGTTGCTCAGCAGTGCTAACTAGGTGTGTAAGTGTGAGAGGGTGTGTGTGTGTGTGTGTGTGTGTGTGTGTGTGTGTGTGTGTTTTTTTTGTCTCTATTCCTGTTTGTCTGTCCAGGATCAAAACTGTGAAATGTGTCAGCATTGAGCAGTTTCTCTGAGACAGTCATAAGACTTCATAAGCCTCCGTCAGTGGTGTTGATAATGCTAATGTGAGTCCTATAAAGAGTAAACTGCTAAGAAATTATTTTTATTTGGACTGACCCTTCAGAACATTTCTCTGAAATTTTCTTTGGAACATTTCCTCATTTATTAATTTCTATCATTTTATCATCATACCAATTGCAGCTGAAAATCACATTGTATGATAGTAGGGCTCAGTCTTATCAGATTTTATTCTTTATTTATTTTTATTTTACACTACTCACAAAAAGTTAGGGATATTTGGCTTTTGGGTGAAATTTATGGAAAATGTAAAAATGTTCACACACAGTGATATTATATCATGAAAGTAGGGCATTTAAGTAGAGGCATGCACTGATTTCCTCATCTCAAATAATTTATTGAAACTAAAGCCAACAACAGTGGTGGGTATACCACAACAAAAAATGTCAATGTCTCCATAACTTGTCATGTGCCCTTGAGCATCAATTACAGCTTGACAATGAATCTCATGCTGTTCGCAAACCAACTTATTGTCTGCTGCTGATGACACTCTGTGACACTCTAAGCTCAGTGGCCACTTCCGTCTGAGAACATCCTGTTTGAAGCCTCGCAATGGCGAGGTACTGTTGATCAATTGTTAGGTGTAGTCTTGGTCTCATGATGTCAAAATGTGAACAGCGTGATGAGGAGGACTGATTAAATACTAATTCTAATTGAACCAGGAAATTTATTGGTCAATTTATGGATCAAATACCTGAATTTTGCCATTAAGCTCCTTGTTAGAGAACAACAACTTGTGCAAAAGGTACTGAAACATTGAACAGTTGGACATGTGCATTCAAAAGTTTACAGAAGGTCACATTAAGTTCACCTGTGAAGGTTATAATGCATTTTAGGTTCATCCTGAAATTTCACCCAAAAGCCAAATATCCCTAACTTTTTGTGAGTAGTGTATTTATTTGGTTTTATCCAATTGAATCAATCAGTTCCACTTATTTTTTAGTGAAAATCTGTGAAAGCTGAAAACAATGAGTTTTAGATAAGAGCAGGGGTTAAAGTGGAGTGGAGTGGCTGGAGCCCTCTGGAGCTGAGCTTAGTCAAATAAAAAGTCAATTTCCCTACTGCACCGCAACACCAAATTTTAGGGCTCCCCCATCTGTCAAATCCCACTTTAATCACTGGATAAGAAAAAACATCATCAGCAAATACTGTATACTATAGGTGAAGAATGAATAATAGCTACTTGAGTGCTACATGAGCTTCTGACTGAACTAAGTTTTCATTTAGATGATGTCAGAATTGTGTTCTACTGAGACAAATACTGGTTTTGACTGATTGACTGACACTTTTAATTTGAACCTCCGGCTTTTTTGCTCATTTCTTTCTTTGGCTTTTAGCAGAGTCACAACATGTATTCTGATTTTCTGAATAAGTTGGGCTGTTCAGAAATTCCAATGAATTTGCATGTGAGTGTTGCAGGAATATGAGAACCATGCTGATGGGATATTCTGAGACTAATAACTAGTAATGTCAAACAATATGTAAGATAGATAAGTTAATATTAATCAATTTGGTCACTCCTGTTATTATTTTTATATTCCCTCAGTGCTGAGGATAATCATGCTCTATGTTTGGAATTGCAGTTCCCATAATGCTTTGAGGGATGTTAACAAAAAGCAGAATGTTTCCATGGATTCAGTGAGTTTCACTTGGGGCTACAACTTAAGCCAATATTTGTTTACATTTTGGCAGTGTGTAAGCCACATTGAATCTAAAAAAAAAAGTGTATCGTGTCTTTGTGTTTTAGGAGTTATGACTCCTAAAAGAAAGATGGTGGTTTGTCAAGGAAAGTATTTGTCGAGGAATTTGTTGTCTAGTTACTAAAATGCAATCTCTGTGGTGTTTATTACCTGTGTTTCAGGTATGATAGGGCCATCCTCAGGTGTACTTCTATAAAACGTAGACAAAGGGGAAGCAACAATGACAGGACTGGGTCTGATGAAACCACTCAGGTCACAGCTAGGAATGTCATTCTCCTCCTGAAACAGCCGGACATAACGTGTGTCAGTTAGTCACTGTCAGTTCATTAATTGCTTACTTCATCAGCCAGTTAGTTGGTATTCGTCAGATAGTGTATATGTCATGTCAAAAAATTGACTAGGAATTCGGCTAGGAATGTCATCCTGGTTCACATGATAATCAAGTAATTATGTCAGTAGCAAATTCAATTCAAACTGTGATGATTCTGTAAAACAACAAAAAGTCAAATATGAAAGCCTTAAAAGGTGTTTAACGTCTCTGGAACTGGCAAAACTGCAGTTTCCATTGGGCCGTCAAGTTTTCTCTCTGCCAGTTATCAGTCCATGACAAAAGGCAAACAAATACCTAGACAGACAGCAGTGTCACCTCTCACCTTCTTCATGACCAGTGTGTCCATCACATGGAAGACATTCCATGGCACCCAGACAGTTCTGTACTGAGTGAGGAATGGCGCACGCTCAAAACTCAGTGTTAGGGATGCCCCGCCATTGGCCAGGAGATCGAACCTGGAACAGACCAACAACAAACGAACAAATAAATGTGTACTTTAAGTGCTAGACTCCTAAAGCAGAAAAAAGGGGAATTGCCCTCAAGAGCTGTACAGTGAACTGGCTCTTAAATGTTGAACTGTGAGATGGTGATCTACGAGTGGGTGTGTGTCTTTAAGATGCGTAACTTTTGCTACTTTTACACTTGGCGTCCACACTATTTGTGCATTTCAGAACCCCTAAAAAGGACTAAAAGGACTAAAAAAGACTAATGGAAATGCAAATGACCACGTTATAGCTTAAAAACTCCAGGACTGCATTTTAGTCTTGACGAGTAGAGACTTAGTAGAGGTCTTAGCAATTACATTGTCATTCAATGATTCGTCATGCCCATATCATGTAACCTCCTTTTCTGAAAGAAAACAAAGATATCAGATCATCTATGAGCCTTGACTACCAGCAATTACAACATAAATAGTGAATTACAGGTGTTGCTGACCTTGCTGTCTATGCGAGCAGCCGTTGTGCAGTTATCTGTACTTATATTATTCTGCACAATTGTGAAGCTGACAAAAAAGGGAGCAGGCTGTCACAGTTCTGCCAGCCAGGCCTCTGTTTACCTTAGTTTTTGTTCAGCTTCAGATTTGGTTCTGCCACAGTTCTGCCTGCCGTGTTTTGGTTCAGCCTTAGTCTTTCCCTGCCTTATCTGTTTCCAGTCCCTGTCTGAGTCCTGTTCATGTCTTGTATTTGTCCTGCCATGTTCTGTCTTAGTTCACTCTGCCTTAGTTCTGTCTTAGTTTACCTGCCTTAGTTTTCATGTCATAGTTTTCGGTCAGTGTCCTAGGTCATAGTTCAGTCTTAGTTTCTGTTTGGCCTTAGTCTGTTATAGTTCTGTCAGTTATGGTTCTGTTCATGTCGTAGTTCTTTCAGTTCTGTCAACCTCTTCTTAGTCATGTCGTAGCCTTGTCATGTCATAGTCCAGTCTTGTCTTAGTTCATTGTCTTGGTCTTAGTTCCTTGTCTCTGCTGTCATGTCTTGTCCTAGTTCTGTTTCTTAGTTCTGTCTTGTAGTTTTGTCTTAGTTCTGTGTCTTTGTTTTCTGTCTGTGTTCTATGTCATAGTTCTGTCAGTTATAGTCATGTCTTAGTTTACCTGTCTAAGTTCTGTCAGTTTGTCATTATTCACCTGCCATAGCTTCTCACCTCAGGTCCCAGTACTTTTCTACTCACCCCGCCTCTGCCTCACCTTACCTGTCAGCCACTCCCACCTCATCTTGTCACCTGTGTTCCCAGCTGCAGCCAACAACTAATCAGGACATTATATAAGCCACTTCATTTCTGTCAGCCCTTGCCGGATTGTTTCTCCTCTTTTGTTCTTCATGATGCCCGTCAGTTTGTATGCGACTTTTTTGGATCTGTTCTCCGTTACATGTTTGTGTTTTTTTTCTCTATCCTGGATACTACCCCTCCGAGGTTTTTTTGTAAAGATTTCTTTTGTCTTTATTAAAGACTTCTTCACTCATCCTTTTCAGTGTGTTGCGTTTGAGTCCTTCCACACTCCTCGTCACAGTTGAAAGAAAAAGGAGCTCACATTATGCCATAATGTTGACTAGCTGTGGGTTAAACATAAGCTCCGCTCTGCAATGTGCCTAACAATGCCCCATGAACAAAATATCTAAATTTGGTGGTACTAAATTTTGTGATACAAACTGTACAGCGAAAGGGGTCCAGAATTCCTTATTCAGGCAGTGGCTTTACTTCACCTGTGGAACCAGATGAACTGTACTAAAGGGGACAAATTAGACATTGATAAACAGTGCACTAAGACATACAGCAGTGCACAACTTGTTTTAGGTTTCTCATATTTCATATTTCTACAGATGTGCAATCAGGACTGTGAGCTAGTGTGAAGAATGACAGAAGCCTGTCAGCTTTGGATACATAATCAGGTGCCCTGTTAATATTTCGTAGTTCTTGCTACCATCGTTTCCATTCCTCAAGTTAATGTTGTGAATTGAGAAGGCAAAACATTTATTTTTGTAATGTCTAGTGCTTCTGCCTGAGGTCATGTTTTTTTATATATATATATATATATATATATATATATATAGATAGATAGATAGATAGATAGATAGACACACACACACACACACACACACATACATACATACATACATACACACACACGTCTGGTTTTGTCCATTTCCTACATCGCTGTCGGTCTCTGTCTTGTCCATATTGGAATTGCTTGCCCGTTTTGAATTGACCACTTGTGTACCGAACCCTTTTTGCTTGAGTAAACCTTTTTGACTTTGAAATCTGTTATGTTTGTGCCGTGCTATTGAATCCTACTGCTCCAAGTTGTTACAATTTTAAGAAAGAAAGTTTCAAGTAAAACATTTTTTGTGAAAGCAAGTTACTTAGAAAATAGAAAGATACATATATTGCGTATAAATATAAATAAGTACACACATGCCGTCCTGCCGTGTTACAGTGTATCCATGTTCAGGATAGTGGACAAACGTGACGTTGACTCCAATCAGTGGTGTTCCGTCGGCTGTCAACACCTGACCTCGAATTATGGACACCAAGCTAGAGAGAGAGAGAGAGAGAGGAGAGAGATGGTACTGAGAGGTTATTTTTTCTTAAAACTGCAATATGCAACATTTACAAAAGAAAATGCCCTATATTCTATTTTAAATTGAGTAATCAAAGATATAATGTACCACCAGGTGTTTTTGGAGTCCCTCAAACTGAAAACACACTGGGTAAAACTAGTGCTGGAAAACTGTCTTATGCCTCATCATCACTATTACTCCTTATGATGGGAACAGACAGACACACACACACACACACACACACACACACACACATAAACGTAAATACACAAATGCTATGTTTAATCTAAAGCTAAACACAGAAACATTAAACTTGTAATAAACTATATTAATTAATTGGGAAGAAAATGGAACAAAGAAACAATTAGGATAAGATAAATAGACTTAGGGTGGGACGAGTGTGAGATAGGATAATTTTGTGCTGTTGACATTGGACACAAAAAAGGAAGCCAAGCGTCTGTTGGTCTCTTATTCTCCACAGTTCCTCTCGACTTCAAAGCTTGACTCTCTACCAAAGGGTGGAACCGTTCGTTCACAGGCCAGCTTGCTTCCACCACCCAGAGATCACCTGAATCCTGAGTTGCGACAAACGTGCGGAGAGCATCCAGACATCTTTGAGAGCAAGATCTTAGAACTGACAAACTCCAGACCATGCCCTTCCTGCCACTGTGTGCTCCCCGCTCTTGATTACCTGCACAGAGATGTGAAGACCAACTGACTCAAGACACCTTCTACAAGAAAACAGTCTGTTTGTTGCCACATTTCTAACATGACCAAAGTTAGTTAACTGTGACAAACTCTAGCAAACGCTGCCACAGCATCTCCAGCACACTCAAGTACAGTATGTGAAGATGTTATCACCCTGCTGACTGCTGAGAGAGATAGCTGACTCAAGGCGAAGTCACAACGTGACATCAAGAATGCCCAAGAATGTCATAGAGCTCCAGGAAGCTCCGTAAGAGATAAAGAATCATATCAGCTGGCTAAGCTGTGGTGAGGGACCAAGTGCACCTGAGAATGCCTGAGAGAGGTCCACAACAGAACACTGCTTCTTCTCCCTCCCCTTCAGAGCAACCGCTTCCCTATTGTCCGAACCATCAGAATGAAAACCTTACTTTTCCTGTGACATTGGGGTTGATGTTGTTGATGATGTTATTGATAGTGATTGAGGACATAAGTAGGATCTCCAATCAGTATGGTGATAATATTGAAGGACAGGAAAGGAGAGAGCACTGTATCATGTGGGGTCTCCATGCTGCAAACCACCACATCAGACACACAGCCATGAAGCCTCACAGATTGTGGTCTGTTTTCCTTAGCAGTGACAGCAGTTATAACTGCATTGTATTGAAGGCACTAGAAAGGTAAAAGAAGAAGAAGGAAGAAAGAAGGAGCAGTTGATGTCACGAATGCCGCGGGGGAGGTGGTGTGCAGAAGCCAGAGAGGGTATGAGTGGGACGCCATCTTGTCTATACACTACTTGGGTCAAGGAGGGAGTGGAAGTCAAATCTGTTGAAAAATGTTATTACTCTATACAAGGGACTAAACTTTGACTTGTACATATGTACATGTGCATGTGTGCCTTTATGAGAATGTGTATTATGCACTGCATGTAAATATGTCATGTGTGTCCTATTTGTGCACACACATTGTTGTTTATATACAAAGGGAGGAGAAAACTCACCATGTAATGATAGCTGATAATGTGTGTGTAACACACACACACACACACACACACACACACACTCAATACTGTTTTGAGGTCTAATAAAACATTTTTATTATAAGGTTGAAGGGCCATTCCATTATGGAAATACAGGACATTTTTATTACAGGGTTGTGGCCTTTTGCTCTAGCGATACATTCAGGGTAGCATAAAAAATGTGATAAAAGCAGAAAAATGGCTGAACAGAATTGCCTTCATGTTTCTTCTCTGTCAGTAGCTTTGCCTTTTACTCTATATTTTTCAGATTGTCATCCATTCTTAATCTCTTATCAAATCTAATGAATGTTGTGTCGGAGGCAGATGTGGGAAAGGCTTTTGGCAAGGAAAAATAGCAGACCTTGAGTCCCTGTATTGTGATCTATGTCTTGTTTCCACTTTTTTGGTTATATTCACCCAACCAACATGCATCTGTTAATATTATGGCAAATAAATGTAGGGCAAGCTATGAACTGCATGGAGAAGCATTATGAGTCATGCAATCATTGCCATAGAAAGCAAACAAAGACACAAATTATCCATGATTCCACAATAAAACAACAGTGTTTGTGCAGAAGTAATTCTACCCCTTCTTTAAAAAACTGTGCAGAAACCCTGGCAAGTTGAATTTTTTCCCCTCCATATGGAAAGCCTTTCCATATATCAGATAACAAATGCTGAAAGTGCTCAAATATGTTCCATCCTTCATACTTCATACTAACAAAAACGTTACATGCGCGATAAAAAAATTGCAGTACATTGTTCTTTTGTACTTTCAGGACATCGTTCCTGGTGGTTCTAAATACATTTCACTCACCATCTTGATCACTCAGTCATTGAAGTTGTATTAAAATTCCCAGTTTAAGGGAGTCGAAACCAAAACTACCTATTTATAATTAAAAGCACAGGTGTAGACATCTAAAACATCCAGAGTGGTCCACTGCGTTAAAAAAGACTGTGGGCAGGAAATAGTTCTGTAAAATCATAATCAATCAATCAATTAGCAACGACAAACCGTGTTTCATCTCAATCATCACAATTTGAAATGCATGATCAAACTTTTAATTAGCTTAGCTTAATCTCTTTGTTAGCAACCTGCCTGATCACTCACGTTACTGCCCAACTGATGTTATATGTCCAGAATTCAGCATTAAGGAAAAAAAACAAACAAAAAAACCCAGACATAGACACACAGTTACCTTTTATTGAATGGACTGTCTCCACTGATGACATGAGTGGATTCTGGACCAACTAAGAAGTGAATTCGCTGGTAGAAAGACCTGGCAGCCTGAGGAAAATAAAAGAAAATTAACAGATAGACAGATGCTTCCTGTCATGTCTCTCTCGTATTTTTGCTACACTGAAAAGTGAAAAGTGATGTGGATTTGCACCAAAAATGACAGTTACATTATTATTTTGAATATCTGATTAGAGCTCCTTACTTGCTGAGGAGCCAATGAGGACAGAGACTGGCTGAGCACCTCCCCTGGGTCAGGGGACCCCTTGCAGTATAACTGGTTCTGACAGGAGGGCTGCAGACAACAGTCTGGATCCATGCAGTCAGCCAAACCATCTGAAACACATACAAAAAGTTGTTCTATTCAGAAACCTGAATTGGAGGGATTGGAAACTGAGGTGGGAGGAAGAAGGACAGAGGTCTGCAATGATGAGAAGCAGGGATGGAATGATGGAAAAAGAGAGATTAAGAAGGGAGGTTAAGTGAAGGACACGGAGTAAGAGAGGAGGAGGAGTGGAGTGGAGAGACAGATGGAGAGATGTAAGGCAATAAAATACCGGCTGCCATTTGTCTCTGTTAGTTTATAAAAGCCAGTTGCACATCTGATGAACAGGCACCAGGGACTGCCATTACACACACACACACACACACACACACACACACACACACACTTTGACAAAGTAAGCCCCTCCTCTCTCTGACTTGTCTGTCTGTCTTTTCTTCACTTTCTTATCTTCTTTCTTCTCTACCTTTCCAATTAGCATACTGCTCTTATCAAACCTAGTTTAGGGGTTAACACTCTATCTCAGAGCACTTAGGGTGAAAGGTTATAGGTTTCACTTGACAGTACTTCCCCTACAAATTTCCAACTGCATGGTTTTGCGTTTCTTGTTTGAAACTGCTGTTTCAGAGCTTTCCCTTTCTCTATAGGTTCTGTATAAAAGACTGTACCAGTGCTGTTTGAACACTGCAGCTCATTTACGACACATGAAAGACCTGATTGGTATTTAGTTGTCTTTTCACTCCACTGTCACATCAAGGTGGAAAGTAAATGTTTTAAATTCTTTAGGCAGCTGAGGAGCCACAGTATGTACATACTGTATGTTAACATCCACGGCAGGTACACTAGACATAAATGAGGAGCTTTCAGCAGCAGCAGAGTTACTAGTTCATCCTTTAGATTCATATTTTTCATTCAAACTAGAGTTATTTCCTGTTTTATTTTGATAGAGTCCTTGTACTGGTGTGTTCAGTTGTTATGTTGTGAATTTCCCCACTGTGGGACAAATAAATGTTTATCATATCTGATCTTTTCTTTTGACTTTCTGCCATTGTTTTTTCTTGCTCTTAGGATTGTTAATTGTTTTCACCAGTGTGGACCCTGGAATTAGGTTAACACTGGGTCCGTATTTGAAAAATTGAGACAACTGAAAAGCTCCAAAAGGATTTCCATGTAACGTACATTTGGCTAATGCGTTTTTTTTGTTTCTTTTCATCTAAGCTAAGCTTATGTTTTTGCTTATATATCTATGTGCATTAGGTAGGCACTCTATTGCTTGCACTAACTGTCAACATAGATAGCATACTTAAGCTAAAGCCTAGTTTTTTGTTGTTGTCTTATTGTGAGTCAAATGAGACTGGGGTTTGAGTTGATTGGGTGCTGTGGGTGGATTTTTATTTCTCAGTACTCTGCATATCTGCAGTGGGGCACATTCAATTATGGGGCTTTAAATACTGGAGACTATATCAAATTAACATCACATGTTTCAAGCCACATGGACTACACGTGGATGAACAAGGGTGACTCAAATATCCAGGACTTTTTACACTATGTGAATATAATAATTGCTTTAACTGCAATTGACCTTCATATTAATCCTAGATCTCTGTCTACAGCATGGCATACATTTTAAGACTGGATTGTTACCCAAAACCCAAATACCCAAAACTGCAAACTGCTAATGTCTTGCATTTACATTTGGATAATCCGCCCTGAACTGACCAAATATTTTAATTGTCCTCACCCCATGTTCATAAATACAAACAAGAATAACTGTTCATCTATTTAACCATCCATCTGCACACTCTTACAGTGTATGTGGATAAATATAGTATACCTCCTTCATTGTCCTTGCCATCAGTACATAGTGTTTCCATGGCTACGTGACACCCGGCCCCTCTCCATCCGGATTGGCAGATACAGTGCCAGCCACTGGCTTCGAGAGTGCATCGTCCATTGTTGTTGCAGAGACCTGGACAACCCTCTGGGCACAGGGGACAAACATAGTTGGACAAGTTAGAGCAAAGCAAGTGAGTGGGATGGGGTCACGGTTGGCCATTGGGATGCGAAACAGGCTTCAACCAACATAAATCTTTGAAGGTAGGTGATGATATTTTTGTACTGGAGCTCTGAAAGATGGAAGCAATCAATATTTTGACCATTTTCATACCAAATAATGCAACGTATTTCCCTCTCAGCTTGGAAAAGTCTCTGAAACAGCGCTGAGACCATCATGGGACAATAAATCGCTACTGAAAGTCAGAAACAGCCTGAGGTGGGCTGGCAGCCTCTAAAGGCATGAGGCAGGTTTCATTGCAGGTGCTATGCACCGCTGAGTGAAATCCTACAACACACATTAAAATTATTTCTTACTTCATAGATCTGGCAAACGAGAAACAAATACACAGGGTATGGTCTAGAAATAAACCAAGAAATAATCCATACTCATCAGATCAAGGACAATGACTATGGCTTAGATGGAGCCTCCTGGAGCCTCATGAATTCCTTCATAAATGTACAGAGATAAGAGGAAAAAGGAGAGAGTGGAGGGAAATAGCAGAACTAAAGTTCTGGGTTTAGTCAGAGGCTGAGCTGAACACAAACACACAGAAACACAGGCACGGTCGATCAATTTCTAGCTAAAAGCTAACATAAGCACAAATGGTGTAGCAGCCAATGTGCAAATGATGCAAAGAAAAAAACTGGGGAAAAAAACAGCTTTGCTTTCAGTCTGAAAACACCTTGCGTTTTCAGACATCTGGATGCAGAATAGCTAACATTTTTGACTTAAAAACAGACTGTGGTTGTTTTAGTGCAAAAGTAAAAGTAAAATCAAACGTCAAAGACCAAATCAAAACTCTTTAGACCAATGTAACAGCTCCATTTCATTACCATCAATACCATTATGTCTAACCAATACCTGCAACTGTCTAGTGGTAATTTGTGAAACTGTAGCAGTGTGATTTTTTTAGCTATATGAATTCATCATAAATTATGCAAGTCAGTGCCAGCCAAACAGCAGCAAGTTATTTTGCAAGTGGTACTGTACGTGAGTATGTGTGTTAAGATTAGAGTGATTTCGAAATAAAAAGTCTGACATCACCTGTGAATGAAAAATCTAATTTCTAATCACTTTCCTCTCACACTGCTACAGAAAATCTAAATACGCATTATTATCAT
Organism: Holacanthus passer; assembly: GCA_025331565.1. NCBI lineage: Eukaryota > Metazoa > Chordata > Actinopteri > Pomacanthidae > Holacanthus > Holacanthus passer. Next base: position 8,281,652 of record JAFREQ010000030.1, on the reverse strand, counting down.
GATTAGCATGATTATTATAAACATCCTGGGGTTTACACAAGAGTTTTACTGTTTTACTGTCCTGGCAAGGCTGTTTCAGAAGCTTTTTCAGAAGCTTTTTTCCCACCTCTTCTAAAGGAAACACTTAAAGGAGTTTTTAAAAGTAAACATTTTGCATGTCAGCACAAAATACTTGCTGTCAGCAGCTTCAGTCCAAAAATACATTCAAAAAGACTTCAGAGACCCATATTGATTAAATCCTGATGTGTATAGAAGCATTTGGCCCTGAGTGATGAACCTTCTCCAACAAATGTACTGACAGACTGAAAAACAGATCACTATACAAATAAGACAGATCAATACATTAACCCACATGTAAAAGACACAGACTGACAGACAGACAGACAGTCAGCCTTCGGTGAAATGCACTGACGTTGTAGTTTCACATGAACCACTAAGATTGCCAACAGCCAAAATGGCTACCATGTGCTGCATGGCTTAAATCAGAAACTGATCCAAAATTATATGTTTTTTTCATCTGTAAATGAAGAAAGAAGATGTTATTGTTGCACAATATGATGATGAAAAACAGGCCATCAAACAAACAAATAAAAAAATCAAAATTTGAAAGCAAAACATTGTTAGAATGTTAAAAAAATAATAATAATTTTATCTGTCCAAGTGAAATATAACCAGATCTGAAGGAAATTTAATACCCAGTGAGCTAAAAAGTCTGCAAAGTCTCTTTAAAAGGAAGCTTTCATGCTCAAGAAATGTAGATTAATCATCTTGTTTTCTAATCAGTGAAACAAAATCACAGGTTAAAATTCATGTGAAAACACAACAGGTAGACAGATACAAAGTGCACAAAGTATTGTGCAGGACAGGGTGGTTTGGACTGCATGCCTCCAAAGGGCTATACTTTATGCCTCTGTTTGACATTCCTTGATTACAGAATAGACAGTAAGGCTGGCAATCAGATAGACTGATTAATAAACAGTGAGCATCAGAATCCTAGCTGGAGAGACAGACAAGGGATGATGGAAAGATGGAGGGGGAGGTGGTAGAGAAAGGGAAAGAAAGTGAAGACAGATAGACGAAAGACTAAATTAACATATATACTGTATATCAGGCTTTTGGATGCAAGACGAAACAGGAGTAACACACCTTGAGTTTGTGACTATTTTTGTGTGTACGTGCATTTCCATGTTTGTGTGTATGGGTTTTGCGTAACCTCATTCATATCATTCATGTTTTGTGTGTGAAAATCAGAGACATTAATAATGATGTGACCAGAAAAGAAAGACAAATAAAACATTGACTATAGAAATAAAAACAGAAGTATAACACAATAAGACAATGCAAAAACAGCACAACAAAACACAGAGCATTTGGAAAGACAGAAAGTGAGACAAAGGAAAAGACAGGAAAAATAAAATAAATCATGGAACAAATCAGAATCAAAGTTAAGTTAAAGTTAACAAAGAGGTTGTATTTTGGGACAGTAAGGCCTTTAAGTCTTTGGCATGAATTACCTTTATATCCTGAGAATAGGAGAGGGCACGAGGGAGAGAGGGAGGAAAATTAGGGAAAAAAAGTAAATCGAAACAAAAGCAGCACTGCCAAATATACTCTCTGAGATGGACAGATGAAAATGGCAGCCAAAGGAAGAGGAGGACAAGAAGAAAGAGCAGGGATCATGGGAGTGCAATAACATAGAGAGAGACACAGTAGTAGAACTTCAATAGAGTAAAATAAAACAGTTCATTGAAATTGGTCTTCATTCGCACTTAAATCACACAGGTGGGAAGTAGGCAGCTGTTGAAAAAAAAAGTTTCATAAATAGTATTTTTTAAAATGAACCAGCGAAAGATTCTAAAACAACTTTCCCGCCACTTAAAGATTGTGATCCAGTAAATACAAAAGCATTTGGATAGGAAATAATACAGCTGCATTCAAATAGAGACAAAAGTGGGAAATTGTTATACTGAGATATTGTTACTGTAAATGTGGTGCAAAGTAGCATTTTGAAGAAAAGGTTTGTATTTGGGGCTGGGGGTGGGGGTTTACATTTGACAATAAATAGGCTGGTTTCAATTTTTTATACTTATATTTAAATGAGACTATTTCTGGCCAATCAAAAAATCATTATTTTCCCAACAAAAGGTAATTCGTGGTAATGTGAAGACTTTGCAACAGCATTTAGACCTTAGTGTTGCAAATTCAAATGAATTCCATTGAAAAAAAGTGCTAATGTCTGAGTGGTGGATGAGTGTTTAGCACACCTGAATGGTGCTGCAACAGTTTTGACCATTTCTTCCGTAAACTGCCTCTCACAAGTCCCTTACCCCTATGGTAAGAAAATAGTAATAAAGTATTTGAGGTAGAGGATGTTTTGAGATATTTTTAGTTGACTGATTGACATAATGTTCCGTTTATTACACTTAACCGTGGTGGTTGCTACTTGGTCGTTTAACTTCAGCTTCAGGGTTCACCTACTTTCCCAAAACTGTGTTTCCTTGCTCTAACAGCAGACAAAAATGTTAGTGAGGTTTAGAAAAACCATTCAGAAACTTATGGCATACATCTCATAAACTACATCCAACTTTATACCATTTATGAGCAGGAGTGCCTGGGTCCACCACACATACTGGGACCTTTGAATCTGCCCACTCCTCCGAGTTGACTGAATCAAGTATCATGACATGAAACATTGGTTTCTTGGCTGAAAAAGCAATCAATCCAATGAGCACCATGGCGGGACAAACAACTAGCCAGTCTACGGGACTAATGCCGTGGTCAAGCTACAAATAATCTTTTAGTTGTCCATAGCCCAACACTGCATTGCCTATGAGCAAGTACACTTGAGCCCTTCATCTAGAAAATACCCATGCTGCACAGTAGGAGGCTTAAACTCAAATACAATGATTGAATATTGTCACAGTGCATTTGCTTTGCTATTGTACAAATGCTTGCAAGTACTCAAACGTCCTGTCTAAAATCATGTTATGACTGGCATCTTTGCCAAAAAGTCAACCGTGTGAGTCAGATTATGGTTCCTTAAACACACCGACACACATGTAGGCGTAGGCCTGTGCATAAAGACATAATAGGGGCAGGAGAAGATACAGCTTGCAGGAAAACTGAGCCTAGAGAAGAGCCAGGATTTCACAGTCTACACCAGATACTTTCAATATTATATTTGTCTCTGCTTGCATGGAGCTTGTTTGCCAAGAGTAAAAATATCAGACTGTCCCAAGCCACACACAGAATGTCAAATTTTATAATGTTAGCACCTACGGTACAGTATCTATAATGGAATAAGTAGGGCAGTCAAACCTGTTCGTTGGAAAATATTTTTTTCTTTTTAAGGCATTTTTTTGTATCAGTTCTGTTATGATTAATTTCCCCTATTTTGTGATCAAGCTTCAACATACTGTACAGTATAATATCCAAGGTAAACTGGATCACTACCCTGCTCATAGTTAGTTTCTGCAGTAGTATAAATAAAAAATAATAGGATTTTGATAGAAAGGAACAAATTACTGGCAATATGTGGTCAGGGGTATTTAAAAAAAAAGGGACTTAATTAGGCATTTGAGTTGATGTCAAAACCACAGCATTCAAGAACTAAAAATGTAAAACTGATTCTGAGGGACCAGCAGACAATATACCGAGAGAATCACAATAAAACTCACACTCTCCAAGTTTTAATAATATTTTATCTCTAAACATCCAAGTGTGCTGCCTTATTAACAAAGGAAAATAAAGCCATAGTTTCATTTGGCTAAAATCAAATTAAAATCCTGAAACGTTCAAAGCAACAGTAATGGTGCATGTCAAAAAAAAAATCTGAATACATAAATAAATAAATTAAATTATCTATTACTGAAGCAGCCACAGTGCCACAGTACATGAAGAGAGAAGCAATGGATGAAGGGAGGATGAGAAAAAGCTAGTGATGAGGAGAAGAGAAAAACTACAGTACCTTTCACTCTAATGTCCGGATTGTGTGCTTTAAGAAAGAAGGAAAAAAAGGAAAAAAAAGAAAAAGATACATAGAAAGAAAGCATTTAGTTCAGAAAAATAGGCAGTAGAATAGGAGAAAACTCCAGTATCACCATCAGCGAGGCCAGCTGAACACAGAAGTCAATAATTCATCATATTAATTAGAGACATCACATGAAAACCAAGCATGTCCAGTGAATTTCCAGGGTCCAAAGTCAGGCCAATAACAATTTATATTTTGTAACTGTATTTTCTTGTTAAACACTGGATTGCAGTGGCTTTAGGAAAAGTCATAGGATATTATGTAAGCTGGGCTATTTCCATGCTACAAATACAAAAAGAGCCAATTAATGAATAGAAAAAATAGAAAAAATTCTACAGTGAGGTCACAGTTTTCAGCAGATTCCAACACAAGATGTAAATGTGATGGTTAGAGATGGACAGAAAAAGAACAAAGCACACCTGTATGAATCTTCGCCCCAGCCATACAATGTGCCTAAACAAACAAGCTGTTTGCTGGCTTAGCATTCCAAACGTATTTCTCCTCATCTCACTGATGTTATGCTCTCAGTGTCCTTGTCCATATGTGTCTGTGTGTCAAAATGACAATAACTGAAGCCAATTTTCAGCTCTTTCCCAGCAATACTATAGCTGTCCATCTGTTTGACAACAAATAGCTTTTTAAGTAAGGGGTTTGCTGGTGAGCTGAAGCTGCCACAAAAGGCCCTGCTACTCATTTGTTTCACTGTTTGACTGACAATACAACAGAATGACTTTTCTCAATTTGTCTCTCATTTCAAACAGAGAGTCAGAAACACAGTTTCATTGTAAGTAGAACAAAGGTAAATAAGGAAAGATAGTGCTCCTTCCTTGTTATTCTAAGCAAATCATAAATCATGGATAGATTAAAGGTTTCAAAGGAGGCAGAGCATGGAACTCTAAAATGCTTTACACAAACTTGATCAGTTGTATCCAAAGCATGATCAGGCAGACCAAAATTGACCACACTATCATAAGATCAATACATTAAGCTTAGTTCCCTGAGAGATAGAAAAGCAACTTCAACATTACAGATACAGAATTGTTAAATAAAGAACACCAGACTCAGCAAAAGTACTGTCAAAAGAAGGCTGTCTTGTCGTGGTCCTAAGGGATGAGTAGGGGTGTCTATGGAAGGATGAAGTCATACTGCAGCAGGATAATGAACCCAAACACTCTTTGCAAGAACTACTTGAAGACCAAAAAAGACCAAAGAGTCCTGACTGTCATGAACTGTTTTTGTGTGACATCACAAGAAGCTCTTTGGAACATTGTCAGATCATCTAGCAATCGAGATACATTCACAAATTTCTCAAAAAATCTTGTAACAAGTTGATTTCTAATATAATAACACTGGAATATTCTTACAACACCAGCAGCGTTTTCACTTTTATATGCTTTTAGGAGTATTTATAGACAGAAGCCACCTGATAAGGTGGAGCTTTTTGCAGCATTGATAACTGATACAGCCTGTTGTTAAACTCTTATAACAGTCTTGCTTTCCCATCATACACTTTTTGTGTGTGTGTGTGTGTGTGTGTGTGTGTGTGTGTGTGTGTGTGTGTGTGTGTGTGTCTGTGTGTGTATGTGTATGATTCACTTACCGATGTTGCAGTGCTCCCCTGTCCATCCCTGGTCACACTCACACTTCCCCTCCTTACACACTCCATTCTTGCTGCACAGTGGGTGGCACGCCTTCTGGTCACACACAGTTCCTGTCCAGCCCTCCTCGCACCGACACACACCACCATAACAGACGCCATGGCTGCCACAGTCCACTTCACACACCTCTGTTTGAGAAAGAAAGAAAAATATTACTATACATGCAAACACAGAAATACAATGGTAACTGCAATATCTTTTCTGAAATTATTGGTTTGTGGAACATCAATACTGTAATTTAGCCAGTGCGGTTTAAGGCACTTAGAAACCATTATGAACAGTACAAACAATAACAAGCTCAAACAATCTCAGTGCATTGTCTGAGTCATTGACTGGTCACTGTTCTTATAATGAGAAAACTCATTGTTGAAAGGGCCTTACATACACCATAACCATAACTGTGCTTATGTTTATACAACTAACTGGTACTTCCAGACAACAAGTAATTATTGCTTTATTTGCCAGACTACAAAGCTGGTGTTGGTGGCAGCACAGCACAACTCCATGGTGGCCGCTACAAGCTACATCCAATTCCACTGCCATACGGTAGAGGCTATTGCTATCAAAATATTCTTGTCTCATCACAAATAGAGCAACCTAAAACAAAAAATGGTTATCAATATGACACATATAAAGTTTAGCTAACTAATATAAATATGTTTCATGGGCCCAGACAGGATTATTAAACAAAGGGGGGTTGAAAGGGGGGATGGGGATGTTGCCTCAAGATTGTTTTTGTTAAATCATTGTTCATTGCTGGTGAGGAGGTGTATAATTTTAGCAATTCAGACACCATTAAAATTAGCTTCTGCACTGATTGTTTCTGTGTGCTAACTGTAGTTACCATGCTCACACAGCAAGCCATGGTAGCAAGTTGGAGGTAAAGTCATTCAGCATTCAATATACACCAAAATGAAGAGCAGAGCAGTCTGCACTCAGATAGCATGTATTTTCTTCTAAACCATGATGACCTGTTGGTCAATTTGATAAAGAATGAATTAAAAAAAACAATTACGAAGCTAGTCTGTCCCTAATTCACCTGCATCTGTGTATATGTGGGTGTCTAGGACTTAACTTAGTGACTTTGTGACTGCACTGTCTGTGTGTTTGCTTTAATATACCTGTATGAGTAGCATAATAAAAAATGGTTAGGAAAAAGTTTGATATATAAGAATTAAAAGTCAGTGTGTTTATTTAGTTGTGTGTATGTAGATCTTAATCAAATCATTTACCTTTTACAATGTCACACAAACAGGGTGTATTTTTATGGAAATCTGGAAATAATCAGAAAGTTTACAGATTGAAGGTTTAAAGAAGTTATGACATGTAAAATGAAATATTTAAGATTTTGCACTACTTCCTTGAGTAGTATCCCTTCCACTGAAGTATGCTTTCAGATGACAGTCAGGTGGATTTGATGTACTCATTAGAGGCTTGTTCAAGTAACTCAATTTGCTCAGTGCCCTTATAAATGCTCAATGGGGTTGAGGTCAGGTAACTGTGGAGGAAAGACTTGACAGACACGACTCCTTGGAATTTTTTGGTCTTCAAGTGGTTCTTTTTGCTTTTTGAGGTATGTTTATGTTCAGTATCCTGCTGCAGTATGAATCCTTCTCCATAAAGATGTAAACCAGAGGGTATAGCATGTCTCTGAAGAATGGAGTAGTACTTCTCCTTGGTCAAGGTGTAATCAATGTGGTGCAGAGTAGGACCCACACTCTCAGATCTCCGCCACCGTGTTTCACTGTCAGTTTGTTACACTGCAATATCATTCTCTGTTACTGTCATAAATCTCTTGATCTTCTAATGGTGTATCCACTTGGTCTGCCCAATTTGGTTATAACTGATCAAGGTACAACAAAGCATTTTCGCGTTCCATGCACTGCCCCCTTAGAAACCTTTAGTCAAGCCATTGTTTCCCCACTATCACAATGCTACTTGGGAAGCAATGATCTGATGGAAACTGAACCACAGCCATATTTAAACAGGTCAACACTGACTGCAAGTTGATTACTTGACCGAGGCTCTGATGATTAGATCAAATCTCAAATTAAGGGAAGAGATACAACTCAAGGAAATCTGACCTTTTGTACAAAGGATTTAAGTCGGCCAATGCCACAAATTTGCTTCAATTCAATGCCTGACCAAGAAACAGAGCAGAATCTAAAATATTTCTTTTTCATTTTACTTAACTTCTTGTGTTTTTAAATGTTTCTGAATCCTTAAAATTTCTGATTATTTTCAGGTATACATGAAAATATTAGAGATTTTCAATCTGGTCTCAGACTCGTGGACCCTCTTGTATCTGTCTATATACTTAATGTCTGTGTGTTTGTGAATGTTTTTGACAGATCCCAAGAAATGTTCAAGAACAAGCTAGAGCAAGAGGTATGTGTATTTGTGCGTTTATGCAATGTTTTTCATTTGTCTGTGCGTGTGTGTGTGTGTTTTACAAAGAGGTCGTACTTGATTGGATGTGTGTTTGATGGTTTTAACAAACAATGTAACAGCCCAAGGCAACACAAATAAAGTGAGATCACACGCTCACATACACTCTTTTCTTCTTGTCATTGTTTTTATGTCAAGCCATCTGTCACTGATCTGCATTCCTCCTCCAGTTTTTTTCTATGTCACCTCTCTCTCCACATCAGAAGTTCTGCTGTTACTTCTCTTACATTCTAATTGTGTTTCTCTTTATCTCCCTCCCTATCTAGAGCAAGTGAAAATAGGAGGCTGCCCTGGCCAGAAATAATACAACATTGGTCCCATTACATTTTTCTGACAAGCGATCTCTTCTGGCTGTGTAAATTATGACTCATGTCAGTCAGAAGCCAGTACAGAAATAATGTGACATTGTTAACAATATAGCACAGCAAAACCATTTAGGGAGAAGGTCAACAAAGCCTGTGACTGTGACGGTCACAGGCAACGGTGACTGCTCTTTATTTCCCATTTCCTACTTCTGTCAATTTTGGTTTCATGTAACCATGATTACAATCTTTCCCAATCTTAAACAAGTATTTATGCTTAAGCTAACCAATACTTATGTATAGCAGTGGCAGATCAGAAAACAACAATATGAATTTTGTGTCATATGCATTTTGAAAGAGATTGTCAAATGATGTTGTTCTGTCAATAGGGGCATCAAATCAGAAAAAACTAACATAGGTGATTGCTCTCTGGCAATGTTTTTACCATCAAAGGAAGTGCAAGATTCCTGAGCTGAAGAGAAGTCAGGGTGGATGGTTTGGTTTACAACCATGCTTAAAGTCAGCATTCACTTTTTAAATAACCAAGACTACAATCTTGGTGTCACATACATTTCCTAAATAGAATCAGTGGTGACAGTGATAATAATAGTGGATGTTTGTAATTTTATAAGATTATTTCCTATTTTGACAAAAGAATGTAGTCTAGGTTTTTATTTCATTTCCAACAAAGCCTATATGCAACGACCAATTGGTGTATTATTTGTAGGAGACAGGGTTGTGCTTTGGTACCCTAGCAGAACGCTTTATAAGTTATGTTTTATAAGAAACTCTTATGAATAGAAATTTCCTTTATGACTCTGACATCTTTCATGATCAAGTAACATTGTAAAAACAATGGTTGCATCATGATTTCTAGTATGTTATGTTGAACAAAAAAAAAGCCATTTAAAAATGTATCTGTGCTACTTTTTCATCTTGTCTAGACTGCGGTACTCTTTTCACTGTCAAGAGACAACTCTCCTGTTTGCAGCTCCTACAAACCACAGCTCCAGGGTGTCTAACATGCTGTAAGTCTGATCTGAAGTCCTAATGTGGATTAGCCCCCAGCTCTGTCACTGACCTTGTACCTCCTTACAAGCTGAAGTGTGACATCTTCAAGCAATGTTCTGCTGGCTGTTTCAAACTTCTGGCTCACTTCTAAAGGTGACCGTGTCTTTGCTATCAGGTTAGTCAAGTTGTAAAAGAGTACACCGTCTGTGAAACAAAACCTAGATAAAGCCCTATTAGCCTTTAAATTACGCCTCACAATTATGTTTACAGGTACAGGTTTTGCATAATTGACTGTCTTATTCACCTTATGTCTTATTAGTTGTTTTACAAGCTATGTGTCACCTCTTTTATGCCTGTGTCTTGGGGGTTGCATCTCTAACACTGTTATCTTAATTATGTTCTGCTCTGGAATTGCTTTTTTGTTTTCGTTTTATGCTGATCCTGCACTTTGTTATCCTCTCTTACTGATTCTATAAAGCACTCTATTAAGCACTTTATTAACTCTGTAAAGCCTGGTGTAATGCTGCTTTTACAAATGCCATAAAAATGATTATTATTATTATTTTTATAGATTCTGTGAGAAATCAGATGAAACGAAAACCTATAAACTGATAGATCATTATAACACATTACATTAAACATGGCACACACCTAAAGAGCAGTCAGGCCCAGTCCAGTTCTGGTCGCAGGTACAAGTGCTGGTCTCTGTGTTGTAAGTGCCGTGACCTGAACACTGGTCCGGACACATGGCCTTGGCAATCTCACAGCTGGCTCCACCCCAGCCTGTCTGACAGTGACACTCGCCATGAATACAGACCCCATGGGCTGAACAACTGGGGTCTATGCAGTCCACTGGAGACAGAAAGATGAAAAGAGGGAGTTAATATACATTCATACAATTCAAATGAGAAACTGTGGATAAACTTTGGAAATCATCAGTTATCAGTTAGCCTAGTGGTTTACTTCACAAGATACAGAGCTCAATTTAGATATAGTTTTATATATTAGGTGTGTGTGTGTGTGTGAGAGAGAGAGAGAGAGACAGAGAGAGAGAGAGAAAGAGTCAGAGAGGAGAGAGAGACAGAGAGAGAGAGAGAGAGAGAGAGAGAGAGAGACAGAGAGAGAGAGAGAGAGAGAGAGAGAGAGAGAGATGTTTTGGTGGGTGGGTATGCAATATTACAGTGGGGAAATAAATATTCAACATGTCAACATTTTTTCATTAAACATATTTCCAATGCAGCAATTCACATGAAATTTAGACCAGACATTTGTTACATTGGTTAGTGAGCAAAGGAGACGGCGAACTGACATGAACAACTGTCAGCATGCATCGTGTCTTTGCTGCACTAGGCTACTCTGCGCTATTCAGTTCTTCTACGCTACACAGTAAGACGGAGGCACCTAGTGGTAAGTAAACATAACAACAGTAATCTGTACAGCATCAACAGGCATATGAAGTGTCTCTGTCTTTGCAAACACAACATCTCCCACGTTACCCAAGGAAATTCTTCTCACTCTGTCAAAACTAAACAGTACAGTTCGCAGTAAGCTTGTACTCTTAAAAACCTTATGTTAACATGTAATATGTACCACAAAACTTGAAACCTAACCTGCACTGTATGCTGGTACCTTACTGCAACAGTATTGACAAAATTACTGTAACTGAAATCACAACACTGTTCCAAGAACTACATGTAGAAAATAGCAACTACTGTAATTCAGAATAAGGCGCATAAGTAGTGTTCTTACGAGTTCTTTTAAGCAGAGTAATACTCTGTAATGCCAAATGTAATGAGTCTTTTTCAAACTTAGATTACCTAACTTATTAAGTGTTAGTCTGGCAGATAAGTACATCAGAATGTATAACAAAAGTTTCTCTTACAAAATATGCACTGTTTGAAATGAAGTAGCAACTAAAATAATTCACATTATGTTGCCTTAGCTCAAATTCACCTTTGGTTAGTCCTTTCTTTTGTTCACATACATTTAATATTTTTTTCATAGGGCAGTAATTCTCTCTACACCCTTTACCAATCTTCTTTTCTTTTCTTATTTCATTTGTGTAAAATATTGTGGACTGTTGGCAGGCTTGCACCAGTGTCCAGGTGAGGATATAAACAGGACTGTGTGGTCAGACACAAGGAGTACGGGAGATGATTGACAACTGGATCCATTGTCAATTGATGATTGACAGTATTTGAACATTGATGATGATAACTGTTTGTTTGGTTGTTCTTATATCCCAGTGGGGACTGCACACAAACCCATGGGAACTTCATGTCACCATGGGGAATGTCCCCATGGGTCCAGACTGCTTTTTGAGGGTTAAGACCTGGTTTTGGGTTAGGATTAAAATTTGGGAAAGGTTAGGTTTAGGCATTCAGTTGCGATGGTTAAGAGTAGGGTAAGGAGCTATTTTATGAAATCACTTCAAAGCTACACAACAAAACATGTATCTGTAACAAATACATGTTACAATGTTATGGCCTGTGCCATGGAATAATAGAAAGACCATAACATGGGGTGAATTATAAAACCTCCAGATTTACCTTTAGCAATTATATACCTTTATTTCACCCAGATATAGAAAACATTTTCTTATTTCACACACCAGCAAATTTTATATCTAAACCTAGAGAACTAGCAAAAAGGGGGTATTTAGGCATAAAACTCACATAAGAACTAACAAAGATTAGCTGTTGAGTAACATGGAACATTCAACAATCAAGCCTTTTTACTGTAAATATGGGGGAAGGCATGACAGCATACAACTGAAATCTTCCAAGATATCTGAACATAACTAAAACAGTTAATTATTCATCTGACACTACATGACATTTATCAAGTGTCCTCTCAGGTTAAAGAGATGTTAACCTTGCAAGTTATCAATTATTATCCAATTATAACAAACTGCATGCATGTTTCATCTTCAGTAAAGCAAATGTTAGCTCATCCATTAATCCATCCATAAAGCGGTGTAAAAATGTCCCAGGCAGCAAACTACTGTCAATAACATTATATATATATATAGTTTCTTTCTTAGAAGAAATTATTCTTACCTTCCTCACAATTATCGCCCTTATAGCCAGTATTGCAGATGCAGGCACCCATAATGCAGATGCCATGTCCTCCACAGTGGATGTCGATGCACTGGTTGGCTGGCACGTCGCACTCAGTGCCTTTCCACCCACTGTAGCACTGGCAGCGGCCACGGGAGTACTGGCCATTACCGCTGCACAGCACTGGACAGGCAGCTTAACCAGACACATGCAGGAAAATGGATCAGTAAGACAAACTGGCTTTATAGACTGATTAAGTCAGACAGTTGAACCCCACAGTCCCCCTTAAGCTCTCAAATTTTCACTTAGTGAAACTCTACAGTGTCTATACTATGCAAACACCAAATTAGTCATAAAACGGCAACATTTTATCAAATTTGGGCCACATGATAAATTTAACAAATGACTATGTCCATGTTCATGAAAGACAAATGACTCCATCATGCCCTGGATGCAGTCATTTGTCACTATAACATAAAACTTTCAATTGTTCTGTGGTCATTCCCAAACTTCTTAGTCAGCTGTTACATCAAAGACCTGCCTGACAACTGGAATAAGAAAAGGAGAGGTAGTTTGTTGGTAGATGACACTAGTCTAGTAAGACGAGATCACTCATCACTGTCACAACTTTGGATTAGGGTTCAGCTTCTACCTGGGGCTGATATTGTCCAGCCACTGTGGTGTGCCTTCAGTGTGATGGCTTGTCACTACTGCAGAACTACTATAGGTTGATGGGAACAATTTAAGATGAACTGATTCTGATGAATCACAAAATAGTGTATGGTGTGGTAAAGCTGAAAACTGTTACATGTTGGGGAGGGAACACTGAATACCTATCAATTCCTGAAATGAAGATGGTCACTTGTGACAATACTGAATCGGTACAGAAACATAAAGTCAAAATTATCCGGATTAAAAACTCCATGGTGCTGGGACTACACCAAACTGAACAGAAGAGCTGCAATTTCTCTAATAGCCACTACATTTTTGCTCCAAGACACTTGAACTGAAACCAGTGGGAAAATACCCCAATTTCTATTCATATTAAAAGTTCTCTAAATATTTAATGTTACCTTTTCTAGCACGGAGCTGGCTCTGGAATTTGAGAACCACTGTTTAGCACTGAGAACCACTCTTTAAGTGTGAACAGAGGTTTGTTTTGGCATGGCTTTGCTTAAATTAAGGACCTGATATCAATACAGTCTTAGGTTATGCAAAATTGCTGAACACACACAGGCAATCCCATTGCAAAAAGAGGAAGTAGGTGGAGAGGGACAGAGACAGAAACTGAACAGTAAAACAGCACAGACTACAGATTGTGCAGATCACACACAACCTCACAACATTTACTGTCTCTCTATCGGTGGCAGAGTGTTTCTGTGTGTTTGTGTGCATGTGTGCATGTGTGTGTATGTGTGTGTGTGTGTGTGTGTGTTTACCTCGAGAGCAGTCAGGCCCCAAAAATCCTGGGAAACAGTGGCATATTCCCGAGAGACAATCTCCGTTTCCATGACAATTCTGAGGACACTCCATAATCGACTCTGATCAATGATTTGGGGGGGGGGGGGGATTTAAAGGGTGCAAGTTAATTGAGTAGGCTGGCTATGCAACACATGTAAATACACAATACACACAACACTGAAAGACCGGTTGCCGTAGCTACAACCAGTCAGTCCAATCAGCACATTCTAACATCCAATTACCCTGCTGCCTTTCTCTTGCTCTCTCTTTCTGTCATACACCACTGTTGGTTCTCTGCCATACCTAACAGGCCATTTTCTGTGCATGAACACACACACAAGCACACGCACACACACCCATCCACACACCTAACCTAATAGACGTTCCTCCCAACTAAGCTTATCAGATACAGTATATTTGCAGATTACTTGAACCACAAGTTATAGTAACATGATGTTTGCATTATAACAATATGTTTTTATTTGAATTCTTCTATTGACAATCTGGTACTAGACAGGTTTAACTGACGGGATCACATTAAGTAGTTAATTACAGTAACTCGTGAATAATTCCAAGATATACAGTATTCACTATTACAAACATATTGCTGTGTCTCACCTATGATAATGGTATTGTAAGAGACTTGCTCTGTGTTGCGTCCATCGTTGTAAAATGCCAGATGCCAGATTCCTATGTCCAGGTACTGGATAAAGCCAGCCTCGTGAATGTTCACTGAACGTGTGTGTCGGGCTCCTCCTCCAGACTCTTCCTCGTGTGTACCAGCTGGGTGTGCATGGCCTATGTCCGTGTCACTGAGTGCTCGTTTGTCTTTGGAAATGAGGCGACTACCATCCAGAAGCTCCACAAAATCATACTGGAAAACAAAAATACAGAAGAATTCTCCACTGAATGTATTTTTTTCTCTACAATAACATTTGGTATAACTGTAAAAGTCTACACCTAACCACCATTTTCCTTAAAGCTTAGTTTTAGATTCAATTAACACTGTATATGTTACACTTTTTTGCCTAGCCTCTGGCAAGGCCTAATAATAGCAGTGCTATGGATGTTGGTAATCATCTAGCCTTTTATCAGTGCCAACTCATAAAACACTTCACACTATGACAAGGTATCTCAGTCACTAATGCATAAATCTGCATCTGAATCTGAATCATCCAAATCACATACTTAGAAGAACATAGAGTCATTTATAGTAGCATCATTTGTGGTTAATAGCTTGTGTTATTGTAAAACACACAGCCACAAGAATTATTAGACAAGAATGAAAAAACAGAAAATCTACACAAAACAAAAATAATGGGAACTTAAATGGATAAGATTATGACATGGACATACACACATACACACACACCCTTGCCTATTATCCAAAGTGCTAACAATAAGCTGTGATAGGTATGGCATTGTATGAAACAGTCTTTTACAAATAAGTGGATTAGTCCCTCGAAGCACACAGAAATGTAAGTGTGGTCATTAAAAGGATAATTTAAATTTGTAAGAAGCTTATCTGCTTCATTATGAACTAAGAATCTATGAAGTGCTTTAGCTAGATCCACTACAAAATTCCAAATGAGATTTGGAGTTTTGACATTTTGGGAACTTTTGGTGTCTGTCAAAAGTAGAAAGATCAGAGAATTTACGAATCAGATCAGAGAATTCACAAGTTTACAACAGGCTTTCTTAAATGCTATGTCAGAGATCTCAAGACAGTGGCACACAAAATTCCATCTTCAAAACTGGGTTTTTATTTGACAGTAGAATCAGATGCTGACCGAGCCTCTATGAACAACGGTGCTCATTTCTTTGCCGTATCATATTGTTCATGTGTCATGACCCACGTTACTGTCAGTTTTACCATGGCATCTAATCCATGCTTAACTGTCCTGAAGGTGGATCCCCCTCTGTTTCGCACAAGCTTTCTTCCACTTTTCTTTTCCAGATAAGGTTCTGTTGGGAGTTTTTCCTTGTATTCTCACATGGTTTACGGTTTACAGTTTACAGACATGGAATACATAACATTGCTTGCTTGACCTGTCTGTTGAAGTGATGGCAGTCTGTCATTCAGACATGTCTTTTATGTTAATGTTATTTACGGTTTCATTCAAACATGATAGTACATTTACGGAAGGAGCCTCATGTGCGCCTCATGTAAGAAAGAGAGAGAGAGAGAGAGAGAGAGAGAGAGAGAGAGAGAGAGTGAGAGAGAGTTGTAAGTTAAAAATGTTATGATAGCAAGAAAGAAGAGCATTTCAATTTGTCTCACAGACTTCTTCGCTGATTATGTTGCCACTGGAGCCCAGTCTTCTCACAGTGAAACCATTAATACATTTCCACATCAATTTCAATCAATTTATCAGACGTTAGCTGCCTGTTTAATAATATTCAACTGTTCTCCTGATGTATGTAAAGCATTTGCTGGATATTTATGTATTCATCTATGCTGTTGGCATGAATGAAAAGTGGAAATATAGGGAGAGAGTGCTGGTCATATTATTACTTCATATTACTACTTCATATTCAGGCCTTTTGGCGAGCTGACATTGGTCAGGTTTTTATTCTGATATACTAGCATGTTAAATTTTGCATTAACCTAAAGGGGTGCATGTCTGAAAGGGTCTTTAAGCCAGATAAACTAAGTCTGGTCAAAGTGCAGTCTCTGTAAACTCCCTTGTGACTTGCTTGAGCTGTACAAATAAATGCACTTGTAATTGTAAGTGTATGCACACACGTGTGTTTCTGAGACCAACCTGTGTGTGTGAGGGTGGTAGGCCTTTGCGCCCATAAACTCCGACAAGAGCATCTTTCTGGACGGAGATGTTGAATTTCAAGAACTGTGGTTGGTCAATATATAGCTGGGACCTCCAAAACACACCTTGGATAAAGAACAACAAACCAGCAGCAGTCAAAATCAGTGATAGTATTTCACTTGATTTATTTTCAGAATTGTCCCCTCTATATAAAACAATATCCTCACACAACATGGATTTTACATATGTGGTTATTTAATATCATGTACTCTACTAACCCCACATTTAATCAACACATTCAACACAGAGTGATGTTTATGTTATTTACCCTCACTGATATAACTGAAGTTAACAATATAAAAGAAAGACTTATAAGTAACATCAGTGTGTGTGTGTGTGTGTGTGTGTAACTAACCTGGTGGTACATCTTGTATGGCTCGTCTCCCCACGTCCACCTCTCCTGTGTCTATTGTGTTGTTCTCTAGAAGAAACATTTTTCCTGCAGAGAGAGTTCGAGAAATGTAAATAATTTAGTTCCTTCTTTTCATCCATGTAACAGTATTTCTGCACTGCCCAAATAATCACTGAATACAAATGATGTCTTAACAGTAGTTTTAGTGCCACTGAAGTTTTGAAATCTGCAGATAAAAGATTGATCTTGAATGCAGACATAGTTTTTTCCTCTTCGATATGAATGTTTGTTTAAAAATAGATACTGGCACACAGTATCAATTCAACCAGTTTCCACATGTGTTCAGTTCAGTTTTACATTATGTAACTAAGCATCTTCTGAGGAACTAAAGTGAAAGCTGAGTCTAGCTTTAAAAAATGGTTTTGAGGTTCTTTGTAATGAAACAGAATTTTGTAATGAACAAAATTGCCATACACCAAATGTACATTGCGTTGCACATGCACACGTTTCAACTACTAGGTCACACAAGTATTGTCCTGCTTAATATGTGACATCCTGGGGATCCCTTGGGCTCAAACTTCACATATTTCACAGAGAATTCTCACCTTTGAATTCAATGGTTGCATCACCTAGCTTATTAGTCTGAGCTATAACTCTCCAAAGTGATGTCATGCAACATGTCTTATGAAAAAGTTACTAATCCATGTGTTTACAATATTAATTTAGTTATTATATCATTATAATATCCACTAAAACAATTTGGTTAAAGTTAGGGTCAAAGTTCTCATCAATTTGAAAACTTCACTCAGTTTGGAACTCAGTCATTTGGAACTGAACCTTTGTCTTTATGAATGAATGTAAATAGACCTGAATTTATTTAATTTCCTTTAACTGATACTGAAAGACATTTCTTTGTCCTGTACATAAATAAACCCCATATAATTTTGGGGGATCGGAAAGTTTTTAAATAAATGAAAAACAACATTATTCAAACATTAACCTTTATGAAGGATATAAATTGGACATCAACAAGATCATAGACAATACTGAAAATATTTCAGTGTGTGTGACAGAAAGAGAGAGAGGGAGAGAAAACAATTTAAATCGAGAGTTCAACTGTGCTTTCAATTTTTTCTTTTTTTTTCTTTTTTAATGTGTATTGTACTGCTTGTGTTACAAGCTGCAGGAGTTCTACTGCCATTTTCAGAGAGATCCAGGTTCACTAAAACATTTTAGCTGTTGCTACACAATGCCCCATTGGATAGCCCAATAACTTAATTGGATACAACCAGTGAAGATAAAAACTTCAAATTGATGATAGAATAACATCTGAGCAGGACTGACATGTCACTTACATGTTTCTTTTCACAATTTCTTCAGACCAAGAGAAGCTCACATCTCAGGAAAACAAAGCAAGTCATCATCTGTCATAAACTCTCCAACCTCTGGTACTCTGGTATGCAGAGACTGGCAAATGGTTATATCGGATAAACACTGCAGGCTATACTGTGAAAGGATGTGTTCATTTCAAGTCTATTATGTGCAAATTATTTCACAGGATGGGGAGAGGAAGTGTTTCATTTCTACAATGACTTACATTCAAATACATATATTATGCAATGTCCTTGGAAGGAAACATAATACCACTCAGGTCATGTTTTTTTAAGTCTACATATCAGACAAAATACAGTAATTGCACATTGTTCTGTGTCAATGAATTTCATGGATATGTTTCTAACAAATGGATTTTCCACTATACATGTATGAACCCAGCCTCCACTATCATAGTCTGACAATAGACAGTATAAAACATGGATGTAGTCTCCGTGACGTCACCCCTAGGTTTCTGAAGAGCCATTGTGAAGCGTGCGAGTGTGCTCTGCTGTCGCCATCTTGGCAGTGACTAACTCTGCCTGACTCCCAGCCCATCCAAAAATGGGCAAAGAGGTGGAGCACGAGTGGAGTTGAGGCAGGCTGAATGAAACCTGGTTGCTGAAACTTGCCCACCTAGCTCAAAGCTACCAAGCTAGCTAAGGCTAACAAGTTAGGCTGTACGCAATTCTGCATTACTGGTTGGCTAACCTTGTAGTACTGGCCAACTTACAGCACTGGTTACATTACACACTTTCTCCTGAAATGCAGGTGTAATTTTATATGTCAAATTTCAGCCTACAACCAATCACTATTGGTCACAATCTGGAGTGAAATAAACTTAAATTGCCTGTTTTAGCAATAATATTATGAAAAATAATAAAGTTTGGGTTCATGGGCCATCAAATTTTATGTTACCATATAGCCTCAATAACCAACTTCAGTTCAACCAATAACATATGGGTTAACGTTATTTCTTGAAACACGCTGAAATGTAACATTACTATTTTAAAGTCACGCACACCTTATTCCATTTGCAGTTCGCCCCTTTTTCTATTACATTTTGACTTGCGTGCCGGTTTAATAACTTTGGCTAGCAGACGCTCCCTGTAGCATCCCTTGATTAGATCAACCAGGAGAAACACAGTCAATGCAGAAGCACACACGTAAAATTAAGAAAGTTAAACTTCAGCCAACAAGCAGCTCCACACCCAGATCCACAAACATTAGAACATACACACCAAGAACACAGGGCAAATGTCCCACACCAAGACACCACACAGCTAGGCATCTTGCTCAAGGGCTAACCCATGGCTAAGTCATTAGCTAACTAATTAGCTAGTTTGGACAGTCTGTTAGTACAATTAACAACACAGACAGCCATATTATGTCTAATATTTGCATGAAAAAGGAAGAATCCATAAAAAATCCAAAAGGCATCAACAACACAAACATGTTGTAGAGATCAAGTTCAGTGGCTCAAATTAGCTGAGGTGACCTGACAGGCAGCTAGCAGCTAGTTGTCACTCAAAGTGGCCATGCCCTTTATTATGCATCATAACATTAAGCCTTAATACAATTTAAACAAGTGAGTTATATAGAAATTCATCCCCTGTACAGTTGTCATGAACAGGGAAATTCAGCCTATTTTTTTAGCCCTGGAGGTTGCTGCCTGAGTCAAACACTTTGCACAACTCTCCATCTCCGTCATGGCATTGGATTGTTCATTTAGTTATTTCCTTTTCTTTTTGAAGTGTAGTAGTATCCTGAAGTGTTTTTCTTTTCTTTACTTTCTGTCTGTCTTCTTTCCCTCCCTTAGGATTATTAATTACTTTCACCTGTGTTCCCCCCCTCCGAGTATATTTAAGTCTGTGTGTTTCCCTCTGTCTTTGCCAGATCGTCTTTGCGCCCCATGTCAAGTGGTCCAGCCATTCCTTGTGTTTGGATTTTGCTTTGTGTTTCCCTGGACCTTGCTTGTGTTTTGGACTCCTGATTTTTTTGCCTGCTCCTTATTTGGATTTGTTTGCCTGTTTGGACTGCTCTGTTTTTTGACCCTTGCCTGACCAATGAGTAAGTCTTTGGATTTTTGTTACTTTAAACTTGAACTTTTTCTCATATTCTTGACTGCTTTTCCTGTCAGGAGAAAGGATAAAACAAGTATGAACTCACCATTGTCTGTGGACACCATAAAGGTGTTGGGAGTTGTATCTCTCCCGCCTCCTCCGTTTTCGAATGCTCCATATCCCTCGCTCTCCTGAAGCTGCCAGTTTAGACCAAACAGGTGCATAGCTGGAGAGAGGCGTAGGAAAAGAATGAGGGGAGAGAAAAGGAGAGCAAGAGAAAGACAGGGAAGTTAATACAGTATGCAAAATAAAAGGGGAAAGGAAGAGGACAGGAATGAAATGAGGGGAACAGGAAGGCAGTGAAGAGAGACAAAAGGAAGATAATGTAAAAAAAAAAAAGATGAACAAAGGTAACAGGAGGATGTGGGAAATATGGAAAAATGGAAGCAAAAACAAAGATAGAAAGAGAGGATCATAAAATAGGAAATGATGGTAAATAAAGAGAAAAAAACAGGAAAAAAGGAAAGATTAGGTGATAAAAAGGAAAACAGATAAAAATGTGTCTGTGTCACAAACAGAAAAAGAGAGAGGTGTAAACATATATATTGTGTTTCTATACTCATGTATGTGTGAGTGTGTGGTTGCACATCCGTAATCCATAATGCTCTCAGGCTAGGTATGCACATTTAGCGGGCACTTGCACGTGACACACACACACAAAACAAAACAAAACAAAAAAACAGAACCACACAACTATTACAGTTTCCCTACTCTCTGACACATACACACTTACCCAGGGAAAGAGTGGAGTGCATTAACATCAAAGGAAGCACAACACAACAACACCTCTACCAGCTACGTGTTTACCCTTAATGTGTGTGCGTGTGTGTGCCCTTGGGCATGTAAATCATCTGCTCATTTGCTATCTCCTTTCTTCTCTTTGCATCTCAATTGAGATGTAACTGAAAAAACAGTGAAATTGGTGTACACCAGACAGAACAGAAACATCCACATCCATGAAGCCCATTTCTATTCACCATCACACCTCACTCCTTGAACTTTCATTCAGTCCCCTATTTTTCCTGAAGTCTGAAATATGCGATCTGTCTGACGAAGAACTGCAGAGCTGATGTGGCATTTTAGAAAATTAAACTGTAGAAGAGGAATTCGGTTTTCTGCTTTTCCTAGTCAATCCAACAGAACTACACACTGTAAGCTACTGTTAATACTGTTAATACTGTAGGCTGCTGTCTGGGTTTACACCGATGTTACACAGCATGGCCTACTGTTTCCAGTCTCATTCTGTTCATGCGAAAATTGAAAAACATAAAACACATAAAGTACTGCATGTATTTCTCTGATTTCTCTGGATTATTATTAGATAGAAGATCACAAGTCTAAAGTATTTAAGGACTTATGGAAAATATATCCACACCTGATGTTCATATACAGTACTATGAGTTAAAATAAAATCCAAAAAGGACCTGGTCAGACACAGTCCTATAATCAACTCAAAACCTACCCAAATAGAGAGAGAATGCTAACACCGGCAGGAGCATGACATGTCACTGATCAACAAGCAGGCAGAGTTAGCAAGAGCAGAACGACATTTTTCCTGCATAACATAGTTTCATTCAATCTTACCTACAAAATATATTTTTTCCTGAGATGATCATGTAATCAGAGCTGTTGTTGGAAGTGAGATGACTCTGTCCTGAGGGTGTTGCCAAGACCACTGAGCAATTAAGCATTAAAAGGGTTTCAAAATTTTGATATTCCACACTTTTGGTCACACTATGTGACACATTTTAGGATAGATTCCGATTGCAAAAGCCTATCCTTAGATACTCTACCAAATATTAGTTAGGAATCATGCCTAGTGTTTGTACGACTTCAGCATCAAAATGATCTCCACAAATGGAAAAGTGATTTATAAGACTTACAAAAACATCTGTAAAGATGTCCATGTAATCTTAAATGCATGCAGAATTTTGTCAATATTTGATCAACTTTTAAGTGAGAAATGGTGAAAAATCATATTAAAAAATGCTGCTGTTATTTTTAAAGCCAACATGTAGCTGAGTATTTTGTACACCTGAATGTATTAGGTTTATTTTGTTGCTTTTTATTACATCACACCCTGATACAGTAGTATTAAACAACACTGAACAGTTAGCAAATAATTTACTTATCACCTGTACATTTTTACAAAATTGACTTGGAGCTGTTGCAGGACAGGAGGATACAGTGAACAAATTAATTTGAGCTTTGAGCCCCGTGAGGTGAGCTTAAGCTCGACAGAATACAATACTCAAAACTTTTTATCATAGCAACAGTGAATTTCACAGAGTTTTCTAAACGGAGAACCATAGGAGCCTTTAGAAAGGTTAGTAGGAGCCTCCTACCTGGAGACTTTAGGAAATGCTGCCCACTGCGTTTTAGTTTGAAAAGACACCCACACTCACTTCCTGATGAGGTCTTGTTGGCCATAATGTGTCCTTCCCTAAATCATTACACCCCTATCATGTCACCCCTTTCTGGAAGAAAGCCTGTATATATCTATGAGTCTTGACTACCAGAAGTAAACTAGACGTTACATGAGTTACAGACGATGCTGACTTTGATGTTTGTGCTAGCAGCTTTGTGCAGTTAAATTCTGCATTTTATCATGCTACTACAGGCTACATGCACAGAGGGCAAGCATCAAACACCACCATGCACATGTCAAGTGTATTTGAATGGTCACGTGATATGTGTTTTCAAGCACAATAGTCTGGACAAGGATTATTTCTGATACGGTGTTAAAATTCTTGTTGGGACAGAAATCAACTTTGTTCAAAAAACTGTTTTAAATTGAAAATGTCAGTGTGGCCATAGCCTGAGAGAAACCACTGCCACACACACACAAACCCACCCTTCACCCCTCACCACCACCTCTGTTCACGCAACCCACCCAACACACACACTCATACACACTGATTCTGCACACATACACACTTCTCTGCCTCATTAGAGAGCCGTGCTGTGCTAGCCTGTTACCCTCAACCCCTCCTGGTGAGGACAGGCGCACAGGGTCATGGGAGAGTGCTAGCTAATCGACAGGAGCCTGCATGCATGTGTACGTCTGTGTGTGTGTCTGTGTGATAAGAGGATTAATGGCCATGGTAACAGTCATACAAGACTGGTTTTCTCTACCAGAATGTTTTTTAGAAAATTTGGGAATCAAAAGAACATTTCAAAGCAATATAGTTGTAGATTTCAGGAAGGTTAATAAAATCTAGAGTTGGGTTGAAAACTTTAATACTACATATGATTCTTTTAGATGGAGGTCATGGTAATAATAAATGGCATCAACTATGCATCCATCATAGTGCTTGGGTGGATTGTTAGTGTAAATTGATTCAATGGACCTGTTGTCAGGTTTATCAATTCCTGGAATCCATTCTGTGGAAGCTTTTTTTTAAAAAAATCCCTGCAGCAGAACAACTGCTTAGATTGAGGGAAGACAAACTATCCTACTGTGTTCAAAGCAGGACTGGAATCAACAACCTGGTGCGCTGTGTCAGCCTTCACTGCATCCGTTAAGTATAGCAAACTGATCCCAGTTCAGTTTTCTTCAGTCTAATCTGATCTAATCGGACACACACTGAGAGGGACTACAGCAGCCTGATTCATCATTCTAAGAGAAGGAAATGCATTATAAACATAAGATGCTGTTTACAGTAGAGGCAGGGATAACTTTCACTTTTTGTATTTCAGTTATAGTGCTGTATGTATTACTTATCTTTTGTGTGGACTACGAATGTGCAGCAACTGAAAATGTTTCTGAAGAAGAAATACTCCCATCATATGATGGAAAGCCCCTACACATCTATGTGTGTGTGTTTTCACTTATGCTGTCTGCTTGGAGTTAATCTCAGGACTGTGTGAGGGTGTCCACACTGTGGACATAATAGACTAATATACATAATAGACCTTTTTCACAGCAGACATTTAAACTTTACCTAGCAGGAAAAGCACAGGTGTAACTAAAAGCATAAATGATGGCTCCATCCTACTTAAATGTCTAAGTTCCCTGAGGAGGCATTCATACCGGAATAGCAGGGAACACCTAAATGTACTGAAGTCACCATTAATGATATTAGCGACACCAGTGCTTTTCCTGCTATGACAAGTCAAAATGTCTGTTGTGAAAAAGGTCTACCTACATCTCCCTTACTCTCATGTGTATTTTGTTGCACCTGTTAAAAGGGGTGACTTCCATCTTTATCATTCTGATTGCTACATGTAAACAAGTAACAAGTAAAAAGTTATTCCAGCCCAGTATCCCAAGGAATTACATTCATATTAGACGATTCTGTGCCTCATGATTTCTGTCCATTGCAATGCTGAATGCCATTGTAGGAAGTATTATGCCTTTTATGTAGTGAAGGTTTTGGAGGTCACTTTGGTGGAGGTCTATGTGGCACGTCTGACAGGAGGCTGTAGAGCATCAGGAGACCTTAGTTTGCCCCCAGTCACAGACCTGGAATTAATATTTGTCTTTTTATTAACTATAACATGGATTTTCAATTTTCCTAAACTTCACCAAGTGATTATGATGCAAACTCTTAACCACACCCAAAGTGTTTTGTTGCTTAATCAAAACCATACCTTATAGTTTATTTGTCATAACCATCTTGATGACCATGGTCTTTTCTCCTAAACCTCCTATTATGTTGAAAAAAAATGCATCCATTATGTCAAGGGTCAAATTGATAATCAACAGTTTAAGCACACTCATAAAAAAGTTATGGCATTTTGCCAGTTCTTCTACCAAAGTAATGGAGGGATTTTGACTGTAAATAGTCCTATATTTTGGAATCGTCAACAGCGCACTTCTACAGCGTCCACAGCCATGCTTGTGCCGCTGTAAGGCTGTACTTAGGCACAGTGGTGTTTTAGCTAAATGCTAATGTAGGAATGCTATCATGTATACAATGACAATGATAATATTCTGATGCTAAGCAGGTATATTGATTAGCATGTTCACTGTCTTAGTTTGGTGTGTTAGCATGCTCAAATTTGCTAATTGGCACTAAACAAAGTACAGCTAATGGGAATGTCATTCAGTTTGCAGGTATTTGGTCATACACTAAAGTATTGGACTAATTAAAATTTTGAATTTTTGATAGTGCTAGACGAAAAGTAAGCGGATCACAAACTTATTAAAATTGATCCTGAGGGGGACATGAATGTCCGACCCAATTACATTGCAATCGTTCAACAGACTAAATGCCAGAAATGTCAACCTCGTGGTGACACTAAAAGAAAAGTCAGACAATCACCAGTCAGTAGGACTCATCCTCATGAATGGGGGACAATACATCTCCAACTGTCCCTTCTTTCATGTTTGCCTATGTGCAAAAACACATTTTAGCCATCAGCCATTTGTAGTGTGGGACAGCTATTTTTTACCAATCACAAGGAGTCAACAGAATTAAACCAGTTCAAACAACATAGGCACATTGTTATTTTGTGTTTGTGCAACTATTTATGTACATATAAGTATCCATGCTCACATTTTACACCTAAATGAGGAGAATTTTAAAAAAAAATCAGGGAGGACAGAAAAGGTAGCCAGTATTTTAGACAACTCAGAAGTGGAAATGGGTTTGTTGAACTTTATCAGATACCATGATTTGCTAGGTTTTGAGAAACCAAATTATAGCTAACATCTAGCACAAAGAATTCCACTTTTGATTCTAAAGATACAGTAGTACTGTGCTATGAAGAACAGCTCCTATAAAGCCAATTCATCTTCAACCCATATCTATGCCCTTGAGCTATGATTTGGACATAAATGCTGAAAGGCAGCCAGCAACATAAGTGATGGCATTTTGGCATTTCTGACACAGTGTACTTGTTATTTACAAACTTCTGACATGCCACATTCATAAGAGATTAAATCCAACCTCTCATAATTATTGCAAAATATTATGCTGTAGCTCCCAATGTGATACTGCACATGCATGCAATGTTGTACATGCCGGAGTGGGAGCAACTTCCTGGAATAATTGAAACTAATCAGTGAATCATCATTCTTTAACTTATTTCCACTCACACTGAAGGGAATAATCAGATGAACTGGTTTAAGACAAATGCTAGTGGAGAAAAAAACCCAACATCTTTTTGTGAAAAGTACTGGACCAAAAAAGACTTAATGAATGTATTTTACAGTCATTAAAAATCAGCACATCCCTTTTAGAGTCCCAAAGAGACATTAATCGTAATGGGTTTACTGAATAGGGGTGCAACAGGTCTTGTAGCTGCTGAGTATTTGTTTGATACAGAGCCTCCTTTTATGGGGGCACACCTTGATTCAGTTAGTGAGCGTGAGCATTCATGTATGTGTACAAGTGTCTTTGTTAACAAAATCTTGCCTTGCACATAAGTGACCTCAAAAACAGCAACTGGATTCCCCTTTATCTTTGCATATATGTTGTTAAAGGTATGCAGCAGCTAGTCCATTTCCACATGTTTTTCATGTGAACTCATTATTAAGCATTGGCTTAGAGAGTGATCTAACAGATTTCTAAAAAGGTAATGGTGTTTTTTGCCAGGAGGGAAGGTTTGAGCATCAGCAAAGCCATAGAGCTGCAGGACATTTGCAAGAATGCAAAACTTAAAATGTTTCCATAGACCCTTTCAGACATGCACTTCACTATGTACACTATCATCATCATTAAGTTTTATAACTAGGTTCAGGAACAAAGACCACGATTCAAACACACCCCATTTCAGCACAGAAGTATTTAAGCACACGACATCCGTTTCCTTCCCCTCTAACTCAGTTTTCACATGACCCGCGACACACGAGTGAAGAAAAACGCTGACCTGAAACCATAGATCGCAAGCTCCTTCTCAACTTCAGATAGCAATTTGTTTGACGAACTCCTGAAATATCGGAGTCCTGACAATCATCCAGCGCCGTCAGCAATCTCGGCTACTCTCAGCCATCCATATTCCCCGACACTCTCAGCTTTCATCTTTCGACAATTTCCACGTCAGCCAGCAACGCCAGGGGAAGATACCGTCTTCGGCGTCCGAGGAACGACATCCTATCAAGACGCCTCTCTCCGATCCGTCCAAGATCCAATCACTCAAACGACAAGTGAAGCCACCGCGACCACGTCACCACTCCGAACGTCTCTCAACTTCAAATATAGCCGAGTGGACAATCGCTCGCCTGAAGAACGCACTCATGCAGCTAAACATTTCCCCAAGCAAAAATTTTCTAATTCCTCACGAACTCGCAGGACTACACTACACCCGCCCTCCGAGCGTCCAGAGCACTTCCGGGTTCCCTGCTTCGCGTCCGTAGCAACGCCAATGACGTCACGGCAAATCCGGCCTTCCTCATCAGCTATCTCAGAGGGCCAAGTTGTATCAAATGCTGCCAAGCTCCCTCTTTTTCGGAGTTGCAATCCAAGCACATGCATCCCTCCATGCCAGCATCCTTTCCTCTTCCCTTGCTTCTACCTTTCCTATCCCATCTTCTGCGGCCACCCCAGGTCCTCCCACCTTGACACCAGCCATCACAGCTGTCCAGACCACTCAAACAACAGCGATTCTTCTTTTCCCCCCAGTCAATTCCACTGCTTTACCAATTATTTTCCTCTGCCTAACAGCTTCACTTTAGCCACTGCATTACCTCCTGTGCACCAAGTTGCGTCCACACGACTAGCCCCCATATCACCCATGCTCGGGCAGCAGATCCTAGCTGGTAATTATGTTGACCTTGCTCAATGGATTCACCCATCCACATGTAATCCCCATATCCCCAAAGAACTTCAAACTGCTCTTGGTCCCTTCGACCTCAAATAGCTACTCCCTATCCATTGCAAAGAACTCACACCGGTCAAATTCTCCCTTCACTGTGACATCATTTGTTTCGTCTTCCCCAACTGCAGGTCTAAGCTGGATGACTATTTACTCATCCTCAGTCTGGTCTTGCAGTTCGGCGGCAATGGACTCTACACCTACCACATTCTTTTTGCATCTCAAGCCTCCGCAGCCCACACTTCCTTAAATTATGACCTGTGCTGTGCTCCATCGCATCCTCTTTCCGATGGTGTGGATAACAGAGGAAGACCAACCCTTTACCAGGGCATAGTAGGATAGGATAGTATGTAACAACTTCAATGACCTAGTTCACCTGGTTCAAGTTTAACAACAGTTCACTTCAACTTGACTCCATTTCACTCCAAGCACACACAAAATCCACAGAACTTTCTTTGCATTTCACATTTCCTTCTGTCCCACAGATGCACCAAATGCCAACTCAACTATGCCATGCATATTATCCCTCAAGGTCAATCCTTCTCGTCATACCTCTTTTCCCTTGTTGCCTCTCTCTCAACGGCCACGTTGCGCTCAATGATGCATGCAAGATGGAGCTAAAACTGTAGCACAATTTTATTTCCTCTTGGAACAGAATTTCCTACTTTTAGAATGACAAGATCACCAAGCCAGACAGCACCCGACTGTTTGCAGATGCAACTTGAACTCTAACTTTGTTTTATGGCACTTGAACTTTGTTTTATGGCACTTATCCAGGTTGTTTTCTCCTGACTAGATCCTTGCGTGTGTTGTATTTACTCTCAGCGTCTGCTAAATGAAACTGTAGAATTGTAGCCCATCTGTCCATCCCTGCTTTCTTCTTTTTTCTTCTTTCTTTCTTTCTTTTTTGTTGGCTGAATCTGCATTGTTCACTCCTTCCGCCACCATTTGCAAAACGTACCCAGTTGTCAAAGCAGCCATTCTTTGGGGGCACGAATGGTACAAAAAAATCATTGCTGTCTACTCTGACAATAGCCTGTCATAGACATAATTAACGAAAGGTAGTAGTGCAAAAAGTTGTATTGTCTAGACATTATATAGTTTGTGCGGAGGCTCACCATGGTCTCAGCCCAACGCTAGTTCATCATCCTAGCCACCCACATTCCAGGTCACAAAAACTCGATTGCTGATTCACTTTCATTCAGACAATTAGCATTGGCCTCTGACCCCCTTCGGACTCCAGTCCCATTGTTTTCAGCCACCATCTTCAACAGACCCCCCCAGCTGGAAAATTTAGTCACTGCTGCACAAGATGCCATCCTCAACAGCATCGCTCCCTGAGCTCTCTCATCATATGTGTCCAGATGGAACTGCTTCAAAGCTTTCCATGATTACCACAGCCTTCCAATCCCTTCACTTGACGTCCTGATCTCCTCTAGCTTCAACACATTAACCAATTCCCTTTTCGAGATAAAATCCTCTATCATATGGGTCTACATCAGCAGAATTAACTTCTTCATAAAACTGCCACCGGGGCACCGTGTCTGACTCTGTTCCACTCACACATCAGCAAGGCAGTTAGCTAAAGGTCTCTATAAGCCCCACACCTTATACCAAAAAGTTAATTCCTTACTTCAGACTTCCATGCCCAATGCATCAGAACTCTCTGCACAGGCTATCAGTCTCCACTCATAGACAAAAGTTTAGAATCCATGTTCCTTCTGGCATTCTTTGGCTACCTGCGCCACTCACTTCACTGCTTCCCATTACCTGTTATCTTGACATGCATCCATGTCTGACAATCCTATTACTTCCTCTGACACTCTCATCTACCACCTCAAATGCAGCAAGACCAATCAGTCCCTGTCAACCTCAGTCCATTTGCTTCTTTCGACTTCGACTAGAATCAAACCCATCTGTGACTATGTTAGCTTTAGATTAGCCAGTCAACCATCCATTCAAAACCCTCTGTTCATCTCAGCAACAGGCAAGGTGGTCACATGCTTCTGGTTTCATGATCACAAATCGCAAATCTTTTCCAGATTCATAATATCCCTTGATCTCTACTCTGGGCATTCCTTTCGCATCAGACCTGTCTCTGCATCTAGGCAGGACAACAACATAAGAAACACCTTGCAATATCGTTCATCTTCATTTCTGGGGGGCAATATTGAAATCCAATGGACATAAGGAGACAGCTCCCCCACCCAGCATCTTGATTGCCCTGCTTCCCTCCTGTCTTCCCACCTCCAGCTGACACCAGACCGTCATTGCAATCCTTCATCCATCCAATCACAACCTTGATTTCTATCCTCACCCCTTCATCCCTTACCTCATACCCTCATCCCTTCATCCCTTACCTCATATCCTCATCCTTTCATCCTTCACCCTCATCCCTTCATACCTTGACCAATTCATTAGAGTGTGTATGTGTGAAGAGTATATGTGTGCATGAATGCTAAAATCCCAGGAAACACTTAACAGATACGTTACAAAACATCTGTCTAACAATGCTGCATGAGGGAAACCATGACACACACACATACACACACAGAATGTAACAACAAATTTATTCACACACACGGACTAGCCTGAGGCAAGGGATCTTCAAGTCCAAGGACCATCTCAGCTTCAGTCATAATTGCTTCTGTTCAGTGTGGGAATCAATGACCTTTATAAAAAAAACACCACCTGTCCTTCTCTCTATCATTCCTTCCTCTCTCTTTCTCTCTTTTTTTTAAAGAAAAAAAATTCACACACAATTTAAGAAGGAGCAAACAGCTTTGACAGTTTTAAAGCGATGTATGGGAGAAGGAAAAGCACAGACGTGCTTTTCATGACTACAGCTGTAAATGCAAGGTCTCAACTGGAATGTTAAAGGCTCAAAGTAATTTGCTTTTCTGACTGGAGCATGCACTTAGAAATATGTTGGGCTTATTTCTTGTGTTTCACATTTTCACAAAATCTGTAATTAAACATGACTAATATTAAGAATGTAGGATGTTATAGGCTTCTATTGGCCCACCCATTTTGGACCTAACGTAAATGTATCCATTCTACCATGGGCGGATTAAAATCACAGTGAGGGAAAGGGTCTCCTTATTTATACAAAGTTCATTCAAAGGGAAAGCTTAACTTAAATGTGTTACAAATGTGCCATTTATCCACTAAAGAGAGTAAGGTAATTAAGATATATATGCATGTTGTAATAGCTTAATGTTTATATGTCAGAATCAAAACTGAAATAAACACTGACAGTGCACTTTTTTTTTTTTTTTACAGTTATTTTGTGATCAATTTTAGTGATTTGGATGAAATGATGTTGAAACTCTCATGGTACAGCTGGCAATAACAGTTCATCATAGGCTACTGTAATATCAAAACAATGTTTGAAAAGTGTATTCCAGCTACAATTTGCCATACAATCTGCCCAATTTATTAGCCTACACATTACCTATAGCACATATTGTAAAACAGCAG
This sequence comes from Holacanthus passer, assembly GCA_025331565.1. NCBI lineage: Eukaryota > Metazoa > Chordata > Actinopteri > Pomacanthidae > Holacanthus > Holacanthus passer. The sequence continues at coordinate 8,249,771 of JAFREQ010000030.1, read as the reverse complement.
TGTGGAGGGAGGAATAAGGCCTGGAGAAAAGAAAACCCTGGCAGTCCGGTTATCTGATGGGCTCATACCAAAGAGTGAAAACCAACATATGCTGCGGTAAGATTACAAGAACAGCTGACACAGGGTGAGCCAGAGAGGGAATAATAATAATAATAATAATAATAATAATAATGATGATGATGATGATGATGATGATGATGATAATAATAATAATAATAATAATAATAATAATAACTATTTGTATTGCACTTTTCAAAACAGAGTTACAAAGTGCTTTACATTAAAAACTATAATAATTAATGGCAAATAAAATACAAAGCATAAAAAATAATATATATATATATGATAAATAAGTAAATAAAAAGAATAAAAACAACAGAACATCAGCTAAGGAAAGCCAAATGATAAAAATGAGTTTTAAGAAGAGATTTAAAAGAAAATAACTAGTTTGCTCGTTTAAGATCCTCAGGCAGGGAGTTCCACAGCTGAAGGGCCCGGACAGCAAAGGCCCTGTCGCCTTTGGTGACAAGTCTTGATTTTGGAACCATTAGTAGACCCCTGTCAGAGGATCTCAAGCTTCGGTCTGGCTTATATGGAGTCAACAATTCACAGATGTAGGCAGGAGCCAGACTGTTCAAGGCTTTGAAAACAAGCAGTAGAATCTTTTCAATTCTAAAACTCACAGGCAGCCAGTGAAGGGCAGAAAAGATAGGTGTAATGTGGTCACTCCTCTTGGTGTGTGTAAAAACCTGGCAGCAGCATTTTGTACTAGCTGCAGTCTTTGAATGTTGCGCCTGCTGATGCCAGAATAAAGTGCATTGCAGTAGTCAGGTCTGGAGGAAATGAAAGCATGTATGACCTTTTCTAAGTCTGCTGGGGAGAGGACTGACCTGATCTTAGTTAGCTGTCTCAGCTGAGCAAAGCAGGGCTGCACTACTTTAATCACCTGAGAATCAGTGGACAGGTCAGAGTCAAAGATAATCCCTAAATTGTGGGCCTCTTTACAAACATTGTTAGATAAGGCACCCAGACTAGAGGAGAGGTTATTAATACTGCTAGAACTGGCTCCACGGAACTGGCTGAGATTCTGGCTCCGCCCCATCAGAAGATGTCTGATTTTGAGTCATTTAATTGCAGGAAGTTTTCGGACATCCAATTTCTGATTTTGGCAAGGCAGGACAAAATGCAAGAAATGTCTGTGGAGCCAGGCTTTATAGGAAAATATAACTGCTTGTCGTCTGCATAAAAGTGCAAATCATTATCAAAGCGGCGCAACATTTTCAGCAGGGGTAGCATGTAAATAGTAAATAAAAGAGAGCCCAAAATAGACCCCTGAGGGACCCCACAAAAAGAGCAGCACAAGAGGAGGAGGCATCTCCAAGACTGACAGAAAAGGACCTGTTTGTCAAATAAGAGACAAACCATTTAAGCCACATCACTGATGCCAACATGATTCTTAAGACCGTTGTTTAAGATATTATGGTCCACTGTATAAAAGGCTGAGCTGAGGTCACGGAGAATTAAAATAGAATACAAGGCAGTGTCGGCCGTAAGCAGTAAGTCATTGGTGACCTTGACCAGAGCAGTCTCATTGCTATGTAGGGCGTGGAAACCAGACTGAAATTTCTCAAAAAATTTGATTGGTATTCATAAAAGAAATAAGCTGTGAAGAGACTTTTTTTTTCTAAAATCTTTGATAAAAAAGGCAGCTTGGAGATGGGTCTGAAATTGCTTAAAATAGAGGGGTCTAGTGAGGGCTTCTTTAAAAGGGAGAAAACAGTTGCATGTTTAAAAGACGAGGGGAAGATTCCCGTGGACAGGGAGTAGTTAATAATGGCTAAAATGTCCAGTCCAACCTTCTGAAGTACAGCTTTTAAAAACCAAGTGGGAACACAGTCCAAGGGGCAGGTGGATGATCTTGCAAGAGCAACAGTGCATTCCAGGGTTGACAAAGAAATCTCATCAAAGTAGTCAAGAGTAGAAGGAGGAGGAGGGTAGGAGTCCATATCTAGTTCTGTATGATCAACATCAATGTTCTGTCAAATCTCTTTATTGTAGAAATAAGTTCAATAGAAATAAGAAATTCCTTGCAGTGCTCTGGTGTGAATTCAACAGGCTGGCTAGGTCACAGAATTAATGGTCTTAAAAAGGATTCTAAGATTGCGCCCCCCTCCAGTGATGAGGTCAGAAAAGTATGTATTTCTTGCTTTTTTGACGGAATGCTGATAGACAAACATCAAGTCTTTAAGAGAGGCAAGGGAGTCAGTGAATATATCCTTTTTCCATTTCCGTTCTGCCTTCCTGCATTGTCTCTTTAAGTTCCTTAAATGTTTGTTAAACCAAGGGAGAGCAGAATGTTTCGATTTTTTAAATCTAATCGGAGTTATAGAGTCTAAAATGTTCGTGCAGGTGGTGTTAAAAACACTGGCACATTCATCTACAGGGAGGCCAGCTCAGTGACCTGTATTAGAAGTTGTATTTGTGACAGCAAAAGCTTCACAAAAACGAGGAATGGAGAGTGAATTTAGGGGGCAGGAGCAAATTTGGGTGGGGGGTTTGGGCTCAGTAGAAGGGAGAGGAACCTGGAAGAGCACTGCTTTGTGATCAGAGACAGCAAAATCAACCAAGTTCACATCATCCACACAGAAACCATGAGACAGCACAAGGTCAAGTGCATGCCCTTTGTCATGGCTTGGCTGCTTCACAAGTTGGGTGAGGTTGAAAGTATCTAAAACTTTGATAAAATCAGAAGTAAAAGAGGAGGAGGGGCAACACACATGAATATTAAAATCACCAAGATTAAGAACTCTGTCATAATGTGCCATAATGGTTGATAAAAGGTCAGAAAATTCCTGAATAAGACCAGAGCTGAGTGTGGGGGGATGGTACATTAAAACACATAAAATGGGAAACTTATTTTTTAAAATAAAAACTAAGACTCTCAAAGGTGGAGAAGCAGCCGAGTGAGACAGGGAACAGCTAAATGAAGGGGAATGAAGCTGGACAGAGAGATGAGGTAGGATCAACTATGAACAAATCAGGGTAAGCAGCAATAAAAGTCTAATATACCAACCTGTGCCATGCTAACCCTTAAGACTAATGTGTGCACATAAATTCACAGCATTTAAAAATGTGTATGTCTGTGTGTGTGTGTACTTGTGTGTGTGAGCAAGAGAGAGACAGAGAGAAAAATGTGTGTGTGGTCTTACCTATGCAGTAACAGAGCAGGACAGAGAGCAGTACAGACAGTCCTACTGCACTAAGGGCTGTACACCTGAGAAAAAAACAAACACAAACTGATTTTTGTTGTGTTGCTGTCATCTTCTTCAGTATTGGTGAACATTATAGGTTTATTGTTACAATCTCACAATTGTTCATAATTTTTAATATGGTCAACTTCCATAATACACTCTTTTTGCTAATGATTATAATGTCTACATGACCACCTTTTTTTAATGAATAATTTTATCATTAATATTTTGAATGCTACTTAAGTTTTAGAATTCTCCTGTGCAGAATGAAGCAAACAAAAATTAGTAGTAGCAAAATTAGTGTAGCTAAATGCCATTTCTCTGTCAAGTTCTGACCATTCTCACCTGTTCCTACCAGTAGTCACTGAAAATACTGAAACCTGAGAACCAAGCCTCATCCCATGATGCACTCCAGCAATATGGCAAATCTACACAGTAACTGTGGTCTGCATAATTACAAATTTAATGTGCTAATATTTGAGTTGGAGTCGTGGTCACCAACAAGTCTTTCTGGTTGGATGAAATTTCCAAACATAATATTTCATGTAACATTGTCCAAAAATGCTGTTAGACAGGATTAATAAGATAATGTTATACACACTATTATTATCAGGCATAAAACCAAATGTTCTGTAAATAAAATAACAATACAATAGTCAACTACTCTCTTGCTGCTGTAGGAATTGTTTATTTCTTTAAGGTCATTTTTGAAGTTTTAAGCCCATCTGATGTGACACACAGCAGAAATCTCTGGATTATCTTGTCAGCAAGATAGCAGGTCTCACATCCACTTAGATGGCAGCTGACTTGCAACTGACTGCTGCTTTTGTGGCTCCAGTTACTGCCAAGTTTTAGTCAACCGTTGAATAAATTAAACCTAAAAACTAATCTGTTTGATGTCTCATGTCCATGTAACCTGTGCATGCAACACAGCAAAGTCCATGGTGTTAATGGTGCTTAAAGTGGTTCCATGTAATAATTCCAATTAGCACTTGATTTCCCCAAACTAAGCTAATTTTCCTTCCAATGTTGTAGCAAGGCTGTATATTTGCTGCCAGAGAAGAGAAATATAGTCAATGTTCATCTCTCCCTCTTCACTGGAGAGTTGGCCCAGACTGTTAGGCTAGTTAGCAGACGGCCAGTTATGAGCCAGGATAAAGAAAGGTAATTAGCCTAACAACATAGTTCTCCCAACCACGGTTCGGACCAGTAGGTCTAGCAAGGTAACACACTGATTGGGAGCGACATACCAAATCTTTGTTGTGTATCAACTGCTTGGTTGCCGACTGACTTTGAGGATCTGATTCCAACAGTACATTACGAAAGTTGTTTATGTGCCCCCCCTGTATATACATATACAATCTGTCATTGTCTTTGAGCAATGTTAGCCCTTGTCATGGGCAAGCTATAGAGACACAAAATACTGTGAAAAAATATAATCTAAGATTTTTATGTTCTGCCCACACCAGAATACTACAACTCATGATGAGTGTCCCTCTAAAGGCTGACATCAACGCCAATATGTTTTTGTTGGACTGAAACTGTCAACAGCTGAGATTTAGTTACATTGTTCAGTATTTAGTATTCAGTATATAGTAAGACATCGTGCATGTTTTTATTTTGCAAGAAAAAGTCTCAAAAACAGAGTTTAGACTTTAAATCTCAAACCTAACTAGCTTAAATACTGGTTTTGTATGTGATTCTATATGCTTTAGAACCCTGGAAATAAGACTAACTTCTCACTAAATTACAACTGATTGGGTGGAGGTCTCATTTTCTGAAAGTAAAGTCCACCAGTAGCTCACCTGGTAGAGTGTACCATGTACTAAGGCTGAGTCCTTACCACAGTGGCCCAGGTTTGCCTGGGCCCCGAAAAAAAGGGGAAATAATGGAATGTTGTATGGAAAAGGAAGCTATAGACAGGAAGACTAAAAAGAATGATATACTATATACTGTATCTAAATGTCATCTGTAAAGAAATGCATGTATATGTGTGCATTCACACTGCCACACACACTATGTAGGTACAGTACATCATATACAGTATTCTGATAATGTACAAAGCTGGCTGAAAAGACTGGACTGAATTCTGCTTCTTTTTGTGCACAGTTCTGAAAGAATTCTTTACAGAGACTGGGAGAGAACCACTAGAACCACTAACCTCAGAGAACTGCTTATCTGCTGACAAGTATCTGGAAAGCTCATTCGAATAACATAGAATTATACACAGAACTTTTACACTGGGAAATGACCTATTTGGTGTGGTTGGTAATGCAGCAAGTTTATCAACGACACAGTCAAAGAAGAGCGTTCTGTTTAGTTTGCTGTGACATGTGTAAGTATGTAATTCAAGCTACACAGTGGAGCCTGGGGCATATACCCAGGCAGCCAAAATGTAGCTTGTTGGATTGACAAAGTCATACCAGACTCCTTGTGAATGATGTCCTAGAATCATCCTTAGTAGACTTGGGTGATTGTGGGTACTCACGCTGAGTCAAACCCAAAGAGCTGAACCATAGCCTGAAAACTTTGTCAGAACTGGCATCATTTTATTTAACTTCAACTCCTTTTTGTGAATGGAATAAAGGACACTGTACCAGCCGTTGTCACAAATTCACTGTTTAATTTTTGCCATCAGTGAAAAACAAACCAAAATGAACCATTGTGTGTGTGTGTGTGTGTGTGTATGTGTGTGTATATATATATATATATATATGGCAAAAATTAAACAGTGAACAACAGGACAACAGGTTTCTTTCTGCTTATTCTATCTTACCTCCAGGAGCAGTACTTGGAGGATTTCTTGAATTTGAAGGCAGAGCGGGACAAGGTATTCCTCGGCAATGGCCTGGTGGGTGGGGAGTACACTGAGCCTGTTGCCATCGTGTAGCCAGGAGTTGCCGTGGAGAAGAGGGGGGTGGTGCCTGTACCTGTCTTAAAGAGGAAGTGCCTGTAGGGCAAGAGAAGAAAAAGAGACAGAAATTAGTTGTGGTACATTAGTATGGGACACTGGCTTTACATACACAAAAAGTTAACTGTAGTATGCAATTGCAGTACACAGGTAGCTGTGTGAATGTTGATAACTAGCCTACCTGCAAGTGGCACAAGGTTATGCCAGTACACTACACATCATATTTACTTTTGCCAATCCTGACTCATGTTTAATAATGATCCATCTTAGACATTAACAGTGTTTTTATGTGATCATTTCCAGAAACACAAATTTCCCACAATAGCACTTCTATCAAGTCCATATGAATGGCTGTTAAGTGTCTGGTAATAAAGAGGATAATGGTCATTTTAAAATGACTTGACTAATGTAACTGTCTGTAAACCATGTTGGTTGCTAGATCTCAACACTTTGGACTTTGGTGAATAAAATCTTATTATGCCAGAGAACCAGAAACAATGCCAAAAGCAATCCAAAAAGAGGTATCTGTGTCTCTAATTTGGCAATTTATACCCTGAAAATAACCTGCACTATGACATGTTAATGAGGTCATAAGCCCTGAGTTTTTAGGCTCAGCTTTGTTTTTTGTTCATCTCAGCCCCTGTTTCAGCCTTAGTAGCCTTAGCCATGCCACCCCAAGCTAAGCTGTGATGACATCTGCTGTTCCTCAATAAAAACAGGTCTAATTAACAAACATATTTTGTACTATTCGGTCAGCAGATCGGTTATGAATGTCCCAGGGAGGAATAGCACAAACAGTAACAGCCACGGTGAGCTGAAATGGGCTGGACATTAGCCACACCATGACACTTCATATGCACCAGTGTTTTGTCTTTGAGTTGACCACAATGGCTGTGACTCTCATAGTCTCTCATAAAATATAGGAATATAGAGAACTGACACAGGACTTTATGGACTGGTGCAAGCGGAACCGCCTCCAGATTAACACGGGGAAAACCAAAGAACTGGTGGTGGATTTCCGCAGGCGCATTCACTCCCCTCCAACACCAGTGAACATCCAGGGAATGGACATTGAGATGGTGACATCTTACAAGTACCTGGGTGTTCACCTCAACAACAAACTGGACTGGACTCATAACACTGCTGCACTTTACAGGAAGGGCCAGAGCAGGCTCTATCTGCTCAGGAGACTGAGGTCTTTTGGAGTGCAAGGGGCGCTCCTGAAGCCCTTCTACGACTCTGTTGTGGCATCAGCCATTTTTTATGGAGTAACTTGCTGGGGCAGCAGCATTTCAGCTGCGGACAGGAATAAACTGGACAAATTGATCAAGAAGGCCAGCTCTGCACTGGGTTGCCCCCTTGACCCAGTGGTGGGAGAGAGGAGGATGATGGCTAAGCTGTCATCCATGTTGGAGAATGACTCTCACCCCCTGCAGGACACTTTAACAGCTCTGGTGAGCGCCTTCAGCGATAGACTGCTTCACCCAAAGTGTGTGAAGGAGCGATATCGCAGGTCTTTTCTTCCTGCAGCTGTCAGACTGTACAACCAGCACTGCTCCCAATAGACTATACACTACCATGCCTGGACATCTGTGCCATACTCTTCTCTCATGTCTGTGTATTTATGCCAGATTTCATTTGCTGTGCAATATTCCGTTACATTCAAGTGCAATATTTCATATTTGATATATTAAGATCTGTTCATTCCATTAATTTTCAAGTGCAATATTTCATATTTGATATTTAATATCGGTTCATTCTATTTAATGCAGGTGCAATATTCATATTTGATATGTAATATCAGTTTCATTCCTGTAAACTAGCAATAATTGTAGCAACAATTCATGTTGTAAATTTGGTAATTTTGTTTAATTTGTTAAAATTGTAAATACCTTTTCAACTTGTGTATACTTTTTTTTTTTTACTATTTAACTGTCTATCTCTTTGCTGCTGTACAGTGTAAATTTCCCCACTGTGGGACAAATAAAGGTTTATCTTATCTTATCTTATCTTAAAACTGTTCACCAGTATGAGTCTCAAAGTGTTCTCATACTGGCATACTGTATATGTGTGCACAGTGTGACTGAGCTTTATTATGTTCATTAACTTGATTAATGAGGCCTTACTTGTCTCATCCTATCTCAAACACAACCACGTTCTGCTACCAGTCCTGAAACAATTCATTATTCATAACCGAGCCACAACTAATTCTTGTGAAATGTAATGTACTACTACAAGGAAATACAACAATATTTGTCAGGAATGACTGAAATTGTGCAGATTAGTATTTGGACGATTGCTTTAACCACATAAGAAAGCAAGTTTCCAGTTACTGACTTATATTAAGAAAACTCAGGTTATCAAGAAAGTGATTGTAGTGATTATGAGATATTTCTTGAGCAAGTCTTCATCAGGGAGGGAAATGCTGATGAATATAAGTAACAAAAAATATACAAGCAATTACTTAGAACATGTAGGTCTACTAGAAGTTAGACCAGAAACAAATGATAGATGTTGTTTTAGAAAAGCATACTAATCATCTCTCAATTTAGTTTATCTGTTTAACTGCTTCCTGGTGTCACCAAAACAAGAACTTCTGAGGGAAAATCACTGGCACATGCATGCACGGCTGCAGTACTTACCAAGGTCACAATGTCTAATTAATGAGACAACCCTGGCTAACAAGCATCTGTAATTACAATCAGACTGCTCTCGAACAAGGCAGTGTGATTAACAATTAGAACCTATTATAACAAGGGCCCTTCAATTAATACCTGCCTTTAGGCAAGATGAGAAGAGCAAGATAGAAGAAGACAGAAAAAAGAGAGCAGGAGTTAAAGCGAGAGAATATGTAGAGAAGGAGATGGGTAACAGAACTACAGAGAGAAAAAGACACTCAGCATTACTGTGTTTTGTATTGGAATTCAAGCTGTTACTGCACATTCATATTTTAAGCATTGAATCAATAGCAGGAGATGTACTCAGTCACACAAACAAACAACAACCTGAGACCACAAAAGTAGATGCTATATTTCAGAGGTGCAAAATCATGGCAGAATGTATGGCAACATTAGATCATTAGTTCAAACAAGTACAAACATATTCAACATCTACATAAATGAAAAAGGTCAATAACTGCACTATTTCTGAATGTACTCCTTTGACCTTGTTAGATTTTGACTTTGGTAGCTAATAGAAAACCTGTTTTTTAGTCTACCAATTTCAATCAATCTGATATGAGCTTTTGGTATATAATGTGATGATCACCAGTTCAGGGTCAGATAAAGCCATTAGTTTTCAATATAACTTGAGCACTGTAAATGAGTAAAATACTCAAGTGGCTCAAGAGGCTTGCTCCTCAGGGTCCACAGCAATCTTTCCTATCTGCTAGTTAATGCCATTTACCTGTGTCCCTGGTGCCCTCTGGTGTAAGACAGTTGTTGACTGAATGGTTGGAGTTAACAACTAGCCACACTCTGGGAATCTATTCGACTGGCATTAACATGCAGGTGCTCAGGTGCTCAGAGTACAATCATATAGTGCTTGACCACATTCAACTGCAGGTGTAAATGCACCTAAGAGGGTCTGCTGCTGCTGCTCGTGTTGGCAAGTGTCACCATGTATTAACTGCTGGTCTTGGAGACACAAATACTGTGGAGACGGCAAAACAAGTTTACATAATAAGAAATATAAACTTGGTTCACACTCTGTGTGTAGTTCCTTGCCTAATATGCCATTTATGTTCATTTGTTTCCTATGTTTACACATGTGGTGTTGTTGTCTGCTGTCATTTTTATTTTGTTTTCATTGTTTGTTGTTATTATTGGACTTTTTGATGGAGCAGAGGCATGTGATGGTGGGTGGCTTTTATTTTCCATTTATAAGAACAAACTGAAGGTTTGTTGAAATGACTACAAATACTTGGGAGGTATATTTGTTGGTGCTGGGAGCTGTGCTGTTTCTTGTTTTTGTTTGTGTGTGTGTGTGTGTGTGTGTGTGTGTGCATGGGTAAATTTTCATGCCTGACCCCTCATTATTTATCACCATATTAAACTGCCTCATGTCTCTGTGGATTGTGAAAGTGAAAAATTGTTACATTTTATTATGCTTTTATTCAGTGTAACAAGATGGTCAGATGGTGATGGAGATTAAATGAATATTAAAACATTTAAAATTTTGTATTTTTCTGATTTAATTTTAGTAAGTTTATATTGAAAGAAAATTGCAACAGTGTCAACTTTGATAAAGACTGAAAAAAATAAATGTATGAGAAGTGCAGCCTTATTTTTCTCAGCAGCACTTAGTCCTTACAAGTTTTAGATTTATTTTGCATGAAACTAAAAACCTTTTGGCAGTAATTCAGCAATCAGCAGCTTTAATCAAATAATATTTGTCCTGGTATTTCTGTCTTCCCCATTGCAAGTTATAGTCATATCAATCGAGCCGTCTGCTGAATGTGAACTGGAGACAGTGCTCCTTGTGGAATTATAGACAGGAGGTTTACACAATGCTGCTGCACTGGGACACATACCAGGACTGCAGTGGTATATCTATCTATGCAATCACAGCAGACAGACAGAACAGGGATAATCAAGTGTAAAGTGTGACTATGTGCTTAACTGAGAATAGCATGGTATCAACCATAACTAATCTTGTAGTCCAATGATAATAATAGTCCCTCAAATGCAACCAGCATTTACATTACATTAATACTATTGACTCTGGCCCTTTAAAGTATTTTTCACAATGAGAGCAGCACAGGGAGGCTGAGGTTGCCACCTTAGAATTACCTTGCTGTGTGTGTGTTTAAGTGTGACAAAGAGTAACAAAAGCAAAAACACTGACATGTTAGGGATCGTCAGGAAGAAAATGACTGTAACTAATGTATGGATATGTCTGTGAAGGTTCTCAGTCATCCAGGTCATGGTATTCAAGTAAGGGTTGAATCAAAGGCAACTGGACTTGGTTGCAGATTCTTGAAGAAGCTTCTAGGATGACAAGTGAAACGTCTTCAAGAATCTACAAGAAGTCCAGGTGCCTTTGCTTCTACTCTTACTTGAATAATGTGTGGATAGTAGATGTTCTATATACTGTAGCTGGCATGTATTATACTGCCACAATAGCCAAAGAACAACAGCTTTCCCACACACAAGAATGATGTACAGACAAACACTCTCTACAGTCTGTGGGATGAAAGGATCATTTTAATTTATATCAAACAAAACATAACAAAGCCAATAAAAGCAAAATTTGATTGATGAAACAGACAAACAAACAAAACAAACAAAAAGGAAAAGTTGCCATGGTAATGTTGGGAAGGTCAGAGAAGAAAAAGCCTGAACTGAATGGGTATGAATGAGTAAATGTATTTTTTTAAAATAATTTAAAAAAGGCCACAAATAAATTAATTAATTTAATAATCCTTTTTTAAAAAGTTGTTGTTGAATGTACTTATTGTGTTTTTTTTATTGCCAAGCACATTTGTGCAACCAAATAGTGTTCTTTTTTGATCTTAATACTGTTACAATAAATTTGTGCTTTATGATTGTGGCATACATTTTTTTTTAAATAATTAGCTTTGCTCTTAGGTTTATATTAAGATATCAGACATCAGAGTGAGGACCATGATTGTCATATCCTATTTTCATAGTATATCTTTATTTCAATTGTGTCAATGAAGGGATTAGAATCTCTAAAGAATGACACATCTCTCCTGGCTACCCAATAAATACCCATGACACACTCTTTACTTTCTCTCTCTATAATATCTGCTCCAGCTACAAATACACAATTCAACCGAAAGTGGAGCTTAAATTAATTAAAATCTTGGTCAGTGTTTCAGTATTTAATTTACCCCATTGAAAGCAAATCATTTTGAATAAAAAGTCTGGACTGTACAATTTCTCAATCCCCTTAGAAAAATGTGCTGAACACACATCTTTTGTTTGTTGTCTTTAGAGAAGAAACAAGCCAGCAATTAACATTACCTGACAGCACCTGTTCTGATCATGGTTACTCACAGCATTGCACAGGTACTCTGCCTCATGAAGAGCTGCCATTAGTTACCATGATGATCTAGTTCACTAGAGGGTGAATTATCAAAAGACCGTGTTAAAGCAATCCTTGGCTCACTAACCCACCAGTCTCAGCGGTATTCAGGTTTAGGCAGCTCTCATGAAAAGGAAAGTCAGATTTGGGATGTTTAGGGTTTTTTCTATTTGTCTAGTTTGAATCATGCATGGACAGGTACATGGTCCTCTTGTGAAGTAACTGACAAGTATAAATCAGCAATGAATCAAAGAGGAAAATGTTGATGTGTACAAGGTAGTGTGCAGTTTAAGTCATGACATGGAGCCATTTATCACACATTACACATGCATGCATATCACTCATGCAGTGTCAGCAGTAAATATACAATCATTCAACACACATAAGAAGAGCAATATGAACAAAGGGATAAAACAGAGGAGAGAGTGAGGCAGAAGTGAAAGGAAAGGCAGGTAAAGACAGGTAGGGGAGAGAAAAGAGAAAAAGGGAAGAAGAGCAAGGAGAGAAGAATAAGAGAAACTGGAAAAAAAGGAGCAGAAGAGAAATGGGAGAGAGGGATGAAAAAAGGAGCTAAAAAGAGACTAAGCTTATAGAGGAGAGAAAGATGTAAATGACTATCTGTCAATATTGTGAATGTATTTGGCATTCAATCTGGAGAAGCTTCTGTATCACAGTTTTCTGTAATACAGAAGCGTGTGTGTGAGTGTGTGTGTGTGTGTGTGTGTGTGTGTGTGTGTATGAGCATGATGACACATGTTGATATTATTCTAAGCACTTCAAGGCTTATTCTCTAAGCTGTAAATATCTGTGAGAAAACTGCATTTGTAAGTCCACTCACAAACAGAGACACATATGCCTAGAGCCAGGGTTAAAAGAGCGACAGCGATAACAAGAGAGACACAGTTGTGATATCATGTAGTGTGTGTTTATTTTGTGTGTCTGTGTCTTTTTTTGCATGTGAAAGAGGGTCAGAGAGAACAGTACATGAATCAAAGTGGCAGTTTTCTGCAAAGATTAACTATAGGGTCTTTATAAAACCACGGCTATTTGACACACAGAGACACACAGTGACACACCGCACACACACCACACACACACACACACACAGACACACACACACACAGAGTCTATCTGATACCATGTCAGCTGATATGGCATATGACATATTTACTCTAAATTTGATCAGTGTTACATGGGTTGTGTATAGGACAGACTTTCTTCTAATAACTCTTTGCATCACCTTTTGATTTTTAAACTTTGACTTTATGATGTTGCTTGCATGCTTTGACCTTTTGATATTAAGAGGGTGGACGGATAAAGCTTTGGAACTGTCTCAGGGAAAACATTTTCTTTCTTTAAAAAGTGAAATATTCCAATAGAGGACAGAGAGATACTGACTGAAGAGTTGACTGTGAAACTTGAGCTGCTGATGAAATGTTGGTGTCTGCTCTTTTCAAAGTAATCTGCCGTTTGTACTTGACAGATTGACACAGGTTTGAACTTGGTGTTTTAGGCCAAATTGCTGATGAAACTTGACTGAGAAGAGGCATAATAATGCTGGAATGAAAAGTGAATGATCTTGAAAACACACTGGAAGTAACATTCCATTGGTCAGTGCAGAGCAATAGACTATCATCTGCCTGTGTGTCAGCCATTACAACTGCAGGGCAGTCACCTTGAAAAAGACCATTCGACCCCAACACAAACTTCACGCTTATGAAAACACTCTCCTACCAGAGGTATTTAATAATCCTGACAGTCTAAATTAGATTAGATCTTTGCTAATTCCACATTTTGTCCTCTTTATGAACACAGTTCTAGGGTCAGCGCACATTACAGGGTTAGCCCTGAAATCTTTGGCTGAGTCTGGGGTCACGCTTTGATTGATAAATATTGCAAAATCAATAAGTGCTAACTAAATTTACTGTTTAAATTACTGTCTCGCAGTTGTGTGTCTCAGTTCCTGAGAAATCACGTTCATGAGAATGGACTGAACTGACCTCCAGCCACTGCTGTTGCTGGCCTGAAGGCATAAAAACAGTTTTTGTCTCCTTTAATTTATATGAATCAAATATAAACATGACTATGTTTTAAAGTTTGTTTAAGGCATTCATCTCAGCCTGATCATCTGAGTAAAAATTCCAAATCTTATGTCAAACATAAGAAACACAAGGAACTCCTCCATCTAGTTGTGAACAAATATGCCAGACGCTGTGTATCTAATTTAAGAGCTCATCAATAAACAATCAGTTATTTGAAATCTGTCAGCAGGCTCATGTGGACACATAATGCACGCACACACAAAACACATAGTCAGCTTTAATACCATGGTGAAGTTACCATTTGAAGTGAACACTTTAAAGCTTTTTCAACTTAATTTTGAGTAAATGTAGATATTCTGTGTTGTGTTTACTTTACTTGCCTGACTGTCAGAACATGAAAGCTGGCTATTGGAAACTCTCCCTGCCTATGCTCCACTGACAGCTGTTAGCCGTCATCCTTCTGTATCATCAGGTATTACAGAGCCAATGTGGTCATAAAGTAGTCTACTTCATTTGTATCCAAATTAAACAAGAAAATACATTGTTTGTCCATGCTGTCCAGAACTACATATATAAACAATATAAGGTTTAAGCACAGAAACCACTTGGTTAGGGTTAGGAAAAGCTCATGGTTTAGGCAAAACATTCTGGTTTTGGGTTAAAATTACCAATAACCACTTGGCTAAGGTTTGGGGATGATCGTGGTCACCATTAAAAAGAAAGCAACATCAACTGCCATAAAAAAAAGGGCCAAACAATGGTCTCCCATGTTAAAGTCTGACACTTTGGTGACCCATCCATCCACCGCGACCTCCTTCATTTGTGGAGTCATGATACCTACAGCTAGAGGATGTTGTCACTTGAACATAAACAAAAGTTGATTTTTGGGCATTTGCTGTTTTTTTTAAGGACAATTTTAAGATCTTACCATTGTTCAGTGTGATTACAGCATAATCTAGTTATTATGATGTATAACTTCAGTGGAATATTTACAGTTAGAAAGAAAAAGAGAAAAAGGAAGAAAGAGAGAAAGAAGTGAAAAAAAGAAGTGGTGTGAAGGACAGTCAACCCACCAACCACTAGATGTTGAATTTATTTGCCTGCAGGCCAGAGCGGGAGTGCTGACTGCAGCGTCCAGCCGAGGATGGATGTGTTTGATTTGCCATGCAGGGAGCGCCTCCAGGTCACACAGCATTTATTTTTCAGCTCCACCCCGTAAGCTGATATTTTTTTCATTGTCTCCTGAAGGCCTTGCAAGTTGTTTCATCTTCAAGTCTGTCTGAATGTGGGTGCGTGTGTGAGAGAAACATACTATTTCTTACATACACCTTCATATATAACACACTCACATACTGTACGGTCTGTATTTTCAGTGAGGGTGGGCTCAGTTTTTAAGAAAGTGTGTGTGTGTGTGTGTGTGTGTGTGTGTGTGTGTGTGTGTGTGTGTGTGTACGTATTTGCCTTTCATATGAATATAAAGCTGAGCCAAGGGCATGGCTTGGCTCTATCAAAGGTCCAAACATTCTCCAACACACACATGCAGCCAAAATGTTGGGGGTTATAAAGATCCTCGAGACAGACATTTCCCCCTCTATCAATCTATCAAAATCCCCTTTTTCTCTCTGGGAATGAGAGAAAAGAGAGCAAGACAGAGAAGGAAAAAAATGAGGATTTGGCTATATATTGTCTGGTGGTAAAGGTCAAGTTTAAAGTTACCCTCATAAATTGTGTGTGTATGTGTGTGTGTGCACATATGAGTGTGTGTATCTGTGTGTGTGTGTGTGAGTGTGTATCTGTATGAGGACAACTTGGGGGCAATAGGCCTTTATACTGTTGCAAGTGTGATGTTACAGTCTGGCGGAGAGAACAGTGATTTTCAGAATATCAGAAAACTGCATGCATTTTCAACAAAGACTGAAAGAGAGAGCTACAAATCATTCGGTGAATAGGGATTCAAGGCTCTAATTATCCAATAAAACTGGTGTCACAGCTGAAAAGAAAAATGCACTGACTTCAGAATGCTCTCCAGAGCTTTGATAGGCCAACTGCAATAACTTTGAAATTAAATAGGTCCGGGAAACTAAGAGATAAAGGGCTTCTCCAAAGAAGCTGATTCAGTGTATATTTGGATTCACAGTCAGCCTAAACAGATCAGAACCAAATACATTGATAAAAGTCTTCAGAGTTTGGCTTGATATTCCTTTACACATCCTTGCAGCAAAGTTAAGCAGCTTAGAAGCTTGACGACATTTCACTTCTCATCTAAGACGCTTCTTCAGTTCTGTTCAGAACTCAGGACTGAGAAGTGAAACATCTTCAAGCATCTACAATAGCATCCAGTTGCCATTAATTCAACCCCTTTTTGAATCCCTCACAACATCAAAACATTTGGGGTGTAAGTCCATTTCACTTTCTCACACAGCCAAGCTCAATTCAGTACCCTTTCCTTGTTTTATTAAGTCAAGCTCTTTGATGAATAAATAGTAGGGTACACACAGTCCTTTTACTATTAATTAATCATGGGTTTTTTGAGGACAGTGAACTGTTATCTATCATAATACATCTCACTGAATTACCTTGCACAGTGACACAATGGGTTGACACATGAAATGAGATTCAGCATTTGAATACATAACACCATAGCAATCACTGATTGTTGCAGATTATCAATTAAATCAAAACTTCTGTCTGATCATAATACTTCTCCACAGAAATGTATTTCAACAAATTTGAAATACTTTAATAGGCCCTTAAAACTTGAATAAATGCACTTTTGACCACATTTTCTAAATTCTTGGTAGATTTTCATTTTGCTTGAATGGAAAAGACTTTGATCAGGATTGGCCTTACTGCTTATCACATCTCATTATTAAAACTTAGGAGTAAAACTACTGCATTTACTAGATAATGTCTTCACAGATGAGCCACACAAGTCACATACTTTCATCACCACTGTCACCATTAACAGTAATACTGACACTGGTAGCTACAGCAGTGGCTTTTCAATATCAAGTTAAGTCCTAGTAAGTAGAAATTACTGAAGAAAAAAGTCAAATGAATATTAGTGAGTGTGAGGTAAAGTCAGTTTACCTTGTTTCCAGAGGCACATTGCTACCTAGCACCCAGCTGTCTTGCAGCGGGACACTCTCGGGTGGCGTGGTCTGCAGCTCGGCTGGTGATTGGCCGGCCACAGGGGCCGGGCTTCCAGTGGGAGGGGTAAGCTGCCGCGTTGAATTCAGGGATTGGCCAGCGTGGTGCGTGGAGCCCAGGGATTGGTTAAGAGCCGTAATTGAAGGCTGTTGGCGATGAGGGGGAGGTACTGGAGGCAGAGTGGCGCCGTGGTGATTCGATGGTTGCTCTGTCAACAACAGAACAGAAGCAAATGTCATAAGTTCACATAAACTGGTTGATTTTCCAACTGTGACTTTGTTTTGGCTTTTCGTACTGCATTAACAATGGTCTAGCTGAGTGAAATTTTAAATAACAAAAAGCAAGAGTCCATTTATGTAACATCAGAATTTTAGGAGGAAATATCTTTATGGATGTTTTGAGGTTTCTTTGGATTTTTATAAACTAAAACTATTGGCTTTCATTTTGTACAAATAATATCCATCAGTTGGCGCGGTGGGAGGAAAGAATATTGTAAAAGAAAATTGTTTAATTTCATCAAACACAGACAGCAGGGATGCTGGGAGTGTTTTTTTGTGTATTCATTTGAATGCCAGGATAACCTATATCTAGTTGTTATTAACAACAATTTACTGCAATTTGAGAAAGTTTTATACTACAATGGACAACTTGAACACCAATATATAAGATGTCAAAGCAGCCACAGTAACAACACAGTCAAAAACACAGAACTAATGCATGAGAACTGCAAGGAGATGAGGAGGGAGAAATGATGCTTGTACATGGGCAAGAGATGTGATCTACCACCAGTTAGTTCATCGTAGTTTATAAAAAAGCAGGGCAGCGAGGATACGGATACAGTGAGGATCACTCAGGAAACAAGCACATATAGTGTGGATCTGTCGTTGTGCATTCAACCCACATTGAACCTGTTCATATGAAACAGCTGTCAATTTGTCACTGATGAACTCCAGTTAACAACGTAGCTCACACACTTCACTGATAAACTACAGAATTGTAGAGTAAAATTAGATTTCATGATCAAAGAAATGTTTTGTATCAGGTCTACACTTCTATCCATATTCCCTCCCTTTCCCATCCATCTCTCTTGCTCCATAAAATCTCTCTGTTGCTCTCTCTCTCTCTCTCTCTCTCTGTTTCTCTGTACTCAGAATACAGTGCGTTTAAACATTGTTAAACTGATAATCTTAGAGCAACCTCTATTTGCAGATCTATTTTAGAATAAAGAGCTTTAACCAAATTACAGTGGGATACTAGTGCATAAATTGCCAAAAGTGTCAGTGTACAGTGGCAGTAATCTCAGTTACTCTGTTAGTCATGTACTCTAGCTGTAGCTGACTGCATTGAACTCTCTCCAGAACTCTGACAGGATGATCAGTCCCCTTAAAGTATTTTGTTAATTTGATTGAATGGGGCACTTGAAAAACATCCTTTCAAACACCTCAATGTGTTTGTGCACTGGAGAAAAGCTCCAACCTGCTGCGAGTCACAAGGAATCTAATTTACAATCTCCTTCAACCACAAATGCATGTGTCCATTATTTTCCACTTTTGGCTCATATTTTGTCATTCAATCAAAGGCAAACACAGGGTCTCATCTGTAGCAAAAACATAACTGTCAGCACTTCAATGTTATGATTATGCTTGAGTGTTTGTTCTAAAACTGACTAAAGGTCTGACTCCAAACTTTTGTGTTTTTTCCTCTAGATACCAGCTAAATTTGAATGAGCAATGTTTATGCAGTTCACACACATCATCACCTTGTCCCTTCATTTCCTCAGTTAAGGAATCCCAGTTAAGTCCTGAGATGCCATTCCCTGGAGCAAACAACAACTGCCACAGCCAGGTGTTAAGTAGCAGGTATTTCTTGCTCCTGTCAGTGTTGGATGAGTTTTAAATAAAATGGAAAAGAGGAAATTCAATGAAAATCATACAATTTGTACGCTTTAAACATCATCTGAGACAAACGTAAAAAGAAATGCTTGAAGCTGTCAAATTCAGCATTCACTGACTGCAGGCTTCAATGTTAAATACTATGGAAGTTTCCTTGTGCTGTTTGAGCTGGTCAAGGCTGGTGAGAACTGTAAACCAACACTGCGCTCTGCTCAGCCAGAATACTGATCAATGATTGGCCTTTATAAAACCCAGCTTTGTTATTGTAAAAACATTTGCTCAAACTTGACCTGGCTTCAACTTTTCCGTGCTTTTCCCAATGCTTTTTGGCTCCTTTTCTGTCTTCAGGGTGCTCTGAAGGAAATGAATGGCAATGCTGGTATTTGATTTGCATAAAAAGCATCAAGTTTCCTTTTCCCAGCCCTGCTGTTATTCAAACTCCCCTGCCCTTGCTGGGGAAAATAAAAAGTAAAGAGAAAAAAGAAGGGATATGTGCAGGAGCAGTGGGGTGAGCAAGGGAGGGCTTTTGGTTGTAGAGGAAGTGCTTGCCTTCTCTCTCTCTCTCTCTCTCTCTCTCCCTCTCCCTCTTTCTCTCCATATGCCAGCTTTGTAATTGCTCCACTTATGCAAACCTTCAAGGCTAAATGCCAAATGCCACACAAACACACAAAGTCAGGATTTCTGTATGAGTGTTTGGGCATCATTAACAAGTCTACATCTGTGTGCCATCACTGCAAATGTAAATCTAAACACCTTCTGCCCCAACAAAAACACAAACACACATATCACTCTGGGTGCTATTTGCCTAAAAAAATCTCAAAAGAGAGGCAAGGAGATTAATCACTTTCAGCTGACAGCAAAGGGCTGTCTTCGTGCAGCAGAAAGAGTATTTTGTGTGAGTCTGGATCAATGTCCCATTGGATCTTCCCAAAATATCTCTGATATTCGTGTTTGATAATATAAAGCCTAATGTCAAAATGTGTGTTCGCCGTAAAATTTGAGTATGCAAGCTTTGTACAGTTTGTGTGTGCAGTCAATCTGAATTGACATTCACACAAAAGGGACAGCATGCATGGACCAACTCATTTAATGAATATCCTAATGTTTGAGGCACATGTATTACATATTTAAGACAAACATTAAAGTAAGATCCCAGTTTCAACTTTGCCAACTTGATTTTTCTTCAATCAGTTTCATGCTCAGATAACAGCAGTGGAAAAGAAAGAGATGCCTGTATGAATTCACACACATCTCCAAAAGAATGACTATTGGATACGGATAGCAGTATTTAAGAGCAAGACCAAGACCGAGAGCTTTGTCACCAGAGCTCATCACAAAGCTGCTGAGAAGAACTTTTGATGTGGAATAAAAACCATTGCTGAACATGATGTTGTTTCACTTGGCCCACAATCATGGATTGGTTGGGGACCAGTCTGTGACCAGTATTCTTGTAAGGGAAAAAAACCTTATTAGAAATGTTGTAATGTAGTGAGATCCTGGTTGTTTGTGGATGTGAAGAGTCACAGCCTGCAAAGAAGACTACTGTACTGTATAATGACAAGTATTTTCTATAACTGCTGCCAAGAATCACCTGTGTATTCATGGCAGGACACCTTTTCTGGTTGAAAACATGTCTTTGTCTTTTGATGATGCTGTTTCTTGGACATGTAGAACATCATCTTCAACACACTGTCCTGTTGTGGCTATTAAGCCAGCTCTATTAAACATAGAGACGGCATTAATGGTTTGTATATATTTC
Organism: Holacanthus passer; assembly: GCA_025331565.1. Lineage (NCBI taxonomy): Eukaryota > Metazoa > Chordata > Actinopteri > Pomacanthidae > Holacanthus > Holacanthus passer. The sequence continues at coordinate 8,228,718 of JAFREQ010000030.1, read as the reverse complement.
TTCAGCTGACAGAACGTTTCTGCTTCATGAATTACTCTTATTTCAAAAACCAAAGAATTGTTAAAAATAAGGCTGACACAGACATTATTTTGAGGATTTTCCCTAATTCATCCAGTAAAGAGCCACCCATACCTTTTAGATATTTCGTGAAAATGGACCCTGAAGTGTTACATAAGTAATCCATCATCATTATCCAACAACATTGGCATGCTGTCGAAATAGTCTTTAGTCTAATTTGTATCCAAGATCTTCCTCTAGTGCCAAAGCAGCCTTTGGTCATGGTTTCCACCATTACTCATTACTCATGCAATTTTTCACATAGCTGCCAATTTAGTCTTTGATAACGTGCACAGGTACAGTAATTACGGGAGCTAGAACAATTATCTGTCTTGTATGTGAGGGAGAAATTGTTCTGTAGTATTGGGCAATTAAAATGCAATATCACAAATGTCATGGTCACAGGTTCATCTCTATCAAATAAAGTCAAATATAAATGTTATGTGACTGACACTTCTTCTACCGACATGACCAATAAAATAGTTTCTTGCTTCCCTGCAGCTCTGCCAGGGAAAAAATATTTGTATAACAACTACATTCTTAATACCATTGCCATATATTGGAAAACTGTTATGAGAGAAGAGTTCAAATATAAAATAAACACCAGAGAAGGAATAGCTTAAGATAAGATAAGGTATACCTTTATTCGTCCCACAGTGGGGAAATTTACATAGCCCAGCAGCAAGGGGTAGTAGTTGGGGTAGTTGAAAAGTAATAAATGGTATAAACAGAAGGTTTAAAAAGTATTTTAAAAGTGCTAAATCATGCTAAATCATAAAATATGGGGGGAATCAACATTTTTCAGGGGCTCTCTGAGCAGAACTCACCATGTGCGGGTTCATGCCGAATAAATAAATGATTTGCTTCTGTTCATCTGTTCCTGTCATTTGCCCATGGTGCTGATGCCAGTTTAAACATGACCAGAGACCAATAAGGACCCTTATAAGGACCCAAGTATATTAGCTAAGACAGTTTTCTTATAATATCATCCAGTCAATACATTATGTCATACTAAAAGGTTTCAGTTTAGGAGGATTTAGATTTGTGAGATCCATGCTTCTAAAATGAGTATTGTTTTTTTCTTTTCCATTAGTTAAATTACATTATTATTTATCTTACAAGTAAAACTTTGGAAATTTTTTCTTTTTTCCTTTTACTTAAACTAAAAACCAAATGAATTCCAACTCTCTCAGTTAAAGTAAAAAAGAAACAAACAAAAAAAAAAAAAACTATGCACAGTCAGTGTTGTGGAGAGGATGCAGCCTTCTGCATCAGCTCCAAAAACAAATGGCAATGTGGAGAAGAAAAAAAAAAACCTTTCCGATTTCCTGATTATGAAACATAAATATTTGCCAGGCATGTCATTTATTAAACATAATGTTTAAATGACACTCAGTCTTTGAAAGCTGTTACTGTGAGCGTTTTTTTCTCATGAGCAAAGCTGACCAAAGTATTTCACCTACACTTTTTGTTGTGTCACCTGGAAATATTAAACAACCAAATACTGCTGACATACATGTATATGTTTATATAAAACTTCTGTGGGATGAAATTAAAACATTTCATTAACGTCAAATAATTGACTTGCCATATAGTACAACAACCAGTGTTCCATATTCATCCATTCTAGGATACAGTGATTCTCAGTGAGTTAGATATAACCATTTATTGTGCATGTCTGGGTGCTTGTATCTCTGGATACAGCATGTCTACTTCATATCTATAAGTGTTGCTACAGGGAGATCATGACTGTTAAATGGACACTGATCAGAAAAAATCCCTTAGAAATTGTTTTTTGGAAGTAATTTTCTTCTTGGGATCTAAATGAAATTTGTTTTCTGAGTAGTCCACCTAAAGGTTTCTGGGAACAAATGATTATTGGCACCCCTGTACAGTGTATAAACCCCTGTCAGTCATACAAAATTACAGCATGTTTCACTGGGATAAAAAATGATCTAAAGATGAGATGATTATCTAACTCTGGTGTCCTGTGGTTACTCTGTAGGCATTTTGCCTTTGGTTGTATTCATACCACTGTATACCAGGGCCAAATTCAAATTGTCTCACTCGCTCACGTTGCTTAATTACCTCCCAGAGGAAAGAAACAGACTGTGAGATGACAAATATTTGATCCTAAAATATTAGGAAAAAACTGAAAGAAGGCCTCAGTCATGGCAAAAGCTATGCTTTTATGAACCTCCTGGAAGTGCTGCGTGTTTGTGTGTGTACGGTCACCCTACTGAATTTACAGAACAATGGCAGAACAAATGTTTTGTAACAAATGTGTGAACCCTTGGGCATGATTTTACTTGAGAATGTCGGTGTGTGACTGTGTAGTTTGCACACACATACACAAAGAGTTCTCAATCAGAGTGATGGACTGGTGTGTGCACAGAAAATTGGCATCTCAGTGCAGGAGGAAGGTGAGGTGTCACTGAGGGAAGAGGTAATTTGTCCAAGGCAGAGCGATTACAAGCTTTTACATATATATATATAAAACAAAACTTATCACAAAAACATCTGAAAAGATCATTTACAGCTCTGTGTGATATGCTGTCTTTGGAGCACAGAGCCATGGTCAGGGTTTGAGGTAAATCACTGTTGATTGAAAGTAGAGGAGAAAAGAGGGAACAGACAAAACAGGAGGTGACATAGGAAGTCAATTAAAAGTTTCAAAAGAATGGTCAACAAAAGGAGTTTTGACAAGGTGGACAGAGAACAACATGGACTGAAGAGGCAAAGCAAGAGGCAGAAGAAGAAAGAAAGTCAGGGAAAGACAAAGAGAGACCGAGATGGCACGAGTGAGTGAGATGAGAAAAAAGACAATAGAAGAGAGAATAGATCCAGGAAAAAGGAAAAGACTCATCGACATCGTAAAAGAGGTCAGCAGAAGAGTTAAGACTCGTGGTTCTTGGAGCGTGAAAACTCATTCCACCTCTGGACTCCTAGCAAAGAGAGGGGAGTGAGGCAGGCCTCTATCACCAGCCATGGGCTACCTTTGTGACACATGTAGGTGGAGAGTGCAACTACTCAATGACCCACAGAAGGAAAAGAATAGAAAAACTCAGGAAAAGACACATTTGCACACCAAGAGCTGCTGTTTGTTGACAAGGCTTTATAGATGACTATGGCAACCTTGTCTCTTAAACACATATTGCATTAGAAAACATAATGCTTCCTAGATGTAGCTGACGCGATTTGCGTCATTCGGTTGCTATGGCAACAGCAGTTATATTTGCCATTCATTTTACAGTTTACACATACTTTTGTTATTTGTTATAAGGTAAACCTTAAAGCGCCAGCCACTTTAAAAGTGATTGTGAATTTGTTTTATTTAATTACCGCTTAAGCGTTGTCCTGGTTTTTAAGTTTCATTTTGAGCACGTGACCTCAGAGCAGCGAAAGAGATGTCAGAGGTCAGATCAGAGAGAGAAAAGCATGGTCGGAACCCAAAGAATTGAAAACTCAAATAATTAATCTGTTGGTCATCCAGGCGAACACGGTAACTATTGTTTTATTGTGTAATATTATTTTAGAGTAATATGTCGGAGATATTATGATTTCGTCATTTTGTATTGTAACGTGAATGTATGTTTTCTCATAGTTTTCACGGTGTGTCAATTATCTTCTATGAAGAAATAAAAGCTTGTTGAACATCAGTCGATTCGTGGAGTTATGAATGACTGGCAGTTACACTAGATTATGCTTTTTATTAGCATAATCATGAAACATTAATATTTAACATAAAAAAATAGTAACAGCCAATAGTATATAGTCAATGTACATAATTTGTTTTCTAAAATATGGTGTTGTGTGTTCACCTCACAATGCTCTCCGTCATCTAGGAAATCATATGATTTCTCTTCCTTCTCCTGTGTGTTTGTTTGGAGCCTCAGTAGCATTAACCTAACAACACATGGCCTCTGGTGTCAAAGGCCTATGCTTCATGTGCTCAGTCAACCATTCCAACCTGATCCCTTTGAGTTCATGAACGTTACAGTTTCTGAACTGAGAGAAAAAAATTGCAAGTGAATGTAATCCAGGATGTAAATTAGTAGATGATAGAGAAGTTCTTGCCCTGGGAGCATTTTTCTAACACAGACACAGTAACACAGATACATTTCTTCAATGTAAATATTTAATGCAAACCCTGTATTGAATTGTTGCCTGTTAAAGCAGATTAACTTGTATGACTCTTTCACTGATGGTCTTCCTCAGCTCATTCAGATTCTGCAGCCAGACTTTTAAGAAAAAAAGGAAGGAGTGTATCATATTAATCATGGCTAAACTGCTCTGTGTCACTTTTATAATATACAATATTTTTGAGCACTTAATGAATTGGACAGCCCTTCATAAGCCTCAGAGTCTCAGTTGCTGCTGTCGATTGGTCACTTATAACCACATTAGGAAGAAAATGTGATGCAACATTCATTTACTACGCTTCAAAGTCTGAAACACTCTCTCTGAAGATATTCAGACGGCACACACTGTGGATACTTTTGCTAAAAAACACCATTTATTCCACTTGTGTTTTCTTAGCACTGCCATATAATTTGTTTTTGCAGGCTAATTTTTTTTACTTTTTGTTTTTTTGCATTTTGATTGTATTTTTGTATTGTTGTTGTCTCATTTTCCTGCCTGTCTTTTTAACTCACTGCATGTTGACCACTTTGAGCTACATTTTACTGTGAACCTTATCCTTATTAATGCAAATAGCACATGGGACCTGCAACCTGGCCTTGAAAAAGGGCTAAGTATTGAACTAGTGAGGAAGCTCCCTGGGAGCTGTGAGACCCCTCAATACCTTCACTGTAAGCTGGATGAACTGCAAAACCTGAATTGATTAAGTGAAGACAGCATGGGTGTATCTAGCACAAGGAGACAAGCTCTGATCCCCAGCTAAGATTTTCAACTGGCACTCTCACCATCTGTAGATGAGATAAAACACTGATGTTTCTCTTTAGAACACACTATAAATGTTTGAATCTGTGTATGAGAGTGGTAATAAACATAAATTCATATTGAGGATGAGTGGAAAAATCACTGATGTTTGGTTGCTCCAGACTGGCTTAAACATAACAAATAGCCTAGGTTATACTGTCTGACTAATACCTCTACTTACATATTACTTTATGGGACACACAACAGACTCAAGACCAGTTAATTGGGGACACTGGTGCAGTTGGGGACAAAAGCCATGTCCACAATTTGGAAAAAACATTTGGAAAATATTTTTTGGGTCAGTGGTTAAGGCTAAGTCAAGGTTATGGTCGGGGTTAGGGTTAGTAAGTAATTGTTAGGGTTAGGGTGAGGCACCAGAAAATGAATGTACATCTTCGTAAATTCCCCCAAAATTGCATAAGTGTGTGTGTGTGCATGTGTGTGTGTATGTGTGTGTGTGTGTGTGTATGTTATGGTTGTGCTCTTTGTAACTGCTGTTCCTGAATTTCTGCGCTGTAAAATTTGAGTTTTCATGGCTGCTGCATCTGACAATACACATCACCTTTAACAGAAAAAGAGACACAGAGAGAGGGGGGAGCGGGAGGGAAAGAAGAAGTGAAGGCCATGAGAACTAAACAAAAAGTGACACGTGAAGGTATTAAGACAAAGTGAAATGAGAAGAAAGAAAGGGAGAGAAAGCATGAAATGAAAACATAATGGGATGCAGCAAAGAAGGGTAATGAAAGTGTGTGAGAGGGAAATGGTAGCAAGTCACAGTGTTTCTACAACAGCAGGTCAGCCAAAACTGACAGTTAGTACTCTGAGACCATTTTAACAGCAGCATTAGCATCACAGTAATCCTCTTAACACAAGCAGCCCTGGGAAGGGATTTCACTACATGCAATTAAAGGAGTCATTTAAGCTACACAAGTCTACAATATATATATATATATATATATATATTTATATTTCCATGCTTCCCCCTCCCCTCTATAAAACAAAAAAAAAGTTGGACGAAAATGTATATCCAAAATATTTACCTAAATGAATTCCTGGTGCTATTGAAGACAGTGACTGCGGTGATGCTTGATTTTGTAATTTCCAAAAATGGTTCAAAAATGTTCAAATACAGCTGAGACACACTGCTGATATATTGACCAATATCCTGATTAAAATACTAGTTGCATTTTGATCTGTGCTCATAATTTTTTAATCCCTTTATTAGTCCCATAATGGGAAAATTTCCATTCAGGCTGCCACTACAAGGTGCCAACACACTCACGCAGGTACGTGAGTGTATCCTGGCCGGGAATCGAACACGGATCTCAGTGGTAAGAGCACCGAATTCTAACCACTGGACCACCGCACAGGGCATATTTGTATTTTACTTGTGCGTGCACTGCATGATTAGCAAACCTCCAGCACAGAAATAATGAATCTTGACATTCAGCAGATCCTGTCTAGTGGGTGGGGCACAAAAACATATTTTTTACAAAACTGACACCAACGTAAGCTGAGCTTGAGTCCAATTACAATGTTGTTTGTAGCCCATGATGATTTATTACAGCCATAAGAGAAAAAATAGCAGAGTTCATCTCTTGTAGGTAATTTGCCCTTTGTCTTTTATGGTATGAAGTTCAAACAGCATCTCCTCTATAGCAATTTATGATGGAATCCTTTCAAAGACAGCTGGACCAATAACAACTAACCTCTCCTCTATCGCTTTCTCACACACTCAGAAAAAGACCTTTAATTTATTCACACCTGTGCACAAAATGTATGCACAGCATGTCTGTTTCTGATTAATAAAGCGTTTGATAAAAGCGTTGCCTTGAATATATCCACATCTAATGAACCATGACCACATACAAAAAAGCAGAAAATCAGGATCTTTGTACGGCAGCTAGTTTTTATCTGTCTGTTTGTCTGGGGAAAGGAGGTGAATGAATGAGATCAGCCTAGCTTAGATGAAAGTATATCCAGTGTAGGTAATTTATCGACATTGACAGAGCCAAATCACAAAATACGCCATTAAAAGTACATCCAACACTCAGAATGTATACAGATATAAAAACCAGAATTCAAAATAGTGTAAAACTATTGTGTAAAACAGAATGCAATGATTTTGATTCCACTTCTATTCAATTTAATACAGTGTAGAGACAAGATATTTAATATCTAAACTAATAAACTTTGTTGTTTGTTACTTTGTTGTAAACATACATTAATTCTAAATTTGATACCTGCAACATGTTGATAGAGAAGTTGAGACAGAGGCATGTTTAGCACTGTGTTGCATCAATTTTTGTTTTAACAACATTCAGTAACTGATGAAGTTTTGAAAGTGAAATTCTATCCCATTCATGCTTGATATGTGACTTCAATTGTTCAATAGTCTGGACTCTCTGTTGCCCTATTTTGTGCTTCATAATGCTCCACACATTTCCAATGAGAGACACGTCCGGGTTGCAGGCTGGCTGGTCTCGTACCCGCACTCCTTTACTACAAAGCCACACTGTTGTAACACGTTAGCATATGTTGCTCCAAAACCTGCAAGTTACCCATGCCATGGGCACTAACACACCCACATATCATCACATATGCTGGCTTTTAAACTTTGTGGTGTAACAATTTGGATGCTCCCTTTCCTTCGCGATTTCCCAAAACACATTTCATATGTGGCCACAGCACACTTTTCCACTTTGCATCAGTCCTTCTCAGATGAGCTTGAGTCAGATGAGTCGGCAGCATTTCTGGATGATGTTGATTTCAGGCTTTTGCTTTGCATGGTATATACATGGCATGTATTTGTCAATAAGTGGACAAACTGTGTTTACTGACAGTGGTTTTCAGAAGTATTCTCAAGCCCATGCAGTAAAATCCTTTATTCAATTATAATGGTTTTTAATGCAGTGCCACCTGAGGGATCAAAGGTCACGGGCATTCTTTATGTCCAGAGATTATTCTGAATCTTTTGATGATATTATAGATTGTAGATGGTGAAATCACTAAATTCCCAGCAACTGTGTGTTGAGAGATGTTGTTCTGAAACAGTTAGCCTATGCAGTGGTCAACCTTGCCCCATCCTTGCTAATGAACGACTGAGCCTTTCAATGATGCCCCTTTCATAACCATGATGCTATCACCTGTTACCAATGGACCTGTTAACCTGTGGAATGATCCAAACAGGTGTTTTTAAGCATTCTACAAGTTTCCCAGTCTTTTGTTGCCCCCTGTCCCAACTTGTTGGAAATGTGCTGCAGGCATCAAATTCAGAAAAATGTTATATGTACAAAAACCAATAAAGTTTATCATTTGGAACATTAAATATCTTGTCTTTGTTCTTTATATAATTGAATATAGGTTGAAAAAGGATTTGCATTGGATTCTCTTTTATTTACCTTTTCCACAGCGTTCCAACTTTCTTGGAATTAGGATATTAATTTATATGTGTACATATAAAATGTTGTGTTGCTTTCATTTTTTGTGTTATAGTATTATATAGTGTTATCTAGCTGCTTCCTATGTTGGTATTATACTTTTTTTGAAAAGCTGGAATAATTAGAAAGGATACAGATAGAGTTTGCCACCATTTAATATACTGAATAACGAAGATTAGAACATGTTCCACAAGTGACATTAAAAAGCCCAGTTATGTCGATTGCAATTGAAGTATGTTTACAACTGCACAATACTTTACGCCAAAAGAATCTGACATCTCAGTGACTTCGAATAAGCCAAAGGGAAGAGTTTTTCTTACCTTATAAAGTGCTTCATTGTTTTGGTAATGTGGCTAACTAAGACTTATGCTGTGCCAATAAAGCTAATTGGGTTGAGAATGGAGAAGAAAACAAAGAGAGAAAAGTATCAATATCTCTTCTGTTTCACTCCCTAAATTGATTTGGACAAAATACTGGAGAAACTTTGACTTCCCTCTTCCCTCAAACTTTGGCATGGCTTGATCTCCATCTTTCTCTCCCTCCATATGTCTATTTTTTCCATCACTCCCCTCCCACTCCCGCCATCCATTTTGCCTGCTCTCTTACTTTCCTATCCTCTCTTCCACTCAGTTATTTCATATAGGCAGCTGCAGCCTTTTCAGAGCTTCTCATCAGTCCTCCACATGTCCCTCTCCTTATTGCAGCAACAGTGCATTGACCCCTCATCCACCCTCCCCCCTCCCTCTCTGCCTCTGTCACCCTCATTCTCTCATTCATTTTCTCTTGGTGCCTCCACTCTAACTGTTCTTTTACTCTCTCACTCTGGCCAAGTCATTAATATGGAAGACTATGTTCCACTAAGCCACTGGGTCTTCCTTTGCTTTTTCTATTTTACTCTCCTTCTTCTTTTAATATAAATATATATATATTTTTATTTACAAATTACCTGTTGGTTTTCTGTTTCCCTCTCTTTCCGCTCATCCTCTCTGCTTTATTTCTGCTGCCATTACCAGTGCAGAAGTCATTGACAATGTATATTCTAGTGTCTAGTATTTTCACTGCTCTTGTAGCGCATATATTTCATGATGTTGCACCGTCTCATTGATGTTAAGTAGACCTGGGCATTGTACAGCCCCTGGGCCACATCCGGCCCTTTGGCTGTCCCTGCCCGCGTGAGGTCAATGGGAAATTACAACGTAACGTAAACGAACGTAAGTTTTGCATTTCTCAATTTACTTGCGTACGTTTGTGAATGTGTGTGAGCGTATGCAGCTTCACTGCAATGTTTTGGCGAACTTACGAGAGATGTGTGAGCTGTTAGCCTTAAAAAATGTCAGCTAATAAAAGAAAGATTGATACAGAGTTTTTCACAAAACATAGACTTCTAAGTATTCATTTACTGAAGTCACAGATCGCTGTGTTTAAGGATAAGGACAATTTGAATCGCCACAATGAGACTAAACACGCTGCGAAATACAAAAACTTGACTGATGGAAAGCGGGCACAGACATCTGAAGCTTTGCTAGCTAAGCTGCAAAAGCAACAAGGCCTTTTTACCAAGCTCTGCACATCCAGGGAGCCAGCAGCCAAGACCAAGTGTTGGTCTACAAACAAAAGAGTAACAGCACTTTGTATAAATTTAATTTAAAATGGTAAAACACGCACATTTTGTTCACAGTTGTTTTTGTGAATGTTGATATGTTGGCGTTTTTAGTCTGCTTCACTCATTCATTGCCTAATCATACCATTTACTCTTACCAATCACAGCTTATTAAAACCATACTATTTACTGCTTTTTATAAAGAGATAAAATTAATATTGAGCAGAATTGAATTGCCCACCCCTGATGTTAAGTGTATTTACTGTACCACTATAATGTGGGTAAAGAGCTGTTTTAATAATTAGCCTGTTTGGAAATTAGCCTTACTAAGTGTTAATCTAAGCCTAAGGGCTTGCCTTATATTAATATATATTATCATAATATATGTGCATGCATTTGTTTTTTGTATTTTATTTCAGAAACTAGAAAATTATACACTGGAATGCACCATGTTTATAGTACTATTTGCCTTCTGCATGAGCTTAAATCCAACTGATGACTCTGTTCTTTGACAGGGGCCCTGTAATGGCCAATTAAAATTATGACTGTTGTGCACTCACTTTGTTTCAGTGTCAGAGTCTTTACAATGTTTAGCTGTCATTTACGGTCCTGCTAGTTTTCTGCCCCTCTGTGTTTCACAGAGGTCCCCATGTGGCATGTGGCCCATCTGCCCAACCCAAAGTAGTTAACCTAGAGGAAACATCGCTTTGTCGTCTCTTTGTTTTCATATTTCCTTTATAATTTCATATGTCCCATTTTGCTCTCCCAAAATTCTGTCTCAAAATCAAATTTGCTTTATGGGTTGAGTAACATATGGCTACAATATTGAAATATCAACCACACTAAAAGTGCTAAGCCCTTTGAGTCTACAAGGTTCAATATCTGAAAATTGCTGGATGGAGTACACATACTGACAACTTTGCCATTGTTAGAGGCTTACAAGCAGAAGGGCTAAAACATAAGTTTGTCTTGAGGGTGATGCTGGAAGAGAGGATGTGGGCTCATTAAAAGCAAAGAGATTTTTCCCCTTTGGACCAGGTCCTCATCAGAAAAATCGCTACGTCTTCAAACAGCTTAAAACGACAGATTTGCATTTTCTGACAAGCAACCTCTTGCATACACGAGAAAGCTAATTGCTCTTTACAGAAAAAAAACATTCATCATTTGATGACACAACAGATTATTGTGATCAACAGGAAAGGAGAAAGTATTTTGATGTATTGCTATAAGAAAGATTTAAGGAGATGGGGGTGGATGACTGGGCATACAAATCACCTGACTTTGACCCAGTAGACTGGAATCAATGTTATTTCTTTTATTCTTGAGTATAATCTCTCTCTAAGATTAACCAATTAGTTTCAGTTGCCTAAACTTAACCATACCATAACCATAGAGGTGGCAGATCAGGAAACATTTTTGTAAGGATCCTTAATTTGGAAGGCAATAAAAATATTATCACCAATAAAAGAAAACGAAGACTGCAACATCATATAAGTTTTCTTTTTTTTTTTTAACAAACAACATGATTTGTGATTCACAATTGAGCCCTGCAAATCTCAAAAAGCTCTGCTAAGCTGAAAAACCCCACAGAAATGAGAGCTCAGCACTGAGGATGAGGACAAATCCAAAACACAAGGAATTTTAACTCATAGATAAAATATAGGTTGTAGAATATCATTTCCAATTATTCCTCCATTTGTGTCCCATTTAATAATCAGTGTACTGGCTGTTACACACACACAGCCTCTATCCTTTTACTCCCTTCCAGTCTATGTCGTTGTCTGCCTCTCTTTCCATCTCCCTGTCTCTTTGTATGGAGTCTACTACAACATTTTGATTTACTTAAGTGACTCCATTATGCAACCAGCCTCAAATGTGAACTGTGTGTTCCTCCGTGTGTGTGTGTGTGTGTGTGTGTTTGAGACCTAAATCCCAACCACCAGCCACTCTCCTGTGGTTCATTAGCCTGATCAATGATTGACTCTTCTCTTCTCTTTAAAATATCCTTATTGCTGTTTGACCCCACTCTCTCCCTACACTCTTGTCTATCTAAAACTCATTGATTCACCCCCCCCCACACACACACACACACACTTTTCTCCTTCCTCTTTTTCATTCAGTACCTCATTGATTAGTTCTGGTGTTGAAGACAATTGCCTACTTTTTCCCATAGTAAAAAGCATTAGACATTATTTGTGTTTATCCCTTTGCCTTGATCTGACTTCCATTTGGCTTTCAGTATAGACATTGTCAATAAGCCTTGGCGTCATCTTGCTGTTTGCAAAGAAACTTGTCTTTTTCTGTTGCTTTTTCCACTCCAAGCTGATAACCATGGCGTCTATTAGGCATCTCAAGGCTGAACGGTGGAGGGTTTTTGGCGCCTTTTATTGTAAAAGAGTTCTGGTGCAATTTGTTATTTAGTTACTGTATTTATTACAGAATGAATCAATACTATGTTTTTATCTGTAGTAAAAATCAGCCTGAACTGAATCTAATGAGACATTGCTAATTATTGTTTGTAAAGCTTTTCCACATGGTAGGAAGATGGCCCCTCCATGAGGAAGTGTAGTTACATTCTTCATTTTTAAAAATTTTTTGAATAACTTTATATTATTGAGGCCCTGCGATGGACTGGCGACCTGTCCAGGGTGTCCCCTGCCTTCGCCCTAAGTTGGCTGAGATAGGCTCCAGCCCCCGTGACCCTGCAGAGGTGTCCCAGATGTACAGATAATGGATTGGATGGATGGATGGAATATCATTCCATGGATTACAAGGTTTAACAGTTTTTAAATATCCATTTTAGAATTTTTCTGTCAAAGTGAATACATTTTTTGTCCTTCAGACCAACACAATGGTTCTATTGACTACAAGGAAAATGCGTGAGGAAGCCTTGGCTTGAGGCAGTAGTGTGAATAGAATTAAACAGGTCTGTGTCCCACCCTGTCTTACACTTTGAGAAAGAAGAAAAAAGGCTCACTGTAGACTACTGTAAACAAATAAAAAGAATGTTGTGCAAGTGGGTGAATGCATGTGTATGTGTGTGAATGAGAGTGAGGAAGATGAACATCCCTACTGTCAGGCAGCACTTGGCTTCCCACTGCATGGAGACGTACATAGATAGATACAACGGTCTTAGAGTCTGCGTAATTTAAACAACAGCAAGCACTTTTCTTCCCCACTACCCAACAGTACATCTGGATTTCTTTCTTTGACAATCTTCAAGGCATGTGGCAGTTTCAGCACTAGCTTTGATAGACAAGCAGCCACATGTTCTCAGTGGTAATAAAAATCCTGACCAACTTTAACATATGTATATTTTGAAGAAATAGTAATAATTGCATATTCCAAAATACTCTGTACTGTGATACATCATTGGCTTAATGAATTTTTAATCTTAAAGTGCAGATGATATCCATATTTAAAATGAACAAATTAACTTATTTGGCAGTATTTCCATGTGTAACAGGAAAAAACCAAAAATGATCAATGTTTAATTTGCTTTCACTTCTGCCTCTTAAAACAAACTCAAAGTAACAACTGAGCCAAACTTCATTTAGAAAAAGACGACTGAATAAGTATTTTAAACTTAATTATCCAGATTTTCTTCAAAATATCTACATTTATTGATGTGCATATCTATGCACAGTGGTAAGGTTAGATTTGCATGTTTTAAATAGATTACTATCCAAGCAATAGACAGAGCAAACAGCAGACAGCAAACCTGTCATTGTCAAACCAGGGCGTCATTTTTTGAATACTAAAAATATTTTAATTTAAATTTGAGTTAATGGGGTCAAACAAAAACCTTCTTTTAAAACTTGATGTTCCAGCACAATTTAGGTGTGTTTATTATGTCCTCTGTCAGCCATAAACGTTGCCTGTATATCACTGTCAGAATGGTTTGTATGAATGGGCCTAAGAGTTTTACTTTTACTTTGTCTCTGATGCTTCATCAGCACTTTGTCATCTGCCTGTAAACAGCAAATAAAAACAGGGAGGGAAGAAAGGAGAAGAAAAGCCTGCATTCTCTGCCCTGTTCTCACATTCTCTCCTCTTTCGCTGCTCAGCTTCTTCCTCTGTAAACAAGGAGTTTGAAAAAAGATTGGCTTCTGCATTTATGCATGTGTGTTTATGTGTAAGATAATGTAAGCTAAAGGCCTCTCGTTTACTTTGCTTCAATTCTTGACTTCCCTCAAAATCACTGGTGCATAAAAAAGAAAACTGGCAGGAAGGATCCAGAGCAGTACAAGCGAACAAAGAAAAAAAGCATGTCTAAAAAGTGCAGGAAATGGTGAGAGTGACATTTTAGATTTTGGCTGAACACTGGTGAGTTAGGCCAGACTGGGACTACTTTGGGGAAAGAGGACCACACATAAGGATCCATGTCTAAAAAGTGCAGGAAATGGTGAGAGTGAAACACTGGTGAGTTAGGCCAGACTGGGACTACTTTGGGGAAAGAGGACCACACATATCCACAAACACACACAAATGCACAACCTTTTAAGTCATTTAAAGACCCTATTTCAGAGCAGTTTTTGATTATGTTGGATGACAATGTATATATGAGGAGACGTCTGTCTGTCTCTTTCCATCACTCCATGCAGTTGTCTTTTTTTTTCTCACTCTCTTTCTTTCAAAGTCTACTCCCTCTTTATTTCTCCCTTTCATGCCCCCCCTCCTGATGGAATCTGACTCTAATTGTGGTTGTCTTAGTTCCTTTCTTCAAACTATAAAAGTCTGTTTCCTATCACACTCTTAGCTATAAGAAGACTGATCCAGGGTCATTGGCTAGCCAACATGACTTTGCATCTGGTGCTTGTCAACCTACACAGGCAAACAGATCTCAGATCAGCACTCTGATTTGAACCAAACTCAGCCCCTGCGGCCCCAGTGGTTCAAACAGCCAGACTAGGGTTTCATCCTCAACTTGCAGCCTAACATTTGCCATGTGAAGAGCCACCAGGAACAGGACTGATGGCAACCAGAGCAGATGCTGAATATGCAAAATTCTAGTCAAATAAGCTGTGATTAAAAAAAAATGGCACCTGTCTTGCCTATGTGTGTCCATTGAAATGAGAATGAAACCAATCTTATGCCAGGGAGCTCCCGACCAAACAAAGTAGCTTTATTTAACTGGTGTAATTGGTGTAAAAAGCTTTTATTTAAACTTACCCCAAAATATTGATCTGGCTCACGTTTCAACAGGGTCATGATGAGATAGTTTCAGTAGGATTTCCACTAGTCTTTCCACGGGGTCCCATCAGCACTCTTTTTTTTCTGTGTCCCAACTTGGTTTTCATCATGACCCACTTAACATCAGTCTGATATACTGGCAAAACATTTGTCTGTCCAAACCCACTCAGATGTACAGCCACTAAAACCCAAATACTCTCAAAACAGTGCTTTTATCATATAAAGACCCACCCCAAGCAAAGGCCCCCCAAAGGTCCAGACTCAAACGACAGAATTTCAAGCCAATATTGAAAACACTGAAACCATGCCCACCTCCATGCTAAATACTATCACAATCATACTTCTTGCTAAATAATAATAAAATTAAAAACATACTACAAAAAATGTCAAATTTATTTAATACATTGTTCAATAACACTGACTGAGTCTCTGTGTTATGAAGTAGAGTAATCTAATAATATTAGGTAAATTAAAAAAGGATTATAACAATGTCAGGTAGACTAAGAGAACAACTAACAAAGCTTTAATATGTGAGATGACTGTAAAATGCCCGATTACGGCCACTGCAGCCAAAATACGTCAGTTTTTAACACGTTTTGAAATTTCAGAGGATCACTTTCAAAACTGTACGTTTTTCAAAAAGCCTTGCATTTTTTCAAGTTTTAAGTTTTTCACTTTCTGTATAAACTGTTACTGAAAATCAAACAAGAAAATAGAATTATATTTATCTCTTTTATATTGGTTTACACAGTTACACAGTTTGCTGACCTTCCCTTGGGCTGACTGGTCTCTTTTGGGGTTAATATCTATCAGTTGCTCTCCAAGAGTTGTAAAAGTTTTATGGTTTTGTTTGATAAGACACAGACGTGGACATGAAAGGACGGGAAGGTTGGAAAGAAAACGAGTAGCTAAGAAAGGCAGAGAGAAATGGCGACAGAGATGGAGAAAGTGGTCTGACTCCCACTCCCACAACACAGCTGGCAGATCTATTGACTACAACCACTGGCAGCACACTGGAAGTCATAAGATGTTCAAGCCTCCATGTTTGCCAAGTGTCATTAGCGACCTCAACATTCATCATAAACAATCAGCATGAAAAAAAGCTCCAGCTCATATGATGGGATTGGGATAGAGCTATTAAAGATCAGATTATGTCCTAATGTTCATTATCTTTAAATTTGACAATAAAATGTATTCAGTACAAATGCCACATAAGATTTGTTAATTTAAGGGAAATGCCAACCCAATGAATCAGTCAAATGTCAGTTCAAATTACAAAAAGAAATGAAATAACTTCTTAAAAGGTTGCTAATGAAGTCCTTTTACCATGTGTTACAGGTAAGTACAATCGGGCTGCATACTCCTCTTCCTCTTCTTCCTCCTCCTCTTCCTCTGAGTCTGGCTGAGCCACGTTGCCTAACAACAGGTTGTCATGTGGAGTGGCTGATTGTGGATGTGATTGGTCAATGACAGATGATGGACAGGAGGGGGAGAGCATTGGAGAACCTATGGAAGAACACAACCCATAAGTAAAAAAGAGAAAAGAATGATGAATTTGAAGAATGAATAAAAGTACCAATAACAACAGTAAGCCCCCCTCCCCCACAAACAAAGGGACAAAAAAGAAAAGAAAATGAAAATGACTGAGCAATGAACTATGGTGACGTGTGCTGATGGTGTGACTAAAAATTGTAGCATGAAAATGATAGTTTTGTTAGTTTTTAAGGTGCAGCAACTGAAAGACAATTCCTGGTTTGGAATTGCCACAGTCACAACAGAGACACCCTGAGGGCCCGCCATAAACCTGCACAAACACTGTGCTCTAAACTCCTCTTCAGCTTTGTGGTTGCTGTGCCTGGGAGAAATCCTGTAGTCTTTCATGAGCTCATCCTTCCTGTCTCTCCTCATCACTTTCCCATGTTCTTCCTCTTCAATCTACACCACTGCAAATACCACATGTTTATAGGACAGAGCTTGATTAAATTCCAAATTGCATATGCACTACCACTGACTTGTGATTAAAAGAGAGCTTGGTCCAAGTTGTTAAACTGTGTGAGGTGTCAGTCTGTGCATCAGGCAGAGTTGTCTATATGCTGTGTCTGTGTGAGACCAGAGTCACAAACAGATTGTGTGCAAAATCAATTGTGTATCGATGTGGTAACCTTGGCATTTAGTGACTTGTGAATACTAAATGGCTCCACTCTCTGTTTGTGTGTGTGTATTTGTTTGGATGTCTTTGTGTGTGTGTGTTTGTCCAGAAAGATAACTGTCAATCTTGAATTCCATACAAATGTGCTGACAAAATAATGAAATTAGTAGTGGAAAGGAAAGGAATGAAAAAAAAAAAAACAACAGCAGCACTTGCCATGGTGGCTGGCTTTTGTGTTATGTCTCTATCTAAAACCCTTGATCTCTCACATTTGCGAGCCAGGAGGGAGAAATTGAAACACAAAATCAATGCTAAGTCATTTGCAGGAAAAGATTTGCAATCTTGTTTGGCTGAACATTTATACAGATGCTGATGAACAAGCAACACACCTCTCTTAATTCCCTGTCCCCCTCTCTCTAAAACACACAAAAACATTGTTAAATATTTTTTAAAGGAATAGCAAAAGGGTTTTCAATGTAGGCAACAGATCAAGGACATCACACAATCTATATCTAGTGCTTTCACAGGCTGAGTAGAGAAATACACACACTCAAGACATTTCAAACACACAGCCAGTCTTGTCCTTTCCAGTCATTTAGTGTATACCCCATCTTAACATTAAAAACTAAAACTACAGTACAGCAGCTCGATGGGCTGGGTGCAGAACTGATCAGCACGGCACCAGTTTTCTATGGGAAGCCCTTCACCTGGACTGATCTTTCTAAGACTTTTTAATCATTTTTAACAAGTACGCCTGAATTCCTTTTGTTGTCCTTAACAGTAATAAAACAACTGATTTCATTGTCAAAAGACTGCATTGCTTTTTCACCCTCACCCTTAGCCCTAACCACAGTCTTTCCTACTGAAAATAGGTCACTGGTCACAGGTCAAAAATAGGTCAATAAGTAGGAAATAGTCTACAAACTACAGCATGTGTGTTCAGGGCGATGAAGGAACATGTCACCCAGTACAACAGTGTGGTTCACTGTATTTTATGGCACAGATGAATAAGATATATAAGATATATCAGGCTTTGGATAGACACTGTACTCCTTAGTAGGATGAATCCATGGTTGGTATTGATCATTAAAGGAGATTTGTTGACAATAAGAAAAAAATATAATTTAGATATCACCAAAGTTATGCTTTTAAGAAGAAAAATAAACATGCATCATGATGGATGGGTTTGAGCTCACCATAAGACAGAACTAAAAGACTGAGTTTTTTTTTTATTATTGTTTCTAATACAATGCCTAATACAGTACAATGCCTTCATCTACTGGCTCCTCAATGTTTTAAACCTTTTCTTTCATAGTACTATTTTATGTCACTATCAGATTTCAAAATTATTGGTACATGGTGTACTTACGTATTCTTATGCACATGGAATTGTACCATTCTACTCATTCAGACTAGAAGCAGATAACAGTAAAGAGTTTATTTGCCTGAGAGTAAAGTGATTACAATATGCTATAGTCATCAAATGCAAACAAAACAAAAAGCAGTCTACTAGCTCCAAGAAAGGAGAAATTGGGGATATTTGTTTTCACATAATTATACAGTACATGAAACAATTGCAGTGTTTATGTCTCCCTGTGAGTGTGTGCTTGTGCGTGTGCTTATGTGTGTGATGCGTCAGAGAGCAGGTAATAAAACCATAATTTGCTGGTTTGCTCCTAAAGAGAGTGTGGTGACTATTGTGCCAAAGGGTTTGGATTCAGATCCAAGTCTAGTCTGCTCTTAGTACTCCAGCCAATACTGCCTAAGGGACACACAAACACAAGAGTCTGAAAACACACATGCAGACACGAGCTATTAAACACACACAATATACTACGTGAGAAAGTGAAAAACGAGAGAGAGTGAAAGAGAAGATAAGGGAAGGGAACCCTGATGGGATAGGGGTTAAAAGTGCTGTCTGGAGTTTTCTTGTGAACAAACATATGTCATGTTTTCATGTGACTCACTGTGCACATCCTTGAGGTCTAACAGATGAACTGAATGCATTTTCTTTTGCCCCCACCTATAAATCAGTGTAATTGTGTGAAACCATAGGAATGCGTATTGTGCACACATGCAAATACTGTGATTGTCAAAATGTCTGACACAGTTGTCCACTTTGCTCTGTGGGGTCGGGATGTTAAGCTTTGCTATGATTGCCTGGGTGCTTTTTGTTCTGGCTGAAGGCTCTGATTAATGGAGTAAAAATAACTTTGCAATGAAATACTCAGTCTGTCAAATGGCTAGGTGCCTCCTGGCATCTCCCACTATGCCTGAGGGAGCGAGCTAATGCTGCATTCACATCATGAGGGAATAACTGGCAGAACTTGGTGCTTCAAAGACTTGGAAGTGTTGTAGTGTCTAAAATTGAGCCACCAAGACTCCAGAAATGAGATGCTTAGAAGGCTTTAGTGCTCCTGATGTGTGTGTGTGTGTGACACATAAACGTAATTAATGTAAATGTGAATTTCAGTTCATTTTGAAAGACAAGGAAATACTGGAATATTATTTAAAAGTTGCAATTACAAATTATTACGAATAGTAAATTTTTGGAAAATTAATCATTTGAAATGAATTTAATGATCAGCTTTTCATTGGTGTACAGTACGGTATTTTCGCATAGGAATTTGTTGGGCAGCATCACAGAATTTTCGACAATGCATGCTTCATTCAAGTGTATCTCCTACCTCAATTAATGTTGAAGAAAGGACTTTATTATCTAGTTAAGTAATGTGTTAATAAGAACATTCAAATCTAATCTTCAATGAGACAACCCACTGAAAGTTCTTGCTTCTTACATCTTATTTTTTAGTTTTATCACAATAAAATATGTGAACAGCAACAACAGTCTCCGCTTGAACTGAAGAACAGACGGATGTAGGACAAACAGCAAAGCCAAACCTAGTCTATCTTTTCCCAAAACACGGAGGAAAACAACTAGACAAACATATCAAGCTGTAATTATCTTAATATCTTGTTAATTTGTTTTTGCTTCTGTACATTAAAAGTGAAATATAATCCTGAAACTTCTCTTTCTGTTGTTTTTGAAGAGAGAACTAGAGAGTGTGCTTGAGGAAACAGGACACACCTGGGGTCAAATGGTGGCTCACAAGGCCCCTTGTATTCTTTAGCAATGACTGGTTTATGTAACCTCAATGAAAAAATCTGCACAACTTTTTAACCCAGTAGCGTTGTCACGCAAAACAAGTACAACCTTAGATCTCAACCAGCTGTTGTATAGAGAGAGAGACTCTGTCTCGCTCTCTCATTTTGAACACCTGGCTCCTTCAGTGCCTGCTCATACTTCATCCCTGCTTGGCTTGGTTTTGGCACACACACCTACACGCACAGATCTGTTTGCTATAGTGTCCTGAGGTAGCTTTTTTTTTTGCCCCTCTCTCCAGTCTTTTTTCTCTACTTTTTATCTGTCCAACTGTTTTCCTGTGAACTCTCTTCCACACTGGTCACCCCCAGCTGAGCAGCACAGTAGGTGTGTTCTACTTTGCTTCCTAAAGTTTCCCTGGATAAATCAATAACAGCAAAATTTACATCTGCAATGCAAATCATCACTCATTAAAGTTATAAAATCTGGAAAGTAATTGATTTCTAAACTTTGCAACTTTGCAAATTAAGGACAAAAGAAGTAGAAGAAGCTATTTAAAGATAGGATGCATTATACTACAATCACTAATACAGACACATTTAGGATTTTCCAGTTCGATAGCAAAACAGCATCTGGAACCAAACCATTTGGTTAAAAAACAATACAAATAACCTCTTTAGAGTCTAAACCCTATTGCACCCAATTTATATGAGGAAGAAGTGAGGAAAATTATGAATTTTTGATCAAATAACAGGCCCAAGCACAGACTACAAATCAACTGATAACCAAACATCTCTCTTTACAAGAAACTAAATAAAAACCTAAATAAAATAACATTCAATTCATTGCCACATAATCACAGCTATTAAATGAGTGACTGTTGTTGGACTTTTTCTTAATAATCTAAAGACAGTTTAGATGTATATGCAGTGTTAAACGGACAGAACTGACAATGGTTTCTTTTTGTTTATATTAAGGTTTGGTTGTTGGTTCATTAGCATTTAATTTTGTTGAGTAAATGATATGTTAAATTTAAAGACATTTTTATCAAAGTAAATCAAATCCAATCATATTTGAGTTTGCAACTTGCAACCTTTATGCAACTCACACACACATAAATGGAGTACATATTACATACAATAGTAATCAAATGGCCACAAAGCAGTTAGCTATTGGTATTCTGTTGGTTAATGTAATTTCCCAGCATAGAGAAAAAGAACAAAACAACATTCCTGTGATCATAGTGTGGGAAGCAGAGATTTTACATCTAAGAGGATGTAGTCAGAAGACAGAATATCTCCAGATGTAATGCTTGTCTCAAATGGTCTTCTTATGTGTACATACTCAATACTTTCTGTTACATATTGTGCCTATAGTACATATCTGGTTTAATGACCCATATGTCTGATTGGGCCAAGTTATCCTTGTATCATTGTATTTACATTTGCCAGAATAGATTCTACAGGCATGGACCATTGCAGTCACTGCCATAGAGAAACAGTAAGTATATCCTCTAGGGTTCTGCAGTTGCAAAGAGGAACTGGGGAAGATTGTAGAGCAGCTAATTCAAGTCAAAGTTTCACAATTCAAAGATTTGGCAAAAATGAATACATCCACATATGTGTGTTTAGGCAGAAAATAACACACAAAAAGTCTGGGTTATTTTACTAACCCAAATTCTGGGTTCAGGCTGCTGGGTTATAGGTTACGTGGGTTTGACCTAACCTTTGTTAGGTTATCTTTGATGAGGATATGCTCTTTAACTCATACATAAACAAACCTGAAGGACTGCCTTTTTCACCTACATAACATTGCAAAAGTCAGACTGAATTATTGCAATTCCTTATTATCTGGCTGCCTCAATAAGTCTCTCAAGGCTCTCTTGCTGATCAAGAATGCTGCTGCATGTGCACTGACAAAAACTTGGAAAAGAGATTATATTTCTACCATATTGGCCTCTCTGCAGTGGCTCCCTGTCCATTCCAGAATATAAAATCCTTCTCCTCACTTACAAAGCTCTTAATGGTCAGGCACCATCCCATCTTAAAGAGCTCATAGTAGAGTCTGGATCTGTGTTTGCTAGCCATCCACTGCCCCCATTTTCCTGCTCAACACCCGTTTGTGGAACTTGCATTGTACTACTGGAAGGCAGGTGGCCACACACGAGAGCCTGGTTTGTTCAGACAATTTTGCTAACTTTAACTAAACCTCGATCTCTCTGATACCTTTCATTGTTCCAAAAAAAGTACAAAGTAGCTTGAGTTATGCCTAGAGTCATATGTCTAGACAAATATGGCTTATGTGTGCTTAAGATCTTTAGGCCATGACATAATACATTTTCTTGCCCACCTGGGAATGACACATAATGTATACTCCACATCGACATACAGCATTTGTGCACTCAAGCTGGGTGCTACATTCAGTTAATGACATGAGATCATTTATGAGACACATACTGGGGCATGCTATAGAATTTGACGATGGAACAGATAAATAGTTCTTCAGTTTAACTTCCTGACACATATCCACAATGCAATGTGTTATGTGAGGTAGAATACAGTGAGACTTCAGTGAAGGAATGGGATGAATTAGACAACAACAAGATAAAAGACAGAGGTGAACTCAGCAGTCTAAGTAGTCTAAGTCCTCACACACATTCACTGGGATTAGGGATGTTGCTGAACACACATCTCATCTAATCGGATATATAGTTGGTAGTCTAAAGAGAATAAAAGAGAGATACACCACTCTGAGACTCCAAAAGGAGAGAAACTGGTGGAGCACTATGCATTAGCAGCTGAACTTGAGGGTTTTGAATCAGATTACAGGCAAGTTAAGTATTTCAACCATGGATGCTTTGTACAGCAGTATATCTCCCTGGCTTTTCCTACATGCAAGAAACCAATTGAGAGACAGGGACTGTGAAATACGTAGTAGTTTGGGACACCTTTCAGAATGTTCCCTTGAAACCTATGATGAATCTTATCTCGGAAACTCCAGGAAAAAATGGGGGAAAAAATGTGGCAAAAGCTTAAAACTGCAACCCTTGAGAATGTTAGACGTGGCACAGTCTTTGGAATCACCTTTTTTCTGAAGAGTTCCATTACACTGTTACTATACAGTGATAATTGTAAGATCTTTAATCTACTTAGCTTGAAAAACTCAGTCCATAAACTTGGTTTCATCTAGTTTACCATTAACAAAGACAATTCACCCTCATTTAAAGGAGGGAGTTTCCGAGGGACGAGAAATCAGCCTTCATTGTGGTAGTTAATAAATCAGGATACGTGACTAATGTGAGCAATTACAGGCCTATTAACAGTTCAACCACCCATGTTAACCATTGGCCATTTGACACTGTCAATCACTAAATACTAATAAACCAACTACTACATTTTCATTTCTCCTTTAACAACGTATAAAAGTGGGTTGTGAAACCTCACCCATCCTGAATAATGATATGGGTGTGCCACAGGGATCCGTGCTGGGACCTCTTCTGTTCAGCTTATATATCAATGATTTACCATTGGTCTCCACAGGGTATGAAGTTCAGATGGATGCAGACGATAATGTAAATTATGTCCATGTAAAAACCAAAAAAATCAGCAGCTTCTAAACTCAGTGCAGTGTTATCGTTGTATCACTGTGTAAAAAAAAATCCACATATAAGAAAAGGTTTGCAAATGTGTTTTGGGATTAATATATATATTACTCTCTCCACAAAAACATTTATCAATGCACACAAAAAAGTGCTCCTGCTTATGGGTTGAAAAAAAAAATATTCACACTAATTTTACAAAGGTCTCACCTCATCTGAAGTAATCACTGTGCGACACTGTATGGTCAGGTGCTACTTCATTGCTGCCATGTATTTAGCTCTTTTTAGTGTTTAACTATTCTTTTATGACGTGTTGTTTAACTATTAATCTATTCTGGCGCGTCTGGCACCATGCCGAGCGGCTGCCTGTTGTAGCAGCTCCCAGCGTCTGGATCGTATTTTGTTTACTTTCATCACTTTGTCATTTTATTTTCTTCTTCAACTTTAGTGTAAGTAGCCGAACAGTGTTTGGAGAGGCAGTGGCTGCTTTTGTTTTTAACTTTCTGGAGGCTTTTTATGTTACTTTCTACACCATATGTAACTGAGAACCGCACAGATCAGAGTGAGCCCATTGTTCACACTTGGGAACAGCTGATCGCCTGAATAAACATGGGGCGCTGCCCTCCACAATCCTGGAGGAGCTGTTGGGGATGTCGGGCCGGGGCCAGTTTGGATCTGATTCTGATTCTGATGATTCCCTGGTTCCTTTGTAACTACAGAAGTTAGAGTGGTCAGGTTGATCTACAAAGACGGCCCCTGGCCCAGGTTCGGATCTGTTCCACACCTGCTCCTTTGGACCCCTGGATTGGACAAGAAGCGAGGTAGGAACTCCTTCCGTTATCCAACAGCAGGGTCTCTCCAGCTCAGTAACAATTCAGAGGTGCTGGGGTAGCTGGAGAAACATCTGTCCACTGTTGGCCTGAAGCCTACGAACAATTCACAAAGCCAAGTGGTTCCAGTGCGAGTGCCAGTTCCAGTCTAAGAAAATGAGCCCCAAGACAAGCGGCCTTGTGTCACCGTGGGCGATACTGGCATTCCACTTCCAGGGTGACAAGCTCCATGTCCACAAGACAACACTCACGTCGGTTCACAACCCTGGTCACAAGTGACTCCATCATCAGGAATGTCAGAGCAAACTCTGCAATAACTTGTTGTGTCCCAGGTGCCAGTATTGGCAATATAGAGGTCAATGTTATTGCAAGCTGTATGCCTCATCTGAGTTAATATTAATGGGGGATCTTAACCAAAATAGAAAAACCCACCAGACCAAATTTCAAAAATCCCCTTAACTCTAAAGTAATTGATATTATACTAACTAACAGACCACGCATCTCTGGAGTTATTGCATTTAATGTTAGTTACTGCCCCATTGCTTGTGTCAGAGACACTGGAATACATAAATCTCAATCTCAAATTATCACCACAAGAAATTATAATCATTCCAATCTTCAGGATTTGTTTCTTTTTAAATGTCTGTTAATCTCTGACATTGATAATATTTTCTCTATTACTGATCCTGCCATGGCACTGGAAAACATTTCACAGTCTTCTAATGTTACTTCTGACAGACACACCCCTGATAAAACCCTAACCCTAACAGATACAACCCTTACAACTCTCCAATGCTATCCACAACACACACAAAGCCTAGTTCGAGGCTAGATTCAGTGGCACCCCTGAGGACTGGTTAACCTATAGGCAACTAAGCATCTGGTCATACTATTGATTGTTCATCCATGGTGGAAGTTTTTAATAATTTGTTTCAGTATGGTAAGCAGTGCAGATCTTTACAAAGCTGTGCTTAGTTTAAAATCATGCAAAAACAAAAGTGCATCTTGATTGGAACCATTGTCCTTTGACCACAATATATTTCAGTGGTTTAAAAAAGAAAAAAAATTACATAAGATGATTTCATGATTATGCAACTACACTGTTATATAATTGGGAGAGAGACAGAGAGCCCCCTGCTGGATATCTGTAGTTATAAATTCAAATGATGTTTATTTCATTAATCTATTTGACAGACAGATTTTCCCTACAGGTTAACTGCATTCGTAATATAGAGAAATTGAGTTAAAAGTTAATTTATGAGTTTTGAAATTTCAACAGCTACAGTGCATTTTTTTTCAATTGAGTACACAATTATCATTAACAGAATAATGTTGCTTAAATGAAGAAGAATTTGTACAAATAATGGTTGTGAGAAGTCTTGAAGGAGGTGCCATTAATTTTAATTTTACAGAGAGGTTTCCATTACAGGTTAACAGTATTCACAACATAGAGAAATTAAGTTGTTCTTCCAAAGTTTTTCTTTCCAAAGTGTATAGAACAAACCAAGTTTTGTTTTGATTGTTCAAAGTTCATACCCAATACATAATATTCCACACTTTAATACTGCTTTTATATGATATCAATTAATTAAAAATGTGAAAATTATTGTTCCATTAATGCAAAATATATTTGTCCCTGGAAGGAGTAAAAACCTATTAACTTGTATTGACTGATCTAGTATGGATCATAGCAAGCCTTGAATCAGTGACCACTGTTATGAAAGGCAGTTGCCTTATCCATTAAACCAGATTAAATTTTCAGGCAGACTTTTACTATATACAATTCTTCACTCAGATATGTTGCTGTGATATAATAATAAAGATGCTTATTTATTTATTAGAATATTTTATAGCGTTCAATTTATAGCAATTCAAGACTAAACTCAATAAGAATGTTTTCTAAACCTAAACCTGCTGTCAGACTAAGCCATTTTATTGGACTTACAGCATACAGAGGCTGTATGATGGCCTACATCTTTGCACTTTTGCTGCCAGTCATCAAATCCCATATATTGTATCATCTTGAGTAATGGAAAAGCCAACATACCAGGTCTTGGTCAACATACCAGGTCAATCTTCTCATCCATGTAACCGGCTGATGGGCTACTTGAAGATTACGATCCTACTGGCACATGACTTGCATTCTAATCCAGACCCAACTCACAATGTCAAAAAAAAAAGACTTGAATACACATGAGCTTGTAAACGCTACTGAATCACAGCAAGGAAGCAAACACCAGTTTGTAATTTCCAATGCAGACCTGCAAAAAATCTTTAACCTGAGTGATTGTTCATACAAAGAACATCTCCATAAGATGGTTAAAAGGGAAAAAATAAGTAAAACCAAAAGGATGGCTTGGCAAACATTTGATTATCAGAAGCATTGTGTCAAAGACTGAGCAGCTTGAAAGTTATCTGATTGATTTGAACTTGGACTTCTTTTAGAATCATGGTTGTGTCATCACTGTGGACCTGGGTAGCATGGTTTTAGGAAAGATATATATTTAGGCAGAGGAGAAGGAGTTCTTAATTAGAGTTCGTAATTCCTTGCACGACGTTGCTGTCTCTGTTTGTATTGTCCACCCCTATGTCTTTTGCTGTTGTTTGCATAGACTGACTCCCTAATTGCAATTACATGGTTTTTTTTGGGGGGGGGGGGTGTCATTATGACAAACCACAATCGTTACTGAGGGAAATTTATACCAAGACTGAATCAAATGCATTCGGTGATTTTAATACAATCTGGGCCGGGGAAGTGAACAGAAAAAAACTCAAAAGTATATCACATCTCCCTACGATAATTCAAGCCCTACCACAAGGCTTACTTATTCATCACAAACGCAGATAGAGCTTATTTTTTAGATTAAAAAAACCATAAAATCTTTAAATTTGGTAACGGGGATGTTATTTCAATGTCAAATTTTTTTAATGTAACCCAAAAATAAATTATAGTAAAAATATATTAAAGCAGTTGGATTTGAATGACATTCTGTGATTTAATGAAATAGAAAAAGCATCTGATGTTATGATTAGAGTTAGCAAGACTAAAATGAATTTTGCAAAAAAATGTCACACTAAAAAATATAATTTATCATGGTTAAATGAGCGTACTTGGAGGTTAATGAAGCAGAGAGACATTGACAGCAGCTCTTAAATCTGGAAACAAAAAAACTGAAACAGACCAAGAGCTGATTATTTTATTAAACTAATCAATGAGTTAAAAGAGGATGCCTGGTCCATCCTGGCAGTAGCAGTGCCACTAGAACGAGAGAATCTAGTCGGGGTGAACTGGGTGCTGCAGTTCAGACAGACAGCCTTTGGCTTCTCTGCTTTCTTGGATAAAGTGGGGTAGTGGAATTCCATACCCACAAACATTACAGGAAGCTGTACAGTGTTTAAAACCAGCCTCAAGTTTTGGATAAACTCAGGTGTTCAGTGACATCAGAAATGACTGCTTTGTATTTGTATGGTCATCATACTGATGTAATGTATTATCTCACACTTTTACGTATTGTGGTGTTCATGTAGTTCTGTGATTGTTTTTTGTCTACCTGTCCAGGAACAACAGATGTATATCAGCTGCTAGCTTACTCTGGTGCAATTACATTTAATTGTGTGCTATCCCTGCAAAAAAACACAAACAAACAATAAAATGGACAATTAAATGAATAAATAAATAAATAAATAAATGAATGTACAAAGATTTCTACAGCTGTATGCAGTAAATCGGTGCTCTTTGGGTGTGTTATTGAACTACTTTCCTGAGTAAACAGGATGTGCTTGATGGTGTCATTAATGATTCCTGACAAAACTTGAAAGCTCAGCATTGTTGCCCTTTAGCTTCCTTTTTATAAGTCACATTAACATTTACACCTAGAAAAAAATCTAATAATTCTTTGTGTAATATAACCTATCCTGCCAGCTGCTGTGTGTGTCTTCAGTATATTTACTGTTTTTTACACCTAATTTCCAGCAAGTTGGAGGAGTTAACGTAACAGTGCACACATAACATTACAAATTCAAGCAAAGACTTGAATCATATGCTCTCTGACTCTTTCTCTCTCTCTCTCTCTCTCACACACACACACACACACACACACACATACACACACATAGTAGGAGGATGTTTCTGTGCATATGTAGTCAATTGACACTGTCCTGCTAAAAAGACAATGTTCAAGTGTATGTGTGTATATGTAGGAAACATAAACATTGCATGAAGCCAGGCCATTGCGTACAGGACATGCTAATTAAATGGGTGCTGCTTGCTCCCTCTCTCTGTCGTCCTCCTCCTTTCTCTCTATACAGTACACCCTCACACACAAACATACAGTCTTACAATTCCAATACAGCCTGGACAAAGAAAATTAATTGTACACACATACAGTAAATTCTTCCATTCATGTGCTTTGCCTACATACACAAACACGCAAACACACACACACACACACTGACAGCTATGGTTCAGTGGCATGGAAAAGAAAAACACAGTTTTTTCTGTGACTCTGACTTTACCCCTACTTCTTTTTTGCCAGAGGATTCTGTTTTGTCAGAAACCAGTGATAAATGGATAGGGGGAATGAAAGAAAAAGAACAAGAAACTCAAACTTAAGTTGGCTTGTTAGTCTGTTTCTATCTTTCACCCTCCTTCATTATCTGTCTTTCTCATTTATGATTCTGTGAGATCATATTGGCCTTTTGTTCTAGTGGACTATAAACTAGTGTCAAAACACTATGTCCCCTGGGCATAGTTACCATAACATGATGGCGGAGAGACACAAGCTAAAACCATCTAGTCACACACCCAGAGAAATGCAATCTTGACATGAACTGTAAGTGAGTGTAGAGGAGAAACCGATAAAGAGAAACTTCCACATAAACACATATACATAAACTCATCCCCTTCTATTGTCAGTTCTTATTTGATTGTAAGTTTGTTTTGACTTCTGTGCTGCTCTGATTGGTTTAGCACTGAACAACTGTGGAAAACACTGACATTAACAAATCAGTGAGGCAGCACCAAAAAGGCTAAACAAAACATGCCGCCTGTGATTCATGATGTCTGGCAACCAGGATAATCCAGGCCATGGTGTTTTGCATAACAAGTGTTATATTGCCTGTGTGAAAGGGAGATGTAGAACAATCACAATATTTCCATGACATACACATGTGTATTATCAACCACACACACGCACAGATGAACATGTAAATACACACACACACAAGCTGTGCCCTGTCCCCTGACATCAGTTTTTTTCTGCTAATATGTCCTTTGGAGGAATGATTTGTGTGTGTGTGCGTGTGGTATAAATTAGGCCTTTCCATCGGGGACACCACAACAGAGAGCAATACATTACCCTCTCTTTCAACAGCCACACTCTGTCTGCCTCCTCAGAGAGTGCAAAGCAGCCAGCCAACCAAATCTCCTAATCTCTCAAAGACGAAGGTTGGAAGTGGAAAATGATGAGATCAACATAGTAGGTGTGCAACTCCCTGTATAGTAATTGTTAAGCTCCTCTATTCATCTTTATTAGGTTGTCCTTGCCAAATCTCCGAAGCACTTCAGAAGACAGCTAATGGACATCGGAGCATTTCTGGAAACATCTTTTTCTTTTCTAGAGTATTTTAGTTGATAACTGCCCTTAAATAGATGCTGTTTTATTATTATGACACACAGTTGTGAAATAGGAGGGGTTACTTTGGGTGTTCAGTGTTCTGGAAGTCCTGTTCATTTTCTACTTAGACTCCGTTGGATGACTGACAGTTGGAGCACTTCCAAGGCATAGGCCAACATTAAACTCTCCTGGTTTAATCATCAGTACAAAGAGAAAATATAAACATACATACTGTACATAAACATAAAGTGAGATATAAAGACATTTTATCCAACAGCCAATCAGGCTGATAAACAGACTAAACAAACTGCCCCTGCCACCACCCTAACTACCTCGACCACACATGCTTCACCCCACCCCAGGCCACGCACAACCACATATTTGCACTCCATTGGCATGTGAATGTAAGTCGCTTTGTATAAAAGCGTCTGCTAAAAGAAATTGTAAAATTTCATGTACTTATATTCATATTCATCATCTCAGGCTGTATTTGTATAATACTGTACTGTTTTTGAACCGACATTTTTACACATCCATGTTTTTTTGCACTGACACTTTTTTGCACATTCATGTTATTGTAAATATCCTGTACATATCTTTTTAAATGTAAATCTTTTTAAATTCTATTTTATTCTCTATTTTTTGTCATTTCTATTTCTATTTTATCTTTTTCAAAACACTGTTCATAGTGGAAGGCAAAGGAAGAATTTCATTGTACAGGGAAACTTGCTTCCTTTAACTGTGCACATCACAATAAACGCTTTGACATTGACCTGACCAAATGTACAAGATTGTGTACATACAAATGTAAGATGACTACCAAGGAGCATTTTGGTAAGAAACATCCTATCAAAGAAAAGGAAGCCTACATTTTGTAAAAATCTGAAAATACTTCCAACAGTTTTAATGTTTACATTTGGAGTCAATTCTGGGTTATTAGATGATTTCCCAAAAACAAAGAACTTGAACAAAAATTACAATGAATGGTCAAAGCATAAAACTGTGGTATCATTAAATCATTCAGGTCTCTTGTTGAAGATCGTGAGGAATATCATCAATAGAAAACTTTATACTAAATACTACTAGGGATTCCTCTCACTTTACAACTCTATTTCCAGTTCAGCTAGGATGGAGTTTGCTAACAGCATATATTTCAACTATCCAAGATGTAATTAACAGGTTGTAGCACCATACACCTCAAAATCAAGGAGTGGGAACTTGCTAGAGCTGCCATTTTGCTTGGATGTTCATCATTCACACACACACACACACACACACACACACACATAGAGATCCAGCACAGGAGTGGAACAGCTATCAATTACTCATCTGGCATTAGACCAGAATGTGTCATGACATGAGTAAGGGCTACGATCACAAACATTGTACATTTTCACAGAGTAGTTGGCTCTAGTTTAAGGCCTAGAGCTGTCCACTTTTGAGTCCTAAAATCCAAAAGTAAGTTGGCTTTCAAACCATAAATTCCCTTGCCTGAAAAGTAATCAGAGTGCCCAAACTGAGCCAGAAGCAATGCAGCAACTGATTGAATCCAAATCCCTGTGGTGCTTGGCAATTTTTACTTCTTCTGCACTGCCCAGGCACCCCTCAAAACCCAAATGAACTTAACTTCATATTTTCTTCTTTGACATAAGTCACACCAATACACATCCCATTTCTACATTTCGGAGCTTTTGCCCTGATGCAAGATGGTGCTTTAAATGAGATTTGGTTTGTTGGTTTGGTCGTAACACCTCACTGCTTAGAAGCCTCTTAACTCTACTGTATCCTGATTTTTTTAGTATAATGAAATTCAATAGTTATTATATGTAATTGAGAGGTTTTTAGTTGGTTTTTTTTTTTTTAGGTTAGCCTTACACTAGATATTAATGCAGTCAATATTAATCACATTTGCACTTTAAATATGTTAAAACAGACTGAGTATTGTGGAGTGCTGAGGATATTCCTTTAACAAAGATAAACCAACTGAACTCAACTATTTGTGGACATCATGCCTTTTTAAGAAAGTACTTACTGAAATGATAGTAGATACCTCCTTATAGTTACTTTATGCACAAAGTATGCACAAACTATAAGCATCACAGAGTGATAAGCTCTAACAGTCAAAAAATAATTACATCTTACGTTTATTTTATTCAATATGTCTCTGGCTCTCTATTTGTTGGATTTCTGTCACTTTTTGTTTTTTTCAACAAAATAGATCAAGCTTATATCCATTAACATGTACAGCGGGAGCAGCCAACTGGGCCTGAGGCTAGGAGATGGCTGCTTCATGTTGCACACATTATTGAGTATTAAAGTGTGAGTGTGCATGCACTATATGTGTGTGCACAGTCAGCCATGCTTTTGTGCATGTGTAACCTGTAACAAAAAGGAGCAGTCTGAATCACAAAATAGCGTCTGCTGAAAACACTGTCTCAACAACAAAATGTATATACACACACACACACACACACAACCTCTGTGTGTCTTGAGTGACTGCTTTTGCCTTAAGGCTAACTATAACCTCTGAGTCTCTCTCTCTTTGTGTATGTGTGTACATGTGTGAGTGTATATGTGTGTGTACATGAGTGAGTGTGCATATATATTTGTGTGTGTTTGATAAAAGTCAAACACAGAGGGCCTTTAAATGCTAATGTTTATGCTAGAATTGTTCCATTTTTGGATGAGGTGACCATTAATGAAAAATAGGAATGAAAAACTAAATAAAGTACTAAAGTCAAAAGGTGCTGTTACAACTCTAGCAACACCTCTGAGAGGAAACAAATACATTACTAAAAATCTGCAATTCATATTTTACTGGCTATTAAAGATTTTTAATATTATTGTTTGTGTCATAGAGTCATAGCTTGCTTGACAGTGTTTTTCAACTTATCCTGCAAAACAAAACTGTAACAGTAAAAATAGGTTACTATATTGTGAAGACTTGGGACACACACCCAGACCAAAAGTAAATAAACTTTAAAGATCACATTACATATGGTGCAATTTTCTTAACTCATTTGCTTTTGTTGAATCACATCATACCAGAACAATTCAGTATTGTGTTAAATGGAAATATGTAATGGAGCATTTCACCTTTTCCCTTGTGGCAGGGCTTCCACTAAAATGTTCTGTGTTAGAGATATTTCAGTAATGATCAATCAACTGCATATTCTCACTGTCAAATGACGGTAATGGACTCTCAATGCTATAGTTTATCTTGGATTTTATTAATGGAACATAATTCCATTACATGCTGTGTATATATACAATGTCATACAGATTCATATCAGCTTAAATATAATGTATGTAAATGTTTTTTTCCGCTTATATAATGATATATACTGTACACAAAATGCAAAGGTGGTGGAGTAGGTGGAATATAATTAAATACAGCATTAGAATGAGACTGTGTGTTAGATTAGTGTTTTTTTCAACGTCTGTTGTGTATAGTTGGTGTGTTCACTGACCAAATGAAATGAAAATCCATCTCCCAACTGTCAAAGCATTAATCATTCGCAGTCTGTGCATGTGTGTCCAGCACATTGTATTTCACCACTTTTCTTCCTGCCTTACCAGTGTACATACAGTATATACAGTACATTCATTGCTTCATTGTGTGTATCTATAAAGCTGCATTGTATGGATGTGTTTCTGTGCACACCTGTCCTGAAGTTTGTTTGTTTGTGTGTGTGTGTGTGTGTGTGTGTGTGTGTGTGTGTGTGTGTGTGTGCAGCAGAGCATAACAGATGGTGCTTTGCGGATCATCATTTGCAATAATCGTTTATATTTCACTAACTCAAAATTATCCTGATTGGAGCTGCATGCTGCCTGAACGGCTGTGACATGTGACACATGCCATTCAGTCTGTGGTTACTAAAATGGTGAATATGCACAATATGCAGATTTCCATTTTATTTATGATCATCCAAGTTTCAGGCACATCAATGCTTTGTTATGTAAATATAATAGGTATGATAATTGGTATACTAATGGTCAGAATAACCCACATGTATGCGTATTCATAGTAACCGAGCACTGATGGTGAATTATTCTTTTCAGCATTATATATACTCTCTTTATTCACTGCATTTATTCAGCTGTTGTAAATGAAACCTAGATTACTGTAGTCATATTTGACACACATTTATAATGCAGATTACACATCTGGGCAGATGTGTTAGGTATTAACCCAACAAGAGAAATAATTAGCGGATGGTATACAGAGCTAAGTGGATAGACAGGGTTATGGGTTCGAGTCCCTGGTGTAAGACATGAACACTGTCAAGGTTAGGGTTTCCAGCTGTTACATCTAACTGTATTCATGATTGTGTGCTTGTGTGTTTTGTGTGTCCACATCTGTGTTAAAGAGAAATTCTAAGATGAGTTGGTCCATACACAGCTACATCTATTTTCACTCTCTCTTTTTCCTCTTCCTCCACTCTTCACCTCCCCTTTCTCTCTCTCCCATCCCTGTCTTTGCTTCATTCCCATTCTGGTTTGCCTTTACTTTTTCCTGCTGTGTCTAATATCCTCTCCCCCCCTCTCTCTCTCTCTCTCTCTTTAATCAGTGTACTACCACACAGCACTGGAGGAAACCCATGGAAAGTGATTTATTACAGTCACTCACTCATGCTCTCTCTCTCTCTCTCTCTCTCACACACACACACACACACACAGAAACACACACAGTGATTTATTGCTGTGCAGGTAGACAGTAGTTCAAGGGTAAGAGATTAGTCTAACACACGCTGAACACCAAATTATTATTACACATTAAGATAGAGGACATGGTCTCTCACACACCTACTCTACCACTCACTGTTTCATCGCATAAACTCTAGGTATATTAAATACGTTCACACACTAAAGTGAGTATATTAAGAACAAAGAGAGATTTTGAAGCAGAAAGCAAAGAGGTCAGAGAACTCAAACCTGGAACAATTAGGTCTTTTTTAAAGGTCATGTTTTTCTTTTTTGTTTGTTAATTTTGACATTTTTTTGATTTAAAATAAAATAAAAACTATGTCTACACATTCAAAATATTTCCCCATACATACGTGTTAGCCTGAAAAATCCAAAGTACCATATTTGATACTGACACAAATAGTGAAACTGTAACATTTCCTCAGGAATTAATGCATAATGTGCAAATGTGCAGAAAAAAACCCCATCAGCTGCAAATAAAAAAATACATTACTTGGTAAAACAATTTGTTCTGTCTACTTTCCTTTTTATGGAATGTGCAAACAGTAAAAACATACAACATTAAGTACATACAATTATTCAGAAAAAGAATATCACATTTGTAATTTGATTATTTATGGTCATTTGCTGGCTGTTTGGTCCTAACCAACCACTTGGTTCACTTCTGCCTCTGGCTGAATATGACACATTATCAACAGCCATGGACTTTAATTTAAAAACATCTATATCAGCCTAATACAACTCATATTGGTCAAACTGCCCAAGCATATGCAGAGTGGCTGAAAAAGGCTGCTGTATAGGCCTGCAAGCCCAACCAAATACACTGCTCCCTGGAGCTACATAATCCATCAGCTCCACGGAGATGTATTCAGAATTATGCTCTGAAAAGGAGCATGGACACAGAGAGTTGTGCATGGACGGACACAGAGCCTTTTATAAGCTGTTTCTATTGTTTTCATTTGTTTCCATCTGATTCTATTTGTGTCAAGATCGATTGAACGGACTGAATATGAAGGGATGCACCCTGGGGTCACGTTGGCAGTTACTACTGCACCATGTGCCTATCTGCAACACAGACACACAGGCACGCATACACCAGCTCTGGATGTGAGTCTATATACGTGAATATGCACTATGCACAACTTATAAGAAGAATGTAGTCTTGAGGGCTGAAAAAGAGAGTCGATGATAGTCAGTGTTTTTGTATATACTCCAGCCGTGCACTCTTGTATGTGTGTGTTTGTCAGACAAAGAGAATGCTCCTCATCCAGACAAATGGGTCAGCAGTTAAAATGCCAGCACTGACCCTGCTGTCACTTCACATGGAAGTCTACTGCTAGATGTGTGTGTGTGTGTGTGTGTGTGTGTGTGTGAGAGAGAGAGAGAGAGAGAGAGAGAGAGAGAGAGAGAGAGAGAGAATGTCAGTGTGTGTGTGTGTGTGTAAAGCAGTGTGTACCATCCACTGCTCTGGTTCAACCCTCAGAATGGTGTGTGTCTGAAGTTAAGGATTAACACAAAAAGATATATATGTAGGAGAACAAAGCAATTGACTGGGTAGATAATTTCTGTGCATTAGCATTTTAATAGAATGATAAGGCTTTGCTTTGTTGCTGCAACGCCCTATCCCACTGTTTCTTTTTCTTTTCCTTTACCTTCTGTTTTGGAGATATGTCACTTCAAACAGAGATATATCTTTCTTTTGGGGTTTTTCTACGTCTTCTTTCTTTCTCTTTTGGAGGTATGCTGAAACACCTCAATCTCTTGGTGACACCAAATGAAAGGATTTCTGCTCTTCTCTTTAACTTTCTCTCATTTGCCCAATCTCTCCCCTCCCTGTATCTTTCTCTTCATTCCTTCTCTCAGAAGAAATGTCAGGCCAAAACAAAGCAAAGACTCTCTCATCCTACTCGCTTAACTAGTGTTTTTCTCCTTGTGTGCTTTGTGCATATAGGCTTTGTGCAAATGAACTGTTACATTTCCAAAATTACCTCTCGCCTGTCTACTTTTAAGCACCTCACTTCTCTCTCTAGCTATTATCTTAACTTCTCCCTCCCCTGCCCCTTTTCAAAATCAAATCTATTTTATTTTCCCCACAGTGGGACAAATAAAGGTATATCTTATCTCACCTTATCTTATCTTGTAAATGAAAATTTCACAGTTTTATTATCAACAGAAGGAGTGTTAAAATAAATATAACGCTACCCATAAGTAGCAGTCTGTCTTCTTTTCTATTTCTCATTAAAAATGACAACAAAAACAAAATAAAACAAAATAAATATTTGTACCATCACAGGGCACATACAGGATGCTTTACATTGATATCTAATGGACTAGTCTGCATTCCACAGAACAACTCAAGGAGAGAGAAGAAAATAGAAAATAGCTAGACACGGGGTAGGTGGGGTGTCAGGGAACATCTCTCTGTTCACTTGGCTTAATTGGCTGATTAAAATTGGATCATGATCTGTGGTTAAACTTCTCTCTCCTCCCCTTCCCTCACTTTTTCTCACAGCCATCATCTCTTGTCTGTATCTGTTCTCCTCCCTTTCCTGTGAACTGCCTTTACTGAGGCTTCCAGCTGTACAGACATGCTCATTCAGAGTCCATTTCACACTGTGGTGAGGACAAATAGTGATTGGCACAAAAAGAACAAATATTTAATTTATTTTTTATACATTTTTTTAATCTATTTTTTTTTTTAACATTAATGCCCTAAATCCTCTCAATTACTACTACTGATTGAGTATGTAATTGAACAAACTGAGCATCAGTCTGGCTCTTGACAGAACCACAGCATTCAGGAGGTTTGAACACAGCACAGCATCAACTGCTTCAAGATTATTTCAGTTCTGAACAACTTGGCTTATAGAGCTGACTGAGACAGAATAGTGATCGTGGTTATAAAGCTGTCAAACTTACCTACCTAGGCAGAATCATGTTCTGTGACACAGCCTCATGTCGTTTCTTATTTGTTGTGGGAGTTAAATCTTCTTTAGATATTAAATGTAGCATTGGAACTGAAAATACAGCTATCATAACAATACCCTGCTTACCCTGTAATTTAAAGCTCCATTAAGCAGTATTGTTGATGTTGACACTGAATAAAATGATTCATAGCATAACCGAACAACTCAGTCTACACCTCTAGGTAGCTTTCAGCTCATTCTTCGGTTTACCAGCGCATACTGACCCGCACTGAAACTCTCAGGATGAGCTCAGACAAGCTGACAGGATGCTATACATTCACCATGAAGTGACTAGAATACTACCTGTCAAGCCAAAAAGAGACAGACACTGTTGGGGAGAAAGATGTCTCCAAAATAATGCCTCTATTGGCATGTTGGGGCGTAGTTCAACCCTGTGTCCTACATAAATTGTGTTGTGGAGTAAACATAATTGCTGCCTTGATAATGTTCATTAGCAACATTTTCCAACCCAGGAAATGTGATGCTTTTATACCGCAAAGAAGTTGTGAGGTCACAGTGGAAGGTCTATCATATAAACCAAAAGGACTTTGACATCAGAGAGATATCCTGTGTCACATGCCTGGTTAGGCTAAGGCTACAAAGAAACTCTGGTTAAGGTTATGGACAGACTATAGTTTTGGTTATAAAATATCCTGTCTCTTGCTTGACCCTCTAATATTTAACAAGGACCACAACCTTTACCCCAACTTCAACCAAGTACTTTGAGTTGCACAAAACAGAACAATGAAACAATGTTAAGCATGCTTTAGGTGCAAGGAATGGATATTGTATGGAAACAAAATGAAAGTAATGGTCACAGTAAAGGTTAACTTTAAATATGAATATTTTGCATTGGCTGTGAAAGGTTTGCTGATAGTTTCTAGGCCTCATTATGCAGAAAATATATTGTAAATGCAACTTAGTTATATATGAACAGAATTTTTTGGACAAACAATGGCTTACAAGTAACCTATAAATATTTGATAAACCAATCACAGTTCCTTTTTTATGATCAAAGAAAGAGAGACTCCAAATCAAGTCTTCTTTTCCTTCTTCCTCTTATTATTATTATTTAAATGTTATTTTCTCTGTATCATTGTGTTAATACAACACAAGGGGCTGCTTTGGTGTGTTTCAGGTACCGGTTAGATGATCACCTGTCAGCACCCTCCACTGTGACATTGCAGCAGTGCCACTGAAATGAATGAGGGGTGGTGTTTATTTTTCATGCAGTGCTGTTGTCTATCTGAAAGCAGCCTCAGTCTGATTACTGCCCTCCTATCAATAAATCTGGATATTTTAATCTCTTTCATGGTATTTTGTTTCTTTTTTTCAATTACTGAGACTGATGAAATGTATCTGCACAAATCTCAGCCAAATTTGATTTTTTTTCATCTCTGTGTCGCTGTGTTATTACACCTATGACGACTTTCTTATACCTTGCAGCATAGCAGAACTTTCTAAAAGCAAGCACACAAACAAAAACATGTTTTGATATTCATGCTAACAAACCAGTCATAAATCCACCTGTCTAACCAAATCACACCAAAACATAACTGAATGTTTTGGCTTATAAACACACCACTTCACTTTGTTCCTAATATTTACTGACAAGGTTGCTGACGAACACACACACACACACACACACTAGATGTTCACTATGCAGAATGTATTCACCCCACAGAGCTTTTGTTTATACAGCAATATGCTGACTACACACATACCAAAAATTCAACCTGATTATGCACATACACGTATTTACTTGATGTGATCACAAATGGTACATACGCATGCGTATAAATGCATACACACTCTCTCTCTCTCTCTCACACACACACACACACACACACACACACACACACACACACACAAACACACAAACAGTCATGTTTCCATCACGTCCGAGGACATTACGTTGACATAATTATTTCCTGGAGATTTTCCCTAACCCTGACCAACCTAACCATAAGGAAGGCGAGTCTCTACAATATGATTGTGTAAACAGATTTGTATCCTCATAACATGCGTAAACCCCCCCCATGCAGACACACACAACGCAGAGTGTACCTGAGTGGGACCTCGCTGTGATTTAGGTCACTAATCTCTTTCCATGGCCTTCACATTAGAGAACTGGGCTTTGTCATTGATTCACTGGAAAATCCACAAGCACATCCCTGCATCACTGGATGGGACTGGGTTTAGGCTCTTACTCTCTTGTCACTCACTATTCTTGTTTGCTCTCTTCTAATATTCCTCTCTCTCTCTCTCTCTCCCCCTTTCCCTTTCCACTTGTTTATTTTTCTCACAGTATGTCTTCATGCCTCTCTGCTTATCTTTTATAAATCCATTTGATTGCATGTGGGGATTTGTGCGTGTGTGTGTGTATGTGTGTATGTGCCTTTAACTGAAGCCAAGCTGTTTACAAGAATGTGGAAAGATGGCGTGGAGTATCAAGTAAACATGAAATGATTGTAAAAACATGCAAACACACAGACAATCCAGTTGTATACACCTATTTCACAAAATGGTAAGGATAGAGTCATTTTGAGTTTGTTACACAGATTTGATTGCATATGGGATCTTAGACTGATGACCTGTGGGAGGTGTCTCCCTACAACAGATGTTTCTTTATAACAGCCTGCTTGTCCAGTCTGCCTATTCTGTATATATATTGTAAAGATAACATTGACAACCAGTCAACAAAATCACTACAGCAGTGCTTGAAAGGTTAATCACTTCTAATTTTAGGCCTTTTGATTGTTCAGTTTCAAAATCCATAATTTACTGCCTGGCTCATTAAAAGCTATTAGAGTGTAGGTCATATTTTCAAAACAAGGCCACGAGGTCTTCCCAATGCCTCCACTCT
This sequence comes from Holacanthus passer, assembly GCA_025331565.1. Classification (NCBI taxonomy): domain Eukaryota; kingdom Metazoa; phylum Chordata; class Actinopteri; family Pomacanthidae; genus Holacanthus; species Holacanthus passer. The sequence goes on along the minus strand of JAFREQ010000030.1, from coordinate 8,187,653 downwards.
GCAGTTTCTCTGTATTTGGTGTTTTTAGCCCAACATGAATGTCTGTTGCCTGGAGAAAGGATGAGTATGATTCAACTCATGTACAAAACTGTATGCAAATACTACACCATGCACGCACACACACACACACAAAGAAACACAGACAAATACAGGAGGGGGTACACAAACATCCACCTGATGTTTTCAGAAGCCTCATTCAGCCTTGTGTATGAGCCAGTAAAACAGTGGACCATCAAATAAACAGTGAAAACACACACATGGAAGTGTGTTGGCTCACACACAACAATTCCAATCATATTTTGTCTTCTGTTACAAACTCATCAGAAGCGACAAGCCAAAACAATGGGCACCGACCCATTTCTAGCAATTCAAGGCTGAAAACTTTTATTGTCCAGCTCCTTTGTGTACCTTATGTATGTGTAAGGACTCTGTGTATGAGCAAGACATTGAGTGGAAAACAAATATTTTTTAAAAATGCACTGCATCACACTTAATAACTGAACAGACATTCCTAAACTAACTCAAACTTTTCTCTTTCAAGAAACACGTCCGCATCTGTCAATTTCACTGAGACACAGCATTTTAATTAATCCACTGATCAAACTAATTAAGAGATGCTTAAACTGAAAACAGCCTGAACTTTTGTGATGTGATGAAACAAGTTAGAAGTCAAAGGAAACATCAAGCTCACTCAGCATGTAATCAGAAACTACTGAAGCATTAAATCAAAATCGTCATCATGCTTGAAAAAAAAATTGAGAAAAGATTGCATGTGTTTATAACACTACACATCTAAAACATGAATTTAAAAACATATACAGTCTGTCAACTGTAGATCACAGAGGCAAACTTGGAAAAGAAGGGATAAAATTAAGCATTTCAACCCAAGCAGTTTTCTTGAAAGGTACCCGGAATACAAACGAAATCTAGCAGTGTGCACCTCGATGCCAGGCAGCCTAACAACATGACATACAGTAGGTAGCCTGAATGCTGAGCTGTTTTACGGCGAGCTGTAACTCTGTGGGTTAATTAGCCTGAAGGCAGTGAGCCAGGTTCTGGGTGAGAAATGAGGGATTCATTGCTGTAAGTGCAGGGACAAAACATTTAAGAGTACACCTAAGGCAGCTGGAACCCCTAGTACAATGGAAATACACTAGTTGGACTCATTCACAAGACTCACTTCAAAAACCACTTGCAACTTGCCACGACACAATCATTAATTCTGGACATCATTCTGTCCAGAATAAGTTCAGAGCTCACTTCAGTGTTTTCCTGAGCAAACAGTGGAATATTGCACTACAGACTGCAGCAGGACTCACTCAATGACATCTGCTAAGTCTTGAGGTCAATTAGTTTTGAGGTGATTAGCCAGTCTGTGTGTCACTGACTGTAAAGAAATTAGCTGGGCTATTTGAATGGACACACACACACAAAGACAGAGACACATACACACACAGAGACATGACAGACACAGAGACTGAGAAGAATTGGTGTAGTGTGTAGCAACACAGGCCAGAACTAGAAGGTCAGTGATGATCAGTCAACATGTGTGTGCCATGTGTAAACATCTCTAAGTGTGTGGAGGGCGGTAAAGAGAGAGGAGAGAGCAATTGTCAAGTTAGTTAGCTTTCCTCTGTTTCTCTCTATCTACAGGAGAAAATGTAATTATATTCTAGAGTGACTAGAGAGACTAGAGTGACGACATATCTACTCTTCTGCACCACATATTGTCTTTCTTTTGTCTTACTGCTCGTTTTTCCTCTTCGCCACATCTATCTTTTGTTATTCCCACTCTTGCAGTTACACACAATTTCATGTTTAACATGTATCAAGAAGAAAGTTGAAGTGGGTTTTGCTTTCAGAGGAAGTCTAAAAACCTGTTACTCGTTTCTGTTGAGTAAAATATTGACTAAAATAGCTCACTCAACAAGGTGCTGGTGTATGTGTGAATTTTGGTTTTGACAAATTCAACACAGCTTTCATTATATTGATTCATGAACCATGAATACAGACAGGAAGAGGAAAAAAATGAGATGCAGATAAATTCTGGCTAACAAATAAAGGAGGGACTGCTGAGTGCACATGAGCTGATCTCTGGTACTGTGGCTCAAAATATGATTACACTGAAGCCTGTTTCAGTAAAAGTGCTCGAAAATTCTCCCTACTTTCACCGGGAAATCCAATGCAATAATGACTGCAGGATACTTTGCTGTTTTTTAATTGTTTCCCATGTTTGAATGTGCAACACAGCCCACTTGGCTAATCAGTTACTTCTGACCATTGAAGAGATACCGTACAAAAAAGTCTAGCTAGTTAGCTGTCAGGACACGTGTACTTTGAAATAACCAGATGATAGTGTTGTCAGTACAGTAAATAAGATTGGACATATGAGACCTGACACTGTGTATAATAATGGGGCCCTTACGTAATTCATGGACTACTTTAAAAATGGATATATTCCTCTAGCAAAGGCACAATTCCAATGACTCTAAAATGTTGACAGTGTAGACAATAATGATGTGGTGCAACTGGGAAACTAGGCATTCTTGTTTTCATAGAAACAGATCATAGATTGTGATGTTTACTGCAAATGTAGCAATATCTGCTGCCTTTCCTTCGACACACAGCTCTGCTCACTCACTGAAGCAGCCTGTCTGTGGCACAGCAGCCTTTAGTGTTTATATGCTATGACTCATCATGTTTAACCAATTGGATAGTGTTATGGGCAGGATACTTACTCTACATAATGGACATACAGAACAGATATCTTTAATAGTATCTTCATATCTACATTCATAGAAAACTCTCTTTCACTTTTTTGATCTGTTGGAGGCTTAATAGAAGTGTTACACTGCGGACATTGTGTTTGATCAAAAACACTGTTAGCTATTTCAAGGAGTGCCTTGTATGTGCTGTTGCTATTTGCAACTACGTAGCTGTAAGAGCAAGATTTCTCAGAGAACAGAATACCAAAGTAGATTGGTCTTCAAAGTAGCAAGGGTTTGCCATGCAAGAATATGCCTTTTGTTAAACCTATCAACACTCACTACAGTGTGTGTATGTGTGTGCCTCTGTAGGTGAGGAAATAAGTAAGCATTGTTCCATTTCATGTTGTAAAGGTCAGAAATTTGTATTTGTATTTTTGTATGGGTATGTGTGTGTCATTAGGTTGCTACTGTAGTGGTGCTCAAATGCTTTGACGTAACATCAGGTGGCATTCAGTCTAAAACAGTTAAACAGCAACTGTGTACGAGTAAAGCCAAGGTTAGCGGTTCTGTTCCCAAAAGCAAGACACGACCACTGCAAGGGTTATGGGTTCCATTTCCTTTGTGGCTAAAGGGCAGAGCAAGACATTTTGCAAAGTATAGCCCAGGGCTAGGTCCTGAAATAACCCTCCACAGTCAGGCTGAGTGTTCCCAGGCAGTGAAAAGTCCAGTTGGTGGTTGTGTAGCTGTGGGTTTCACTGGCCCACAGCAACTTACAATGTGTAAAGATCTAGAGAAACAGCTAAAAGACTGAGAAAGCGATGAGCTTACAATGAATCTAATTTTTCCTGGAACCAAGGCACAATCAAACATGTTCATATAAATTTGTGTACACTTGCCTCATATTCGTCATTTACTGACAGTATGAACATGTTGAAATTGAGACATTTTCCCTTGAGGCAATAAAACTAATCATTCCACATATGTCAGTGGTAGTCTGTGCAAGCCATAGCTTGTAACCATAGCCACTGATTTAATATGGCACCCTGCATTTCAGGTCAATTCATAGTTTGGTCTCAATTTTGATCATTCTTCTCTCCTGTGGAATGTGTGCAAAAATATTTCATATAAAACACTGGTGGTGAAGCAGGATTTGATGTCATCCACACAAAACAAAAGCAACTTTCACACATGTGCCAATTACTCTTAATTTCAAGCACTTTACAAGTAAGTGGTAATGAGAGAATAAGAAGCCAATACCACAATGGTAGTATTGATGCTAGTTCCCTCTGGCATGCTCTGTATTACATTATTCTCTGACACAGCGGTACATTATTGGTGGTGGTATGTAAATGGTCACATTGCATTAGAATTATGTGAAGATGCTGCTTGTGTGAATGACAGAAGTTCCTACCTTCACTGGGACAGTTTCTGTATTTATTCAGCTAATGGATTTAATGTGTGAGATGCAAATGAAATGTGTGCATAAAAGAGGCTAAAGAGTTTCTTTCTAGAGCTACCAATTTGCATTACATTTAAATAATAAAATCCATCACAGAGAGGGCAAATATAGCAATGTCTCCTCAAGTCAGACTAATGCAACAGCTGCAAACAGTATTACTTATTCCCTAGACATAAAACTCTGGACCTTCATGGTCCTTCCCTAAGGGTTGTCAAAGGCATTGTACTACAACCTAGAAATGCGAAAGTAGACAAGGTAGACAAAAAAGCTCCTAGAGTGAACAACCAAGAGAAAAGATCTAACAATGGTAGAATTTTGTTGTAAGATATTAGCTGTGCCAGTAAAGCTTTAAATCCAGCAGCGGTAACCAGTTACACTCTCCTACATTAAAACAACTCTAAATAATCTTAATCTAAATCCCTCCCTCCACTCCTACCCCTCTCCCCATGTGCTGTGACATTTCCTCAGGTTGTCAGACATAATTGTTCTTGATCCAACCAGAAAACTAATCAGGGAAAAGAGAGACAGAGTACTCAAGAGAGAGAGAAATGAATGAAAAAGAGGAGGAGATAAGGGACAAGCGGGAATGGGAGAGTGATAATAAATTATGTCCAGGCAAAATCAAACACACGCTTGCACAGACAGACATGCACTCATAAACAGATACACACTTTTTCGCATACAACCAATAAGGCACAGATGTAGATGAAACAATGCTGATCAAGCTACACTGATAAAAGACACACACAGAGACAGAGAGAGGGAGAGAGAGAGAGAGGGAGAGTGATAAAAAAAAAAAACACTTTACAAGAATCTCCCATCATTTCTTTTCTGTCAACACAGGTCATACACACACTTCCTGTAAGTTGAACCAATGGCATGTTGGGATGGCACAACCAAACAAAATAGATGGATAGTGTGTGCGTGTGTGTGTTACTGAAGCCTTTTTTTTTTTTTTTTTTTTACCTCTAGAGATTAATTTCTTTTCAAAGACACTAAAATTGAGTATTGCATGATGATATAATAGTTACTAGTATATAAAATAAACATGACAATCTTCAAACAAAAAGAAAAATGTGTGTTATTTTCTCCCTCTCTCTCTAGAGAGTAGTGACTACAGACAGAGGTGGCCCCAAGAGGCAAATCCGCACATTTTTAAATTCATTTAATGCATTTTTGCTGATCCCGTGATTTTTGTGATTTTGCACTCATAATAGACAAAGCTGTCCACTTGTGTGTGTGTGTGTATTTGTGTGAGTATAACTGCATAAATAGAGGGAACAGACATTCAAATTCTCTCATGAATAATCCTGATAGAAGATTTTTCTCACCTTTCGGTCATCATTTCCTCTTTTCCTTTGTCCTCACTCTGTCCTTTATTCTTACAAATGTATATATACATTTAATTAAAAAAACAGCACGGCAGCGGCACTGTATGTTTATGGGATTAAAAGAAGCACTGCTTACTTTAAAGAGGAGATGACATGCACAAAATGGCTTTTTTGTAATTTTAGCATGCTCTAAATGAAACACAGGGATGATTAGTGTGTGTGTCCAATCCAGGATTTAATACTGTCATTAAGCTCTTCTAGGTTCACCCATCCATCTCTCTGTCAGAACACATATGTTTCCATATGGACATTTGGACAATGTCCCTCAGTCTCCACAAGAAGCATGATAGTGTTTGTGTGGAATAATAATAATAATAATAATGATAATAATAATAACACATCATTATTTTTTGTTTTTTGCTAAATGTAGCTGAAGCTGTGAAGTGGTGTGTTAAGCCCGTTTCACTGTAGTTCTAATCACTCAAAATATATTTTTATGAAATAAACAAATTAGCTGATTAATTTATCAGTTGCTTGATATGTTCAGTTTCATCATAAAACAAAGAGGAAGAATGGCTCCCTGCAGGATGCTAAACAGTAGAGTATATAAAACACATCACTGCCGTCCAACAACAATAGAAACACACACACACAAACACGCACGCGCGTGCGCGCGCAGCAGGCACAAGTAAACACACATTCTGTCTATAATCACCTCTCCCCCCACACACACCACTGCCTCCAGGTGCTCATGGTTCATTTTCCTGTCACATCATCTGTCTTCATTTCCCAGAGCAGCTAGATAAGACCTGAAAGGAGCCTGCTAGTGATACAAGTGTCCTGTGTGTGTGACTGTGTGTGAGTTACTCAGTATTTGTCAGTACTGCGCTACTTAGTAGAGTTACCACGTTTTCCCCCCTAATTTCTCCTAAATTCTGTCTTCTTTCTCTGTAATTTCTGTAATATTAGTAATAACAATATCAACTCCACAGGTTTAAGTATTTTTAAAATCTGGTTTTGGACAATGGTGCTGTTTTGTTTACTCACACAATATGATACACACAGATTTTTATTTTAGATTTGCAGTTATATTTAAGAGTGTAACTGAAAATAAATACAGTGAATAGTTAATGATGTGAGGCACACATCACATGCCAGGAACACTGGCATTAATTATTAAAATGGGACAGTACAGAGTGGTGCTAATGTTTTCTTTTTCTTTTATTGAATGACTGTTAAAGGAAATTAGGGACAACTACAAAATTCACCCTAGATTCATTCACTCTTTTCAAAAACTCGACTCATAGAGTGCAGCTAAATGCTTTCTGACATTTGTCTGATTTTCTTGTTCTTCTTCAGCAGCATTTTCTCCTGTGGTGCCTCATAATGGCCACAACAGCACTGCCATGACGTAATACAGCCCTTGCAATCTCAGCTAACAGTGATCAACTGAGGCCAGCTTTTTGGATAAAGGCTTTATTATCATTGACACGGTCAGCTTTTATCTAAGGTGGTACACGAATTACACTGTGGAGGTCACGTTGGAATTCTCAGAAATGAATCCTGGATGCTATTCAAGGAAAAAAGGGATTAAAAGAGTGAATAAATGACGGAAATAAGAAGAGAAGCGGCATAAGGAGGAAGATGAGAAAGGGACAGAGAGGGAGGGGAGGAGAACATAGAGGAGGAGGTACAACAGAGACAGAGAAACAGGATGAAGAGGAGGTGTGTTTGCAAACCATCTGGATTCAGTCTCTGATAAGAAACACTTAGTCAGCAAGCACCTCATCACTCAGCCTGCTCCCTCTCCCTTTCCTCTCCGTCTTCTGTAAACTAGGCTGAATCTTCCAGCTCCGTTTTTTTTTTGTTATTTTGGAATCTCCATTTGTGGAAGTGGTGATAAAAAAAAAGATCATCACCTATTGTGTCTCAGACAGAGCTTGCATCCTAATATAGTATATAACAGAAAATCAGCAAGGTGAACAAGAAATACAAAAGGTTGCTGTTTACCTTATTCAAGTTGCATACTTTCTATAGAGGGAAAATGTATTATTCACTGGCCAATTACATGAAACCTTTTTCCACAAAGGTTTGATGTAATTGAGGTATTTGATTTCAAGCATCAGTTGTTTTAGTATGTCTAATACTGACATGCTATGCCACAAAAATAACAAAAAATGTTTAAATTATAGACAATTTTTGTGTGAGTCAACTGACAGAATGTTCAAAAATTTCAAAAATCTATTCACCATTCAATTGAAATTTTGATGTGCAACATTCACCTGTTTTTGCTGTTTTACAGACTTAACAAATATAACAATTGAAAGAATGAAACTATTATCAATAAGAAAAATAGTTGCAAACTAATTTTTAGCAATCAACTTTCCACTATGCTTTAATCTATTTTTAATGGATGTGATATCATATTCCCCAGGAAAGAAACAAAAATTATGTCAAATGATGAAATGATTATGCATTTACTGCGTATATTTTGGACCAAATATGCATACTTGTTAAATGCATACTGAATTATTTCTCTGCTACACTCTTATGAGTCCTTGTATGTAGTAAAATAATAAAATTAGGAAAAAACAAAGTAAAATAATTGTAAATGCTCGTGTCTGTTCAGGCATTCATTGCTAAAAAATAGTGTAACAGTATATCACCGTGCGAGTGTGTTTCTGTGTGTGTGTGTGTGTGTGTCATGTGTAGTGGTCCAGGGTCCAGGGTATTGTAGGAATACCTGAAACTTTTATTTTCTGAGTAATAGCCCCATCTAGAGTAATGCAGTCCATCAGGAAAATTACTACAGATGCATGCAGGCAGGCAGGCAGGCAGGCAGGCACACACACACACACACACACACACACACACACACACACACACAACATGCACACACACCATACTTACAAGGGCAAGCCTTGGTGACTCACATTCATTCCGTAATTCCTGTTTCAAAGTGATGTCCTTCCCTCTGATGACTTTCATCATCTTTCTGGCTTTGAAAAATAAATACAAACACACACACACACACACACACACACACACACACACACACACACAGGCCCCTATATCACAGACACCCAATCTATCTCACCACACATCACTCTCAAAGGCCTTGTTGCTAGGGGATAGTGCTGTATTTGTGGAGAGAGAGTGACAGAGACATAGAAGGAGATATGTATGGGGGGGTGGACAGAGCAAGAAAGCGATAGAGATAAATGAAACAAAAGTGTAGGAATGAGAAATATGAGAAATTGAAGAGATAAGAGAGTCAAGTTCCTCTAAAGCAGAATGAATCCTCAAGACATACAGTATCTTCACATTCTCAGTCACACACACAAACACACACATTGTGAAAAACACTGGCAGCCTTTTTTCAAACCTGGACCAGAAACACAACATTGGCGAGGACAATGTGTGTGTTCCTGCAGCCCACACATGGTCGCTCGTGAACGTGTACATATCTGGGTATGAATGCCAGTGGGTATGAATGCCAGTGTGTGTGTGTGTGTGTGTGTGTGTGTGTGTGTGTGTGTGTGTGTGTGTGTGTGTGTGTGTGTGTGTGCGCGCGCGCATTTGCCTGTGAGTGTGTGTTTCCACAATCACTGCAGTGATGGGATCAAGCAGGTCATATAATGGTTGGCTGGTCACATTGTCTGCCCCAGCAGTCAGTCCTTCACACACTCTGTCCCCATAATCTGCAAATACACCTATTATAATCTGATAAAGCCAGCAGAGAAAAAACAACTCTCATGTGAACTGTCATAAAAACATCACCTCTACGGACTGAAATGAGCACGCTTTGACTGCCTTTGCACTGTTGTCCACAAAGACACACCTAGGAAACACCACAATCCATGATAAATCCCATCAGAAGTGACACTTTACATGCATATAGGGATACACAATATTTAGATTTTTACTGAACTACAATAACTGATAATGATAATTTTTTTCTTAATCAAGGGTCTGGGGACAGTAAAGCCCCTTGAGACAAATTGTGATTTTCGATTATGTTCTATGTAAATAAAATTGGTTTGGCTTGACTTGACAACACTGACATGTTTAAGCAACCATTGCCCAATAAATATTACCACCACAGTGCTTTGAAGGCCTCAAAAGGACTCACTGCCAATTCAAAGCAAGTCCCAAAGTTCAGTCCATTACAAAAAAATAAAGATAAAAACATTGACTCATTGCAGCACAGCTTCACATTCATTCATATGAAGCTTCTTTGTTTTCACAGTAATTAAAAACATTATTTAGTTGTCATAATAGCAAGCCATTAACTACACAGTATTCATATTTCTTTGTATTGCTTCTTCTATCAAGCTGTGACTATATTAATTATGAACTGACACCAGTCCTATAATGTGTGAACAAGGCCTTATGCTGTATGAGCACCACATGTATAGTGCTTTATAATCATATAGTTAAAAATGTCCAAAATGTGCTGCTGTATACTAACTTTACCAAAGTATACAGTTTTGTTATTTTCATTATTGTAACCACCACTGGAATGGAGCAGCTGTCTGTGCTGGTTGACTGACTGCATTGTCTGTCACAGTGGTTGGTCTGGAACCCACAGTGCTCCTAATCTGCTAAAACATTCCAGAGAAGCAGAAAAAGCCCAAATATGTGCCCAAAAAGATTACCTTGACAAACATGTCAAAGGTGTCCAGTAAAATATAATTCAAATTAAATTGAAATACAGTCACATGGACAAGGACTTGACAAAAACTAATTACTGGGGGGTCTTTCAGTTTCTTAGTATTATTCTGAGCCGCAAATGTACACCATTACCGATCCTAAACTTTTTATATTTTAAATACACATTCACATTATACACAGCATCTGTTCAGATACAATCATTGTAATACTCCTACTACTACGCTTTTTGTTCAGAAACATTTTAGTATCCCTTGCAGTCCAAAACATAGGGGATGTAAATATTGGTAGGTGGTGTTCATAAAGTTAATTGTTGTTTCACATTGAACTATTTCAAACACTTCTTTTAATATGAGCAAATAAATGCAAAGACATTTGACCGTTCATCTATGAATTCCATATGAATATATATAATTTTATAGCCCATTTATTCCCTCTCTGACATCTTATCATTTCTAATAGGCCCACTGGAATCTTAATCAGTTACACATGTTCTTCTCTCTACCACTGTCTCTGCCCTCTTTCTTTGTGATCTGTCCATCCATAGTTGTTTTAAAACATTCTTCCTCTCACAATGACAGTTTAATTCCTTTAATCCATCACTTACTTCCTCTTTTGCCTCATTACTCAAACATACGTTTTTAGGAGTGTCTCAAAATTTATGTTTCTAATTGAAAAAGTAATGAGAGGGCAGCAAGAGGAGAAGTCTGAAAGAAGGAGAAAAGAGAGAGAAAGAGACACGCACGCACACACACATATACACACACACTCATACACACACAGAAAGCAATGGAATGCAAATCTCCGTGTCTGGAAGCGATTAGGCAAAAAGCTAAAGCCCGTCTTCTCTTTCTCTGTCTGAGTACCAGCACACAGTCCAGCCACCCTAACCCTTGCCTCACCACAAACATGCGCAAATACACACACACACACAAACATACACAAACACGCAGATATCAAAATGCCTTTCAGAACACATTGCTAAAAGTAGAGTCATTCAATTATCAGAAAGTCAGATCAGATGGACTGACGCTTTCCTGAGTTTACCCAGCCTTTACTGGGTTAAATACAGTTTCTCCACTTCTGTCAGACAGCAATGTATAAACTTATCGTCATTCTTTCCATTTGTTCAGTTTGTGAAAAAGCCATTTAATCAACTAAGGGAAGATGTGTTTACCTTTGTTCTGTGTGTGTGTGTGTGTATGTGTGTGTGTGTATGTGTGTGTGTGTGTGTGTGTGTGTGTGTAAAAGCAGAGCATTGTAAGAATACACACAGTAATATAATAAACAATAACAGCGAATAATAATCATACATTGAATAAAGTATTACACAAGAAGTAGAAGAGAAATGTGAAATGTGTTGTGATCTATTTATCTATCTATCTATCTATCTGTGTGTGCTGTATTGACCGAATGTCTACTGAGTGTGCCTAATAATTCAAGGTACAATACAACGCCACTGTATCACCAGTTCAGAACACAGCTGAAGACCGCTGAGAGACTGAAACATTTGATTGACATTGACTAAAGTATTGCATGACCACCACTATGAGAACATGCACATGAGAATTTCTGCTTTTCTGACCGTATCAGTGTCAGTGTATAATGACAGTGAAGTATATAAAAAGTATGATTATTTAAAAAAATAAATGTCCTTAAATTGGCCTTAAAAAAAAAAGTCTGCCTAATTAAATAGTTTTATAGATGGATGTTTACTCAGTGTGTCCTTTGATTTAGAGAACTGAAATCTAACACTTGACATGAGTGTTTATAGCGTTAATTCAAAGTATACATCATAGTATCAAGCATCAACTTAAAGTAGAACAAGAGTAGACAAAATAAGAACAAATGAACACTTTTTTTTTTTGTTATAAATATAATGCATTTCAGTACTGGCTGTTTCTTGTCCAGTGTCACAGTTCACAGCCCATTCTATCTGCAGGATAGAGTTGACCTTTAAAGGCTCACATGAAACTTGCTGGTGTAAATGTAATATGCCCATCCTCAACATCAAGCATCAAATTAATGTTGTTTAACTACATATAGTATAGGGTCTTTTAAAGATAACATGTCATTAATTAATCCATACTGACTGGACGGAATTCTTTTATTTTGTTTTATTGTCAGACACACGCATGTCTACTACGGATGAGGAAGAAATATAAGGAGACATCACAAGGAGACATCTAGAAGTTGAAATGTTTTTGGTCACTTTGCCAACAACTTTGACTGACAGCAGTTTGTCCTGAATGCTACTCATTATGTCCTCCACATTGAGTAGTACCCTAATTAAGGCAATATTCTCCATCTCTATTCTGTTTGAATATTGCCCCTCCATAATGGCCTTAAAATCAAAACCAGACCTTGAAGGTAATGCTTACTACATGATTAACCACTGAAATATTTATAAATGTGTGTGTCACTGTGTGTATGTGTGTGCTGTAAGAGGATTGTAGCACAGATATAAAAGACAGTAGTCACTGATTGGCAGCATTGGCTACTTACAAAAGTAAAAGTGGACATCGATTGAGATGAATACGAGCTGATATACTATATGACAGGTTGGCGTGTGGACTAGTAAGTGACTGAGTGAGCGCAAAAAAAAAACTGTCAGCTTTCTGACTAACTTGCCGCTTGATTTAACCTTATAGTGCTTAGTATGGAATGAGGGACCACACTAAAGACTCTGAGAAAAAAGGAGACAAATGCCACAAGAGAGTAGTACAAAGGCAATGCGTGAAGAAAAAATATGAGGGAGACAATAAAAGAAGCAAAAGATGAGAATAAGGAAAGAGAGAAAAAATGATAGTAAAGAAGGCAAAATAGAGCAAGATAAAATGCACAGTGCTTGGCTCAGATGCAAAGAAGGCTTTTCACTCTCCCTTCCTCTCCATGTCGCTCTCTTGCCAATTTCTCACCAAGTCAAACTATGAGGCCCCAGTGTGGGACTATTTTAACACACACACACACACACACACACACACACACACGCACACAGATTGACTGTGTTGTTTTTGTCAATGAGTTTACATTAAGTCAGTGAATTCACACAATGAGAGGCAGTTCCCAAGGCATGCAGGCACACACTGACACACGACACAGTCAGACACACACCACCGCACCACCGTTAACACTGTGTCGCCTGAAGAGAAGGAAGAAGAAAAATGAATCCAGTGGTCTACCTTGTCTGTGTGAGTACTCCAGTTTCGCCCGGCTTAAAGGGTTAATGCCCCCAAAAAACACACAGGATCCTTTCAGTCAAGCATGAACACTCTGAGTCGTCCTGGTACTTGGGGAAAAAACATACACCTCCGTCTCAGTCTTCCCTCACTTTGTTCCTCTGTCTTCTTAGGAAAAGGAAAAAAAAAACCCAGCCCCGTGTTCTGAGGTTGGTTCTTCGCCTCTTGTCGTTCTCTATCTGTTGGACTGCCTCGGTCTTTTCTCTCACTTCATCCAACCTCTGCGCTCCAAGTGAGGGATGGAAAATGAAAAAAAAACACAAAGCTCCTGCTTTTGCTCCCGTTTTTCCTTGATTGTTTCTTTTCTCTGTCCGAATGCAGAATTTTCGTCCTTTATTCTCTTCTCCAGTTAATTTCTCCTTCTGCCCCTCTCAATGTATGTGTGTATGTGTGTGTGCGTGCGTGCGTATGCGTATGTGTGTGTGTGTGTGTGTGTGTATGTGTGTGCGTGTGCCGTCTCCTCGCCTGCTTCTGCCACCTCTGCTGTGTGTTCCTGTCTGCTCCTGCTCCCTCTCTCTCTCCCACTTTGGCTCTGTAAGTTTGAAGCTCTCTTGCTCGTTGAGCACGGAGGGGGCGGAGTCATGAGGACAGAGGGAGGAATGGGATTGGCTGACACAGAGGGGGGGTGAGTGAGATAGAGAGAGAAAAGAGTGAGAGGGAGAATGAAGTGGAGGGAGGGGCTGGATTTCTGCTTTCTGCATTTGGAAGCTAGAGGTGTAGATATGTGGAGAGAGATGGGAGAGAGGAGGTGGAGGAGGGTCTAGCGGAGAGGCACTCCCTCTTTTTTCCCTCTGTCTCTCTCTCTCACACACACATACACACTCTCTCTGCATTCTTTTGCTCTGATCTCCCTGATTTCCCCACCACATAAGTATTCATAGCACAGAAACGACACCTCTCAGCCGCTCACACATGATCTCTTTCTGTCTCACTCTCACACACATATACGCACACACCTCACATTTATGCGTGTGTGTGCGCGCGCGCAGTTAAGCAGCTGTATAAACCAAAGGTACTGAGAGAGAAAGAGGGGAGTGACTAGGCTTAACTAAAAGGGACTCTGCAGCAAAGGAACTCGGTTAAACACAAATGCATTGCAGGCAGGCATACACAGTTATAAATGTATTATATATTATACAAGGACGCGCAAATGCATCTGCATTGATAAATACACAAACTCAGAGGTCCACAATTTTTGTAACATTATTCTGATAATGTATTTGTTAGTGCCTTTTTCTAATTGTAATTTTGACAATTTGATTTAACTGAACGAGTGCATGAGTGATGAGTGCAAACAAAAACGAAAAGCTGTATGTATGTGTGTGTGTTGTGTAAGGGTGTACAATACGTGTTTTTGAGGCAACAATGTCGACTGCTGTATTTCTATTAATGTGTGTTTACGTAGAAAATAAGAATGTCTTTAACCTTTTTAACCTTTTTGTCTCAATTATATTTTATTTTCTTAGTGATATTGTTGTTGTCCACTGCAGATCATTTAAATGCATTGAAATATGTTACAGCTTAAAAACAACACTGGTGTTAAATTCAGTACATTAAAAAAACTGCTGTTAATTTTATGTTTTTAGTTTTAGTTTTTTGTTAATATAATTTTTCTTCCATTTGGTGTTTTCTTTTACTTTGCTTTCTATACTGTTTGATATGTTATAGTTTTTTTTAAATTGTTAATACAAGTTTAAGTGTAGAAGAAGTGTAAATTTAAAGTTCAAATCAGGACAAGTTTAAATATAACTACAAAAATAAAGTAAATTTATAATACATCAAAACAGTATAGAGAGCAGTTAGTCAACACAACCTTTACAATATGCAAACCTCTTTTACGTCACACACACACACACACACACACACACGCAGTTTGTGCATAGCTGTTAGTCTTTCTAGTAATATCTGTGCAATGGGACTGAGGATATTGCTTGGAAGAAAATTAACATTCATTCTGTTTACATGGGCAACCTTTCACTTTGTTATCCTACACACACAGACACCAACACAAACAAACATGAATAAGTGCCCCTAACATTTTATCAAACACTTACGAAATGTCCAAAGAGAGGATCAACAGAATAACATGAGCTCAGTTTGGATGACTTTAATGCACAAGAGACACAAGATGGATCTTAATACCACCAGAGGATTGATACAGGCACACATATATATATATATATGTATATATATACATATATATATATATATATATTGCTTTGCTTCCTCTTTGTGCACTAGTGGTTAATATCCTCCATCAATCCCTCAAGGAAGCTGAGCTGTGTGTTTTCTATGGAGGCATAAAGCTTCTGTACGCTATACACCTGGGTTAGAGTATGAGCCCTTTTGTCGAGTGTATAATGGGCCCGAGGCTTGGTTCCTGCTTTGCTGTGAAATTCAAGAACCATGTGCTTTTCATGGTGACTGCACACTGTAAACTCCAGTGTTTCTTTGGCACTGTAGAAAAGTTAAGGTTTCTACTTTTAGGATTCCCTTAGTTTCAATGAGTCTAGGTTCGCAATCTACACAATCTACATTTCAAAAATAAGGTGACCAAACTTTATTTGCAACAAGTGTTCCTTTAAAGTCAGTCTGAAATTGAAATTCTTGTCATTTTTTGTAAGAAAAAAAAACATAAATATTTATTAAAATGATATTTATTAAATTAATTAATTAATATTTATTAAAATAAATAATTTTTACAAATAAAACTGATTTTAGATATAATTATGAAAAAGCATTTAAGCCTATAGTGTCTGAGTGGGCATTTCTCTTGACTTGGGTTGACTGACAAGTGAGAGTGGGTGCTGCTGGAAGATGTGCTGTCAGCTTCTTTTGTGAGCTACTGACTAGAGAAATACCAAACCCTTGATGCATTTTTTCTCCTCTTTCAACAAATCCACATAGCATTGTAGCATTGTTGTAATCATTAGCAAGATAAATCATGTATCCCTTTACAGCATGTGGGAGAGTTGAGCGTGTCTTAAGTTAGCTACGTAGCTAGCTAGTTTCTTTCACTGGTCCAAATGTAGGGATGATAAAATCCATTTCATTCTGAAATGTAAAGATAAATGAACAGTGGTACACTATACACAGTGGTGGATGAAGCATTCAGATCCTTTACTTAAGTAAAAGTAGTAGAGTACTAATACCACACTGTAAAAGTACTGTTTTAAGTAAAAGTCTTAGGTATCATTGAAAATACTATTCAGAAACTGTTTCTGAAATGGTAAAAGCACCCCCAAACAAATATGTCTTTACAATTAACAGTAACATGAGAATGAGCAAGAAACTAAAAGAAAGTCTTGACTTTAAAAGTAACTTTTCCTCAAAACTGATCTTGATTAACATAGCATCCAGCATGTTTGGCAGGAATTGTCCCATTTCAAACAGGACAGACTTTTAGGTTTTAGACATGTTTCAGGAGATAAAGGGGCCAGTAAACGCAGTGCTTGTTGAATGGTCCAACAGCGTCTGTGTCCTCACCACCACCACACCCTTTTGATGGCCCAATTTCCAGTTAATTTTTTATAACTTTTCAAAACCAACAATCACGTCCACATCACACAGCAATTGGCAAGGTGCACAGAGATGTGACAGCTGACAGTGTTTGAACTTAAACAGTTTTTGCTGTCAGACAACACATTGTACAAACTTATTTGATTTTACGCAGGCTTCAGCTTGTAGTCTTACTGATTTGCATTCATATGACAGAGGGTAATAAACATTGGCCAGAAAACAAGCCAGTGTCTGTGGCCAATCTCCACGTTATCATTATGTATAGGACTCATTACTACTACTTCCACCTCAGACTAGTGCTGGCAAACAGCTGCTCAACAACAGCCACTTAGAGAGCTTGAATATTAAGAATGTGTCTATGGATCAAGAAATACTAGGTATGCAAAATGTTTTGCTCACTTAACAGTCTTAGCAGTGGAGAAGGTTTACATAAGCCTATTGTCATTTACTATTCAATACATGAAGGTCACATCAATATAAAAATTGTAGTCCATATGCAGATCACCTGAAATTAAAAACTGTTTATTATCACATTCATTTCAGAGCTGAGAATTTGTCTTTTTTTCTATCCTGTATCGTACTCTTTCTTTATTAGTTAATCTTCCATACTGGCTGCCACTCATGAGGCGCCACCATGCTCATGCAAGTGAGCGTACCCTGGCTGGGAATCGAATCTTGGTCTCGGTGGTGAGAGCACCGAATCCTAACCACTGAACCACCACCAGGGTATTAGTTGTGTTACTGATATTCCTAAATTCAACCAATCCTGAGCATCCTTGATTTTCCATTTCAAAGTCCCTGTCTCAAAAGAAGACCCTTTCAAGGAGAGGGGATTACATTTGAATGTCATACATTTCTGAACAGTTTCTCACATTAAATATGAACTTCAGTGAGAAAAACATGGTCATCTATTTACCTATTTTATATCCGAATTCTCTGTAGAAAATATATGCTGGAGGGAACAGTTTGGACTCACTGGGCAGTTTTCTTTTTCTTTTTCTCAATCTTCATCCTTCTAGCAGTAAGGCTTTTCTAACACCAGTGTATTTGCTGGTGCCCCCCACTGACATACACAATGTGGACTCTATAGGCCTTCAGAGTGCGTGTGGTATGTGTCTGATTGATAGAGAGAGGGGGGAGGTGTGTGTGTGTATGTTTCACTACAAGTTCAGCTGTTCCCGCCATTTAAAAACCCCATGTGTGTATGTGTGTATGAGTGTGTGATACGGGTCCTTAAGCTCTTTCATTTCATTGTATAGGACCCCTACTGGGCAAGCTCACAACCTTAGAGAGAGAGAGAGAGAGAGAGAGAGAGAAGGCAAGAGAAAGATGGAAATGAAAGGAAAGCATGAGGGGAAAATGAGGTAGAGGGAGACAGAGAGAGAGAAAGACAAAGAGAGAGACAGAGAGAGAGAGAGAGAGAGAGAGAGAGCGAACGAGCGAGAGAGAGAGACTTAAACAAGCCAAAGAGGGAAAAAAGCAATGAGGGAAGAAGTCTAAACCGGCAGAAGGGAGAGAAAAGAGAGAAAAAGAAAATAGAGCTTTTGCTATTCTCTTAATCCGTCATTCAGTATGTTCGGATTTCAGTCGATGGTGAGATAACATAGCTTAACTGTGGTGGTGGTGGTAGTGTGTTGTGTGTTTTGTGTGTGTGTGTGTGTGTGTGTCTGTGTGTTTATGTGTGCCACTATGAGTTCAGACATTTAAGCCTCCTGGCCAGGCTGCAAAATACCAGTAATCACCTTGACCAATGCACCCTGTAGTGTGTGTGAGCAACAGAGAGCATCTTACAAATATGTGTCTCTGTATAAATGTGTGTAATAACCTGTCAACGTCTGTGCAGCCCAGTCTAAATAACAGTGATTACTGAGATCATAAGAGGGTGGACTAAACCATTTAGGATAAACAATGGCAACCTGCAGTTTTACCCACCTGTGGTTTAAGCACAACATACTATAATACACACACACATAAATGCACAAACCCACGCAGATTACTACTTTTTCAGTCATATAAAGAAAATATGCCAAATTCAGAGCAAATTCAAATCCCCCTTTTTAATGAGTAACACCTTGACTTAACTGCAAAAAACCCTCTCTCATTCACATGAAAATATTGAAATGTCTAGTTTGCCAGTTTTAATGTATTGTACATACTCTTTAGCCAACTATTATTGATATGTGAGTGGCAGGTGTGTGTGTGTGTGTGTGTGTGTGTGTGTGTGTGTGTGTGTGTGTGTTTTTGACAAAGAGCACATCATTTATTTATTTTGATTTATGATTTTTTGGGGTTTATCTTAAGCAGGTTAATCTTAACTTTAAGACAAGATTTTTGCATCGGTGTAATGTTTTACAATAACTCTGATACTGCTAAAGAATACTAAAGAATTCAATACTGCCTTCAATTACCTGACTAGTTGCTATGACTCACCTATTTCTACAAGTGAGCTGTTTAATATTTATAATAACACACGATCCTCCATCTTAGAAACAATTATGAATGAATATCCGGGTCAGCTGCTGAGCGCCCCAGAGTCTCAGCTGCCTATTGGCCTGGAGATTCCTCTGCCCAGCATCATAGAGGTTCCACTGCCCAGCTCCCTGGCTGACGTCTCCTCAGCCACATCTGTTCCTGCCTACGTAACCCCTGCTCCTGGTTCGCCGTTGATGGCCCGGCTGACACCTGTTCCTGGTTGCCCATCCTTGTTTAGTAATAGCTGCAATAACCAATAACTCAGCATTGCAGAAATCTTGGTGTCATTTTTGATCAAAACCAAAGTAAAACATGTTAAATCAATGGTTAAATCCTGCTTTCACCACTTCAGAAACGTTTGAAGAATTAGACCATTTCTTTCCACCAATAATCTCAAAACTGTTATTCATGCCTTCATATGGAGCCAATTGGACTACTGTAATTCCCTTCTCTCTGGCATCAGTAAAGAATGCCTCTCTCACCTCAAGCTTATCCAAAAATCTGCTGCCAGGATTTTGACTCAGGCTAGGACATGTTATCACATTTCACTGATCCTGGCTTCCTTACACTGGCTACTTGTTGCTTCAGAATTGATTTCCAGCTATAACTGATCACATATAAAGTCCTGAGAGGCCTTATCCCAGGTTATTTAACAGATCTTTTCTTGCCCTGTGTGCCTTCTTTTTCTGAGATCCTTGGATGCATCATTCCTTGCTGTTCCAAGGTCTGGATTAATACACAAATGTGACACTTTTGAAAGACCTGCATAAGCAAATCAGGACTGCAAACTCTTATCTTTTAAGATAAGATAAGATAAACCTTTATTCGTCCCTCAGTGGGGCAATTTGCAATGCCCTTTAAAAAAAAATAAAAATAATAAAGGTAAATTTAAAAAAAATTGCTCTTCAGTGATTATTTTAGTTCATTTTCCTGTGTTTTATAATGAGTTTAGTTTTTATGGATTTTAGTTTATTTTATTCTCATTGTGTTTTAAATATGTTCTACTTTATTTGAAACTGCGGCTGTATAATGAGTATTATTATGTTGTTGTTGTTGTTATTATAGAGAAAAGATCATATTAAAAGGCAAATTACACTTAAAACTGAAAAATCTATAATGATCTATGTAACCATAGATAACATACATTTTAATTATGAAAAATTGTTGGGTCTTATATTTTCTACTCTATATTTGATGTGCGCATTAAATATTTAATTAATTGGGATTCAAGGCCAGGTTGAAAACCACAGTGCCTCTGAGCTCAGTGTTGCAGAGGCAGGGCAGGAGAAATGGAAGGAGAAGAAAGAAAGGGATGTCGATGACCCCCAGTGTGTGAACCCAGTAGCACTTCCAAGCAACCCAAGAAAGGAACCAAGCCATAGGGCCAAAAGCCTAAAGAGCCCAGGATGAAGAAACAATCAATCAATCAGCAGCTCCACAAGCATGGAGGAAGGAAGAGGATTCTGAAAAAGAGGGTTTGAAAGTCCTCTGGAATGAGATTAGAGGAAAGCTTGCAAACCTACAGAGGGCAGAGCGCATCCATCGACAGAGGAAGAGGAAAGAGAAGGAGAGGGCAAACTTCTTCAGGAATCCCTTCTGTTACGCACGTGGATTCCTCAAGGAAAAAAGATCTCCAAAGACGAGTTAGAGCAGCACATCTATGCTCAATACAGCAACCCTGCAAGGAATGAGCCTCTAGGCCTACCAGGTTATGTGCCCAAGCCAACAGAACCATCAGCCCTCTTTGATGCATCATCCCCCAAACTCAGTGAGGTCAGGCAGGTGATCCAGCAGGCAAGATTGGCATCAGCGCCAGGACCATACCATACCATACAAACTGTACAAGAACTGCCCAAGAGTGCTGAAGCTTCTATAGATACTCATGAAAACTGCCTGGACCAAGCAGAACATTCCATTAGAGTAGCAAAGGGCAGTGGAAGTCTCCATTCCAACAGAGAAGAACTCTTAAGACTATCGACCAGTTCAGGAGCATAGCCCTACTGAACGCTGAGTGCAATATTTTCTTCTCTGTGACGACAAGGAGGATGACCACCGACTTGATAGAGAATGGCTACATCGACACCAGCTGCCAGAGGGCTGGAGTCCCATGTTTCCTGGGGTGCATGGAACATGCCGCAATGATTTGGGAGCAGACCCAGACCGCTAAGAAGGAGAAGAAAGATCTGGCCAATGCATACAGCTCAGTACCACACCAGTTCATTGCCTTTGCACTGGACTACTTCTACATCCCAGACAACATCAAGACCATGGATATGAGCCACCTCCAGGACATGCACATGTGCTTCGTGCTGCAAAAGTTCACCACCGACTGGCAACAGCTGGAAGTAGGGATTGCACTGGAATGTTCCATCTCCCCCCATCCTTGTAGCAGCCTTTGAAGTCATCCTGATCAGAACAAGGCAGGTAGTGGGAGGAGTCCGGCTGCCGGCAGGCCGGAGGCTTCCCCCACTGAGAAGCTACATGGATGACATCACCTGCCAGCTGTGAACATCACCATGCATGTCAAGGACTCTTTCTTTGTGGAAAGGGGAGTGGAATGACAGGGTCACCTTCACCATTAGGGGAGAAAACATCTCCCACATCGTGGACCAGCCTATCCGAAATCTGGGAAGGCAATACACATGCAGCCTCTCAGACAAGGAGATAGGGAAAACCATCCTTCACCAGCTTTCAGCAGGACTGTCAAAGATGGAGTCAAGCCAGCTACCCAGAAAGTACAAGGTGTGGTGCTACAACTTCATCCTGTACCCAAGGATAATATGGCTGCTGAAGCTGTGTGAAGTCACCTTATCAGCTGTAAGCAGGATGGATGCCAAAGCTAACACCGCCATCCGCAAACGGCTTGGGCTCCCACAATGCTTTTCAGCAGCAGACCTGTATGGATGGAATTCATCTACCCCTGAAATCCATAACTGTCTACAGACAAGAAAAGGCAAGGTTGGTAATGGAGTTAAGGGACTCCTCGGACAGGGCAGTGAAGGACATGCACAAATGGTGACAGGAAGAAAATGGAGGGCTGAGGAAGAGGTCCAAAAGGTGGTGGGCCCACCCAGCCGTCCCTGTTTACTGCCCCACCACCAGGAGATGTTTTAGGATAAGGGGCCAAACATCAATGAGCAGTGGTTCCCAGCTGATGACCCTGCAGCTAACAAATAGGCACCGGAGGAGGTGCGGCAAGCCTCGAGCTCAGCAAGAAGAACACCTAACTGTACATTTCAAATTAAATGTATGTTATATGTATAAGAGAAAAATGATCAGTGTCCATCTATTAATTTTCACACACTTTTATCTCTCAGGGTAATAGGGCGGCTGGAGTTTATTCTAGCATTTGAAAGGTAGAAACATGCTATAAAAGGGCTATCACATCACTCATCTTAACACCAGATGGTAATTATGAGTTCACCTGAGTTTTCAGACAGAGTAAAGACTAAACCCCAACAGCCAGAGTAGATGCAGAAAGAAAAGGAGACAGTATTGGGCCATATTTTTGTGATGAGAAAGTGCTAATCTGTGAAAAACTCTTCCGTCCACTATTCAGTATTCACCTCGTAATGGGTGTCATGCAAAAGCAAACAGATTCATTCTTAGGTGGCAACTAACAGTGCTTTAAGAGAATTTTACCAATTTTCTTGTCCTTAGAATTTTGGGTACAAATGGAATTCAGAAGTGGTCAAGACCTATCACAGGAATGTATGTAAGTGTTGTAAATTTCCCCTGTGTGGGATTAATAAAGGAAGAACTTATCTTGTGTAGATAGTCTGATGTTCTCTACATGGTGGAAACAGTGGTTGAGGAATCATAATACTTTAATGTGAATGAATCTGAAGTTTAAATATGAGACCAAACAGACCCAAACTGAATAAAATAAATTAGATAACTAAGACCAACTTAATGCAAAATATTCTGTTCACCATATCACATATTGTGGCAGCTGTATTATGAATATTTATGAATAATACAATATGGACAATTTTCAACAAAGTTTGTGCAGTTAAGAGAGTTTAGCGAATCACACTTGTGGAGCAAATGTATGAGAGATTTGGGATAAGAACACATAAAAGGTTGCATCAGGCCCAGTGTCTTTTTTGGATGGAGACAAAAAGGTTCAAAGACTAATACTGATACTGATATATGACAAAGCTATTTTTGATATCTATATCTATTATTAATCTTTGACAAACTTTACCCATACCGTGACACATTAATCTTGGGCTGCCTTGCCATAGCAAAGTTGGTCAAAGTAATTTCAGTTAGAGGTCAAACCAGTCATCTTTATCATACCCGAGCTGTAATGTAACCACATGATGAGAAGAACAGAACGTCAATAACCATTGCAGGTTATTGAAACAAACCATTGAAAATGCATTACAAGAAATGAAAACACACTTTCCCTCTTTCTTTCCTACATTTTCTGTGTCATATATATAAATACAGCATGTAAAGTTGTTACCAGGAGCCGTGGGGAGTGTGTTTTGTGTGTTAGGTGTTAGGAGAGAGTGTTTATAAACAAATAGAAGGTTTTAAGTAGAGACTTTATACTCTAGGACCAGCTGTGTGTGTGTGTGTGTGTGTGTGTGTGTTGTGTGTGTTGTGTGTGTGTGTGTGTGTGTGTGTGTGTGTGTGTGTGTAGATTCGCTTATGTCCAAATTGGGGATATACACTAGACTCAAGACCAGTTGATTCGGGACAGCGGTGCAATTGGGGACAAAAAGTGGTGTCCTCAATTTGGAAAACTGTGATTTTTAGGTCAACAGTTAAGGTTAGGGTTAGGTTAAGATTAGGGTTAGGTTAAGGTCAGGTAGTCCTTCAGGTTAGTCTCCAGGAAATGAATGTCTATGTAAATTCCCCAAAAGTGACATAAGTAAAGACTGTGTGTGTGTGTGTGTGTGTGTGTGACTACGAGAACAGAGCATGATTAAATCCAGCTGGTAATGATAGTGGCTGGTTTGCCTTTGCTATACAAAGGAGTTTCCCCATCTCACAAGCACATATACTCACACTCACACAAACACACATGCGCACACACACACACACACACACACACACACATATTATGGGGTATCAAACAATTCACCAGACTAACGCACAAGCTGTAGCAACACACTACACCTCTGTTAAAAAAAATTCTCTAGGCTTGCATATAGGAATGCATGTGTTACATTTAGTGTGCTATAGAAAACACCTACAAGCATTGTGGCCCACATCCAAGGTTGCTTGCATAGTTGTCTGAGTCCTGATTTGAAATTGCATTTGGTATTTTAAGTTGAAGCTGCAATAGCTCTCGTCTAATGCTATAATGTTTTCCTCATTGGCCAGGGAATAATGGCAATAACATGAACTCATTTTAATGGATATAATGGACATTTAAAAATGTATTACAATACTTGATAAATCCTGAATAACATCTTAACATGACTTACTATTAATGGCAAACGGTGAGACAAGTAGCAAGTAGTTTTTGCCAAGTTGTTTTAGACAAGCAGTTTTTAGAATATGTAGCTCATGTGTACATCACAGAGTTATCTTTGTGGTTTAATCCTTGTGCTGTGCTCGTTTCATGTTTTCATTGCTTGTGTTCCTGTTCTAAATTGGACTGTCTTTTAACTGCTTGAAAAGAAAGCATAAGGCACTTATTAACACCAAATGCTGTGTAACACCTTTCAACCAACTTCATTCGCAGTCATACACTTCTTTTTGGAATCCATGGTCTAGAGCTCTCATTTATTCATTCATTCATTTAATGGCAGCACATGCAGATGCAACAGTTGGTAGTAGTATGACAGAAACACTCTCACTGGAAATGCAAGGTTTGGATTAAGAGCAGAGGATCTTGAGACAATCGCTGCCCAGGGCATCTTCCAACTACCCAGGCAAACAAATCAATGATCTTGATACCTTATCTGAAATTATACCACCCATTTTTGAGCAAAACAATTTATTCTATTTATTTATCTATTTATGCATTAACCTATTTTGACTATAGTTAACACCAAAGGAAAACATGTCGACACATTATGAAAGACAAAAGCATCTGTCAAAGCTTAGTCAGCATATTGTTTTATAATGGTACAGCATAATACATTTATTGTCAAAAACAAACAAACAAAAAACACAACATAAAATATACAGAACAGTCTGATGAGTGCTGACAGTGGCCTCCCCCCATGTAGCGTGCTCATTAGAAGGACATTCTTGCCTTATTTTGGGCAATATGACACAAAGTTTGAGGAGAATCGAGTCCTATTCTTTGTTGCCAGCGGTGAACGGCGAAGCTCAGGCTGGTTTCTTTGGACCACCTGCCATGATTATTTATTTATTTATTTATTTATGCCCAGAAAGCCTAGCCAATAGGAAAACAATATCCATCATGCTGATATATTCCCCCTTGAAATCTTCATAGAGGACTACACAGTGCAAAGATAATTCCGATGCGATATTTAGACGGACCAACAATATTTATGAACACATTATTCTAATTTTTTATCTTTTCCCGGCCTAAGCAGAGGATGATAACCAATTACATATTATATAATGGAAGTAACTGTTGCCCACTATTATCACCAGAACGGTGGACAACTGTTTCCCAGTACTGTGCACTGTGGCCCGGTGTTACACAAGGGTGAGCACCTTTCACAAAAAAGTCAAATGCCCCCTGGTGGAACAGTGGTTAAAATACAGTGAGCTTTCTTGATTTTAATTCTTGGTATGGCATGGTGGTGTGTAGGCATTTGCTGCAGTGCACCAAATGCAACATGTGTTCCTCTTAAGTGTATCTACATGCCCAACTAGTTGTCTATCAAAGTGTAAGGTGTGTTGTGTGGATGTGGCATATGTGTGCATATAAGATTACATGTACAGGTAGGGTGGCGTATGTTGCACTAAATCAGGTGTATCTGTCAATTCATCAAAGCACCAAATCTATATGAAACGACCATCACCATCATGATCCCTACATCATATTTGTGTATTGTGTCTCCATTGTAAGTCTATGTAACTTGTTGGTGTGTTTTCAGAGGTTTGATCTGATCTTAGATGTCATATGTAGGTGGTAATAAGGCCTTTGACGTCTTTTGCCTGAATTAAATATATAATATAATATATATGATTACTGTTTGGAAGTACTCTACCAAGGTAGCACTGTTCATTTAGCAAGGATATTCTAATGTTGTTACAGTGCTACAGTATGAAAAGTAAAAGGCCGAATCCCTACTAGTGACCCCCTGTGGCTTCAATGTCCATTACATACCAAAATTCAATAAGTCAAAAAATCCAACAAATGAATACGATGGTCAACCCCATCATTCACAAGAATCACTGTGTTATGAACTTTCCTCCTTGGATCCTTCTATGCTATCCTATCCTTCGGTCTATGTCCGTGTTTGTGTCTGTGTGTGTTTAGGTGTGTGTGTGTGTGTGTGTGTGTGTGTGTGTGTGTGTGTGTGTGTGAGAGAGAGAGAGAGAGAGAGAGAGAGAGAGATGCACAATGGCAGGTGGTAAATACAGTAATAATGTTACCTTATATCTATTACACACACATACAGGGGCACAGTCATATTAAGTTACAATAGAAGGCAAGAAGGCTGAACAAGTATAAGTGGATTACAAATACCTTGAGCGTGCAATATGAAGGAGATAAGACCTGATCAAGTGGGGTGGTGGGGGTGGGGGGTGATGGAGAAGAGAGGGGGCTGAGAGAGAAGACAGAGAGAAAGAAAGAGGTAGAGTAATAGAAACTGGATGACTAATTTGTGAGGAATGTTTCACCTTCTTTTCGCACACACTTTTGATTTTTTTCAGTTCTTCCTCGTTCTTCTCTCACTCTCGCCTTTGTTCTCTCCTTTTTCATGATATGATTAGTTAAAAGCCTCCATCCCCTCATAATACTAATGTAGATGGAAGCGGAGAGGGTGGCACATGCATGCCCCTGTGCATGTGTGTCAGTGTGTTAGGCATTCTTTTGTTCCTCGAACTACGAACCTGTTATCGCTGTCTTTCTGACACACACCCACACACACGGCTCTATAGCAAGCAGGCAGGTTTGTAAATGTGAAAAGGACTCTTCACGTTCTCTTTCAACCAGCTTTGAGAATTCTACCTTGACAACATTTTCTATGTATAAGATATGGTAAAAGGTCATGAGAACAGGAAATATATTAGAACTTCCAGTGTTGCTTTTGAATTACATAGCTTTTAAAATATTGACTGGTTGCACTTGTCTGATGATGAGACGCTCTGTTTTACTTAGTTGATTTTATTGGGTAGGTTAAAGCTTTCTATAATGGTGGTAAATTGTTTCACAGATGAGAGTTTACTTTGTCTTGTTTAACCAGCCAGAGATTGACTTCCTCATTTGGTTACTGGCTGTTAATTACTTCATGGCCAACACCCCACTAGGAGCCTTTAAAAATGGAAAGAAGGTTTTTTATTGCTCCCTAGTAAGTATAAAACTATTTCATCATGATTAAGTGTTATAGATTGTTAAGTTGTTCACTGTCATTCACGTCAATACAATAGTTTACTCACTGTATGCAGAACTCAGTTGATATTGTATTTAGTGTTCAAATCCAGCCTGGCACCAAGATGTGTGCAGTAATTGCAAGACATTATCTTTTTGGTCAAATGTTTGATCAAACCTCGCCATACTATACACCCAAATACAGACTGTGTGATGTGTGTGTGTGTTATTTTGCACATGTGAAGTCTAAAGTTAAAATCCTTTCATCAATTTAATCTCTCATGTCATCTGTATTCGGTCTTCTGCTCTAAAAATATCAAATTTTGCAGTTTTTCACAATCTGATTGGACCCTAATTACTGCCACATCATAGCCTGCCACATCATGAAGAGGGGTTGAGATTTCTAATTTATTATATATATATTATAATTTATATATTAACTTTTTGATTCTTTGCTTATGTGTTACCCGTTTGCTTCAAAACAGTCTGATCAACCATTGTATATGTTACCCTTTGTGTTCAGGTTGTAGGTTTAATTATTATAGCCTGAGTTTAGCTCTATTTAGCTGACCTCTTTAACAGACACATAACTTTTGTTGCATAATTTGTTTTCTTCATTCTTGGGTAAATAAACCCTCATTTTGAAAATCCACCTGTGAGTCCTCATGCCTCAGAAAAGGACTATGTCTTTGGTAAAAAGTAACTAAAAAGTGCATCATCCAGATCAACTGGCTCAACCATTTATGTACAAACATGGGCCAGTGAATGCATTGAAGCACAGTGTATTTACTTGTTAAATTGCCAAGTCTCTCCTCCAGCCATAGATTTTTGACCTTTCTTATGTTGTCATGTAGTAACCAGCACTTAATGACACACAGCGTTTGTGGATGGTGACCCATGCAGAAATCGAAGATGAACCCTTGAACTATTAGTGGAAAGGGGATAAACGTGGAAAGGAAGGGAAAATTCAAACAAGAACAGATTAAACATAACTTGGAGACACAGAGAAAGAATTGAAGTTTACAAATTTCCCCATTTTTGGCTATGGGCTGTTACTGATTATTCAAATATCAGTCTTACTGAAAGGTGTTTTCATGTTTTTGTCTACATTTATTTACTTCTTTACATGATGCTGCTCTGTATATTACTATTAAGCTATGCAGAAGAGAATCATTGAAAGAAAGGGAACAATAGTTGTCGTTTTAAGCTGGCTAGCCTGAGAGACAGACAGACTGGCCTACCCACTCAACAGGCCTGCATACACACACATTTTCACACACACACACACACACACACACACACACACACACACACACACACACACATTCAGCTAAACAGCCTTTGTTAGTGTCATAATCACATTTAGTAGAAGCCATACGACGCTAGGAATAGCTGCCAAGGACAGACAAGGCAATGTGGGAGAGTGTGAGTTTGTATGTGACTAAGAGAGATGAAAATAAGGACAAAAAGTGTGTGTGTGTGTGTGTGTGTGTGTGTGTGTGTGTGTGTGTGTGTGTGTGTGTGTGCGTGCATGGGTATGTGAAGTTTCTCAGTAAAATCACCCATATGCTGAGGTCAGCCGCACTATCACTAGCTTTCCAGACACTTTTGGGAAGGCTAGCATGTGTGTGTGTTTGTGAGAAAGAGAGAAACAGAGGGAGGTGGGGTGATACATTCATAGATTTGTTGTTATTTCTCCATTTACAGTGAAAATCATTTCTTCTTTATGTAATTAGTGCATTGAATTCAAGCCACAAGCCAAAAAAAAGTTAGTTCCAAATGCTCACCGGCTTTCCTACTGGTTGTTAAAAGTGCCACTTTGAGAGTGTTTCTTGTTAGTTTGAGTGTCAGTGGCCTGTCCTGTAGTGTCCGTATGGTGACAGCATGAAGGTTGGTTAATCTTTAAATTACTCTCACCAGAGAAAAAAGGGCTTCTAATAAACACACACACACACCTTTTCCTACTATACAACAAACACTTTCCAACTCTCTCTGCAGTGTATTTAATTATCTCTGTTAGCACAGGCACAGTTGATGTGCCACCACGGTATTGTAATTGCTGACAAATCATATTGCTCAAAGTGACTTCTTTATTCTTGATTCATCAAGAATTCCTTCATGATAAAAGACTGAATCTTAGTGGTCACCAGGGATGCACCTACTGTAAGGCCATATCAGCACAAAAGACATCATCTAAGACAGTTTTTCATTCTCATGTTAGTCATAGTGCATCCTCAGCGATGTACACATTAGGTATCAAGAAAATACTGTGAAAACAAGGGACCATTACAACATAAATAAAGACAATCACTGGAAATGTGAGCAACTTTGCACAAAAACAGGGTCAGTAAGAAGGACGCAGTGAGAAGGAAAAAGAGGGCACAGTGGCACTGTCCTAATGAAGTAAAGAGTAGAAAGGACAAAGAGAGAGAAGGAAGGAGTGAACAAGCGATTGAGAGAGAGGGCAGATAAAGATCGAGAGAGTGAGAATGGGTGAGTGGTAATGTCGTAATGATGTAGTGGCTGTCAGAGCATTTGCTTCAGAGGCCAAATGATCCTGTAAGAACAGAACAGCTATTGATCTGACTATTACACAGAACCACATACACATGATTGCGTAAGTGTGTGTGTGTGTGTGTGTGTGAGAGAGAGAGAGAGTGTGCAAGTCTGACATGACACTTCATCAATACACCCATTACAATGTGACAGACATGAAACCCAATAGGAGCCTGATCTGCTTGATATCAGATCTCAGTTCTCACCTTGAGTACTTTCAATATCTATCCACACATGTGCAAATACCCAGCACAAAATATCTTATCACTTGTCAGAAATCACAAAGCTGTAATGCATATATACAGGAAGAAAGCATCTTTTCCCCTTCATCAAACATCTTTGATCTTTGATTCAGTGACCTTACTGTTATGTCATCACAAAAAAACAAATCAAATCTTTTGAACAAAACACCCACGTTGAAAAAAAAGAAAAGCATTTCATTTCCTGAACCCCACACTGAATTGTCTTTTTCAGTGTATGATTTTTCACCAAGCAGTACTTCCGGTACTGCCAGTAATTTTTCAGTTATGTCCGCAATCCTCTTAGAGAAAATATAAATTAAGGGGGGACAAACCACCAAATCGCTTCCATTAAAATGTATTAAAATAAAATGCTGATTGCTATGCTGACTTTTGAAACTTCGAATGATTCCTAAATGTTCTGCTTAATGATTCTGAATGGCCATATTCGGTAAATGTTTTAATATTGAGGACTTCATTACCCAATAATATTGGCAGAGAGCTTCATCTAGGGCTGCAACAGACTTTGGCATATTTGCTTGAGAAATGAAAAAAATCAACTGATAATCAAAATAGTTGATTCTGATGATTGACCAATCAATTAATCAGGTTATCCTTTCAGCTCTAATTTCATCCACGCATGGACAGTCAAGAGTTTTGAGTGCCACCACATTCATTTGGTATACCATTTCAAACCAGAGTTTTTTTCTGCACTGGGAACTCAGTCACTACTGTTTAAGAAACATTTTTGGATTTCACTCTTAATTTTCAATCTTTCTTTTCCAGTGTGGAGAGAATGTCCCATCAGTGTCCATATAGACACTATACTTTAATGTGAGAGAACAGAGTGAGAGTTTCCCACTGGACATGGGAAGCCTTTTTTAAGACTTTTAATGGAAATCCTGATATGTTTTACCATTGCATATAAGCAAGACAAAATTACAAATATTTGGAGTTCAGTATGTACTTTGCACACAAGAGATGAAGCAGTTTGGGCAAAACACAAAGAGAAAAAGCTGAACTGAGTTGCTGTATGAGGTGTCTACAGAGCAGCAGTGAAAGCCTCGCCTGTCACCACAAGTAAAAAGGCCATCATCTATCAGGTCCCAAGACTCAGTGAAAGCGAGAAACCCTGCTGTAGAATTTATTAGGCTGAAAACTCCCTCCCTCCCTCCCTCTCTCTCTATTCCTCTCTGTCTATCTACCTCGCTCATTCCTTTTCCCTCTGCACTTCTGGTAATGCATTCTGCCTAAATGGGTTCTGAGAAACACAAGTGAAGAGTGGAAGAAGAGAGGAAAAGAGAGGAGGTGAGGTAAGGGAAGGAGAATAGGCTTGTAGCTTGAGTCCTTGTAGCAGCTGATACAATAATGACTATTGGTATTGTAACAATTCATACAACTTACAAAACTCTCAAGATTAGTTTGAATTGATTATTTGCATTGATTATATGATTGATTATTTTTCCCTGAAAGTGTCATACATTTTTGAACAGCCAGTAGATTTTATACCAGGGGTGTAAAATAGTTTAATCATTACAGAATACAGCATGGGGCGGGGGATATTAGAAAAAAATTGATCATGATCATTTTTTCCACACTGATCAATTGATTGATTTGATAGCACTGCCAGTTTGAAGATTATTCCGATAATGACTGAAGTCTGAAAGAACCAGAGGATTTATGAGTTATACTACTACTACTAATAATAACAACAACAACAACAACAACAACAATAATAATAATAATCTAAACCTTGATGAAAAAGGTGATGAAAAAGATTTGTTGTGCTTCCCATCTTGGTTGGCAGGAAGCAGCAAACTCTGGGGTTGAAAACTGAAGTCAACGCAGTGCTATGTGCAAAACCCTGCAGTTCCTTGACTGGCCACATTAGAGGCTGGCTCCAAAAGCGAGTGAATCACCATAGACGCCCATATTTAAATGCCCAACTTTACAACAGAAATAAACATGTTTACAACCTGGTACAGTAAATGCTTTTTGTCCCTCTAATTTCACTATTCATGATAACTGTACTGGGGGGGGTTTATAAGCTGTCTGCTAGGCATCACCTCAGCTAATTCTAGTCACTGAACTTGATCTCTCGATCATGTTTGCAGTAATATCCACACACATTCACATTCACAGCACATTCATGGGAGCAATTTGGGGTTAAGTATCTTGCGCAAGTACACTTCGCCATGCAGACTGCCTGGGGTAGGGATTGAATGTCACATTTCAGAATGGTTCCATAAATAACATTACCCTAGATGCTGCAATATGTTATTGGCTGAACTGGAGTTGGTTATTTAGGATGCACAGCAATGCAAAATAGATTGGTAGCTGTGAGCTAGGTGGGCAGGTTTTGTCAACCAAGCTTCATTCAGTCCACCTCAGCTCCACCTCTTTGCCCATTTTTAGATTAGATGAGAGTTAGACAGAGTCAGGCACTGCAAAAATTGCTTTTCAGAAAGCTATGGGTGATGTCATGGAGTTGCATTTAAATGCATTTATGGATAATGAGCAAGGAGCACTGTCATCACTGGCTTCAGTGAAATATATCCTAAAATCTGTTTCATTCCCTCTGTTGGGGGCTCTGCTCTGAAGTTACGACGTTGTCTACTTTGTATGTGGAGGAGCTCAGCCACCCCCTCGTGCAAACAGGCAGTGAGACTGAGAGCAGAGGCAGAGAGGCAGCAGACTGACTGGCTGTTTTCAGATTTATTTCTGCTGTACGATAGACTGTTAGCTTTGCCCATATTGAGTAAAACGTGTCCAAATTTTAGCATTGTTATCTGCCTATTTTCTTTACCCATTATTACACTGGACAAGCTCAAAACTGTTGGTTCAGTCATTGATAAATTACTGTATACTAACTGCATTTTAACAGTGAGTAACAGAGAAAAAAATGTAAAAGATAAAAAGGAGAGAAGACGGTAGGATGAAAAGTGAGGAGTGATTCTTTATGGTGAATGATTTAATGTTAGCCACTTGATGGAATGAAGTGCCTTCTCCATGTAAGCGGCGCCAAAGTTAAACCCTCTCGTCAGTTAGTCTGTTCATTCATTGATTTCTCTGGTCAGCACTAGATTGCTATTGAATATGACTGGCACCAAGACTTTGTGTGAGTGTGTGCATATGTGTGTATGTGAGGAGTGTGTATCCTGTGGACTCAAGTACATTTGAGTTGCTGGTGGAAAATGCATTTTTTCTGCATCCGCTCTCCAATGGCACATATACATATGCACGTACAGATACAACCAACTTTAGTGGAGTTGGTAGAGTGTGAAAGATGAGCCTGAAATACATCTGCAGTTAGTAACTGTAGTCCTTCTGCAACACACACACACTGTTATTCTCCATGCCTTCTTGATGTGAGAGAAGGAGATGATACATTATTTATTCCTGAAGGCTGTTTTGTATTAACCACATGACACTAGCTGAGGAAAAACATAACCAGTAATATCTATGTCTATCTATTCTTACATATGCACCTTGGTTATTGCAGTGATCTGTCTTTTCCGGCAGTCATATCATGAGTAAATATGTTGTGAGTATTTGAATGCTGATGTATTGTTTAATAAGCCTGCAATATAAATATTTTAAGGAATACATATTATTCTAAACGGCATACGCAATATGTTGACATACACACCAATCACTCACTCACATACTCAATAATAATACACACATCAACAACAACTTCAAAAAAATCTAATATATAAAAATATCAATTAGACAATAAAATGTGTAACACTGCATCATAGCCATGTTGCCACACAGCAAAGTTGCAGGAGCTGGATCAAACAGGGCCAGGCGTGGGTTTTAATCCACACATGCATTATTTGCAAACCAACAGACTGTAGCTCACAGGCCACAGTATTTACTGACCATATATAGTTTATGTAATAATGCAACAAACATAAAAAAAAATTAATGTAATTTATGTTGTTACTACTTTGATAGATGGATTGATGGATTTTATGTACTTTTTAATGAGATCCATTAATGCAATGAGTCAGAAACTGGCCAGTGGTAATTTGGTTATTTGTGGATCAGTTAGCATTAAACATTAAGGAACAGAGAAAATAAAGATTTGAATGTGTTCACTGTGCTTTTTCAAAGTCACATTTCCATATTTATACAGACCTATCACGATTATACTGTAAATCTAATGTCCTCGATTGTGAAACAGTTACCCATTACCTTTGAGCGGACCTGCTACCTAACACACCACACAGGTATGTGCTGTAAGCCATCAAACATTGATGAACTTCCTCATTTAGTATCACAGAACAATTGAGAAAGAAAGAAAGAGCACTTCTTACAAATTGCTCAGTCAAAATAATATCAGACAAATCAAGATTAGATTAGATTCAACTTTATTGTCATTGCACAGAGTACAAGTGTACAAGATGTTTGGGGTTTTTGGAATTGCTCATTTCAATAAGCACTTGAAATGAACAATTTATCTGGTTATACGTGGCTGCAACAATATAGTATTTGGAGAATTGCAGCTGATCGGTTGAGAAAGAAAAAAAAAAAACATGGACCTGTTGTCAAAAGCCAGACTTTGAAGTTATTGTATGATGTGCACAATAGAAAGATAGTTTTAGCTTTAGTTTTATATATTGTTGCAGCCACGTATAACCAGATAAATTGCTCATTTCAAATGCTTATTGAAATGAGCACTTGCAATTGCAATTTCAAAAACCCCAAACATCTTGTATATTTCTGTGTGTCTATACATATATACCGTCTATATATACAGTATATATGTATAGACACACACACACACAGGTTTATTTGTATAACTTGTTAGATAAATTTGGGTATTTGAGTGAACCGAGTCATTTTGATTTGAGTCATTTTTGCATGAAATCCTTGTACTTTGCTACTGATTGCAAAGACCAAGCTCACTCAATGTCCTAGAACTTCTTGTGACTGTGTGCGCGTGTGTACATGTATCTGTATAACAGCTAAGGTTATAGAGTTAAGCCGCTTAGAGATGCCAAATGGATTAAGTGTTTTGTTGACACATAGTAAAGTAATCTGGTTAGCAAAGATGAGATATATCCCTCTTCCTCTCTTTCTGCGTGTCTGCCTCTATCTCTCCTATTTATTCTTTCCTTTTTGTTCTTTTTCCCCATTTCCATCACATTATGTCTTTTTCACTCTCCCAGTTTATCATTTCTTCCTGGCTCTCTTTACACACCATAAACATACAAACACACACACTTCCACAGAGCACACATTTAGACTTAAAGAGCTTGGGCAAGTAAGGTCAGCTAATATATTTTAATCTCCTTACTATGGCACAAAACTAGACATCTGTCTGTCGCTCCTTCCATGTACACATTAATAATGTGTTGTCATTTTTATTTGTTGTTTAGTTCACATGTACTTGACATCATATCTCAACAATCATATCTAAGTGTAGTGTGTCTTTGACTTACTTTTGCCACTATGACTGTTTTTCCTTGATAATATTTGACATGTCTGTAATTAACTGCCCACTTCTTTTGTTTATTCTGTTTATTCAAAATGAGCAAGAAATTTGTGTGTCTAAGGACTTTTTCAAGGAAAGATGCACCTGTTTCTGTGTGTTTGGGACCGAAAATGTAATTATACAGTATATTTTCTGTCCCTGTGGTTGAGATCACCAATATCAAGTAACTGGGTAAGCAGGAGCTGGGTACCCATGGGTCCAGACACCACACAAGTGTTTATGTCTGCCAATATCTGCCTGCATGTTTGTGTGTGTGTCCACCAAGGAGCCAGCCAGACGTATCTGGTATAATATTTCCTCTCAGGAGAACAAATAATGCAGAGAAGCTCCTCCCTTACCCTGTTCTACCTTTTACCTCTTTATTCTTTCCATGCCTCTCTTTGAATTATTATATCCATTGAACTGTTTTGTGTTTTCTTCATTTTCTCTCTGATGTTGTCCTCTCCTCTTTCAGCCTTCTTTCCCTCAATGTTATCCATTCTTTGCATCGTTTGCTCTTGCAACAAAGCCACTAACAGAATCACATAAGTTGGTTTAAGGTCCTGTACACACACAAACATCTGTGCAAGTGTGCTGCGCGGAGCAACAAGCGTTGTGTCAGTGGAAGTAAGGTGTTGTGCACTAACTCGATTATCAGCTCAATTCAGAGAATAAAGAGCAGCACAAGAAAGAAGGTGAAGATGAGGTGCCTACTAAGTAGTGCCTCACCCCTTACATCCTACGTACTGTAAAAAGAGTCTCTTCACACAACTCAATACCACACTGATCAAAGAGACGCAAAGGATGAAGGTCAAATCAACGTGTTTGTGTCGTTGCGTCTGAGTTAATTTTGTGAATGTAAATCTGTAAGGTTCAGTTAGTAGGGCTGTTTGGGTGCTGACATTTTTCTTTTCTTTTCTTTTCTTTTTTTCTTTTCCTTGAAAAGGTTATATGGTGTATGCTAGACCACCCCATAAACTAAATTCAGAAACTACATCAAGATTTAATTTTCACATTTGTTCCTCTAGATATGACAAGGAAATTTCAGATTTGTTTCAAATGCAATTTATGCACATCACAAGACAACACTGAGTCACCATGTTGTTGTTTTTAGTTCACTGTTTTGATGTGATGCGTGATGTTTGAATGAATGTTGGAAAACAGATGTGCAGTGGCGTAAGAAGACACGAGTGAAATTCATGTCTGCAAGCCTCACTCCAGTATATTGCCATCAGAGAGTACTACTTTGAGAATAGGGAATTTTTGGAGATTCATAAAGTAATTGAAGCTGGAACCAGATTTTTGCAGTCAGAGGTTCCAGTGTTCCTGGAAACCTTCTGCAGTGGAAAAGGGTCATGATCTATTCTGACTGAATGTAGACATGACAGGTTCAACAGGTAGCTTTCAAATACACAGTAATAAACATGGGTTTTAGTTATTTTGTGACAGTATTATTTGTCATGACATTCATGATTTAGTCATTAACTGAATTCTGTTCATTTAAAAAAAATCATTTATTTATTTTTATTTATTTATTTTTTTACAAAAAAAGTAGAATTTCTTTGTAACAATCATATGTAATAATACTTTTGTCCAGTAATGACGCAATAATTTCTCAGTTTGAGAATACGCACAGAGATGCAGACCAGTGTGAGCTTGAATGCAACCCCTTAAAAATAAAAAAAATACCACACAACTCGTCTACAGTACAAAATATTTCATCCATCAAATGTTTTTGGCTTAGTTAATCATCATCCCAACGACCAAGCCACCACTTCCATGGGACAGAAATACAGAACTACTGACAAAACCAGTCTAAACCCAAAACCGACCGTGTGTATTTGAACCACTTCATCTCCATACTTGAATGAAAGCTAGCACACACACACACACACACACACACACACACACACACACACACATCCACACACACACACCAAACACACCACACACACATACACACACAAACACACCTGCATTTTTAAGAGTCAATTAGCCTTTGAAAACTTGATGACTACTCACTTTCAGAAATGGAAGTGTATCCTCCAGAGCACTGATATCCAAAGCATAATGCCATTTAATAAAAACATTATCAAACTTAATATAGGAAATACAGCGACTCAGCACTTTATCTCACCGTTAATTACAACATCACATCTCTTAATGAAAACCCACTGTGTGTGTGTGGTTGTCTAGCTTAATGAAAATACAACGTATTTCTCTTGCTGTGTGTGTGTTTCCGCGTGTGTGAAATAAAATAAATAAAATCAATTATGACATTCACACCTGTTAGGGAAAACTACCATAAGGATACACACACACACTTCTATACTTGTGAGCACCATCAATGACGCAATGCATTTCCTAAAGTCGTACCCTAACCTTAATCATCACATATAAATGCCTAGCCCCAACCATTACCCTAATTAATTAATTAATTAATTAAATTAGTTTGCCAGACATTCTTTTGTGTTTTGCCGCCTCCCTTCCCCAACTACTGTACCAGCCTCATTCCCCAATTTCCACCACCAGAACAGACATGTATTCCAACCTTCATCAAAAGTCATGATTATGCAATGTAATATTAATGTGAATGTTTTTGATTATCACCAAACTGGAGACTATGTGATGCAGTACATCTATGATCTTTGTGTTACTTCCTCTCAAACATTAGTAAAATTGCTCAAATGTTTTCTCATTAACAAAACACACATTAATTACCACTACATCATGTATTGATTAAACACAACTTGCTTTGATGATTTGTCAGCAGCTTTTTAGCCAGAACCTTATAATTATTATAAGTCTTTTTTTATGCTCCTCTTCAATTTTAATTTCCTTTTCTATTTCTTTCTATTTGGGGCGACTGTGGCTCAGGATGTAGAGTGGGTCATCCAGTAATTGCAGGGTAGACATTAATGACCACTATTGTAGGGTTAGCCAATTAGTAGACATTAACTACCACTACTGTTATTGACAACAATAAGATGAGAAAATTCAGCGAGGACAGAACAAAAAAGTGAGCATGCCTCACCCTCTTTCCTTCTCACACACACAGCACAACCAGCAGAGTCAGAGTCAGAGTGGGGCATGAAAGTTGAATCACATGGCTGATTTTTCTTGTTGCTGAAAAAAATGGAGGTCAGGATATATTTATGATTCTCTCATCGAAAATGTATAATTTGTCTGATAAAATAAAGGAAATGCTCAAAGCACTCCTGTCTCTGCTAAGACTATGAATGATGAACCTTCTTTTATTTATATCTTGTAATTTTCTTTTCAAATTAGGTCAAGAATTGAATCTCTGTATTAAAAACTGATTCCAGACTTCCAGAAAAATATTTCATCTAACATTGTCAAGACAGTAACAGACATCAGTGTCTGAGGTATCAACTACATGTGTGTAGAGTCAGAGAGAGAATTGCAAAAAAAACTTGAGAAATGTCAGACTACTCAGACATCCTGGATTTGTGTTGAAGATGTAGCTGGACATTAGAGTTGGCTGGACATTGTATGTACCTATCCTATCAAATTTTTTTATAATTGACAATCATATATGCATACCTTCAAAAGACCACAATCAAAACTGAAAAGTTAGAAATTAATCAGAGTAAATGCAGAAGAATATTTCTTTGTGTGACTGGGGTGAAGTTGCCAGTCAATTTACTAGAGTAAATATTAATCATGGACCACTCTTCCGTATTTAAGAAATATGAACAGTTAAAATTAACTATTTGGTGAGATTTTTTTAGCAAAAAGAGGAAAGGAAAACCAGAAAGAAAAAGGTTAACCAAGTTAGTATTATGTCCTACCATTGTCGCTGTCGGACTTGTTCTCATGCTCAGTGTCGGTGAGAGTCAGCACTGAGTTGGAGCGGCTGGACAGGCAGGAACTCCTCCCGGATGATTTGCCCAGACCCCCGCGACCCCACAGCCGCATGGCACGCTCTGGTGACATCACAGCTTGACTATCAGTATCGAGGTCCTGGGCCGTACCGACTGAAAAGCCACGGTGGGGCAGGCCCATCTCGGAGCAGAACGCCAGGCCACGACGTGATGGAGGCTCGCAGATTCCCAACTGACGAAGACTAAAATGCTGACCTGAAACAGAAACAGATTAAGATTTTGGTATTGTTCTGAAATGTAAATATGCTATTGTACATACTAATGACTATGTAAAATTACATGTTTCAGTTTAAATGATTGTTAGTTATTATAGATACTAGGAATTGCATGCTGCAGAAATTTAATAGATCATATGACTTTAGAGCCTTTAGAGCCTGACAAAAACAAACAAAACATCTGACAGCTTATTTACATACAAAAGAGTTCATTGCCTGGCTATCACAGTATAATAATAATAATAATAATAATAATAATAGGTGGTGCAATTAACATACGGCACAGAACATTTTTAATATCCTTATTTTAGTCTTTTGTACAAAATGCAGATAGATACTATTTGCTCAGATCCAAATTATATAACATAAGAACATGAAGAACATAGCAAGTTCAAATTCATAAATCTTATTACAGATAAATAGAGTAAATGATCAAGGCTGAGACTGATGTTATTTTGAGTAATCAAAGACACATATAAAACCGAAACAGACTGATTCTCATGGATTATATAAACATAGATAGAAAATGAAATTTTACAAATTCCATGTGTAAACACATGAATGAAAAATAAAATGAAAATGAAATGAGCCATAAAAACTACAAACACAGAACATATATTTCACTTCTCTGCAACAAAATATACTTTCATTTTTTTTACACTCATCGGTATAGGTGTAATAGAGTGCAATAATGCAGTGATAGAATAAGATTGAAAGTGTAAGATAAGTGTATCTAAACTACCAATCTGCTTGGAAACTGAAGCCTGCTTTAACATGCCAATAATTTTACTTGTTACTCATTATCAATGTAATGACAGATGCTTAATGGATGCGGGGCTGTAGACCTTTTTGTAATTACATGTCATGAAGCATTTTTGCTCATGACATGAACAGAAAAAAAAATACAGTTCCCTCTAAAAAAAAAGAAACATGCTTAATAATATGGGAGTTTAAATTGGGGTTCTATGTCTATATATACATATTTTTAAATTGTTTCTTTAATATTTGAAAACATGCAAACTGGGTAAGGTGTTTCATGAATGGGTTACAAATTCAGAATACTTTTTCATTAAATTTAATAAGTTATCAGGAGTAACTCTTTTTGGAAATGGGCTGAAATCACATTCAAATAACATGTGTGATAATCCTTTAAAATATAAATGAAAAGAAGACAAATAAATTATCTGCAAAATCGCAGTATGTGCCTCTTCATTTTTAATCAGCAAATGAAAAGGGAAATTATAAAAGCTTCCCATAATTAATGGCACAACAAGAGATAAGGAGTGCTGCCGTTCAATTAAAAGTTATATTAATTTTAAATGAGCTCCAATTAGGCCAGCAGTGAAAATGAAGGCGATAAGGTGATTGAGTAATTATGATTTTTTCATTTCTCAAATATTGATGCTGTGTTAATTGAAGCTGGAGAACAATGAATGCATTCTGTGGTTAAGCATTTTTTCATATTTAATGTACCATTTTGTTTTTTAGCCTTTTCACTCTTTTCTCTTTCTTTCACAAGACACATTGATGTGTCACTTTCAGTGATTCATTATAGCCTTCATTAGACATACTTTATATTTAACATACCATTAACATCTCTTTCCACTCCCTCGTCTGACTTGCTATCCATACTTGGACCATTAGTGGATTAAGCGAGTTTAAAAGATCCACACACACAAAAAAAGTACATAAATACGTGTCCAAATACCAAATAACAAAATACCAAAACTTCTGGATAAATCAAATTAGGATTTCCATTAACACAAGATTATTCATGCATTAAATGAATGTGTCAATTAATGACATAAAGTGCCCAAATTAAAGCCCAAAGAAAGAAAATCCATATTTGGAAACTTATCCGTGACAACATTCAGTACTGATAATTATAAATATGATAAAGTTTAAGTTTATGTTTAAGTTTTTAAGTTTAATAAAAAGCAGAGAAGCAGTTACTATAACATTTCAAGGATCTGATTGAAAGGCTACCTGTTTAATTCAAAATACAGAATTTCAAATCTTGTTGCTTTACTGTGCAAAGACAGTCAGTGCATGGGAGCATTTGTGTGTGTGTGTGTGTGTGTGTGTGTGCGTGTGCGTGTGTGTGTGTGGACTCTAACCTTGTCTGTTGTAATCATCCTGTTCACGATGAACCATGTCCTTGTGCCCCTTGGTCGTGCCGTACAGTAACCTATCAACAGGACAAAAGTCATCAGCTGTGTTACTATAATGAAGGATAGTCCTTCAGAATAAACTCAGCGAAATTGTGTGTCTTTGTTTTGTCCTTTTGTTGGCTTCATGTATCAAACCACTTTAAAAGTACAACTACAGATCAAACAGGACAGAGTGTGTGGTTGTCAAAAAATACATACAAACAATGCCAATGGTGAAGGATGATTTATAACCACCTGGATCACATTTATTGTTGGTGCAATCTGCTTTTAAATAATTTGCATACATACCGAATGGGAATTCTTTTTTAAAAAGTAATTGAAAGGTTAAATCATAATTGTAAATACATCTGTATGTGTTTTTTGTATTTTAGTCTATCCAAGACAATGTTATTTGTTTTGTTTTTTTGTTTGTTTTGGTGCTTCACAGATCTATGATGCAGGCCTAATATTATTCACTGTCTTTGATAAAATGGAACATTATAATATAAGTAATATAGTAATCGCAGTTCTAACCTGGTCTGGTCTTGGTGCTGGTCAAAGGCCTTGAGTGTTTCACTGGAGGAGTAGGACTTCTGAGTGGGGACCCGGAGTCCCTGAGAGCCAATAGCACAGTCTTCACTGTCCCCTGATGAACCTAGCATAGACAAAGATGCACACATTGTCAATGCATTGTTTCCCACCATGCATTGGTCACTGTCGAGGAAGAGCAACAGATTTATTTGGAAAATGTAAATGATTTGCACAAAGCCTTCACCCTCATCCTAAACACCATCATAATGTTTTTGAAGCTACCCAAGATATCAATACAGCTCCAGTAATTATTCAATTCACAAGTGTCTATAAAAACAGGTAGATGTGTGGACGTCATTTGGAAAAGCATATGATATACTTGTTGTGGAGGATTCTCATGTTCTTCATCTGGCCTGCAATACAAACTATCCTGCTGTCTTAAGCGTAGTGAAGCCCTGAAAGCCATTATTCTATGGCTCCTGGGGATCAGCTCCAAAGCTGTAGGCTGATCGATGTAGGACTGCTTTCTCAACAGCTGAACTGAAACTACAGCCTTGAGCCAGATAGAGAAATCATCTAGGACCTTTTTTATGTACTACACAAAGAACATCAACTTGTGTCTTGTGGAAAGCACTACTGGGTTCAGATGTCTTTTTTGGCTCTGTAACTTTCCTAACACATCAAATGACTCTCTGTTCCCACTAAAAACTGTAATACATCTTATAGCATAACCTGCATGGTGCTTACTTTATGTCTCTCCTAATGAGTGTGCTTAGGGCAATAGTTCAGGGATAGGACTAGGGTTGGTTTTACTTTTAAGGTAAAGTGAAAAATGAGTGCACTCAAAATGTTGTGAATAACTGCTTTTGAAATTGTGCAAATACGCAAATAGGTGCAGTCAATGAAAGTTATAAGAGGAAGAAAGTAAATTATGATGGATGTTTACAGTGGGCAGTTGTGGTAATAATTTTGGATCTGTTTTCTCTTCCAAATAATTTCTTATCAACCTGTTGTTACTGTTAATATTACTAATAGCACTGTTGGCTACAAAAGTGAGTAAGAACCATGGTTGTATGAAATCAGACATTTCTTTTATTATGCAAAACTACTTTGAATCCTAAACTGATCATGATCTCATTGGCTGTGCAAAGTTTGGTCTTTAATTGAAAATGTGATCATCTCTCATCCTTCATTTGAACACTTGGTTTGTCAATAGGAGGCTCTTATGATGATAATAGCACTAAGAATCAAAACATTGTATGTTATCTACTGAAAGCTTTGAGTAAGTGAGCAAATAAATAAATTACTGAGCTAACGAAGCTTTCTCACCAGTATACGGTCCCTCCTTGTCCTTGCGGCTCTTGGAGAGTGAGCAGTATGGACGTCGCTCTTTCACTTCCATAATGCTTTTGCTTGTGCTGCTGGCAAACATACAGGCATGACAAACAGACAGAGAAAGAAAGACACAGAGAGATATAGGATGAACACAGAGAGAGAGTCAGACAGAGAGAATGACAGGTTGTTGGACTCCCCCTGTAAACACACACACACACACATAGACAAAAACA
This sequence comes from Holacanthus passer, assembly GCA_025331565.1. NCBI lineage: Eukaryota > Metazoa > Chordata > Actinopteri > Pomacanthidae > Holacanthus > Holacanthus passer. The sequence goes on along the minus strand of JAFREQ010000030.1, from coordinate 8,143,132 downwards.
GGTAGTCAGTGTCAAAGTCAAAGAATGAGAGATGCAACAACAAGGCCTTATCCAACAGTGACTGTTACATTTTAAACTCATATCAGAGTATATTAATCAACAACAGCAATAGTGCATACAATATGTACTCCTCACCATCTACCCATCTAAAGTGTGATTGCTATGTGTATTTTTGTGTGATCTGCTGTAAAACTCTCATGGACAGCAGCATGCTCAGACATTTTATTCACTCCCATTGGTTAATATGGATACCAACATTCTGTGAGCCATGTGTTTCCAGTGTGTTCTTAAAAAAGAATCACACAAATAGAGACAAGGATGCCGAGAGGCAAGTTATATTTAGAGTCAGGTTAGATAGAAACATGTTGTTTGTCTCTTTTCATTTGGTTCATTAATGCTTCTCCTGTACATGGATTCTTCATTTATATATTTAATGTAGTTTCCCAGTCGACTAAATAGCTAATCCACCTTAAGCATTTTCATTAGTATGGAGGTCACAAATCTACCCTCATTCCCTTGAGTATAAACCACTTGCACCTGCCTGCATAGCTGGTCTGACGTGTTTCTATTCATCACAACATGCCAGAACACTTAACTGTTAATGGCTCTCCTTGTATCTTGTAAAAGCATTCTTATGAATGTAAATGAATTGTCACCACACTGTAATAGTTAACTTGTTTCATCTCAAATTTTGAGATGTCAGGTTGTCATTGTCACCCGCATCAGGAGAATTCTCTCTGCAGTGCTATTCCAAAACTGGACAACAAAAGTGTAGTTTCTAAAGTTAACCCTTCAATAGTGACGGAACAAGTCAACAACTTACATACAGTGTCCTGAAGAACACTGTGCGTAAGTTGTTGACTTGCTCTATCCTGACAAGAACTGTGATCATTTTCTATACTCAAACCAAAACAGTATAGCACATGATGCTTTATGTACAATGCTGATGTGTAACACAATAAGTATCACAACATGACATACAGATCAAAAAGCAGTTTTAATTACCAGGGCCATAATGTTTGAGGGGTAACAAACTGTCATTTATATTATATTGATTTAACTGTATATTTTTCATTATGTAAGTTTTTTTTATTTTTTTCACTTTCAGACAGAGGCATAATGTTAAGATAAGATAAGATAAGATATTGGGAGAGACGGTGGACTAGTGGTCAGAGAAGCGGGGCATCGACTGGAAGGTTGCTAGTTCGAGGCCACGGACTGGCAACAAGATACCTGGACCAGAGGTGAGACCAAATGGACCAGACCAGCCCTTACAAGCCCAAGAGGAGCATCATGGATACCCCTTTCCCCATCCCACCGTCTAAGTGCCTCTGAGCAAGGCACCTTGCTCCCCGGGTACTTCCAATAAATAGCTGCCCACTGCTCTGTGTGGTGATATGCACCCACGGATGGGTTAAATGCAGAGATTGAATTTCCCAATGCATGTAGCATGTTTGTATGTGTGCATGACTAAAAGTGGGACAAATAAAGGGTCTTCTTCTTCCTCTTAAAGCTTTATTAATCCCGAAGGAAATTCTTTTGCCAGATTGTTGCGGAAAATACAGTAGCAACAAAAATATAATGTAATATAACAATATAGAATCCTAGAAATAAGTTATCCATGTGGACGAACAAGCCTAAGGAGCTTATGATGGTAAGTAATATGCACATGGACATGGTCATGAAAAAGTAATATAAGAAGAATGCATCTAACTTAAGAGTGAGCATATAACATTGCGCAATCTCCCCACTCTCTGTTTCTCCCTAATCACTCTTTACTTACACTAAAAGAAAATTGACACCAGCACTCTCCATAGCAAATATAAAATACATGTGAGCAATATAGCCATAAAATAATATTTCATTCTGCAATAATGATATTCTTGATGATATGACAAAACAGTACTTGCAACAAGTATGACTTAGACACAGAATACAGATGCAGATAATAAAATAAAAAACTCAGTAAAAGTACTCTCAAAAAAAGGTTGCTTTGTAATGGTACAGATAGAACAAGTCGCAGTTTTTAAACCTCTTCTCAGGAGGGGAAACAAGGCCAAACGCTTGGGGTGGGTTAAGAGATAACAGCATTTCCGAGTGGATGAGTGGGAAAAAAGTCTTTTTACGTATGAATCCAAGTTTGAGATTTAGGGCAGTAACAGAAGGGTGTATGTAAGGAGAAGAACAGGAGATAGAATGATAATGTAGTGTGTCAAACCAACGGTGAACACGGTGATGGGAATATTCAAGTCTGGGGGGCAGGGGAAGCAAAGACAGCAAGTTGTGGTCAGACAGCTTTATAAACTGTCAACTTAATCTGAGACACTGAGCTTTAAATCCCCTACCTTCTGGACCTGCATGCATGTGTGTGTGTTATCAATGTTTATGTATGTTTGTGTGGTTGCGTCGCGCTGTAATGCACTTGGCTGTCTGGACTGCTTGGTTTGTGCATTGTATTCTATTCTTGTCATCAGAAATAATCTCCTTTTGCATAATCTATAATCTATTTTAATGACAGTAGGACAAGAAGGACTAAAGCTGTTCTGGAATACTAGTGATCAAAATAATTCATTTACCATACCTGAATATTTCTATTCCAAATAATATACCTAGAGTACAAAGTACATGGGGGATGAACCCTGGACATCTCCATTTAACCTGACCCCACACACCTTTGGACTGAAGGACAATCACCAGGAGCACCAGGAGGAAGCCCCCGCAAACACAACAAGAACATGCATGCTTACTGTGAAGCTATGGTGGTGCCAAGTGCTAATGAGATACATGATATTCATAAAATAACTGCTGATCTGCATTGGGCTTGATGATCATGGTGTGCCATGCTGTGAGCAAGGGTGGGGGGCCTGAATGATTCAGAGGAACAGGAGGTGATGTAGATATTTATTCTCTCAGAGCTGTTGCTTATCATTTTGTTTCTTCTCACAAATCAAACCCGGACAGAAGTACTCCTTTACATTAACACTGGAGTTAATGCTGACTGGAGTTTTGCTTCATGACTATAATAACTTCTAATACATATAATTTACTCACTGACATTACATTTAGACCTTTTTCATTTTCAACCCCCTTTTTAAAGCATAAAGCGATGACACCCATTCCTTCTCAAAAAAATTTTAATCTGATCTTCTGACAAAAGTGCCAAACTCCAACCTCTCTAATGCACCTATCGGTCGCTAACTTATCACTTCCTACAACTGCTTCACAGATCAGACTGCACAGTGAGATTTCTGATGTCAGTTCCTTAAAGATATTATTAGAATATTAATATTATATTATTAGAAATATTTGGCTGCTGCATGTAGAATAAAGCATACAATGCTGATTCATATCTTAAATACCTGAATTAAATGAAATATGTATTACCAGAAAGCAGTAAATTTTGGAGGTGAAAGAACAGAGTTGATCAGCCAACCTTGTAAGATGTAGCTTGATTTAAAGATGGGAAAATCCCAAGTTGACCCTGCTTGCAAACAGGACCTAAAGAGCACAGGTTCAATTATCTTATGATTGCTTTGTTCACAGTCCTGGCTGTACACCATACCTATGACGAAGAACCAAATTAGAAGCTGACTTCCACTCAGGGGAACTGTGTACAGTTAGTTCATGTGCCATTGCCACGTGTCCAAAACCCTAGAAATATACATGTGCATTACATGAAGCTGCTCTAGGATGAAGATTATGTATGTGCTTGTCTCTATGTGTTTCTGTTTGTGACTGACTGAGTCTCTGTGTATATTTAACTGTGTACGTTCTGCAATAAGTGTGTCTGTGACAGTGTCTTAATAAGTATTTCAGTATGTGCGTCTTTATGAGTAACTGAGTATGTTTGTGGACACGCACTGTGTACACAAAGGAGCTGGAGCTTTAAGGAGGTGTTTTTCTAAAAGCTTACCGCAGTAGAACTGTATGCTGCTACTGCTTCTGTTAATCGCTCTGCTATTAATTTTTATGTTCAGCAAATTGCCTGGCTTTAAGGGCTCCCACGAATACACAGATTATGTGCTCAGTGACATCCCTCCCTCGTTTTTATTTGATCTCTATCTCTATCTTTTATTCATATCTCATCTCTCCTTCCTCTGTCTTCTCACACATCATGAATGATGATTGGAAATTCAAACTCACAGAGGCAATGTTTCTGTTTTTTAACTGCAAAGTCTCCCATTCTGTAATAAACGGACAGAAAATACACCCAGTGTATTCAAACATTTAAGGATAAATGAACTAAACTTACATTTCTTTAATACTATGACAGTTTAGAAGATAATAATTTGCTGGTGTAGTTATCCTTCCCTTGTAAACGATCGCCTTGCTCCTGGCTGGGAGACCCATGATTTTCATAGAAAAGACAAGCTCAGCTTAAAAAATATGACACATATGCGTACATGCTGTGCCAATGAATCAGTAAAAATAATACTGTAACCCTTAAATTTAACTCTGCATAGCAGACACTGTTTGACACAATAAGTGCATTTTATTGATAAAATCTCTGTACTTTTATTTAAGATGAAAGTTGAATCCAGGGCTTTTACCTGTAATGGTATATTTCTACACAGAGTAACAAATAAACAGATCCACAGCTGGCCATAAAGGCTCCTGGCTTTGTATATTGGCCTCAGCACCTGTTGACTGAATCTGAATCATGCATGAATTAGACATGATTTGAACACAGCAAGATGTTGAAAAACAGGTGCATAGCAACTTTCTGGTATTCCCCAGGAAGTGTTCAATTGCTCCCAACAGGTGAGGCAGGCGTTGTGTGCCTTCAACGTTTGTTGAAATTAAAACAACTCAGACAAGCACTGTAAATTATTCAATCAACTTCTCTCTGTTGAGGAGGCTCTTGAGGAGTACTCAAGTTGAGTAGCTCCTTGAAGAAGAAGCTGTTGTATTAGATAGTATCTTTTTTTCTAATGAATGGGCAATGCAATCTGTGCCCGATATATTGAGCAGTCAGTCACTGTGAAAGCATACAACTGGCTTTCATTCTTGGATCCAATGATGCAGTAGTCACGGGGATTTATCAGCTCAGCTCTGATTGGCAGTGATTGAAACGTGACATTTTTGGGTATGGAAGGGTTATTTCTGTCACTAAGGCATGATCACTTTGGCTTGGTGTTGAGGCAGAAAAGAGTTGCTCAGCTAACGTAGCTCAGAAATCCCCCCTGCAAGCCACATTGGTGTGTTCTGTTAAAGTTACACTTACAACAAATAAATGGCTACCTAATAATAACATTATCCTTCTGGTGAACAAACAAATTTCTCTGAATAACACTCACACTGAAAAATAATTTGAATTGGGATGTCAAATCGGAATCTTTCAATCCACAGGTTAAATGTGCATGCTTTAAAATCAGTTATTAAATTTATTTCGGTTTAGCTTTCAATATTTTTTAGAGAATACATGCGATAAAAAATATTCTTTTTAATTTTTAAAAAATCTGTAATCACCTTTTGTTGGCTGAGATAGCAGAAACAGTACATTTTACACAGGCAGCCAAAATAATGTCAATGTAATGCTTCAACCTGAAAATGCAATGAGAACCATGGGATGTTAAATGTTGATGTTGAAATATTGGACACATTAAAAAAACAGGTGTACCCAACTTACACACCAAATTTTTCATGAGCTATTATAATGTAATTATGTTGACAAGCTTAAATTATTGATATGATATGAAAGAAAATGTGAGATTTCCACTCCTGAAATGATGATGATGGAATCACCCGGATCTTGAAGTCTCAAATTCTCTATGTTGAATTTTTTGCATTGTTTGGCCCTACAGATTCCTCATTTGCCCCCCCCGAAGCAGGTTGCTGCATGTGAAGATCACATACACTCTTCCCAAAAACAGTGAGGTCACAACAAATTGACCACACCACACACGACTAAGTGTGGCAACAGACAGTAGCATGTGCAAAAGAGATTACTGTGCAGCAAAGTTTGCTGACAGTGCTTGTTTGATTGACAGTCAATGTGGAATACGTGACACAACTCGGCTGTCAGTTGAGTAATACATTTGCATATTTGTTGTCACTGGCATATTGCTACACTCTAAGGAGGGTTAGTGCATAAAGCCTAAAAAAAGAGCATTTTCAGCGTTACAAATGAAGTTTGTTATATGTATATGTATTTGTGAGTTGCGAACCTATTCTGTCTGTCAAAATGAAAACAAAGAAAACTACCTTGACAATATAGCAAATTTGATCAGTTTTACATTCAGGTAACAACAGAAAATTAATAAGTTAGCCAAACTTGTACGTCTAGTTAGCAAACTTAAGATGAGAATGTGAACCAGACTTGATTTGCTGCCATACCACGTCAGCAACAGAAGAAGTTTGAGAAACTGGAGGCATGCAGGGTGAGATTTTCCACATCATTTCAACCTGGTGAGGAGCCAAACTATTCTGATTTGTTTTATTGTCAAAAGCTACTGAAGACTATCGTCAGTCAGGGCAGATCATTGTTACATGACAATAGAGTACAGCTTTCCCTTTGCTAATTTAGCTTTTGTAAAGTTGCCTTTTAGCTAACTTTAGCTTTTGCTAGTATGTGTGCAATAGCTAGTGTGTAGCTAGTTGTAGCACGGCAAATGTGTGTTTATAGAGAATATTGCATTGTCGCTTGATATGAGGACTAAATCTAGAACAAGTGTAAGTTACTAAACTTACTTTGCCATTTAAATTCAACATATTTTAATGTCAATGCGCTAGTTTTTGTTTTTGTGCGTGGCTAAAATTGTTGTGCTGTGGCCAGTTAAGGAATATTTTGTGTCCTGGTTTGCAAACCTGGGCTATGAAGCCACACTCTACAACACCACGTGTATAGAAAGATGCCATGTTAATCAGTTGATTCTCAGGTTTGCACTATTGACCCTTCTTCTAATAACTTTTCATTAAATAGTTTGCAGTATGTTCTACATTATTTTGCCTGTTTTTTATACAGATAAACAAAGAATTCAGAAACATCACCACTGTTAACCTGGAGCCAACTGAACCAGCAAAATTGAACCAGCACCCCCCAAAAATAATGTCCTGGGGCTTCAAAAATGAATATTCACCATATCAAGAACATAGCTGGAGGAATGAATAAATGCAACAAAGTTCATTTCAAATAGAAAATACACATTTTTTTGTACTAGTTGATGTTAGGTGAGTTGATCATGATTTATATATTATTTCAAGTAAATGTAAGTGGTGCTGTGTTGGCTCAGTGTCTGGGAGGAGTGAAATAGCCAAGCTGACATTTATCATGGACAACCCCTCTCACCCCTTGCAGGAGACTGTGGGAGCTTTAAGCAGCTCCTTTAGCAACAGACTAAGACTTCCACCCTGCAACAAGGAGTGCTACCACAGGTCTTTCATAGCCACTGCAATCAGAATCTTTAACACCTCATTATAGTAACTGATGACTGCATGTCTGCTGTTCACTGTAAATAATGTAACAATCTTCTCACTGTGCAAGATGTAGGCATTTTCCCACTGTTTTCCCACAGCAATGCTGTGCAATAGCATTTATAGCATTTTTATTCCCATATGAATATAGTATGTCAGATACTTTTGAATGTCAATAACAAGGAAAAATGTGTCACATAGTGTAAATACTTTGCTTCATTTAGTGTAAATACTTTTTGTACTTTTTCTAGTTTTTTCTATAGGCACTTTATTTTTTGTTACTGCTGCCTCATTTTTAACTTTATTTGTATTTATTTTGAGTACTGTACTTCAATTTGCCTGTTCTGCGAGCTGCTGTAACAAGTGAATTTCCCCTAAGAGGGATCAATAGAAGCTATCTTATCTTATCTTATCTGGATTTAAATTTGATAGGTGGCCAAAAATACAATTTCAAATGAGTACTGACATTGCTCAGTATTTGATGGATGTGTTACAGGGCAACTTTGTGCTCATATGAATAAGATGCCATATGTTGTTTACAGCTCTGACAAAGAAAGAAGTATCAGTTACAAACAAACCTATGAATATGAAAGCAGGAAACAAAACAGTTAAAAGTAGATGTAAAATTAAATTAGATTTTTTCTCCCCATGATGATTCTGTTGAAGGAGAGAGGCTGTTATCCGTTACTTAGTGGTATATCTTGGAGAAAAGCAAGAAGATCTCTTCAAAGAGCACTTGGTAGGTAAATCCGACATTGTGACTCTGATTTTGAAATACAATTTCTGAAAACACTGACATTGACTCTGACCTACTTAGGATGATTGTTGCAATAAAAGGTGCCACAAAGTCTGATCCAGTCAGGGCAGAGATTGTGATTGAGGGAACAGAGGTCGTGGAAGACCTGGACGTACCCAGAGCCTGTACTTTGTTAATGGGGCTGATATACACACTCAACCTCAGCAACCCAAGAGAACTAAAAAAAATACTCTCAAGGTGCAAGACAGTCCTTAAGCTGGATGGACTGAGAGCTAGCCTGAAGGTAATGTTTATTCAGCGTTTTTGAGAGTTTTACAAGACTGTTAGTCCAACCTTTTTGGAGGCTGCAATGATCAACTGTATTGTGTGTTATTGAGGTTTTGAATATTAAATCTTCCCTCACTGAAATAAATAGGGGTGGACTAAATGGAAGTGTGTGTCAGTATAATACAAGGTAGAAAGGTAAGGTAAAAAAAATGCATTAGTTAAAATGCAAGTTAGGTAGGCCCAATAAACTGGCAAATGAATATGATGTTCACATCCATTTCCGATGCTTTTTTTGGAAGTAAAACAAATATGTTCTTGTTAAGTAACTTGGGAAACCTGTTTCTGTATTTCTCATGGAGAATACATTTGATGCCATATGATGTGTTTGTAGAACACAAGGAACACTGAAATGTTGTATTCCTTTTCACATACTGACAGGTTCTGTTATAGTCTATACCATGCATAGGGAGTGAAGCACTGGATTTACTGCAGGGGATTGGTCCTCCAATTTTGTTGTTGAATGTTTTGTCTTACTGGAAAATTCCTGGTAAAGGCCTGAATATACAGTATTTTGCTTGCTGTGACCTTTGTTACATTGGTTTTTATAATAAAGAGTCAAATAAGTCACTAATACACAAATAAATTAAGGTAACAATTTGCATGCACATTTTTAAGTATAATATAAGAAGAATAAATACATTGTAATAACTTAAATAACATTGATCACTTAAAATTTAGTTGGTTCATGTTAATTATTCTATTAGAGATCAAATCAAATTATGTTGGTTATACTAAACAAATTGTGATATTATAACTATAAATCTCTTGTTTCCTTAATTTTTGCCAGTGTATTATTTTTAACAAAGTCATACACATTGATAAAAAGTACACTGCAACCTGAGGCACAAAGACTGTATTCTGTACTGACCACACTGTTTTCATACATTTAGCGATTTCATATATTAAAGTGAGGTAAGTAAAACTGCACAAAAAACGGAAAGGGAAACCGTGATTGATGCTGAGAGCAGAGGAATAATGAAGAGAAACCACAAGGGAAATATACATATAAAAAGGAAAAAGAGACAGAAATATGAAAAGAGTAAGGGTTCAAAACAAAAGACAAGTTGCACATGGAGAGGGATGGAGAGGAGACAGAGTAAAGGCAAACAATGAGAGGCCACATACGCTAGAGGACAGACAGGACAAAGAGAGTAAACAGATCGAGAAAGAGTGGTTAAGAGCAAGAAAATGACAGGAAACTATAGACCAGGGAGGCACTGCGATGATTATTTTCCTCTTCAACAGATGAAATGCATGTTATAAACAAATTTGTATGTTATAAACAAGTTTTTCAACAAATTTCAAAGACACAATCATTTGACACAAAGGACTTTTTTCACTCTCCTGAGATGAGGGATGAGGACAAAAAAGAGAAGAGGATGAGAGCAAGCAGAAGTAGAGACAAGGGGCAGAGGAAGCAGGGGAGAGGAAAGAAAGATGGGTGAAAGCAATAATCAGTTTGCTGTTGTTTTTGCGTTAATAAGTGAATTAACAGAGCTTGATCAGGTGCTTCATCAATAATTAAATTGTTAATTAAAAATACTATGCTTCAATGAACAATGGAGGAAAGCTAATAGGGATTAAACAGCCAGTTCAGGATTCCTCTTTATTCGAGTATGACAATTAACCTTTAACTACTGTTAGTTGAAAACCTAATTGCTTTTGATTGTTTACACATCATTTTTTTGTTTAGATTTTTTTCTTTTTTTTCATGTGATGTTCCATTAGTCTCAAAATCATAGATCATGGTTATATTCTCCTACATAATTATTTCAAAGACAAAAGACTGTCTGTAGCGATAGATATCTTTTTTGTTTTGTCCTGTCCCTATTACTGTGAATGGAATGTCTTGACTTGGACTTCTTCTGAATTTGTGTGATTTTTGATTTAGATTTTTTTTTCAAGAATGGATATCTACTGTTTGTAAATCAAAACATATATTTTCATCAATTTGTTTCTTTCCTTTCCCTCAGTTGTTTTTAAGATACTAATTCTAAAACTCCGGAAAGAAAATAAAAATATATTAAGAAAGGAAGGCTGTTTATGGTAGATAGATGAAGCCCTATACAGAAGGATCAGATGGGTAATACAGGACAAAGATGAAGGAGTGTGAGAGAGCATGCCGGACACCAGTCTGGGCTACATGTGAGGGTGACATTAAATTCATTCCCTTAATCAATAAGAGAATGCAAACAGAGGGCCCGAAGGAAATGTGTGGAATTCTAATAAAAAATCATAATATCTCCCTCCAGTAGAAAAAAACCAACAACAAGTATGTAGCACAAATTAGCACGAACAGAACACACAAAAAAGTAAACATGGGCAGGGGATAGTCCAGGGACAGTTTTTAAGGTCAGGTCAGATTCATGTATGTAAAATGAATGGGTTTAAGTGTGACACACACAACCTCCATATGCATTTTACATTCTCTGCCTGACTCCATTGTTGACTATAACATAGAACCAACAGGACAAATAAAAGATCTAAAACACACAAATCTTAGATAACTGTAGCCCTGAGTTTTTCACTATGCCAAGACTGTGGTAGATATATGCTTGCTTTTGTACGTAAACTCTCGGTGCCATGCCTGCAATTCACTGTGTGCCTATAGGTAGAAGTGAAATCAAGGCAGACATGGAGAAGGAGAGGTTTCTGGGGAACACTAAAAGTAGATTTAATTTCAACTGAATACATTTAGGTGGAAAGGTGATGAATACAAACCCGCAGCAGAGAATAGCAGTGCATCAACTCTGTCCAGAGGTTCAAAACTAGTATCAATTGTTTTTGGTGTTCTACACATTAATGTTGTGCTGTGTTGCAAATCATTCACATTGATTTACAGATCCCAGTGCACACAACACCAATTTGAGCGAAAGAAGCAGAATTATTGCATGTAAAGTATATGAAAAATGAAATATCAAAAATGAACATTCAGATGTTTGTCATTACTGTATCTACATTTGGTAGACAAAAGAACAAAAATGTGAAATTAAAGAGACAAGACATTTCTGGAGGATATTGAATATATATTATACTTAAAATGTAGGGTGGTGTCGGGTAGGGAAGGAAAAAATGTTTTAGCAGCCTTTGAACTTGGCTGGACTACATTCAGGAGATCTTTAATGGTTCACTCCTAATTCAACATTCACTCTTACTTGTGGTGAGTCTCACAGTTTAACCAGTCTATAACTCTATAACGCTTAAGCATACGGGTAAGTGGACAAGTTAATTATATATTAGTTGATAAGTTAATTATATATTAGTTGATAAGTTAATTATATATTATATAACTACTGTTTAATGTGCAGATTAAAATACACACTGTGTGTATCTATTACATTAATCATTCTATATGTATTCCTTTACAATTTACAGAAACACACACACACACACACACACACACACACACACACACACACACACAAAAACAAACACACACATACACACACAAACACACAGACCCTGCTAGTGACAAAGGCGGAGAGAACTAAATGCTCAAAAGTCTGGTTACACTTCACTAAAGTTGGTGAGGACAATACTCATTGCCACAAATGCAACAACTCTTTGGCATGTAAGTGCAGAAACATGACCATTTATGTGACCATTTATTTTCTGCTAAGTGGGGGAATTTAAAAAATTACAATTCACATCCCAAAACAAACCTGAATCTAAAATTTATACTATTTTTACCTGCTGCTTCTTGTGATGGTCAGAACTATCTTTATTTGGTTTACTCATCTGTTGCATACTTTCCCTGTCAAACTCCAGTTCCGCATTCATTTATTTGTTATTGTTGTATCATCATTGTATGTGTAGTTTTAGTGTGTTTTAGTGTGTCATTGCTAGGTCATTCTTTGTACTTTTTCTTCTTTCTACCTGAGTTCAAATTCATTCTTTCCCGAAGTTAATTTGTGCATTATAGAAGAGAAACAATTTATTAGTATTATTATAATGACTATGAAATTATATCGCTGGAAAAATAACTAAAGTGGTCAGCACAATATTTTCTAATTCTGATTAATGCTATATTTCTTGAAACTTTTTAAAAATTTTTCCTGAAATGCCAATAGGGTGAAAATATGTCATCATGGCAAAAGGTGGCTATTTTGAAAAATGTCAAATATGAAACATGATTTGCTTGGTTTACACATTTTTGGGTTACTATATAATACAATATGTATTATTTCATAGTTTTGATGTATTCAGAATTAATTGACCAAGTAGAAAATATTAAAAATGAAGATAAAACATTGAACATTTTGCCTGGTACTGTGTATGTTTATATATACATCTATACAAACTTACATGCATACATCTATTTATTTGGCCAATAAAGCTGATTCTGATTCTGAATAGCTAGACTGTAGCTAGACTGTAAGATCACATATCTATTCAACCTCCCCGGGCCTCTATAAAAAATTACTTAGTACTTTGCTGCTACTTCACTACTTCACATATGTTTATCAGTCTAAATGGCCAGTTGGTTCACTGTTCACACACACACACACACACACACACACACATTCACTAATGTCTTGAGCCATGACCTTGATGCGGCTGCTAACGGTGTGGGAAAAGCTGATTTTTGCCCATGCCTGATTAGGGCACACAGTCTTCACGGTCACAGTCACGGTCAGACACTGTTTTACAAAGTCTCAACCACTCTTCACACTCAGTGTCGATATCAGATAACTTTCACTGTAATTCTTAAGACAACCCTGATTCCAAAAAAAGTTGGGACATTGTGTCTCTTGTCCCACCTTGTTTGAAATGTGTTGCTGGGATCAAATTCTGAATAAGATATTCATTTTTTCGTCCCACAGTGGGGAAATTCACAAAAACAATATACACAATAATAATAAAAGAATAAGCATATATTTACAAAAATCATGAGCTTATTGAGGTAAAACAATAAATGCATTTGTTTTTGCACTGTTTTCAATTGAGCATATGGATATGTCAAAAAGGATTAGTGAAATGATCCCATTCTGGTATATTTATGTTTTACACTGTATCCCATTTTTTTTCTAACCAGGGTTGTACGTAATTTAATAGGGAAGCTTAACAGCACTGTGCTGTACATCACAAAATTGCATGAGCTTGACAAATGCCATCGTGAATCAAAACAAAGGGAGGTCTAACACAATGCAAGTGCTTTGAGAGTAAAGTAGGAGACAGTTCCTCTCTTTCATTGAGTTATGATCAGACACACTGGAAGAATTTGGTTTTAAAACAATACTAAATTTCTTGAGGGTGATATATTTTACATAAATAAAAAAATTCATATTTTTATATTTTAGTATTTTTTGGTGTTTTTCTTTTTTAATGTCCATAAGGTCAAGTGAGGTCATAATTCTTTGTCTAACACAGGTTATACACAGGGAAGCTTAATTAGCTTACACAAAGGAAGTTTCATTCTGTCCATTTCATGTAAAAGCGTGCAGTCCTCCTGTTTTATACAATCGTTGTGTGGGCTAAGGGTGATTTATCTAATGAGGTCAATTTTGACTGATAACATATCCAACAGTTTACTTGATTAATTTGAAATTTGTGTGTGTGTGTGTGTGTGCCACCCACCAACAGCTTCATGTTGTTGTCTTTTTTCCTCTGACTCCATCTCTTATGAATCAAAGAAATAATCCCTTGAACCTGTTACTGTAGAAGACTCTTCATTGCCATTCATTCTGAATTCATTCTAAAACTTCACACACACAAACGGTGTACATAAGTTGCTTCACTTAAACTGACATCAGTCAAGACAGAGGCAATTATATTGTCAAATAAAATCTAGTATATTTGTGTTGTCACGGCCATCTCTCCCTCATTTTTCATTCAGTTTACTCCCTTTACTGTGTTGTTTCTAACCCTTAGTGAAACAACACCCCTCTTGATTGCAACAGCTGGTAAATGTCAATTAAGGCTGTATTGTTCTCCTATGGAAGAGCCAATGCTGTCTTGTCTACCAAATGAAAGTTACATCCCTTGGTTATGAAGATGGCAAGCATTAACAAATCTGTCATGCAACTTCCACAGTGAATTTTAATGAGCAATCCAAATTGATTAGCTCAACAGGTGTGGCCATGCAGGCAAACAGGGAGAGTTTCTGCTCTGCTCAACACTCACACTCAGTACTTTTCTAACTAAGAATCTCTGTGGTTCGGGGAAAAACATTAATTGTTCTTGATTGATTGGTCAGCAGATCAGTTTGAAATATTGCAGAGGAGAATAGTGAAAGAAGAGACAGCGAACTGGTTAGATTAAGAGCTACAGGCTATAGGCTGTTACTGCAGTTTGTGTGAACCAACAAATCTCCAGTGCATCATCAAAGTAAACACCGCCTTTCAATTTGCCGTTCTGGTTTAAATTTTCTCTTCATCTATGTGCCCCAGCTAAGAGCGTGGACCTGTACAGAAGAACTGTCACTTCGCTCTCCCACCTCACATGATCAGAGCACAGCAGAAAAGGCAACTACAGAGCAGTTTGAGCAAATTTTACAATCAAATGTAGTCTACAAGACATAATATGTGAAAACAAAAGCAATGATTTTTGAACATTGGACAGGGGTGGGTGTTAAAATAAGACGGTGATATGGATTATTAAAATAATGTAACTTGTTGGCTGTATTAGCTTCAGTCTGCAGCCTGCCTCAGGTTTTCTGTCCATCTCTCCCAGCTGTTCTCATATCGGCAGATCAAGTCAGATTTACAATGCTCATCTGAAATAATCCACCTATTCCATTTTCTTTATTTCATCCTGTTTTATCTTTTTTACTCCATTTTTTTTTTTTGTCAAATTTGTCATTCAGTCTTTCTGTCATTCTGTCCTGTTCATGTAACTCTCTCTCTAGCTGTCTTTTCATTTACCTCTCTTTCGGTCGCACATTATCTGACCTGAGTTTCACTGAGTTTATGAGTGCAAATCTACTGGGATAATCTCTCTCTCTCAGATTAAAAAAGAGAGAGGGATGAGAAAAAGAAAGACAGTTTCAGGGACAGACTTGTCTGTGAGTGAAAAAAACAAACAATGACATTTGAAGTGAATAAATGGACAGACAAGTAAACGATAGATGGATAAGCAAGCACAGAAGACCAGAGAGTGTGAGGAGCAATTTCACGATCCTCTTTTTGGCTTCAGAAACAACACTAATCCATGAATGTATTTGTATGTGGGGGGTCAGGGTGACAATGGGGCCAGCCAGAACCAACACCCCAAGAAGAGGTTGGGGGTTCAGTGTCCAGTTCAAGGACATGCTAACACAGATGGAAACATCGCAGGGTTTTTCATATATTGATCGCTGTTGGCCAGGGTGCCCAGGTCAATTATAGGTTATCTGTTGGTTTCAAAAGTTCATATTTAAGACTTTTTGTATTGCTACTGTTCTTGAAATCAGTTTAAGACTAAATTTAATCAATCACAATTAATGGCAGTTGCTGTTTTCAAATGCAAATCTCTACAATTTTGCAAATTAAAAGTTCAAGCCCCTATTTGTAGATTCTTATACAATTCTAAAATATTTCAAATTATTGTGATGACATACTGTGTGTCGCAGTGAAAACTGCTTCAGTCAATTCATTTCAGTGTTCTCAGCCTTCTTGAGGTGGCAGCAGTGTACTGTGCGGTCTGTGACCTTTTTAATACTACCACAGTGAGACAGAAATCTTACCATAAAAAGGCTGTAAATCAAAAGACGATAAAATATGACAAGAAAAACAAACAAACAAACAATTAAATAAAAAAATTATATTAAGAAAAAATTTAAAAAATATTTTTTCGAGCAAATGTCTTGAGTGCAAAAGCAAAAATTAGAAAACCAATATAGGGACGTCTATTGTTTCAACTGATACTGCAAACCCACAACTCCTGGGCTATTAATACATTTATGGATGTATAAGGAAAAAGTTGCATTTCCATCTACCTGTTGTTCGGCACATTTTCCACTGCATGAAAAGTGGGATTTTCACAGTCCTGTCAATTGCTCTGCAAGTGCATGTTAATAACTGTACATTCATGCACACAACTGTACAGCTCTGTCATTTCAAAAAATTGTCATATTGCACATATTGTTTTTATACTTTTTGTAATTTTTTTTAGGGCTGTCAAACGATTAAAAAAATTAACTTGATTAATCGCAACATTACTCTGTGATTAATCACGATTAATTGCAATTAAAATACTAATATTATTTGTATTTTGGTGGGGAGATAAAACAAGTATGTGGTGTTGGAAATAAAGAAATGACAAACTAGTCTAAGAAATCTATTTCTCTTACTTTATTATTACACAGTTAGTCCTTCAACTAACATATTATTGTGCCTGGCATTACAGAGGCAAAATGAACAGTCCCATTTTACGGTTAAACCGGTTATTTTAACTTGGCGGACATGACTTCCAGTTAGCTCGGTGCTACTGCTCCTGCTAGCACTAGCATACATGAAGTGCTTGGCCTTGAGGTGATATATAAGCTCGTTGTATTTCAGTGATATGATCAAACGTCACAACAGTATTTACAGACAACTCTGGTCTTGTCTAAATCCCCACCTGGAGTTTCTATGAACAGAAACTGATTGTGTATAACGCCTATGTCCGACGCCTCCTCCTCAGCCATCCTTCTCTGTCGCTGCCAGGCTGCGCATGTGTGTGGCGACACATAACATAGACTGACAGGCTCTACCTAAATCACGTGACGCGATTAATCATGCGTTAATCTTTCATTAACGCGTTATTGTTTCCAGATTAATTGCATGCGTCAAGGCGTTAATTTTGACAGCCCTAATTTTTTTCATATGTTATGGTCAATTTTCTATTTTCTATTTAGGCCTTTGACTTGCAATACCTTTATCTTCATGGTATTTATTTATTATTTAACTTCATTATTTTCTTGCATTTTGTTTATTGTCATGTACAAATATACCAAGGCAAATTCCTTGTTATGTAAAAACCTACTTGGCCAAAAAAAAAAAAAAAAAAAAAAAATCTAATTCAATTCTAAAGGTCCTTTCTTCTTCAGTTTGGGGACTTCCATTTTGCAGATGCAAAGAAAATTAATTTCTGTTGCATCTTAATATTTACTTACAGAATTCATGGATTAGACTCAAACACAAAGTTGCATTTCAGAGACAAAGAAAATGCCTTTGCCCACTGTATTCACAGTTTATCAGATATACTCACTAAAATCCTACTGCACTTCAGCCCTTTCCAAGTTCAATAATAATGTAGGATAAAATTACTAATAGTTTTGTGTACTTGTTACTCACACACACTCATGCAGTACTCCAGCAATAGTTAAAGTTCTGTCGCTGACTGCTGAAAGCAATGACTTTAGGACTGGTTAATGTTGAGTTTTAGGACTGTTGAGGATTTTTCTTTTGCACAGTAACATTTTTTAAAGCTGTCTGAGTTTAAAAAATGTGCTGTTTCATGTGCTGTTTTACCATTTCTGAAAAACCTATTACATGCTTTTTCTTGTCAAAGCATTATGTTATGTCTCCTTTTTCATACCTATGTTCTATAGGCCATATCAGTCATTTACTAATTAAAAATACAAAACATTTGCTTCTCATAAACCAAACAAAACGTCATTGCATCAGAGGGCTCGTCCATGGTCATAGTCACATGGCATGGCTTACCACAACATGTC
Organism: Holacanthus passer; assembly: GCA_025331565.1. Taxonomy (NCBI): domain Eukaryota; kingdom Metazoa; phylum Chordata; class Actinopteri; family Pomacanthidae; genus Holacanthus; species Holacanthus passer. The sequence goes on along the minus strand of JAFREQ010000030.1, from coordinate 8,124,998 downwards.
AAGTCACAATGCCACTTTATTAGGTACACCTGTTCAACTGCTCATTAACGCAAATATCTAATCAGCCAATCACATGGCAGCTACTGAATGCATTTAGGCATGTAGACATGGTTAAGACAACCTGCTGAAGTTCAAATCGAGCATCAGAAAGGGGAAGAAAGGTGATTTAAGTGACTTTGAGCATGGCGTGGTTGCTTATGCCAGATGGGCTGGTCTGAGTATTTCAGAAACCGCTGATCTACAGGGAGTTTCATGCACTACCATCTCTAGGGTTTACAGAGAACGGTCAGAAAAAGAGAAAATATCCAGTGAGTGGAAGTTCTCTGGGTGAAAATGCCTTGTTGATGCCAGAGGTAAGAGGAGAATGGCCAGACTGGTTCGAGATGATAGAAAGGCAACAGACACTCAAATAACCACTCGTTACAACCAAGGTATGCAGAAGAGCATCTCTGAACACACAACACATTGAACCTTGAAGAAGATGGGCTACAGCAACAGGAGGTCATTGCTGTTTCTGCACTTTTTGGAGTATGCATCATGGTTATCAATTGGACACAACCTTCCAGACAGCCTGCGAGTCACATACTCCAGACTAGTAAATGGAAGGGGAAAGAAAAAGGATGGAGCCAGACTCAAAAGGAAAATGTGAAATGTGATTTCTCAGCCATCCTAGCTAAAGTGCCCTTTGTTGGTTCCGCCAACCACTACACTGGACTACTTTATGTGGTATGTACTGTACTGTATGTACAGTCAGGTCCATAAATATTTGGGCATTGATAAAAAATTTCAGTATTTCAGCTCTGTACACCACCACAATGGATTTGAAGTGAAACAATCAAGATGTGCTTTAAGTGCAGACTTTCAGCTTTAATTTGAGGGTATTTACATCCAAATCAGGTGAATGGTGTAGGAATTATAACACATTTTATATGTGCACTCCACCTTTTTAAGGAATCAAAAGTATGGATAAATGGATGGATTGGATTGGATAAACTGATGTAATCATAAATCAAATTGTCACTTTTAATATTTGGTTGCTAATCCTTTGCAGTCAATGACAGTCTGAAGTCTCGAACCCACAGACATCACCAGATGCTGGGTTTGGTCCCTGGTGATGCTCTGCCAGGCCTCTACTGCAGCTGTCTTCAGTTCCTGCTTGTTCTTGGGGCATCTGTGGCTGCACCCTGAGGCACTCTGATGAGCAGCTAGGGGGGGTGTTTCACCTCTCTTGTGATGAGGACTATGGAGAGGGTCATTTAAAAAAAAACATTATCAAGGCAACGGACTCACAAATTGACCGTTGCAGTTTGCATACTGTGCAGGCAGAGGGGCTGACAATGTAATAGCATTCATTATGGACACCATTCATAAGCATTGGACTCCCCCAGCAGTGTTCTCAGATTTCTCTTCAGCATTCTGCAGCTGCACATTCTTGATGAGAAACTCACCACCCACTTTCACCTAGATAATCCGACCAACTAATCCAATGGATAATGGACTTTCTCACTAACAGGTAACAGAGAGTGCTGGTCAACATTTCCTCCGACATCCTAAACACTTCAGCTGGTTCCTCACAGGGCTGTATCCTCTCACCCCTGCTCTTCTTCCTCTGCACTGATGACTGTCCAGTCAAACTGTCACATGGTCAAGTTCGCTGACAATACAGCCCCCTATCTCTGCTTTCAGCCTCCTCCCAGCACCACAGCTCAGTGGCTTGTGGAGTGTTGTGATAGATAATTTTGAAAAGTAGAAATACCTATGCACAGTCTTCGATAACCTGTTGAAATTTACCTCAAACACAGAGGAGATCCTCAGGAAATGCCAGCAGCGGCAGTTTCTCCTAAAGAAGCTCAACCCCTTTTGGTCAGAAAGAACATCGTCACAAAGTTTTAGCATTCCTTCATTTACTACTCTACGCCTGCTGGTTCCACTCCATCAGCAATCAGAAAATAAAATGTCTGCAGAGCACAAGGTCTGCTTCAAAATAATTGGAATCCCTGTCTGAGCCCAAAGCTAGTTATTTCACTCACAATATATTTATATTGATGTCACTGATAGTGATTGTGTAGCCCATGTGAACAACAGCATGAATGTACATATATATACAGTACATCATATAACATATTGTATATCATAGGAATACATAGTCTTCAGTAACTGCAGTATTCCTGATATAGGTGTACTAATTATACACATAATTTAAAATTGCATCATTATTACTACTGTTGTTGCTGTTGTTGTAAGGGAGGTTCTATATGATAATGGCCTAGCATGACCAACAGCACTAGATCTACCAATGATGAAAACATTAAGTCCATGTGGAGTGATGAGGAGAATGTAGCCTTTCTAAAACTGACACATGAAATAAACCTAAAGGCCACATTTCCATCATGTTTTCCACATGGCTTTGCATCATTGAATTCCTCTTTTAATCAGGTCACCTCATTGTGTCTTCTTCTTTTACAATTGTTTATTGGCAGATTTTATGTCAATGTGCCCAAATATTCACATAAGAGTGATGGATATAAATGTGCATTATTTTGCATTTTCTTTGGATGATTTGCTGTAACTTTGTTTAAAACCTGCTCTATAGTTGACTGAAAATGTGACTAACGATGCTCCGGTACTGTAAGAAGAAAATGGCAAATATTAGGAGTATCAAAACATCTTTAGAAAATAAAGATAATCTTCAAGACCACATATAATACAAGAATGGTAAAATGAAGATAACCATTCTGGTCTCACTGTCTTTTAGTGATTCAGTGATATTATTCATTAATAGCTTTGAAAAAGTTGAGTCAGTATGCCAATGGGCAGTACTTTCCCCAAGCATCTGTTTAGTGCTATTGGTGGAAATGCGAGGTGGCTGGTGGATACAGTAACAAACACATAAACAGATATACTGAGCAGCTCGAGTGAGGGATTGATGGAGGAGTGAATATAGTGTGATAGTGACAGTAATATAGGCGGGGTGGGAAGGAAGGTCAACTCTTCTTAACAATGAGTCCATTGATTCTAAGTTCCTAGCCTCTTCTAAATCCTTCATTCTCTGCTTTGTCTATCTTCTTCTATCTCTCATTTCAAACTATTCTCTCATCATCATTATAGTGCAGTTATATTGGAGGAATACATTGTAAATTGGCCCAATAGCAAAAAAAGAAAAAGATAAAGGAAAAGGTTTTGACTCAAGGTTCTACCAGCCAACTGCTCCCTAAAGATCTAAGGGCCTATATATTACTCAAGCAGATCATAAATGTGTTTTGGTCTCAGATTATTGAGTGATTTATAAACTAGCTGCAGCACTTTAAAGCTATACCTATTATATGATAATGTAATATATGATAATCCTTTCACACTGAACAAAAAAACCATGATCAACTAACATCTAGCTTTTTTCTACAGTGCGAAAGGGTACAATCAACAGTTATTCATGGGTCAAATGACTCTGCAGTAGTCATGGGATTTTATTGGTACTGGCTCCGATCGGCAGTGATTGAAATGTGACACTCAAATGAACACGCCAATTTTCACCCCGTTACCACTACCACAACAGCATAAAAGTGCCTGAAAATTTTCTTGACCAAACAAGTTTATACTTGTTGTAAAGGACTGAGCGCTCACTACTCTAACTGCAAAAATCAGTTTATTGTCCACTTTCACATTTTACCAAAAACATCTGATTCCTGCAGTTACTCTCCATGTAGCTGAAATAAGCACCTGATTCATAATAGGGATTATTGTGATACGATTACAGAGTCCTGTAAACTGTATTGGAGGGAGAAACGACAGATGCTACGTACTATTAGCATTCTCCAGTGACAGTAATTGGAGTACAGCATACACAATGAACAAAATGGGAAAAAACTGCTGTCACAGAAAGGTTCATCGCTGAGAAAGAGCAGACTGAAAATAAGGGAACTGAATACATTAAAGAGGCAGAGCAAGAGAAAGGCAACTGAGCGGAGTTGGATACCTGCCTAGACGGTAACTGATAAAATAAATACATAAAATGAGCAAAGGATGCTGTACGTTCTTGTACAACATCGTAAATTAACACGAGTGTTAGTTGAAAATGGTTTAAAGAATAGACTATGGATTCAACATTATCAAAGTATTAATTATGTAATAATTCCTCTGCCAAGGCATTTAGTGGTTTATTTATTTATTCCTGAATATTTTCAGTGGTGAAAGAAGATAGGTATATTCTGAATTGTGACAGAGATTTAACACTGAGATAAAAGTAGTAAACCACAGTGGTGTCATAGCATAAGAAAATTACAGCACTCCACAACTGTCCTACTTTGTCACTTAGTTGGAGGATCTGTTGAGTACTACAACAACAACAACAACAAAACATGAGAAGGGATTTTTAACACTAAGGATATCATTTGTTTGTATATGTCTTCAATATTCATATGAAGCTCATAGTGTCAGTTCAGCTGTGCCCCTCTTAAATTCCAGCAAAGACGGGCAACACTTATAAAGGCTGATATGTGGATACTGTCATTTGTAGGCCTACTGATCTGGCTTTTTGGACGATAAGACTAATGTTTTCTATTGACCACCATCAAAAACTTCCACTGGTGGGTCAACTGTGGTACGTATTTGGCCGTGTCAGTTATGCATCCCAGACTGCATGTTGTGTCTGCAGTATGCAACTGGATAATAAAGCCATTAAAATTAACATATGTACAGTATATGCACATGATATCTGTTGAAAAGCCACAGTGGAACACGACAGGTGATTTGTTAACTGCATTGTGCAGAAACAGGGCATCAGTGAATGAAGGATTGTATTGCTAAATCCTTTGCAAAAACTGATATCACAAATTGTGCTCCAATTGTCTGTGAAATTTGTTTCCTTTAATGATGAACTACCCTTTATTGAATCCTCTGTTTGCAGTAACTACAGCCTTGCAGATGTATGCCATTCTGGATATCAATTTGTTAAGGTTATTTTCAGAGATGGCACCCCAAGCCTATGAGGCGTCTGTTTCTCAGATGAGAGACTGACGTAACGTGACGACAGTTGTGCACCACGTGTGTAATGCACACAATATCTTAGGACAGAGAATGACAGTTTTATTTATTCTTTAAACAGCAAAATGGCTCACATGATTGCACAAGGGATTTCTAATGACGCATTTGTCTTTTAACAAGATAATTTAGGATCAGCTAACAGAACGTGGCATTAGACTACGAGAGAGAAGGTTGCTGAAAATCAGCTGTTTCCAACAACAATTATTAAGTAATGTCTAGACATCTACATGTAGCGATTCAGCACATTGTATTTCTGAACAATTCAATATTTCCATTTAAAAACAAAAAACAGTCAAAAGTTTTGAATAGCAGAGTAAGGCTAAAAGTCATGGGAGGAAGAATGAATGAGCAAAAATGTTCTTGCACTGAAGGTGTAAAAAACCCACCGAAGAATAAAAAAACACTGATTACATTCTGCAAGAAAAAGTTTGAAAGGTCAATCACAATGTTTTTTAAATTCTTCATTTTTAATTTTTACAATATCTTCCCATCATTGACACTGTGGAAAGATTGTTGTCACATAAACCACACTTAATGTGTATTTAAGGTTGGGCAACTACCGTTAAACACTTGGCGAATGTGAAGGTACGGTAAGGAAATTTAAGGGTTAAGGTTAAGTTGAAGTTTCAGTAGAAAAAAAATAACTGTTCATTGCAGGTCAGTGACAGGGTATGAACTCTGGCCTCCTGCAAGGTCAAATTTTCACACTAAACAACTTTCTTGTGTTGTGTGAAAACACATAAGTGACACAGGAAATGTCGCAATACCATGCACAGGAGAGGATTTTACTTTTCTTCCAAAATGGATGCCTGCAAGAAATGAGCACACCAAGTTGTATGAGCGCTGATTTGCCACAAAAAAACAAGGAAGAAAAATAAATGGTTGGGGATCGGAAGTAGTTTCTTGCTGCTTCTCCAGTGCTCTTCCGTCTCTCCTTCTTGACTTGTTCCATTCCCCAGCCTGTGTCTGTTCTCATAGCTGTAGCTCGTTGCATGGTTCCTAGACTTGACCAGATATTTAGCCTGCTTGATCGACGAGCTCTTGGGTCAGGTCTTTGAACAGTTCACACATAACGGTCGAGCACTGATGAGTGCTGATAGAATGCCAGTTTGGCTCTAATCTGGCTTTTGTCTGTGATCTTGAAAAGCTGTTTTCTAGTGGAAAATCATTACTTCAATCCTGCAGTGTGAACTCGCATTGCTTTCGCTACTACACTACTGTCTGTGCTAGTACTGAATGATGGAATCAGACAGAAATGTTGAGGTTTGGAATTGTTCAACAGGGACTTATTTCCTAGGGATACTGGGCTACTTAATAATTACTACTCTACTCATCTGTTTGAAAACTCCATTCTGTTTTTGTAATACAGATGTGCAAATGTGAATATTCTATTATGAAGTGTATCCCTTCCAGGCTAAAATGGACCATATGCATATGTTGCAGAACCCTGAGACTAGCTTCCCTAGAGGTGGAATACCTAGCGTATCTGTAAAACAAAACCTTTAGAGAAACATTTACTGAGTGAATGAGTAACAGATTGGGACTGTTGCTGAATGTGAAATTTGAATTTCATCACTTTGGCAACTCTCTCAATATCCTACTGGTAGTAACAACACAACACTGTCATAAGAGATTTATACTTTTTTTTTTTTTTTTTTTTTTTTTACAAATATTGGAAATGAAGAATTAATAGGTAGGTAGCAGTTCTTTTAAAATACAGCATTTCACCCACCCAACATTATTAGCACACATAATCATTATGAATTTTATTACATTAAACTTTAAAAGATTTCACAGCACACAAACATTAAATACTTGGGGCAGCTGATTTGTTGTTGATTATTACTAATGACTCATTCATTATTTTAATGGATGTTGAGATTTTTGGCTTCACAAACTCACTTTCTGGTCACTCTGACTTGCAATGAAGACTCTGCAGTCACTGACACTTCGGTAAATTCAATGACATTATGTAAAGCAAGTCTCTTGAGAGCTTCTCAGAAATGCCATCTTTTGTTATGTGGCTGTAAAATGAACAAAACAGTTCAATTCAATCTGGAATTCCCATATTTTTGACTGTATGGCCAAAGAAGAAAGAAAGAAAGAAAGAAAACACTTTCGCTCTCTGCGAGATTTGGTCAAATTAATAGATGGAACTTACATCTATAAATTTAGCCAAACCATCATTGTCTTGACTAAGTTATTTTAAGTAAGTTGTAGTAGGTTTGAAGGTGTGTAACACTACTGTAAACAGTTTTTCACTCTGTCCTCTGCAACTTGTTTTGACTTTCACTATACTGGCATACATTGAATAATAAATGGAATACTGTAAATATATGAGTATCAAATCATCCCAGTACTAAAGGTTATGATAATATTAGTGTGTACACATCAACATTGTCAGCTCTTCCACCATAGTAGGTGATAAATAGCATCCCATTTGACAACTCAGATGACCAAAGAAACAACCAAATGACAATTGTCCATTGCTAATCAAGGATGTTGTTGTGATCTTGGGTCATATTTGTTTTGATAGATATCTCTCCTCCCCTTTTGCTAACGAGATTGGACAAGCTGGTGACATAATTCCATTAAAACCACAGCTGTCAAGCAAGCAGCTTTACTCCATCCCTGCACTTCCAACATTTGATGTCAGCAGTTGGTTCTGTGTATTGCAATAAGAGTTTCTGTAGGTCTGAGAAGCAGTTTTCTGACTTTTAACAGGAAAATGTGTATGGATTGTGTCAGAAATTTTGACCAACTTGTGTTAGTTCCAAATTAGTTTTTATCTAAGGTTTGATATCAGTGATTTTCTGTTGTTTTGGGCCATGCTCATCCCTGAGGTTTACAATAACGTGCTACCTCGAAGGCTTAGCTGGCCATTCTTAGAAGTGACAGTGGTTTCCCTTAGACCAGGGACATAACTGGATGAAGAGAGAAATGTGCAAAAACAGCCCGGCAAATGCAATGGCTCCAAATGTCAAACAAACAGAAAATCTTCGGAGCATCATCAATTTGGAAATGCATCACCAGTGTTCTGCCTTGGAAATATTCAGTTAGCTCCTTGGCATTTAAGAGTGTGTGTTTGTGTGTGTATGCGTGCGTGTGTGTGTGTGTGTGTGTGTGTGTGTGTGTGTATGTGTGTGTAACTGAAATTGAGCTCATGCTTTCCTATTTACCTTTGAATCAAGGTTATTTTGCCATGACTAAAGAGGTGAATAAGCCAGAGGTATAGAGAAAAAATGAAGATAAATGTAAAACAATGATGGAAAATATCACAATATCAGAAAAACAAACAAACAGCGGTCACATCTTCTAACCCTCTCTTAAAGCCATTCTATGTCTCACTGTCTTGTTATCTGTCTAAATCTTACACTGTTTATTCGGTTTGCATTTCTGGCAAATAAAGGGGTGTTGTGCTTATTTTAGTAAGTTAGTTTAGCTATCATATAGCTGTTTTCAGGCAATGGTATGGGTTAAACCATTACTAGAGGATGTCATAAAAGCAAATCAAGTTTATTGGAGCAAACTAATGCAGAATTTGTCAAATATGTTATGTAATTATGTACATAGAATGTTTTGTGTTCATTAATTAATTATCTTCTCAGACTGTCAGAGCTAAAGCTGCCTATCATTGTATTGCAGAGATGCAAGCCTGTCGCTCATTAGAGTGGAGATGAAGGGTGAACTAATATGAGGGCCTACTAGTGTTAAAATAATAATGTTCTCTAGATTTTTTTAAATTAGGAACTCTAGAGCTCTTGCTCTTAATAATGCATTTAGCTCCTTTTTCACAGGCTAAAGTGACCCCTTGGAAAGAGAAAAAGAGCTTTCTTGTGCTTTCTCCAAAGATGCCAGCCGTCTCTCCAACTTAACTATTCTTTGCTGACGAGAGACTTTTAAACTCTTAATTGCTTCCAAATAAAATTTTCAGCTGATTCCAAATTGACAGAGACAAATTTGTGTAGTTTACATTTAAATTGAGAAGAAAATTTGATATTCGAGTAGTGTTGAACCTCAGCGGGGTGCTTTTTGTTTAGTGACTAAAATTTGCTATAATTGTATGGTGGATGGGCATAAAGCCATAATAATGACCACTGGTTGTACTACCTGTCTGCACTACTTCTGTTTGTACTACTATTTATGTCTTTTGAAAAAAAGTCCAAATCCTCTTTGGCCTCTGGATTGTGAGATTGCCTCAATCAACAGACTGAGATCTAACATACATTGCTGCAAAGCCTTGGAACGGGATAACTAGGAACTGCTCATTGAAGGATACCTTTAATCTTACATTGGATTTACTGTAGTGTTCATATCTGCACCAATGATTAAATGCTCTTCTGCTAATTTCATGAATTTATTAGATACTGTTGAAACGATTTCTTTATAAGCTGGAGCATAAGCAATGACAAAAACAATTCTCATATTTGATATTACTACTTCAATAAAGGCAATCCTACTTTCAGTGTCATTGTAAGCGTAAGTATTGTTTTTATCTGGTGAATGTCTGCTTACAACTAAAAAAACCTCTTGTTTTGTCATCAGCTTAGGACGAAGCTACAACCTCATATTTGAAGTTACTGAAGCTGTTCACAGACTCCTAGGTACGGTGTAGTTCCCGAATCAGTGCTAAATCGAACTGCTTGCTATCTATATACTCCCAACAGGCAGTTCTCTTGGTTATCATTTTCAAACCTTGTACATTCCACGATATTACCAAACATTAGTCTGAGTGTCAAAGGGAAATGTAAAACATCTAGCTATAATCAAAGAATGCAGCCTTCTCTGTTCTTTGTACATGAATGCCATATAAGATGTCAGTGTACTTTTGTTTCAATAAGCTCAGAAGAACTGTAAAACAGCCAGGACTGTATAAAATGACACTTTCCATTATTGTTGTCGAAAATGGTGAGAGGTCAGAATGGAAGGTGACCATTATCTATTTATTAATGACTTAAAGTCATTTGGCACTTGGAGGATGGGAATTTGAGGCCTTGCCAACTCCAATCTAATTTAGTCAGTAAAACTAGAATTGGCATGTGAATGTGTAAATGTACAGAAAAATGATGAATGACATTGGGACCAAGCCAAAACCATAGATATGTGCTGTACAATGACAAAAATGCATGTCCATGCTGGAACTGAAAAAATTATTGGTTGAGAATATTTGCACAGATTTTTACCTGTGTTACATAAAATCAATACAATATTTAGTACGTGTTTTTAAGCTGCCATTACTTGATTTCTTTGCAGTTAGTTCCATTAAGAGAGAGAAAAATAGCATATTACATTCAGAGGGAGGGGCCTCACTCACAGTCTACTCTCTGCTGCAATATTTACTGTGAAAAGCCACATTTAAGCTATGACTTGATTCACAACTTCCCTTATAAGTAAAATTTACATTATTAATTTTACAGTCAAGGTAATGTTTGCAAGGATGTATAGTAGCCTGTGAGCAAAGAACACATTACTTGTAAAAACAAACAAACAAACAAAAAAATCAAAACAAAAACAGAGAGAATTCATTGGTGGGTATTGCGTAACAATATATACAGTAACAATATTTGCTACTAGCATGGATAAATGTAACATGAAAAGTTTTCTATGCAAGTTTTCTTTCTGCTTCACTTTACAGCCTTTGTGGTTGATGAGAAGAATCAAAATCCCAAAGAAATCAGACTTAGCTGAACACATGCCAAGATCAGTTGAAAGATTTACACAATATTGCCTTACTCTGAATATAGAGTGCCTGTAAATATACTATGTAAATATAATATCAGCTGTTTTTGAACTTGCAGTCTTGATTATTTAAATATATTTTTCACTTGAGTCAATGAGCAGAAAATACACTCAAAACAAATGGAGAGCTGCAATAATGTGACTTATTGCAGTAAGTGCTAGCACCTACAGTATGTAAGAGAGAATTCACAACCTTTGAATGCATTTGTATATGCACTTGTGTGTGTATTTTCATATACATGTTGGATACAATTATTGGCTCGTTGGTCTGTGGGAACCCCGACCCAATCAGGAAAAAAGTACCAGTTTCCCATTTCAGCTTTTTGGGGGTTCCTATTTTCCAGTGGGATTTTCAGTGGAGAATTTGTCAAATGATAACTTGTTAAATTGTTGCTGTTCTTTTTAAAACATGCACACTCAAGTAGGACATACTGTCACCACAGCTGTGATGCAAGTTAAAAATGCCCCAATGGAAATAAGGCATTGATGGAGAATTGATATAGCTCATCATTGTAGTAGCACAGAGCAATAGCATCACCCTGAATGGCTCAGTTTGCCTCCTGAATGCTATGATACTGTGTTCAGATTAGATCAATTTGTTTCCGTGCAGGCCCACAACAATGAAACAATGTGCTGTTGAGTTTAGTCACTTCTTCAAAAATATGACTCTCCATGCAAACAAAGCAGTTTTAATAGTCACTGATACCCACCATGTTGGGTTCGGGGATTTCTGCTAGAAACATAGGTTAACACAAACATTGTTTGTAATCCCACATTTACCATTGCGGAAGTGAAAAAATATGTCTAAAATTCAGGCTCTGTTGAATGCTGAGCAATCATCCTCTCTGACTCAGACACACAGACACACACACACACAAACTACTGTCAAAGTCCTTCAGCGGAAACAGCTTTTCCTCAAGAGCTGCTTTCCATAAACACTTAACATGAACAGAAATTGGCAATTCATTCCTTTACTTGTTCATTTTTTCCTCTTTTTTTCCTCTGCTTGTTTTTTATTGATCGCAATCACTTGCTCACTGCACGTGTTCAAATTGCAGAGCGGGATTTTGTCTTTTTTTTCCTCCGACTGTGAGAAGAATAGCTTAATCAAGGCAAATTGGTGCTAATCTTCTCACTCTTTAACGAGAGATTTAGAGAGAGAAGGAGAACAGATTCAATAAAAATGAACAGGATAGACAGTGAAATATATTGAGGAGGGAGTAACTGAGAGCCATATAGACAATGCTAAGCAGTGATCCAGTTAGAAACACAAGAGACACAGATGGAGAGAGTGAGAGGGTTTGATTGGAACTTACCAACTTGTTGAGTGGTCTATCAGTTGAATGGCGCTGGACTACTGCCAAGCTATGTCATTCCCTTCTGTGCTTCCAAATCTAAGGAAAGACAAGGAAATCATTAAAATAAATATAAATATAATGTATGAGACTTACTAACATCAAACAGACTTACAGAGTACAGTGATACGCAAAGGTTTGGCTGCCTCGGGTCAAAAATTCTGTTACTGTGAATGGTTAAATGAGTAAAAAATGATCCCATCTCCAAAATGCATGAAGTTAAAGATGAAACATTATTTTCAATAGAAATAAACAACCTGAATCAATAGTTGATCAGACCCAAATGCATCAATCTTAAAACTCCATTAACCATCTTCCTGTGTGAAGAGGCAAATTCTTACTTTCCTCCACTGGCACAGCAAAATTTAATGTGAACCAAATCTTACAACACCGATTCCAAAAAAGTTGGGACACTGTGTAAAACATTAATAAAATCAGAATGCTATTATTTGCAACTGAACAGTTTTTATGACAAGTTTTTCCAAGCCCATGGCAGTATCCTGGGTACAAATTTTTGGGGGAATGGGGGAGATTCCCCCTGCTTTTGATAACCTCCTTCTGTGGTCATTTATTTTCATCCCCTATGGGATATGTGCTTCTGATCAGACCGAATAGATGCATTTTGCACTAAATGCATTTCTAATGCCCACCAGCAGATGGTGTACTTTGATAAGCCATACAAGCTACTTTAAAAACACGTTATGAATCTTCCTGAGTTTCACAAAACTCCCTTTTTGTGCATGTGAACAACTGTGCCTTTCAAGCATACCCCTTTCATACCCAATCACGACAGCATCATACACAAGCAACTAATCTGTTTATCTGTCGAATGTTCCGAACAGGTGTTTTTGGATCATTCCAAAACTTTCTCAGTCTTTTGTTGCTCCTGTTTTGTTGCGACCTAAAACTAAGTGGGAGCAGACCAGACTTTTAAGTAAACACACTACATGGCGTAAACATGAAAATTAAAACTTATCCAACCAGACCCTAAATGACAACCTTCAATGACAATCCTTGATCCAAATTCTTGATATATTTATCTTTTTGGCCTGCCTTGATAATTGTCGAAAGTGTCAAAATGAAGTGTCTTCAAATCAAATCTGTAAGTGTCATTGTAGTAACATTAACTCTGAAATATTTAACTCTTAACTCCAAACGTGGATGTGACACTTAAGGTGTAAATCTTACCCCGCCCCCACCGTGCTACACAGCAACAGGAGTGACATACCGACTGAGGAGCCTCTCGTCAAGCTACAGGCTGTGCATTTCACTGTGGTTTTAAGTGGACATTTTTCGGTAAGTAAAATGAGCTAACTTTATGTGCGCATTAGGTTTTGTTATTTATATTACCCCTCTGGTACCTGGTCTGTCTGCAAAGGTGAGGAACTGTTCACGGTAAAGTTATGCCGCCATATTAGCCGTGCTAAGAAGTGATCATTTTAGTTGGTCATTCGGCTCGCTAAAACTTTGATGGTAAATTTGATGGTAAAGACTGTATCTGCTATGATAAAAAAGTTTTAGACTGTATTTTTGTTGTGCTGTTAACTTGGCTAAGCAAGCTAACGTTGAATAAGCAGTGTAATAATCAGTTGTGGGCTGTTAGCATTACGTTAGTGTTAACATTAAGTTAGCTAAAGACGAACTGTGTCCGATAAGCAGCCCCATAATCTGTATGGTGACCTAAAACAATGAGCGAGCGCTAAATATGATGGAAGCCTTGTATTTATATATTCGTAAATCATAGCATCAATCGACAGAAACGCGGGGCAGAGAGCGGGCACTGTCGCATCTGTCTTGCTCGTCCACGTTGTTTTGGCTCAAGACACAATGATAAGGTAAAGCCGACCTCACCGATACAGCACGTTGTCTTTTTGCCGTGTCAGACGAAAATATACTTTGTTTATAACTTTGTTTTATACGAGCAATGTCGGTAAATAAACGTGTGGTTGGGACTCGCCACACTAAACTCAACCAGAAAGGAGTCGCCTGTATGCGACTTACGAAGTATAAAAACATTTCTGTGACAGTGATCTCCACAATGTTTTAGTGGTATTTTGCTGAAGATTCAAGTGCCTTCACTGTTCACTTATTGATCAGTGTTTGAGCTATAATGTTAAATGTATAGTATTTTGCATTTAATTTGGTGTTGATAATGCCTGTTTTCTTTAGTTTGTGTGTTTTACAGTCATCACATAATTACAGTTTATAATGAAGAGTTAGTTTTATTGTGTTATCTAAAATTTTAGGTGTTCTCCATGATATAAAAATAAAGAAAACTTTTCTGTCTCTTAGGTTCTCTTTAGAAACGGAAGATGCATTAATATCTTCTCCTGACATTTTTTCTGGTACGCTACTTATGTTGTAAAAGTCACGCGATATTGGCTCAAATTGACTATTAATGACTTTGTTTTAATTACATTTGGCAAATTTAGAAAATGCAGGCAAAGGTGGAATATGGAGGAGTCCAAAAATACATAAAAGTTCCACAAACTGATGAAAACTTCAATTTCTTCCAGTTTATTCAAGAAGGTTTGTATCATGTATATTTTAATTTTTAAAAAAAGCTAAAATAACTCAATTTACAAGTAAATGAGATGGTTGATATAATAGCCTAATTGCATTTATTTTTTATTTCTCCCAGTAACAGACAAATTTAGTCTGCAGGCTCAACTTCTCACTGAAGGTGTGCTCGTCTTGACTGATACATCAGATACCGAAGTTGATGCAGACATATTTGATGAGCTGGGGTCCGAAACTTCAAGGTTGGATACCACCAGTGCCCAGTAACAGGTAAGGCTATTAAATAAATATTTGGAAGTATTTACTCAGTCTTGGTCTGATATGCATGCATCATTTCTCTTAATATTCAACTAATACTTCATCATACGTCGATTATTTTTACCACACCAGTATGATGTGTCTTCCATGATGTTGATGACTTTAACTATGATTTATTTAATGTGGTAATTAACTTCGATTAAAAATAATGAAAATGAAAAATGTTTCCACTAATCAGTATATGTGTTTATGTATGTTTTTTCATTCCTCCTTTGACCAATCTTTAGATTCATTTGGTGGAAGATGAATCACAGTCATCATTATTGCCAGACCCCTCAGCATCATCAGTTTCACTGCCAGACCCCTCAGCATCACCAGCTTCCTATGTTTCATCTGATTCGACTATAATCCTTCCATCTACAAAAAACAGGAAGAGAGACAGGACAGAACTGGATCGCAGTGAAGCATGACAGGTATCCCTAGAAACTGTCTGCAAATGTATTAGATTATAAGTATAAGATTAGCAGCACGTGAACTATTATGCAACTCATACCAGTTTCTTGTAGTACGTCAAACTACCACAAATCAGACAAAGCTTACTGTCCAAATTCAACGTAATTTGCTGAAACGTGATGCTCATGGTTTGAAAAAACACTGTATTTTTTGCAGAAGGTTGATACTGTTCTGAGGTCCAATCCAAAGGGTGAAGAAATCTTCAAAGAGTATGACAAAACTAAGACGCTGTTAGATGCAACACGTAGACAAATGATCAACATTCTAGTTGCAGAAATGACAGGATCATGTGTTCAAGAAAATCTGCAATATAATACATGAACAGCATGCTTTCATAATAGGTTGTACTGTTGAGACACTGTACTTTGATGAACATTTTCATGCATATTGCATTGAGGAGCAAAATAATGAAAATTCTATTAAAATGACTGTAACACTGAGGAAACTCAAAGACAATTACACAGGTAACCATCAAATGTGGCATATACTAGAGTTACCATCAGCCACCTCCTACATATAGATGACGTGCAGCTGCACGCCAGGAATGAACAAGACACTGACTAATCCATCCATCTCACCAGGATCTACAGCAACAACACTGAGATGTCATTCAGACAACTGCAGTTGAATAGTGACAAAATGGAGGACTGAAGTGGTTGAACTACCAGATAGCAGGATAACATGCAGCATAGTTACAAGTACCTGGGTATCCCACAACCAAATGGAATCCATGAAGAGCAGCAGCCTGAGACAGTGCAATAAGGGAAAAGATGGGGGCTGAGGGTTAGTGAGAGTCAGAGTCTGGATTAAACGAGGGACATCCACGAGTACATCTGAAAGAGGGCCGTCTAGGACAAACCGCTAAGTGAGAATCTCAGGCAGCAGAGGACAGACAGCGGTGAGGAAGAAGAGGAGGAATCATGGAAGACTAAGCCCCTCCATGGGAAGTACTATCAACAAATAGAAGAAATGCCTGATACCAAAAAATCCTACCAGTGACTAGAAAAGACTGGACTGAAGGACAGCACAGAGGACCTGATCATAGCAGCACAAAAACAGGCCCTCAGCGCCATATCAATTGAAGCAGGGTCTACCACGCCAGACGAGACCTAAGATACAGGCTGTGCAAAGACACCCCTGGGACAGTCAAGTACTTCATAACAGGGTGTAACAAGCTGGGTGGGAAAGCATACGCTGAAAGTATGACCAAGTGACTGGGACAGTGTACAGGAACATCCGTAATGAGCATAGACTGGAAGTCCAAATGGTAGACACTGACAAAGGTGGTTTAGAATGGCAGAGCTAAGATTCATGGGATTTCAAGTTCCAGGTGCCTGCCAACCAGACAGTGAGGTGGTCAACAAGAAACAGCAGACAGCAGTAGTGCTTGATGTAGCTATCCCGAGCAACAGCAACATCAGGTGGAAAGAGCATGACAAGCTAGAGAAATATCAAGGCCTGATGGAAGAATGGGGTCGGATACGGAACATGAAATCCACAGTAGTCAGTGGTAATAGTTGCGCTCAGGGCTGTGAAAACGTGTCCTGAAAAACTATTCTTGCATTCAGAAGTGGTCTGTGTCCAGTTTTCTCTGTAAAGACACTAATAAAGATGTATGAATTTTTAATTTTTTCATGAATTTCTATAATGTTTGAGTCTGAGAACACTTCTTTATGTCAAGGTTAAACAGATATGAGTAGATGGAGGTTCTGTCCACTAAAGTCTGATGTGGCCGAAGACTAGTCGCGTATTCCCACAGCAGGGTAAAGTGGCCAATTTGCCATACAGATTAATGTAATCCTCTATAGACCAACGAAAGAAACAGGGTGTGGTTGAGAGAGAAAGACACAGTAGATAAAAGCAGAAAACCAGAGTGACTGAGATAAAGCAACTAATGTTTTTTATAGTGATTAAATACAAACTCAGATGCAAAACCCTCGCACATGGGAAACACACACATACAGATACACAAGAGACTGGAGAGGTCCAACTCTTCAATGTGACATTGAGCTAATCAGATTTGAGGGAGGAAAGTGTTTGATAAACAAATCGCTCTCTCCACCCCAAGCCCCCCTCTCATCTATGTCTTTTCCCCACTCTCTCACTAATCAGCAGAAGAGCTTTTAGAGTGCACACAGGGATTCGTATTTACTCACTAATTCATGTCAACAGCAAAATCTACTCCATGACGTTGAATAAACAACTATTTACCCCATAACCACTCTTCACATGGAAAAGCCAACTCACAAAAGCCACAAAGCTTTTTAGCAGTAGGGCACCATCAGCCATTTGAAAGGGATTGTGAAATAAATACTGAATACTGTTAATATGCATGTAACAACACGTGTGTAAGTAGGGTTCAAATCTGAGACTTTTAATATGAAACTGATGGGACATTTCTGTATTAAAGATTACAGAAAATAGGTTTGTGTCATGTGGGGATCTGAGACTGCAATGAAACCAAAAAAACGTCCTACACAGCTTCAGCTGAATACAGACATATTGTCAGAAAGGAACATTTAAAGACAAATATTACAGAGACACTATTATGGAGTGCAACCTGCGGTTCAAGGACCTGCAGACCTGATTTTGAGGGACGAATAAAGGAATATCTTGTCTTATCTGTGCTTTGTTTTGTTCTGTAATAAATATAATTTCTTACATTACTTATATAGACAATTTTAATTCAGAAAAAAACATTACACCTCACATCAAGTGGGCTTTTTTAACAGCATTTATACTGCATTCTTTCCCCTGCCAGGGCCAGCAAAAGACAAGGAAAACACCTTCAGAAAATCCCATTTGTTATAAGAGTATTCAACTTTGATTTAAGCCAACATCAAAAGATAAAACTCCAACAAAAAAATATATACAACATGTGAGCTAATCAAGCTAGAAAGTAAACAGTCATTAGTCTATGCTGATGCAGCTTGTGAGAAAACTTTTTTTTTGTACATTTTTTTCCACAACTCACTGGTGTTCTCCAGCAGCACTGCCATCAAAGTGACGAGACAAAAGGGCTTTCTCTTGCATGCTTGAAGTATCATCAGAGTATTGCAGCTCTGCCCTTTCATGATGTGACAGAGTCATTTTTAACTTTTATTGCAATACACAGCAACAGATAGCAAAGTTACAGATTCCATGTAGGAGGCTTTAAAGATTGTCACAGCATCCATGGTGTCACACACACACACCCACACACACATAAAACAATAAGTCAATTATCAACATGAAGATATCAGGGTATGTGTTAACAGAAACATCTGACAACAATTTTGAAAGATAATAATCATAAAATGAGTGGATTTTTTTTCATTACAAGTATTATTACTAATGTAAACACTGTAGATTGAATATATTTAGGTTTTGATTTGTTGGTCAGGCAACACTTGTAACTGTAGAAAATTGCAAAGGACTTTTTTCACTATTTTGTGACTCTTCATCACAGAGATAATAATTATCAGTGACAGAGAAGAGGAGGTCCAAAGAGCATTTGGTTGACAGTGTTGCAGTGATGAGACATGTCACCCTGTCACCTCTCCACCTCCTTAACATGACACCCGCATCACCTTACAGCTCGCCTACACTGCAGTCAAAATATATGTCCATCTGTCTATCAATTGAGCTAACATTTTTGCATGCATTATTACTTAACTTTCTAACAGCAGTTCAGTGCTGCATGCCAAGAAAGTCAAGCTTTACAGTCTATATAAAGTGTATACAGTCCCAATATATACAGTATAGTTTATTCAAAGACAAATGCCTGTGGTATATATGGCTGCAATGTATAGGTGTCCGTATACCAATGATACATATTGATGACCCACTGCAGTACAATATATACAGTATATACACATACATACATATTTTATATATTATTATATTAATTGTGCAGACTACTCCAGCACATCTTTAACTTCAGTGTGGAGACGGTCCTTGTGCTGTGGGAGACATCCTACCTGGAAGAAGGCGTGCCCCAGGGCCTCCAGTGATTACTGGTGGTGCTGACTTCCCAACTGATGAAGTCCTTGGAGAGGCTGGTCCTGTCACACCGATGCCCTCCTTCAGTTTGCTTACCAGCCAAAAGTGGGAGTGAAAGAAACCATCAGCTAGCACTGTGAGAGTCACGTTTTCTGTATTTCTCCTGAGCATTCAACACCATCCGGCTTGCCCTGCTGGGGAGCAAGCTGACAGCGTTGCACATCGATGCTTCCCTGGTGTCCTGGATTATGGAATATCTGACTGGTCGGTCACAGTATGGGCTGCATGTGTGACACTGTAGTGAGCAACACAGGAGCCCCATAGGGTCCTGTTACCCTTTCTGTTCGCCCTCTACACCTCGGAAAAGGAGACTGAGTAGAGGTGTTGAGGTCTTTCCAGTGGAAACTGTGCAGGATTACATTTACTTGGCAGTAAGCCAACAAGCTGAACTGGGCTAAGAACACCAAGGCTCTGTACAACAATGGGCAAGAACCAGCTCTACTTTCTGCAGAGGCGCCACTCATTCAGTGTCTAAAGCACCACTCTGAGGATGTTCTACCAGTCTGTGGTAGCCAGTGATACTTTCTTTGCTGCCGTGTTCTGGGGCAGCAAGGTGAGGGCAGTTAATAGGACCAGAATCAACATGCTTATCAGGAAGGCTAGCTCTGTCCTAGGGGTAGAGTTTGACTGATTGGTGGTGGTGTCCAAGAGGAGGATGCTGCGCAAACTTTGGATCATCATGAACAATGACTCTCAGCATCTCCAGAATGTTCTGCACAGGAGTACTTTCAGCAGCAGACTGTTAGCACTATGATGCATCAATGAACACCACAGGAATTCCTCCCTTCCTGTGGCAATCAAACATTGCTGTCCATGTCTCGACATGAGCTAGGTGTGTGTTGAGGCATGGCGTACTGCGGTGGCTCCAGCCTCCATTTAAGCTTAAACTTTTATTAAATTTCCTTTAATTCTCCCTGGATTACAATCATTACAGCTCTACTGACTTGCTGTGAACACTGTGGAAAATAATGTGCAATTGACAAAAATCACTGAACATTTTGAATTAACCAAATAAACTTACTTGTATTAAGATTTAAGAAAATTGTACATCAATTGTACATACAGAAGTATAAGGTACTTCTCATACATATCTAGGACCCATACCGTTAACCTGCTTTTGAAATTGCATATATTTTGGATTTTGCACCTCACTGTTAAAACTGTTCATAAATTCATGATGCTTACCGTTAAACTGTTTACATTTCTGGTATCGTATACATTTTGGATTTGCACCTTATTGATCATTTTTTTTAATTTAATTTTACATTTGCACTGTATATAATTGTGCTCTTGCTACTTTGTACTGCAATGGCTACATAACAATTTCCCTTGGGGAAAATAAAGTTCTGTCATATTTGATCTTATTTTAACAAACAAGAAAATGTCAATGTATCAGTTTATCCATCTCAATTATTTGTACATTTATTTCCCTATACACCTCTCTGTCAGAATAGTCATTCATCTGTTTATCCATGTTCTGTATCTCTCTTAGCTTGAGACTTTTTCACTCTGCCAAGGAAGCAAGATCACATTCTGCTCGTAGGAGGGCTGGCGGAGCCACACTGTTCCTTTTCCATATTTATGACTGAGAGGTGTGGAAGGAATTGCTTCCACACCCCCTCCCACTTTATGTCTTTCTCTTCATTTTCCAACTAGCTATCTATCCATCTGTCCATCCTTCCATAGTACCTGCTGATCAATGGGTTTTTCCACAATGCTGAATGTCTTTCATAACTTGACTAGCATCCATTACATTTCTGTGTGCATTGCACTGATTTTGTCTTTATCTCAATGGCTGGTGCTAAGGAATTACTTCTGTAACCTCTGTAGGAACCTGTTGTTAATGGTTTGTTTCTTCTACTTTTTCTTTGCCAAGTTTCCATAAAACACATCATGACAGAAACATTCTATGTGGCAGAGTAATAGATAGTAATGAACAAATCCCACCCAACCATGAACCCATAAACTTGACATAAGTGTGTAACCTAACACAAAATGGAGATGATTGACAGTCTTAGACCCTAAAAATATCTTACAAAATTTGGAAAGGGTTCAGTACACGTGTATGTATGAATGCTTTAAAATAACACTTAATTCATTCTTAAAATCCCCACAATTCATATCCTGTCATGTAACAATAGAGAACACTACTTTTTTGTTTGTTTGTTTGCTTAACTTTAACAGTGATATCCTTACCTTAACTATGACCACGATCTTCCCTAACCTTAACAAATTCATTTTAGTTGTCTGAAGTTCATTGTAACTTAACTGTAGGGGTGGCAAAAAAAAAAAAGCTCATATAATTTGGTCATTTGAATTGTTCTGGAAGACACTGACAAGTGAACTGTTTTGGTTTTAGGCAGGAGGGCATGCTGAAAATGATCTTGAATTGAAAATGAACTTTCAATTGGATGCAGTTTTTTAATAGCTTAACACTACTTGTGCTAAATGTAATTTAATTTTGAATACTTGTGGTTTAATTTTGATAGCTATACCTGGTGAGAATATGTTGAAAAAAATATTGTAGTACTATGTTGTTGCTTAAATGTGATATGGACATCAAGAAGTATTGTACGAACATTTTGTTTAGAATATTGCTATATTCTAGACAACAGTTGGTGCGATGGTGAGATACTTTATATGCATATAAACATGGTTATTAAAAAGTTTGGTTTTCTCTTCTGATTGGCTTGAGGGTTAATGGCCAATCAAAGGAGAAGGAAAACAAACAAGACACAACACACCCTACACATAATCAAAGCTAGTGATGGCTATGAAAAGCAAAACACACTCTTTACATAATAAGATCGTCAGATGAAACACATCATCTTCTCAATCAAATACAACAAACAAACAGTAAAGTTATAATGATGCTGTTTAACACGTTGATGACTATCATCTCTTATAGAAGATATCAGCTGGCTAGTGTGTGTGGTGCATCCAGACTCACACAGTATGTATATGAGATTCAGCTCCAAGAAAATTGTAAATAATACAACAAGTCTGGAAAGGATTGGGACTGCAGCAGCTTCCCTGAAAGCTACAGAATTTAAATTGGAAAAAAAATCTATATATATATGTGTGTGTGTGTATATATATATACAGAGAGAGAGAGAGAGAGTGAAGAACACCAAAAACATCAGAACAATCAAATAGAAACCCCTGCCCTGTCCTACATAGCCACACATGTGACTGCACAAGAAAGAAGTGCTACCGTACAAGTACACACACACACACACCCACACACAGAGTAGTTAAAGTAATTGACCATAAGTCTGGGAGAAGCTCATTCCAGAGAGCAGGACTACAGTAACTGAAGGCACCCTCATTCTGGGTACAGGTACCATCTGCTGACCTGAGAGCCTGAGACCTTGGTTATAGCCACTGAGCAAGTCAGACATATACTGAGGAGCTAAACCATGAAGTGTTTTATAGACTATTTTTGAAAGCGATTCTGTATTGTACTGTATTGTAATCGGCATATGAATATTAGGTTATATTATGTTTCTTTATGTAAAACACCAAGCTAGCTCTACAACTAGGGTGGAATCCCGGAGAAAACTTCTGTTTCTGCATATTTAAACATAAAAGTTCATGTCCTTTAAGTAGGCTGAAAACCCGCTAAGCCTACTGAATCATAAAGCCTTTGAATTAAAATGTCATGTTCAACATGTGTCAAAGGCAGTAGTGAGATCGGGTTGTACTGAAATCAAAATTCACTGTGAGACATTGTTGATCGAAAGGTCATTGAGCTGTCTCAGTGCTATGATTATCTCTGAAACCCATTGACGAATATATCATATATTTTGTGAAGTGAAAGATGTTCATCCAGTTGTTTGTATACACCTTTTACAAGTATTTTGCAAGAAAATTGGAAATTGGTCTCCATTCATTAAATACAGATCAATCTTGGATGTTTTTCCTCATTAGAGGTGAAATTACACACTTGAGAGAAGTAGAGAACACACCAGTATGGAGGGAGCTGTTAATAATATTTTCTGTCATTTATAAAGCAGTGAAAGACAGGTTTAAACTGTTTGGTAGGGATTTAATGAAGAGAATAGGCGCAATACTTTGACTCTGAATTACGTCCTTCATATCTTTGGAATTTACAGGTGAGAAAGTAAACATTGAGCTCATGGCAATCAATTGGTCTGGGTGTGAGGCAAGGTTGATGTATTGCTGCAAGAAATTATTTATATACAGTATCTCTAACATGAGAGACTTTGTCTTGAAAATGAAACAGCAAATTCATCACATTTAGTCGTCGGGAGGGATTAATGAGTTTGTCAGCTAAAGAGAATAGGAATGAGGTATTCTTCTGATTATTACCAATCAACTGAGAAAAGAAGAACTGTCCGATACATTTTTCCTCTTTGCTATAACAGGTGAGTGAGTTTATAGATCTCATAACCAACTTGCAATTTGTTTTTTTTTTTGGCAGGACCTACATGATCAATGATCTGAGACATAACAATGTAAAAAGTCCACCATGACATCATATGATAGCAGTATTAGCAATCACGTATCAATGCATGAATTAATCTATCAATATTTGCGTGTTCAAAGGAACATATTTCTTCAAAAAATATGCAAAAATAGCCAGAAATTGCAACATCTAGAACAGCTGTTATTGCAATATAATGACCTTTGAAAACAATATCTCAAGTGTGTGTATGGGTGGACTGAGTGACCTAATGTTTGAAACCAAATTTTTCTAATAAACTGATTAATTATTTTGCATCTGAGTTGTTGCTATTATCAGCATGAACACTGAAATCACCTAATGAAATGATAACACTTTCAAAATCAATTGTGATTTTAGGTAAAGGCTCAGCAAATTTCTTCTTCAGAAAACCCTGTCTTATTTTACAAGGACAATGCAAAGTAAGAAGAACAGTGTCATAATACCCAGGATATGGATTATTTACCAAAAGATTTACCCAGATCTACAGCTAAAATGATCATTACATATTATTAATAGTGCAGTGTACAAAATTGTGGTCAGTAGCTGACGATTCAATCAACTCTGTTTTACCAATTTAGTCAAGTTAGGTTTCTGTTAGTAGGATATAGTCCAGTATAGGAGCAGTAATGATGTCATTGGCAATTAAAGTCTTTCTAGAGATCTAACATTAAAGACTCCCTCCAATGAATAATCAAGTTTTTAACCTTGTTAACTTAATCATATTGGGTTTTCTTATGCTAAAAGATGAGCAAAATAAGCAGTCAATGGCATGGCTGAGCATTCCCACCTCTGAACTACAAGTGGACCAATGACAGTCTGAGAAACACGGTTTCAGACAGCCAGGGTTTTGTACCTATCATTCCTAAGGAACTTATCCCGTCAACCTGCGGGGTGAAGCTTTTGTGAAGCAAGTGTGGTGGAAATTTTAGAATCCTTGCACTTCATTTTGCTGTATTTCAATTTAGCTCACTGAAAGCAGAGAGCAGAGCTAGGTTGCCATGTTTTGGTGTATTTCTGTGTTTAGTTTATGGCAGCACAAACTCTTTTGGTCAGTTAAAAGGTCAAGGTAGAACCTCGAAAGGAGATGTCAGAAGAGACTATTTCTGCAAGCCAATCAGAAAGGGACTTCATGACAGACAACTTGATGTATTGTGTACCAGGTGTTGTCAATGTACGTATAAAAGACACCTTGAAGAAGAACTCGACACACATCCATCTGCTGCATGTTTTTGTTGCTTGGTTGGTGTGCCCTCTTGCAAGAGAAATAAAAGCCACGATTACATCTGGGACATCTTTCTCCTGTTTCTGCTTCCTGATTTTAAGTGTCTTGTCAGAAATTACCACAACACAAGCCAGTATCAGAGGAGAAGCCAGGTGTAGCTACCTATCAGTAATCTGCAAGCTAAATTTCATTATTTTCAAAACAATGGCAGAGACATGTTTTGTTTTCTGTTGCTAAGCTGCAAAGGAGAAATGGTGAGCCTTCATGTATTACCTCAGGGACTGAAAACACAAGAGCCAAACTTCCAGAGATGATTCATGACAAAAGCTGGCATTACATATGACTTGGAGGTGTTGATGAATAAAGATATGGCAAGAGTGACTCAAAATAGTTTATCAGTGAGCAGTGTGTGTGAGCAGTGACAAATCTGCAGGTGAGCAGCTTAACATTGCCAACGGGGGGTGCACTCTTTGCAAATGTCCTATAAGGCCAACAAAATACTCTGTTTTTCCAACAACTGCTTTGGTGGATGTCCCAATAATAAGGTGGTGGTCCTGAGTGATGCTCGACTACTGGGACGGCACGAGCCACAGAAGTCGCGTGTTTCTTTGGGTGATGGTTAGACTGCCTAGGCATGATCAGAGAAGAGGCTGGTTGTGCTACAATCGAAGGCACAGAGGATTGGGGTTGCTCACACAGAGGGAGTTCCTGCTTATCCAGGACATTGATTGCGCGAGAGCCTCTGGTATAGAGCAGTGAGGGGACTGCTTGCCTCACTCTGGGTAACAAGCTGGGGACTTGGGCTTTGCTCTGAGGCTCAACCATACATCTTCTCTCACAGCTGGTGGGGTATCAGATTGAGCTGATTCATCCACAGCGAGAATGGACCCAGACTAGAGCAGGGTAATGTCATAAAAGAGTGGGCTGTTTAGGCAGTGGTGGTGGTGGAGAGGTGCATGAAGAGCTTTTCCTTCTTCCTCAGATCATTTCACAAGTGACAGACCTCTTTCGTTTCTTCAGATTCTTCTAGCTGTACAAATGCAGGAATTCTATCATGCAATGGTCAACAAAGCCAAGAAAGCCTAGTCTGAATGGTATTTCAAGAAATCAGGCAAAAAGCTGAATGAATAGTATATATGAATGGTATATAAACCATATACCATATGAACATACCTGCCTTCTGTATCAAACAGTACATGCTTATAATACAGAAAGAGAGGGAGAGAGAGAGAGAGCTGTCTGCATTTGAAACTGGTGGGTGTCTCCAAGGTTGAAAGTTCATTTGACCAGAATGGCAGTAAAGAAATGTATATATCATAACTGAGACCAGATGAATCCAGGGATATAGACAATTCATGGACTTTGGCACATGTACTGCAAGCAACAAAGGGACCGGCCCACTGGGATTTCTCCCAGTGCTCCATGTTACGTCCCCGAAGGGTCTAGGAGTAATGTGGAGCAACACATATAATGGCAGGGATTCCTTTGAAAGAAAAGAGAGAAACAGAGTATATTCTTAACATAAATATTTATTTATGAGGAAACGAAAAGTTCACCAAAAGGGAGAAACGGAAAGGGACTTCTTCAAAAGGAAGACCAGGCTGAAACAAAAACACAAGTGGTTAAATCAGGAAACACCGTCAAACAAAATAAGCACTATCACCAGCTATAATTCACGCTATCACTCTGCTGAGGACAACCACCAGCACATCACCTATCTTCTTCTGTCACACGCACACACAGCTCCACGCTGCCGAATGGCCCACTGGCACCACACCTAGAGTCATCAGGGTTTAAATAGCCAGGCCCTGATGACGAACCACTACCACCTGCAGGTAATGGGGAGAGGAGGAGGAGACACAAACGGCTCAAGGCTGTAACACTCCACATGGCCAGTTCAACTATGTCTTCATCATATTCCATCCATTCAATTTTCTTGCAACTGGACATTAGCCAGGAGTACCCTTAAGCCCAAGCTGGGTTAGCCTAGCTCTGCCCCTTCTTCTCCTGGGGCAGTCGCACCACCTGCAGCAGCATTTGATCCAGCTGGTCTGGCTGGATGGTTGGAAGATGCTGTTTGCAGTAATTGTAACTAAGCCCTGCACTTCCTTTTCTAGTGCTGATGAGTGCATTTCTCTCACAGATAATACGTGTTCAGTAATAAAGCTGAAAAATATAACCGATTAATACAACAAAATCTGAAGGAGCTTTGGGTATTGCTATGGATATGCAAAACCTATATACCAGACACTACATACCACAGGAGTTGTAAATCCAGGAAAGCTACAAAGGTTCCCGGTGAAGTTTTGACCACTTCAAGAGGTATGAAGCAGTGCCTCTCCAGGATTTTCACTGACTTTGGTTGCCAAAGGGAGCAACTCGCTTAAACGTTTGTCCTTAAATTTAGATCTAGGGCACATGTCTTCAAGCAGACTGTCTGTATTTACCAAATATGTTGAATATGTTTTCAGATCTGTACTGCAGCTGTGCAGCACCAGCTGATTTCTTCTACTGTCTGCAGAAAGACAGATTAATCGAAGAGAGAACTGATTACATGTTTTTTTCCCAACCAAGTAAAGTCCGTTTTCCCGCTGCCACCGAGAAACCCAACTTGCCATGACCACCTGAGGACAAAGAGCCCTGCCAGTGTTCAGCTAAGTACGGCTTCAACTGCTTTCTGAAACAACTAAAGGAAAGAGACCTGTGTCTGGGCAGATGCTTTAGTTATTAATAATGTGTATAGTAAGCTTTATTGCTTGTGAACTGTATTGCTGTATTGCAGTCATGTCCTATGATTGCTGTGAAACACTGTGAAGTATTTACCATTGTAGACTGCTTGTTGTGATTGTGTAGTAAAGCCAGCTTTTGCTGGTTAAAAGGCCAGTGCAGATGAACGCTACTTTGCCTGCCATGCTACTGTGTGGTAAAATAGGACAGTTTATTGTGTCTCTCTGGGGCATTTAGCATATTCTTTGCTTTTCTTTGCATGCTTCTCTCTCTCTCCCTCTTTTACCAAGCCACACCTACATACATTTGCACACATTTACAAACACCCATGATGCACAGATAGTGTGGTAGCATAACCCAGTTTGCCCTAACATCTTTTTGCCAGAGACACTGTGTGAGATCACGTCTCCCCCATTATCCCTCAGTCTCCCTGTTCAGATCTCGCGGTTGAGCCCATCCTCTTCAGCTTGTTCGAGATGTCTTCACTCACGTGATCTCTTCCGCCATCCTTCCCTCTCGCCCTTTACACACACCCATCCAAGCACACACACATCACATGAACTACATGTCTGCTGGTTTGCCTTTTGCTGTTTAGTTGTATAGTGGCTTGTGCTTACAGTTGCTTGGGTGGTGCAGGGTGCCCCGTAATTTTATGAATGTAATAATAATTATATAATAATAAATAACCAAATCTGCTCAGTGCACAACAGTAAACTAATTATACCAGACCTAATCTTATTTACAAGCATGTATTGGTTACAAAAACCATTAGAGTAACTAATTAATGGTTGCCTAAAGCATTTTAACTTTGCAGTTTAGAAAGGCTGGAAGCCTTGAACATTAAACTGGCAGCACTGTGTCACCAGTCACCTTTTCCTCTCTCTTCCTGAATCTGCTGCTGATGTGAAGAGACTAACGGCAGACAGTTACAGTTAGTTCTACCACTGGTAAAGAGGAGGGGCTGGTTGGTCTCAGCCTCAAAGCCTACAATATAGATTATATCCATATAAATGCAGTCCATTTACCATTTATCAGTTGAAATTCCATTACACAACAACAACAATAATTTCATATTCTTACTTATCGACCAATAATATATCAGCCACCAATATATTGTGCATCCCTAATTTATGCCAAGGGTTTTTCCATATATCTTCACCGGTATTTTGTCAAGTGCACTACTGGCACTGCAGGAAGTTTTGTCTTGTCTGAAAAAGTGATTTCGTTACAGATCTCTCTGGTCATATAACCTCTTTGAACAATTTCACAACTGTTCTCTGAGGGCTGCAAAAAAAAAAAAAGAAGAACAAAAACAAAAATACAAAATCACAACAGAAGGATAAAACAAGACACATTCAGGCAAAACAAAACTAAATTACACTCATGGAGTACTGGAAAACACTGAACAATACAAACTAATGATGCATTGCAGCATATGCAACACACACACACACACACTTTCTCTTTACTTTCAAATGTTGTGTGTCTGACTGAAATAAACATAAAGAACAGTCTTGTTGAAGCCTTACAATGTCACTATTTCAAATTGAAACCATTTAACCTCTAATTTCAGTGTGTGTGCCTGGAGTGGAGAAGAACATGGAGAGTGTTTCTCTCTTTCCACATTCCTCTTCCTCTTTTTTTTTTTTTTTCAAAATGGCAACATCTTGTTTGAACTTGATTATGACAATAAACAAGTGATTGTAACACCATAAAAAAACTGCTGTAATTGTTCATCAGAGAGCAATATCTTTTGAATTGATTTGAAATGGCTGGTGCATCCGTGTGTGTGTGCATGCATGCAAGAGAGGTAGTAGTAGGAAGTAGTGAAAAAATGAGGCAGGACGTGGGTTAAATTTGAGCAAATCTTTTAAGAGGTTAAAATCTTTAATGACACAAACAGACAAAAAAGTCAGTGGAAGTAGAAACAAAAGTGAAGAAATAGAAAGCATGTCTGATACATAAAGCAATACTACAGGTTTTTTTATGCTTTTTTATTGGGCTTTACCTGGAAAATTGGAAAACTGTTGTCATTGCTCAAAAATGTATAACTATTATCATTATATTTTTTCTTGTACATTTCTATTGGCTTATTTGCATCTTCCCATTTTGCTATTCAGTAAAAGGTAAACCACTATTACAAAAACAACAGAATAGCTCTCTAACATGCTGCCTTTATGAAGCTTTGTGAACATTAAATTTTGTTGAGATGATGTAGTTTGTGGTGTTTTGTAATAAGTTGCATTATACTGTAATATGAATCTGATACTGTCTCTCCCCTACATACGGCACATACTGCGCACACTGAAGGCTAAAATATAATACATTTTATTGACCCCACATTATATTGTGACGGCTGCTCTGACTGATGATGAAACATGCAGTTTAGTGTTTGTTGTTTTGCTGCTTACATTTAATTAATCTGTTTTTCATCTTATTTACTCTTTTCATTTTATTTTGTTGCCTTGGTTACCATGTTCATTTAGTTTTGACCCCAACAGACACACACACACACACACACACACACACACACACACACACACAAAAGTACAGTACTGCATACAGGCATACCCCAAATCCTCACACTGACTGACATACACTCAACCTCTGTGGAGAGAGAGGTGACTGTGTAATGGCTTCAAAGCAACAGCTGTGGATGAACTCACATGACCCTTGAGGTTGTTATGGCAGCGTCAGCCTCGTTCCCACAACAACACCACACTGTTCCATTACTGAGTAACATAATGACCTCCACCAAGGAGGTTATGTTTTTGGTTTGGTTTGTTTGTTTATTTGTTGCTTTGTTTTATCTGCCTGTCAGCAGGATTATGGAAAAAAAAATACTCGTCCAATATCCATGGAACTTGGTGGCTCATTACATTTTGGATACACTAATTCTTTTTCACTTTTATTCTATTAACATAGCGAGATAGGGCATTTGGCCTTGATGGAATAAATGCCATACATTTTAAAATAAGAACAGTAGAAGACAGTAAAGTTAAGAAGAGACAAAACAGTCAGTTACAGAAACACGGTGACTTCATTTCACAATCCATATTCACTAGTATCAGTAATCCTCTGGGGTAGTCTGCAAATGTAGTTGCTCAAACTTCATATAGAAAGCAGTTGGGGAGCACTCAAGGACAGTGGTTTCATGGGAGAACTGGTGCAATTGTAACGTTGCCACAATTGTAAAGTTGTATTTTATTTATTTAGTTAGTTAGTTAAACTAAGGTGTGGCTATGAAATCTTACTTTCTGTATGTCAAGAATGTGAAATATTTTATATTATTTATATCATATTGAATTATATTTACATAACACATAATAAATGCACGGCTGGGATGATGTCGCTTTGGCTAGGTACAACTGTGTTTTGACATAATAATAGTTTCGGAAATATATCAAGACATACTGTATATGGGGGCCACATTGAAAATAATATTTTCACATGAACCTGGAAATAATAAAAACGTTTGAGGATTCAGACAAATTTAAAAACATAAAAAGGTATTCCATGTAAAATGAAGTAATATTTTATATATATAATATTTAATATAATTCTGCACTATTTCTAGATCAGCAATCAAATTTAAGTCAACTTTGTGCCACGGACCTACTTGACTCTCTTTGTACAAAAGGTCAGATTTCCCTTGAGTTGTACCTAAGGTGTCAGAGCATGGAACTCTAAAAATGCTTTGCAGAAACTGGATCAGTTAGGCAAAGCATGATTAGGCAGACCAAGAGTGAGCACACCATCAGAAGATTTTCAACTTCATCACAGATACAGTTTTTGCTAAATAAAGAACACAAGACTCCAGTCAGCAAAAGTACTGTCAAAAGAAGACTGTCTTGTAGTATAGCAGTTTCTAAACCACTTCTCAGGAAACAAGGCCAAATGCTTGGGGTGGGCTACAAAATATTAGCATTTCATAGTGGATGACTGGAAAAAAGTCTTGTTTATTGATAAATCCAAATTTGAGATTCATGACAGTAACACAAGGGTGTATGTAAGTAGACAAACTGGAGAGAGAAAGATATCACAGTGTAACAAACTGACAGTGAAACATGGTGGTGGAGATCTGAGAGTGTGGGTCCTACTCCTTGAGTTGGACACTAGCATCAAATTGATTACATCCTGACCAAGGAGAAGTACTACTCCATTCTTCAGAGACATGCTATACTGGGATAATGACCACAAACACAACTCAAAGCTTTGCAAGAACTACGTGAAGACCAAGGAAGACCAGAGACACACCAAGTCCTGACTGAACTTTCCTCCAGTGTTACCTGACCTCTGAACAATTATGTGCGTACTTGAAGAGTGAGAAAGCCAAACATTCTGTGACATCACAAGAAGCTCTTTGGAACACTGTCAAATCATGCTGGGATAACACAGGTCATCAGGTTTTGCTCAAATTTGAAGAGTCCATACCAAGAGACCACACTTGAGTGCATGATGTTATTAAAGGAAAAGGGGAACATACCAAATACTAAGATGATCTGAAGTTCATCTATTGAATGTATTCATTTTTCAAAACTGAAAAATTACATTCCAGATACATGCAAAATAGAAGTATCTTCACAGTTGTGCTTGCAGATTTGTGAACAGTGAACTATAGGCCTTGGTGGAGGTCTGTGCTGCCCTAGTTTAGTTTTGGCAGGCTTGCTGTGAATGCATGAAAGACACTATTTGGCTCTCAAAATGACAACAAGTACATGCACTTTTTTTGCAAGAACTGTTTGTGCATACTTGTGTGTGTGTCTGTTACATGTGTAAGGCTGTGTATCTGCATGCAAAGGCTTGGAGTCATTTAAAAAACTGAAACCGGGATTCCTTTGGGGTGGATTGAATAGATGCATAAAAAGGAAGGTAGGTAGATAGGTAATAGGGTGGTGAGGTGAGTCGTAGTATTAAGTGGTTATCTATTATGATTTCCGATGCAGCCTGTGACGTCATCCACTCTGTCATGGGCCGGCTGCAGACCCAACATCCACAGGCCCTCCTTCTCCTATCTGGGGACTTCAATCATGCCTCTCCATCTTCCACTCTGCCCACCTTCACCCAATACATCACATGCCACACCAGAGACAATAAAATACCGGACTTGTGTTATGTCAACACCAAGGAGGCATAGACCTCATCACCCCTTCCTCTCCTGGGAAGATCAGAAGATAACATCTTTAATAACATCATGCACTCAAGTGTGGTACAAACCTCTGGTACACAGGCAGCCAGCTGTGTCCCGCTCAGTGAAGAGATGGTCCGACGAGGCTGACGAGGCCCTGAAGGACTGTTTCAACATGACGGTGTGGGAGGAACTCTGCGATTCTCATGAGGACGACATTCTCACAGTCTCATTGACTATATAAACTTTTGTGTGGATAACACTGTACCCACCAGGACTGTACGGTGTTTTTCCAACAACAAACCCTGGATTACTCCGGACATAAAAGCTCTCCTTAAGGAGAAGAAGAAGAGGGCCTTTAAGTCAGGAGACAAGGAAGAGCTGAAGGCTGTGCAGAGGGAGCTGAGGAGAAAGATCAGAGAGGGAAAGAACAGCTACAGGAAGAAGATGGAAGAACAGTTGCAACAAAAGAACATTAGCAGAGTCTGGAGAGGTCTGAAAACCATCTCTGGCCACAAGGGGCCGGACTCCCGGGCTGTGGGGGGCCAGAAGTGGGGAAAACCAAAGAACTGGTGGTGGATTTCCGCAGGCGCACTCACTCCCATCCAACACTAGTGAACATCCAGGGAATGGACATTGAGCCTAGTAGTAGCTGGGTGTTCACTTCAACAACAAACTGGACTGGACTCTTAACAGTGCTGCAGAAAAGTGGAGGTGGTGGGAGAGAGGAGGATGATGGCTAAGCTGTCATCCATGTTGGAGAATGACTCCCACCCCCTGCAGGACACTATAACAGCTCTGGAGAGCTCCTTCAGCGATAGACTGCTTCACCCAAAATGTGTGAAGGAGCGATATGGCAGGTCTTTCCTTCCTGCAGCTGTCAGACTGTACAACCAGCACTGCTCCCAATAGACTATATGTCACCATCTGTGCAATACTCTTTTTTCATGCCTGTATATTTTCATGCCTGCATATTTATATTTATTCCAGATTCCATTTGCTGTGCAATATTTCATTCTGTTATACTCAAGTGCAATATTTCATTCAGTGCAATATTTCATATTTGATACTTAATATTTCATACCTAATTCTTCTATGCAAGATCTAATTTTACTGGTCACATTTCTTTACTGGTCATATTTCTCATATCCATATTCTCATGTATATCTCATGTATATCTGTATATAATCTTGTGTATATTTGTTAAATTTGTAAATACTTTTTATATTATATTTGTATATGTTATATTTTGCATTTTTTTACTAAGTAACTGTCCTATTGTCTTTGCTGCTGTGCATTGCAAATTTCCCCACTGAGGGACGAATAAAGGTTTATCTTGTCTCTTATCTTATCTCTTATCTTTTCTCTGGGAAAGAATTTGAGAAGTTAGGACCTTAAGTAATGAGTGATGGAATGTTTGCAAGTAGGAATTCATGTGAGCCAAGCTGGTTGTTCAGCTTTGTTAATGATATATACAGTATTTTGATAGAGAGGCATTTACTATATACGAAAACGCATATCAGAAGAGCACATATAGTACATTACAGTAGATATTATCTGCATAACACATAGCAACACATAATCAGTACAGGGCATGCTACTGGGCATTACATTAAACCTATACTGCATAGATATAATAATTATAAAAGCATGATGTTGTCACAATGCATTTATAATTCATTGCTGATCTGACTCAAGATCTGTTTTTGCAGCTTGTGTCACTTCAGCTTTAAATACCTTAAAAAAGAGGTCTTAACCATTTGTAGAGTGCTGATTTATTAAAGCAATGATATATATCATACAGCGAAAAAATGTGACTTAGCCTACCTGATCATTTACTGTGCATGTTTGTGTGTGTTGGTAAGTGTGTGCGCAATAACCTTGTGTGTGTCCGCTCCCTGTCACAATCATAGGCGCCTGTAGTCTGAAGGAAAGCATCTGGTTTCAGCATCTGGACACACAAACACACACACGCACGCACGCACGCGCACACACACACACACACACACACACACACACACACACACACACACACACACACACACACACACACACAGACAGATTAGAAATGTTTGATATTGAGTCAGTGACCGGACACCAAGAAGGTTATCTGTGATCATATGGAAGGTTTTTATTGGACTTTAATATTGGACTTTAATAATTGTATCCCACAGAAGACCACAGATGTGTACCATTTTTCACAAATATTCAACTATCTACAAACATAGATTTTATTTACTTATGTTGTATGCGCTGTGTATAGTTAGGACATTAACTGTAAGCTTCGGATATGTAATAGGACATGTATATTATGTATGGATTTCGCAATAATTGGTAATTCACACTACAACTGAAATTACAATTCCATTTCCTACATTTACTGGTCAGGTGATCAGTAAACATTCTGGTTCCACAGTGATGGAATCATAAGCAGGTAGTTGGCAATAATTAAAAAAAACATTGAAATAATTGGGTTAAACAACACAAATAAAATAATAAAGACAATAATAAACATAAATAAAAAAGTTTGTTGTACACAAAGACATGGTACAGATTTGTGGATTGTTTTCTGTGGGACTATTAAAGTTCAATAAAAACTTCCATACTTGTACTACCTCTGCTGCTGTATATTCACCGTGCACATGACTGATTTTACAGTGGCTTGTATGTGTGTAATGGTAATGGTGTGTCTGTATGGATGAATGGATGTGTATCTGTGTATGTGTATGTATACGTGTCCCTCCTTCTGGAAAGCGCAGGGACCAATGACAGGCCCTTGTGGAGCAATTTGAGCCTATGAAGATGTACTAGTGAAACCGAGAGGTAATTAGAGCAGCAGAGGGGTGAGTAGACTGTTGAACAGGGACAGATCTAAATATCTGCAATGGATCTGTGTTCATTCATCATGGCTTTGGACTCAAACTGTTGGTGTCCCGCTTTTGGTGTGTTCCCACCTGACAAGCCCATTAATATGTTCAATGAACATCAAGTCCCAAAATGCAGCTCAAAGCATCTAGCAGAAAGAAGATTTTCTTTTTCCTTTCAATATGTATTGGTATTGAATTGAGGTGCCATTTTTTATCACTAGGCCTGTTTTGTCCTATGAGTGAGTCTAGGGCAGTAATGCTTAATTTACTTTAGGTGCCAGGTGGCCTGTCGACCATTTTCTGATTCACAACTTACACTCAGGATTTTTTTGTTTGTTCATACCCTGTAGTCAGGGATGTACAGAGGGACAAATATGCCAGTTTTGTATGATGGGATAAATTAGGTTGGCCTGTCAGGCTGTGCAGAGTGCAGTAGGCTCATAAAGTGAGGCAAAAGTTCTGTAGAAATGAGGATAATTCTGATACCAAACAGTGTGTATTTCTCACTAAAAGAGCTTAAACATGCTATTCATTCTGTCCATGTGGTAGGAGTTTATCTGTATGGTTTATGTTTATGAATCATTCCAACATTTGAGTGATTGAGCATGATGTTGGACAAACACAACAAAATGCAAACACAGCCTGAACTAAAATGCAGTTGCAGTTATTAAATGCAGTTAAGTATTTGTATATTTGTCTTGTGAGGATAAGTCTTTTGATGGCCCAGACTATTGGCAGTCTAAACTGATTTTGGCAAGTGAGCATGAATCTCCAAGGGAAACCTCCTGAATGATATCCTGAGTTAACATGCCATGTACAACCATCATAGTGATTTAATGGTTGCACCTACAAGAAGGACAGACTCAAAAAGACTCAATAGATTCTACTTTGTCTGACGACATCAGCCAGATGTCCAGTTCAGCTGAGAAACACAAACAGGAGGAGCAGATGAATTAGTGTGCAGACCTTTCTGCTCTATCTGTGTTGAAACTGAAATTCTATTAAAGTGGGGGTCTGTTGAAGCAGTATGCAGCTGTGTGGGATAACCTGCATTTTTTTATATGTGCACTGTTTTTTTTTTATTGTGTGCAGAAAGACAGAAGAATTTCATACTACATAATTTCTATCGTCCATGCTTCTATCTATCCATCCATGAAAACCAAAGGAGTGCTGTAGCTATGGTCCGTTGGGCTAAAAGGCTGGAATGTTGCTGCTGACAGCACCCAGTTAAAGCTGTCACCACACTCCAGGGCCAGATGGTTGCTACTTAAAGATACCAACAACATAGTCTTCCCATTGGGTTCTGATTGGCATGGGGCTGATGGCCTTCAACAACAAAAAAAACCCCAGAAAACAGTACTACAACTTGTGCAAGCTCAGTATAACACCAAAATGGTCCGCCACTCTACTGACCATGGCAGTGGCTTGTGGCTATGACTGCATCTGTGATTGCACTGGGATACTAATGCAGCATTGCAATTGTATTCACATAAGAACAGAGACCAATGTGTTTTTCTGCTTTGCCCCTGGCTAAGCATTTGGCATGCTGGTGCCTCTTGCAGTGCTTTTTAAACACTTGAGCCAATAAAATCAAATAGAGACAACCAAACACAGATTCATCAATTGTCAGTATACTGTGGCACAACTACATCACAAATGAGGGGACTGAAGCATCGAGAGATGGAGTGATAGATAGGAACTAAAGTAACATAATCTGAAAAGTCAGTTTTACCTACTCGCTAGCAAATGAACAAACAGAGGAGCAAGTAACTATTTGTAACAATGTGTTTAGACACACACAAACACTCACTCGTGTCACCTTTTCAATATCAATATCAATAACCAGCTTCCACCGAATCCACCTGAAATCAAAACATATGGAAACAAAAAATGTGCAAGTGATGACAGAAGAAATGTAGTGGAATAAATGTGACAGGGACACTGTGCCAGAAAGCAAAACAAGCAAACTTGAAGAAAATCTGACTTGGGGAGGACAGGAGATCTTTTTGTAGTTGGTGGAAATGAATGTGAACATATGAGCCTATGTGTGTCTATGTGCATATACATTTATGCACTTTCCCCTGTTGGTGGTACACATACACACAGACACAGAGACACACACACGCACGCAGGTACACACATATACACACACACAAACAGGCATACACACTCCCATGCTCTGTCATTAAACACAGTCAACAGCACTCTCACACT
Source organism: Holacanthus passer (assembly GCA_025331565.1). NCBI lineage: Eukaryota > Metazoa > Chordata > Actinopteri > Pomacanthidae > Holacanthus > Holacanthus passer. The sequence goes on along the minus strand of JAFREQ010000030.1, from coordinate 8,086,906 downwards.
CACACTCAAACTAATCAAACACATCATTATACAGTCAAAGTCATCTAGGAGCAACCAAACCATTACACATGGTAATTATTAAAGGGCTTTCATTCAATTATACACACTTAAATGCACACACCCACCCACACACACACACAAACATATGGTTCATATTTATTTCCCATGGAAGCTTGGAGTGTATCAATGTACTATGGGAAAATAGTGCACTGATATATATATATATATATATATATAGTGAAAAAAATTACAATTATCAACCTAAGCCACCATGTCCTGAACAGACACATTACAAACACTAACAAAAAGTAACATTTGCATTTTGGAACATAAAACAGCAAACGTAACCAACTACTCAGCACTATGCATGATGAGAAATGAGGTGCATCACTACAATGCTCTCAGCATGGCGCACCATCAAGTGGTGTCTTCAAAGTAAATCTGCACTGCCGGAAAGTGAATATACAATAACCCCATCAATTTCTCTTTCCCTGACAACTGTCATGCCACTCATGCTTATCACATCTGTTTGCTATGTTAGCAATGTAGACAGCTACAGTTAGTCAGTAATGTAGCGGATTGAAATGTAAGCATCAGAGTATCTCTTTGCATTCTTCCGGCTGCTCAGCAGACAAAGGTGCAGTGATGGCTTGAGTCTGTTGAGTGTTGACCACTGGCTTCATATTAGCTTTGAAGCTCTGCTCTGTTCCTTGTAGGTGAGTGAAAGAATGATTTGTGAAATCCAAGTCAAGGTAAGGAGTGTGCTCCCAGCTGGGAGAGCTACTTGAAACAAGCACCAATGTGGTTGCGTTTTTCTTTTTTACATGGCTAGGTTAATACAGTATTTATCTTGATACCTTTCCACAAATACAGTTGATATAAAAGTTGTAATAGTATGTGACAAATGGTCTCCACCAGTTAGTGGATATGCAGACTTGTCATTCCCAAGTCAGTCCAGAATGAATAATTCATGACTCACACATCTCTAACAGATAATCTAACCACCACTTACAAGTAACAAAGATTATTTGTAAGAGCAAGAAAAATGATTAAAGTCAACTCATCCTGAACAAGGAACAGAAAAAAAACACAAGTGAACCGTGAAACACCATTCAGTATGTGAATTATTCAGAAAGTGGCAGTGTACTATGTCCTCAGAATGAATCGTGTCTTTCTGCAAGATAAATTGTCTCTTAGCTGTGGATTCATCCAATTACTCAAGACAGAAAGGAGGTAATATTTACATAAAAGCATCAATTGAGAGTCTAGTTATCTTGTCAGAAAAACCCGGAGAAGTATACAGCAGTTTAACAATTGTTAAATGTTACTTTAGAATCAAGTTAATGAAGTCCAATCCTGGAGACAACTGCGTATTGCATCAACATAGCCGTACAGAATATTAACACTGGTCTATATTCAAATGCACTGAAAGACTGAATGTGTTGATTCGTACATTTGTGAGCAAGTGTGTTTGAGTATTGAGTATAATTGTGGGTCTGAATGAGTAGTAGTTTGTGAGTGTGTATGTGTGTAAATATTGAATAATAGTTGAATCTATATGTAGTACAGCCAATTCTGAGAAAAAAAAGTGGGAGTGTAAGGTGTACTGTAGTGTACACTGTACACTGCAAATTTACTGTATTGCAGTTGCTGATACCATGAACAACACTAAAATGAGGGTATCAAGCTGCAAAACCTTATTTATGATCTCAAAAAAAAAAGTAAATAGTAGGACAAAAGCACATCAGGGGCAAAATGTTTTAAATCAATCACAAAATTAACAGCTATTTTTCTAATATTGATAGGTATCTTTATTTAACAAATATATGAAAAACCCCATACAAAATTATTAAAATATAATAATCAAAATATTTGATACAATCAAGTGTGTTCCACTGTTAGGCATTGCATGAAGCACAATCCTACAAATGTCGAAAACAAATTTTACATAGCTAATTTTGTCATGTTTTAATTATAATTTACAATAGAAATTTGGGGGTCGATTTAATTTGCCATGTGCTTGTGGTTCATGCTTTTTCCCTTTTGCCAGTTACAGCACCCTCCAGTGCACCTGCAGAGCAGCTACACAAGTCTCATATTTTACCTGTGAGACTCCATCTATGTCTGTGTAGCTCTGTCAGCCAAAGGGTCAATCACAAGGCTCTTTGTTTCCATTGAAGTTAGTTTTGTAGTCTGGTAATTCTGAATTACCAGACTACAAAACTGAATTGTAGTTGAATTGGGTTACAACCTGTCATGCTGCTATCCTGTCACTATGCATACAATGACACAGCTTTAAAAAAAAAGTGCAACAATTCAACTGATAAATTGTGAGCCCTCTGCAGCTTCTTGACTGATGATTCAAATAATCAGTGTTTCGGGGCAGCCCAAATCATGAAAAAAAAACATCTGAGGTGTAGTTTTGTATTTGTAACACATAACCATAACCACTACCTGCCTAACCCTTACACGAACCTTAACACACGCATGCACACAACGCGCCATATCTGATACACAGACAGCGCTCCTACACAACTCAACAACTACTATTGTTAACAGGGCTACTGAACTGGACTGCATTCTCTGAAGGTGTACATGTTATTGTGTCCACTCCATGTAGTTTCCACAGCCACTTAGATATAGACCACAGAGATAATTATTTTAATAAATAAAAAGCAAATGAAGATAATATATATCAATATATAGGCTGTCAGGATGTAACAGTCTTTTCATCAGATCACCTTATGTTGTGTGACACTTCTTCGCTCAGGTTTCACCAGCTTTTACCAGAGATTTGAACCAGTGACCTGTGTGTGTCTGTGTGTGTGAGACTCCTGTCACCGTAGGTACACAAATTAGGTCCCCACAGGTCCAGACTGCTTTTTTAGGATAAACACTTTGTTTAAGGAATTACAATAAGGGTTAGGGTTAGAAATCCAGTTGTGATGGTTAAGGTTAGGGTAAAGGGTTAGGGAATGCATTATGTCAGTGGCCATCACTCATCCACACTTAGTCCCCTAGTAAATAAAAATTCACAATTTGACATTTGGAATTTGTTTTGCAATATTGGTATTATTGATATACTGCGGTCAGAGCATTTTAAACGCTACTCAGCCGATCATAATCAAGGACCAGAACTATCCATTTTATAGTGTGTTAAACTGAGTGTGCTGCCTACATTGTGTGCACTCACGCACTCACACACGCACTAATAAAGATGAGAACAAAGCACTAAGGGTAACTGCAGAACAGCATGTGTCCATGAGAGAAAGTACATACGAAAATGATTAAGAAAAAAGACGGCTGTGATTAAAACCTAACAAGAGATTCTTCATTTTTTGTCCTCTATTTCCCAGCCATTTTATTGGTCTTTATGGTCCTACAGGAACCTACAGGAAAAGTGAATTATTATTATTATTATTAATTATAATTATTATATTCATTTTTTTTTGCACATCTTTATTGCTTTCAACCTGCTGACAAGTAACCAACAGCAAATGTTAGCAGGGCAGGTCTTTGTCATCCATTTCATTTCTAAGGCCCTGAGGTGCCCACGATTCAGTTTTTCCATGTTCAGTATTCTTTCACTACCACAATTACAATAGTTCAACGATAATGTGATATCAACCTAAAAATATCTTGACAAGATCTCAAAAGAACAAATAAATATAGATGTAATGATGTAGTTTGCCATTTGCTTACACAATGAAATGCATTCTTTAGATGGAACCTAGAACTTAAGGCACAATATTGATAAATGTCTCTATGACTTCAGGAATCTGACACCATATTCCTTAAATCTATCATGGAAAACAATAGGGTAATTTCTTGTTTTTGTCTTATCTCCGACAATGCAGATTTCTACAGTAAAGTGTCAGCGTTAATGTAGCAAATACCTATTCCAGAGTTAATCACCATCCTACACACTCTGTCTACTATCACAAAATGGCCACTAGCGTTTAGGATTCTCCACTCATTTACAGCCACGTCGACTAAAGCTTACAGTAATTTCTCTCTCTGTATTCAGGTAAATAAGGGATGAGCCACTGAAATAAAAAGGGCTTATACTCACACCCACATTGATTCATCGTTTATGTGCTGCAATTTTTTTGCATGTGTGACTGTCCGTGCTAGTGTACCAAACTGTTATGGATGAGGTGAGTATTCTCTCAATGATGGCTGTATAAAACTGAAGGAGGAGACTGTATTTTACTTTGAATTTTTTGAGTTGTCTTGGGGGAATCAGTCTGCAGGACTTTTTAGGCAATGATTTCTCTATTGATGTCCCATTTGAAGTGTGTTGCTGTTGTGTGAGCCAAGAAAGTGATGTTTATGGGTTGTCCTGAGATGTGTGATGGGGTTTTGGCGAGGGGGCTGTCCCCGACATCTATAATGAGTTATTTTTTTTATTTTTTCTTTAGATGAGTTGAGCTTGAGTTTGTTATCTAAGATATTTATATATATATTCAAATTCTTTTACCTCTTATTTTTCCAGCTCTATGTGTCCAGGACAGTGGTGAAAAGCTGCAGCTTTTGGTCGGCTGACTGAGTAAAGCATGAATGAAATGAAAATTAAATAATATGCTCCAGCACTGTGTGTTTGTTGTTTATGGCTTAATACACATGACTTCCTGGGAGTTCCACCAAGTCCCTATGCAACAAATGAGAGCCAATATAGTCTAAAGAGCTAAACTCAGCCAAGTTGTCCTCTGGACCGAGTGTGCTGTGAGCCCCCACACAAAGAGGGCTGGCAAAGAGCTACAGTTGCCAAATAGGCCAGTGTTTTCTTGTATGTGTTTTATGTGTGTGTGTGTGTGTGTGTGTGTGTGTGTGTGTGTGTGTGTGTGCAGTCATACATCATTACCTGTGCTGACAGGTGTGTTGCAGAGGACAGTCTTATGTTGAAGCATCAGTGCCATTCAGGACTGTATAGTAGTACGGTGTTAAAAAAAACAAGTTGAAAATGCATTAAAGGAGTCATGATCCTACTAGTTCCAGTGTGCAGGCCCAGCAGGGCTACTTCTGATTATGGACAGGGCTAGGTGTGACACTTAAAACTTAACTTATTTCCAACCATTATGACTAAAATGACAACACTTTCTGAGGAGAAAAACAGAATTTATTCAAAAATCTAAGGCATTTGTTTTAGTCCAGTGGCCTGATGAAGTCTAAACTTAAGTCAAATGTAGTGTAATAGTGGCAGACAGTGACTGACAACATTTGATTAAATCCTCTGGGTGTTTCCCATTTTGTCTAATACTGCTTTAATACTGATTCTGATTTATAGGCTATGTAATTGCTCTGTTATTTTATAGAATATGAAGGTTCAGCTTGCCATGAATTTTAGGAGAACATGATTCTTGCTGGGCTCTTTTCAAGATGGCGCTGTGGATGGCCGCCTTCGGTACTGCGCTCTTTTGTACTTTTGTGTTTTCGTCTATTTGTTTTGTTTTCTCCTGCCCTTCTCTGGTCACCTACACCAGAGAGGAACTCTTAAACATAGGACATTCAGTTGATCAAACTTTTTCGGTTTCTTCCACGGTTTTCATTGAACCGGATACTTTTCTGAACTTTTTGTGGGAGCAGCAGCGGCTCTCTATGGGATGCGCCGGAGACGCAGACGAGGGAAGCGAGCGGGAGCGCTCGTTAAGCTGAGACTGCGGGGACTGCGAGGACTGCGAGGACTGCGGCCTGCACTCCCGTCAATACACCTGGCCAATGTCCGCTCTCTGGCCTACAAGATGGATGAACTGCTGCTTCTCAACAGGACAAACACATCTGCTGCCTGCACTTTACTGAAACCTGGCTCGGTGAGCACATCCCGAATAGCGCACTCCATCGACCCAGCTTCCAGCTCCTCCATGGAGATTGCACGGAGCTATCGGGGAAAACAACGGGCAGCGGACTTTGTTTCTATCTAAATGGAGGTTGGTGCACAGATGTCACAGTGTTGAAGAAATCATGCAGCCCAAACTTAGAGACTCTCTTCACAAACTGCAAACCTTTTTATTCACCGCGGGAGCTTTCCTCATTTATTCTGGTCGCTGTTTACATCCCGCCTCAGACCTGTGTCAGTGAGGCATTACAACACCTGGCTGACCAGACAACCAATGTGGAACTAAAACATCCTGACTCACTGCTCATTGTTTTGGGGGATTTCAAAAGAGCAAAACTCAGTCATGAACTTCCTAAATACAAACAACATATTAAGTGTCCCACCAGGGACGCTAACATCCTGGACCACTGCTACACAACCTTAAAGGACGCCTATTGCTCTGTTTCCCCGGCAGCCTTGGAACTCTCTGATCACTGTCTGGTTCATCTCATCCCGACCTACAGGCAGAAACTAAAATCTGCTGAGCCTGTGGTCAAGTCTGTGAGAAAATGGACCAATGAGGCAAAGCTGGAGCTACAGGCCTGCTTTGACTGCACTGGTTGGAGTGTTTTTGAAACTGCAGCTACAGACCTGGATGACCTCACTGACACTGTGACATCCTACATCAGCTTTTGTGAGGACATGTGTGTGCCAACCAAAACCTTCTGCACATACTACAATAACAAGCCCTGGTTTACTGCAAAGCTCAGGCAGCTTCATCAGGCCAAGGGGGAGGCCTACAGAAGTGGGGACAGGATCCTGTACAGGCCAGGCCAGGAACACACTGACAAAGGAGATCAGAGTAGCAAAGAGGAGCTACACTGAAAAGCTGCCAAAGGTGATATAAAATGATATAATATCAAATGATATAATATATATATGATATATATTATAATATATGGTATATATATATATAATATTTATTCTTTTATATATTCTATTATATTTATATACATTTCCCTAACCCTCACTGTCAGTGAATATCATGAATTGAATTTGCTAGCTGCTGTTTGTGTGTTTTACTCAAATAGTCAGTCATAGTGCTGGGCATCAGAAACAAGTTCAGTGGAAATGGACAGGGTTTTACATATCCATTAAAAGGTGCTCCTGAACCTGATTCTGCTGAATGGCTCAGGAACCCCTGTAACTGTTTTCAAGTAATCTGTACTCATCTACCACAACCGCCTGGGACACTGGGCTCTCATGGGAATGAAGAGAGACTGCAACTTGCTGTTTCTCCAGTCTGAAATGTCCTGTATTCATCCTCATGTTTCATGTGTGTGTAAGTGTGCTTAAATAATAACTTCGAGTAACAGTTTTATAGACCTTTAGCAATAATGCTCCACTATGTGCTATATTGCACAGACAACAACACTAAGGTATTACCAGTATAGGTGCAGTCACATGGACTGACAGGTGAGACTGAAGCTGGACCTCATACATTGCAAATTGTGGTAGACAAGTTTAAGCAGGACAAAAAAAATCTACTGTAATATTACTGGCACATAATTAATGTGTGGTTGCTACGTTTCAAAGCAAAATTGATTTACTAGCACTTTTCAACTAAAATTCATATGTACATACAGTATGTACTATTACAGAAGCCTGTGGTTGTTCCACCTTGCTTTCACACCACAGGTGAATTGCGCGAGTATCCACTTGGAAGCAGACCCACTTTTGCAAGTGGTCTCAGTCCGGTTGGTTGGTTAGGGTTAGACACCAGAGTTAAATTGACAGCTTTCACAGCAGCAAAAACAGCATTGGTGTAAAAGCACCCTGAAAGAATATTATTAATAGCCACAGACAGGCACTGATGGTGAAGTACTAAATATTAGCTCATTGCAGATACAGTATATCAGTATCAGCATGAATGCCAACCCATAAATGACAAAAAATCAAAATACAAAAATGCCAAAGGCATGTTTTGATACAGTGTCTCCATTCTATAGTTTATTCACCAGAGAGAAGTGACAAGTATGTAAAATGTCCTGTCCAATTAAATTTATTGGTCATGATTTTAAAAAAAGAACATAATAGGGAACATAATAGAGAACAGAGAGTGTGTCTTATTTTGTATGTGTATTCATTTTAATCAAAATTTTATTTCAGTATTGATGTAACATTTTACTTAATCAAAATTTAATCGTGATTAAATTTGAATTTGAATTTTGTTGGCAAAAAACAAAAGTAACATTATTAGTATTTAGTAATTTAGTAATCCTTACAATATTAAATCCAGTAAAACTCATTATGCCCTTGCATCCAGAATAAAAACAAACAATACTATTAATGCCAACATTAATTCAGTATTCCAAAGACAACCCAGCCCTTTCTGCCAAACACACACACATTCCCAGCTGCATCAAGGAGTTGTATTCCACTATTTTCTAACATGGTTTAAGACTACCAATACCAGAGTGATTACAGGCTGAAGACAGAAAATCCACTTTTAAAATAATAAGACAAATACTTATTTTAAAAGGAGACAATGTTAAAAATAATACAAATCCATTAGGTAATTGAATAATGCTTTAATAGTAATATTTTGATTTGCTAAAGAAAAAATAATCCTGAAACTAATAACTAATACATTTTGAGAGTGATGGAAGTTATCTTCAAAACAAAAGGAATCACTGTCAAAAGCTGCTATTCTGCTTTGTGTGGCAATATTTTCAGTGTCAGAAAACACTTTGCAAGGCAGAAGACACTTGAATACGTTCATTAAAATACTTTAAAGCGATTGCATTCAAGATACAAATTATGATACATTGATTAAATTAAAGCTTGACTTTGAAATAACTAAGGCTGAGCTTTTAAAGCATAAAAAATGGCAGTTTTGCAAACAAGAAGTTTTTAACCTTTTTATTTTAAGTAAATATGTATGCGTTTGTCAGACACCACACCTTTGCCACAATTGAGACTAATGAGACATATGATTCTCTTGAAATAGGTTTTAGGTGGGAGTGTGTGAATTTTTAATATGAATAATATGATTAACAATCGTACTGTTACAACGGCAATTTTAACCATTACATACAGCAACAACAAGCATGGCTGAAAGCCAAAGGAACATAGAAACTCTCCACAGTGGAGGAGTTAGTTCCAAAAAGGGGACAGACTACAGTCGTGTGGAAGTGGTTTGGTTACAAAAGATCAGATGTACCACGAACCACAGTAATATGTAATAAGTGCAAGAAGACTGTAAAAACAAAAAGGGGCCAATACAAAAAAGCTATTTTACCGTCTCCAGGAGAAGCACCTGTTGAGTATGAGGACAGCTAAAAATCCAGCATGGAGAGCTCAACAGCTATTGAGATGTAAACCAAAAATATTTTCAGTATTTTGTCATATCATTAAGAATATAGAATAAAGAATTATTGCAGAAATACTCAGAAATATTTTATTTTAGCGCCATATCACCCACTGCTAGTTGTAGGTTTCGTATGTACAGAAAAGTATGAAACATTAAATTGACAATGGAAAAATTGCCAATGTCAATATTAACTGAATACCACATTTGTGATTTCAGTCCAGAAGTTTTTAATGATGACTTATTTGCTAGTTTGTGGCATCCTCATGAGGATATACTTTTTTGAATGGACATGACCTGCTGGTGTCTGTAATCTGTCACCGAATTACATTGAGATTAAAATTTAAATAATATTTTCTGTGTCTGTAAAAAGACTTGCATACAGCCCAACATTTATAACGACGCAGACCATAAGCACCAACCAACATGCGTGAACATGTCTGTATGCAGGAAGCTAATGTAAACAGAACTATATCAAGCTATAGCACCTCACTAGTTTATCATCCATTCATCCCCTGCCAACTACTAGCTGCACTGCACTACCACTGCTAAACTACATTACTAAAAATAACTTTGCAAATAACATGCATACAGCAAGAGTCTAGTGCTGGGGCCTCACACATGCCAAAACGGGCCTCACTGTCACCTTCTGCCACGCTCCAGCTTCCTACTATCTCTAACCTTTGCTGTGTTCTCCAACTTTATGAGTGCAGGTCAACATGAGCCCACTGTTGCGGTCAAACCTGTCATTGACCTGCCTCTCCTACCATCTGGAACTCCCACAAGAGATTGTCATCCATTTCCCTACCAACAACAGCCAGAGAAAATAGCTGAAAACAAAGCCCTTATCAGCCCATTAAAATGGCACAGAATATCACCCTGGTAATATGGCATCATTTGCCAATAAGGAGCTTCCAAACAGGTTATCCAACACACCCTGCCTGTAGTACCATCTGTCAGCCACAGCCTTTCTAGAAATTGGTCACTTGGTGAGAAGGTTGAATGTGTATCCTAATCCTGAGTATACTATTAAGAAAGTTAAGCCCTGCAGTTAGCTTCCAGCCCACCGGGGTTTGACCTGTCCAACACTGTGTGAAAGGATGATCGACAAACGTGCGATGACCCATTCAGAGTGACTGCAGATGTGGGTCACTGTGCTGGTCTGAGCAGGGTATTACGGGGTAGAGCACTATCTACCTGTTGTTTCATATCAACGTCAATAAAGGAGTTCAAGTGAAATAGCTAACATTTCTATCAGGATCAACATCAGGCAACGTCCCTGCTGTCTTTAAATTACTGACTGCTGTCTAAACATTCATGCAGGAGAAATGGTGGGTCACCTTTTACTGAATTCCCTTTAAAGTAGAGTGGATATGAGGGGACTCTCTATCAGCTCTGAACATGTGGTGCGTCATAATCATCAGAGGGAAAAAAATGTTTTATGAGTTGAGAGTATGTTAACTGTGAAGTACAAAGGAAAATGACACGTAATGCTAATCTTTTCGAGTTACTGGATCCACCCTGGCCCAGAGATGGCAGCCAAAATGGGATCCAATTGAAAAAACATAGAAAAAGTACTAGAATCATTTATTTAACCCTTTATAGGGCACTCATTAAAATACTTTGAAATTCAAAAATTCAACCTTAGAGTGTTATTGGAGGACATAACAAAACTTTATTTCTGTATATTTTTTCTTTTCTTTTCTTTTCTTTTTTTTTTTTTTTTTTTACAATTTTTCAACATGTAAAGTGCATGGAAATTACCAAAAATAGTTACTTGCCCGATAAAGGGTTAAGTAAAATTAAAGTTTCTTTAAAGAAGGTTACTTGTATAAAAATGTATTCAGATAAAAGTAAAAAGTAGGTTCACTAAATGGAGGTGGAAAAGGAGAAGTGAAGGGCTATATGATGATGATATCAGGATGATAGAACTATTCAATTAAACAACACCTTTAGGATACAAAATGAAGAGCATTAACATGTCACTGTACACACTATAGTTATATCATTGTGCTATCCACTGGTGTGAAAAGCACCACAGAGCCCTTGTGTTCAAAGCAACTATAAATTCCTTTCAGACAGACATTACAGCCTGTGTATGATACTTATTATCAATAATAAATATACAGCTGCCTTCAGTGTAGCTTCACTAGAATTAATCAGAATGAGGAGAAAACTGAAACAAAAATGAAAGAAAAATGTCAGACAATAAATAAAAAGCCAATCACCAAGGCAGGCAGAGAGATGTGCTGACAAAAAACCCACCAACAGCCCAAAAATACACACGTTAAACCAAAAACAAACAAAAAATAAATAAACACATACACACATACTCCTCTGATCATTGAGTTACAAGTGACAGGGATTATAAAACACAGCAGGCCTCACACATCTCATTGAGGGTACAGTTTCCTATAAGTAAATGTACAGTAGAAGTCACTGTTGGAGGATCCACCGTGAGCACTTCAGCCAGACTCAGCATGCACCTGTTGGTCATGCAACATCGTGGTTGTGTTTGATTTGGGTCACTTAGCATTACAGAATGTCAGCTGAATGCAGAGCGTCACCTCTCTGGAGCTCTGCCCTCCTCTCTGCTCTCCTCTCTGCTCTGTTGCAGACACACAAGCAAATTCTACTCTACTGAAGCTGCAGATTTTTTCACAATTTCAATTTTCACATGGTTTATCATGACTTTTTCATGTGTAATGTAATGGATGTGACTTTAAATGTAGCAGTACAGTACAATACTTGAAATAAAAAAAAATACATATGTGCAAGTCAAATAACATGATTTACATGAAGTAAACAAAAAAACTTTATTACAGTAACAAGAGTAAATGTAACTTGTTACTAAATAAATAAATTAAATAAACGCTTGATTACCCACTTCAAAAATCTTTAAAATTACATCTATTCTGCCCCTCTTATTACAATTATAAGTTTCCACATCACACTTGTGTACCTTCCATACTGGACCACAATTTCCAAACTAGTTGTGATGTCAGAAGTCCTACTCTTAAGTTCATGTCTTAAACTCATATTTAAGGTGAGCTCAGAGATGAACTCCCTTCAACAGATGGACTTGAAAGTTAAACGGGCGACAGGAAAGTGATAGAAAGGACGAAGGATGAAAGCAATATATAAATATAAGTGCAGAGGCTAAATTTGTTAAATGTTGAAGATGTAGTTCATGCTGGTCCATGCTATCTATCACTTCCTATGTTCCCTTGTGCATTTGAGTCACTGGGCTGAGAGCATGGTGCAAAGCCATGGAATGGAAGATTTTACACACAAACACACACAGTACAGCACATACACATACTAGTGTTTAAGCCTGGCTGAGCACCAATGAGCCAGCTTTTAATGCAACCAACCAGCCAGCAAGAGGCACACACAACCAATGCGTGAAGAACACTGCATTTCACTGTTGGTGTTGGTGTGTGTGTGTCTGTGTGTGTGTGAGTGTGTGTGTGTAATTGCTAATGTAACCGGTCAGTCAGCAAGAGACCCACATTTTCATTGCAGGGTGGCACTGACCTTTAAATACACACATAAACACACACACATATTTGGTTGTATGTTTCTTTGCTGGATGGTTGGTTACATTAAAAGCACTGTCATTGTTGTGCGTTTGTGTGCAGTGTGTTATTGAGTGTTTTTTGGTAGCACAAAATTAAGCATTAACAAAGTTAAGGACACAATTTTAATCTGATTTTGATGGGAGCTTTGCAATGACAGTAAAGAAGCTGATTCTACCAGTATCTTGTGTGAGTACATTTTTATTCTATACATACTGTATGAGATAAACAAATTATGCAAATTTCCCCACTGTGGGACGAATAAAGGTTTATCTTATCTTATCTTATCTTATGAGCCAGGTCAACAACAAATTTCCATTGGCTTGCAGTAAATAATAAGGTTTTTCTGATTCTGATATTTTATATGTACGTATTGATAAAACTGATTTTATTAAGTTTTTTAATCTGATTTCCATCCATTTTTAATTGTAAAAATAAAATGAACAAAATAAGGACTAAAAAAGGAATAAAAAATCGATTGATTTTTACGTCCATATGGAAATGCTGGCACGCTGCTAATAAACATTTGTGTTGAAAAAGAATACAGATGATCGATCTTGATGAAGGATAACCTCAACATATTACAGTCTCTGACATATATAGTCTATGCTCTGAATTTTTTTTTAGACAATTAAAAAAAAGGTATAAAACCTATGCTCCTAGATGAGACAATCAAACTCCGCATGCTTCATTCTCCTTCTCATTAAAGCAAGCATTTTAGCATTTACACCATTTCAATAAACAGCATGTGTGAGGTGAAGGTGTTTCTATCCGTAAACTCCACCCTGTTAATGTCTATGAATGATTATAATGCAGTATGTATAGTATGCATTTCTGGATATGTGTGAAAATTATGTGCATCAGTGAGAGAGGAAGCAGAGACAATCTGACCATGTTATATGTACATACGTATGTACTGTACATATGACAAGAAAATCAAGCATCTTTAAACAGGCAATTTTGATGCCCCAAAATGTATCTTTGTATCTTTAATGTCTGGGTGGAAAAGCTTCTAATACATAATTTTACGGAATGAAACAACGGTTGCTCTATTTCACAATACAAATAACTTGCATCATACACTTCAGATCCATCATACCAGAGGCTTACCTCACTGACTGAACCAGTTGTAATTTATTAAATAATAGATTATATAATTCCAAAAACTAAACTCACATCAAAGTCCACACACAGCCTTGACACACAACAAACAATTTTAAACCAAAACCGGTTCTAGTTCTTTCACCCTCTACAGTTTTTTACCATGTTTACGTCATGCCCAGCCAACAACTGCTGGATCATTGAATCCCACTAATTCTTGCCCGTCATCCGAAGCCAGCCAACTCTAAATGAATGGCCTCTAAGATCTATGCAATGCAAAGTCATCACTGTTTCCTTCGAAAGGTCAGTGAGATTGCCACTGGGATCAAGTAGAGCATACCACAGAGCTACTCAAACGACTCGGAAGAAGTTATAGAAAGACTGAGGCAACAGATAAATGTTAAAAATGTCAACAGTGACTTCCAGATGGGACACAAACCCAGACAAATTATGAGAGAGGGGCTGCTTAACTAAATAAGCTGGCAGAGGTGATTAGCCAACACTGATTGGACCAGTCATTGGGATCGGTGCTCTGACAACAAATCCACACACAATATTTGCACAGAGGCATCCTACACGTCACATGAATGCAGCCCAAAAGCCATGATACACAATCAACACCCTGCACATGTCCAGATCAATCACATGACACACATTACTGACAGAGTATAAAGTCAGCCACACTGACGAGACTACACTAGATTAGAAACCTATCTTATCACTTTTTGAGACCCCCCCACCAAACTCAAATTGTGTTGCCTCCAGTGTCAGTTACAGGAGTTTGTTCACCCTGACTCCTGTGTACACAACACTAATTTGAATTAATTTGCACGAAGGCTAGGAATTTGATAAAAAGCTAATCCTGATGCTGTACACTGGTTTGTGCACATCACAGTTAGTGTGACACAGTGAAATGACTTTGAAGTAAGTGGTTTCTCAGGGACTTACGGTAAGCCTGATGGTCAGTATCTCCAGTGTAATTTAGATTTAAGGCTGCATATTAACATGGGCATTTAATGCAATAATCACTTGATTATGAAGTTTCCATTGATTTACAAGACATGCTAATCAGTCCTCTCACCTATTACTTGAAAGCGTGTATGTTCTGCCATTGTGGGTCCTGCACAGGATATTATAAATCATGAGATAGATTTCTCCATATGATGTAGTCCAGAATTCTAGGTCGTTGTTGCTGCCTTGCTTCCATATCCACCAATGTGTTTTGAAGAGTTGACTCAAGTCATTGGAGTAAAACAATAGCACGAAGGATGGCGGCATGACTTTCTCAGAAGAGAGGTGTCATGTGAGAGTCAGTGAGGGCACATTAAAATGACTAATGCAAGTGTAGATCTCCTGAAAAAAGGGAATAAATGAAAGGTGAGTTCAGTCTTACGTCGCATTCAAACCTGAGTCTTGCAAAGCTGTGAGATGAAAGAATAAAATATTGTTTGTCTATTTTTGTTTTTTGTTTGTATGTTTATAGAATATATAATAATATACGTAAAGAAAAAAACTTTAGAAAAGAAGAAAACAAAGCTTCTAAAGAATGCTTAAGAGATTTACTCTAGGGAAACACTGATGGCATTGCGCTTATATTTAAATGTGTCCATGCAAAAGCATAGCGCAACATCTTTGTTTTTCTCTGTTATCTTCCAAAGGAAACTGTTGTTATTATATCATTATTATATTATTCAAATACAGGTGAAGCTTTCACAATGTCAGCCTCTAAAAACGACCTGTATACATACTCAATCACTGCAATACCAGGAGAAAGACATCCCAAAATGAGGAAAATATAAAGTGTAAATTTGATCCAATTAATTTTTTAGACTAAATTCACACCCCCTCTGATGTGGCCGAAATCAGATTTGGCTAATCTGTTATCATAACTTCCAAGTGAAAAACAACAGAAAAATAAACTATTTCTAATCATATGCTACAGATCTCCCTCATGGTATTTAAATATGATATATAAATATAAATACATATATAAATATGAATATGATACGAAATCCAATACTCAAACTAAATGTTAACATCTCCAGCAGATTACCAACCTGCACAGGTGCAGTACTATTATTAACTAACAGAAACAAGTAGCCTACTTTGTCAGGAAGGGTGACAGGAAAGAAAATTTCAAATGTTAGTCGTCATAAAAGAGTGCACAGCACGGTCCCACCACTGCTGACTCCTGCTGCGCATCCAAAGCCTCCTCTCAACTGAGGCAGTGGTGCTAGCAGTTGCAAATATTAAAAAGTTCCTGCAATCATCCTCTGTAGCCTGATCTTGTATCTGAAATCTACTTTGTATTCCTGCAATGTTATCTTTATTTCTATCAGACAACAACCAATAATTAGTAGCTTATTACATTTAATTTAAATTTAAATTAAACATATTTCTGTTTTTACCTCCAAACATAAGGTATACTTGGTTTTATTAAAGAAAAAAATACACTGTATTAAAATGCATTTTATTTACTTTAAACTGACTGTTATAAGATAAGAACTTCATTAATCCCAAAGGAAATTCTTGTGCCAGATTACTCCATAATTTTATTTTCATTTATTTATTTATGTATATACATACAGTATATTAAAAACATATTAGAGATATTTGATTTTAGTAAGTACAGGTGGTTACAGCAAGGTTAAGGGAATAAACCTGTCAACCTCAAATTACATGTTCCCTGTAGTAACCCGTTAGAAGTGGACATTGCTTAAATGCAATAGGTACACATTGAATATACTTCCATTGCACTCCTTTCACATGCACACACACACACACGCAGACATACACACACGCAGACATAATGAAAATAATAATAGCGTGCAGCAAATACAATTACTGTTGGAACAGGCTGGGAATATAGGTCTAAGAATAAGTCTACAATGAGGGATATGGTCTAGATGCAGGCTACATCAAAATAATAAAGAATGCAAATGGATTTTGTCAAATAAAATAAGTCCCAGACACAGCTAGCCGGCAAGTGATGTTTTTTTTTAGTTCTAACAATATGGTCAATACTCCATATTTAAAGCTTAAATAATCAATTTTAGAAGTCAACCCCTCAATTCATTGGTGGTGATTTTTTGGTTTGATGGTTTTACAAACTATTGATATCGGCGTAACGTGTCTCTGATAGTGGCCAGTGGCTTCACAGCCTCCATGTATTATTTTAAGTTTGATGTTTCCGATAAAGTGAAAGATTTTGTTTTTTCTCAAGGGGGGAGGGTAGTACCAATACCGATAGTAGTAAGTGCCTTGCAGATCTGGAGCGGCATCCTAAGAAAAAGTCTGTGAAAACTAAAACGTTTTGTTTGACTGGACTTCCAGAGACAGTTTAGGCTAGGTTTAGGTAACCTACACAAACACACATACACTTGACTGTTCCACTCATTTATGAAGCTCCAGGTAGCTTTCATCAGCTAAATATTCAGTCTAAGCACTCCCTGGATAATACACACACACACTATGTGGATAAATCTCTGCGGAGCTCTCGTGGTAATTATTGAAAATGCACACACACAATAGAAACAGCCAACAAGGTACATATGCAAAAAGAAAAAAAAACACAAAGCATACTTCCAAAGTCTGTACAAAAGCACACACACACACACACACACACACACATATCTTGCAAAATACACAAACATATAACACTAGCCCAGTGTCATCATTCAGTGACAAGTGTGTATGTTTGTCTGCTGCACTGTTGGTCTCTTGCTGGTTGACTGGTTGTATTAACATACGCACGCACCTGTATATACACATACAGGGCACACATTGTCTGTACATTGTACACACTGTAATGATAATATTGTTACATATTAAGCTGAAAATGTACATCCAGCTTGTTGATTTCTTTAAAAAATTGTGCTTGCGTCCCATGCAGGAATCATTTAATTGTAATGTAACTAAGCCAACCCACTGTTTGCACTTCAGTATAAAAAGTCCACAGAAAATATTTGTCTCTGTTGCCAGAATAACATTAAGGCATTTTGGACATGATACAGCTTAAATTGTTGGATCGCCAACAAACAACATGGCAAAATTTCAAGAAGATCAGGTGTAGACCTTTTGAAATCTTTTCATTCTGAATGAATTCTATGCATATTGTGAAAATTCCGATCTTCTTTCTCTTGTTTAATCATGTTTGCATAGATTTAGCTGTTGTTACAATTAACCCATGCTCGACCATTAAACATAAAGAAAAAATAATAAAGAATAACCAGACAACAACAATGAAACCAAGATGAACAAGATTATGTGGATTTTACTCCTACTTTTGTTAAAAAGGGGATGATGGTAGAAACTACTTAGAGTAGTATTAAAATACTTCTTCTTCTGTTTAGTGAGGGGGCTGCCTGAGCCATCTGTGAAACAAACAGCGGGTGGACAGTACACTGCCACTGTGCTACAGTGTTTATGCAAACACCACTCACAATTCATTTTACCTTGCTCTTCAGTCTGTTTGTTAGACTACTTTTATTAATAGTATAGATTAAACCAACCACAGTTTCTACTACTGTATTGTGTTACTAAATAGCAATTGAACTAATAAGGCTTCACTTCATACTATAACGTGCACGCATTGTGCAAAGGGTTTAGTTTAGACATGATGACAAGACAGGTAGAGACGTTCACTAAAGAAAAGTACAATTAGCTCAGAAAATTGAGTTTGCCTTAAAGCAGCCTTTAAAAAAAAGGAAAAGACTACAGGCATTATAATATAAATCTCCCTGTATGTACAGTGCACTTTACTTGAACAGAATATACAGACAATACAACAACACTTCCGCTTCTATACAAGCAGACCACAACTGCCATATTATTTCTCATCATGAGCATAACATGATGATGAAGTGCAGAGAACTGAAGTTTTTTTACCTTCACTAATTACAACCATTTTATTATTAACACTCGCAGCGCAGATACAGTCAGCATCGAAAAGCATCAAAACAAACAAACAAAACAAAAGTGTTATGAAGATTGTTTTTAATGAAAAAAGTAAGACCAAGGGATTATTTCACTCAAGGTCGTGGTTTACACACTTTTCACCTTTGCACTTATGTTGTACAGTAACTACAGAAGCTCCAATTTCTGAACAAGAATACTGAAATAGTGTTGCAATTTCCATAATGGTGTAGTCCATGCAATATTTTCCATGAAATTTAAATTGAATATTGTATCAACTCATCCCAAAGCATAATTGCAATTGAATGACACAAAGATATTGCTTGTACCTGTTATGGAATGTAGTGAAGAGACAAAGAAAATGTGCTCTCTATGGTAAAAGAAGAAGGGAAGGCATGACAAAATGTCAAACACTTCACTGAAATACGAGGTCAAAGCAGTGGCTAAGTTGACGAATAAAGTCACAAAAAAAGCACAAAATAGACTGCACATTTGCAAAAAAAAAAAATTGATTGTTCGTTTTACATGGGGGATATTACAGGACCTTCATGGGTTAACTGGCCAAACAGTGCCACTAGAAATGCGAGAGACAGGAAAGATATGAAGTACTTGGAGAGAGAAAGCCAGACAGTGTCTCCCCTTCACTACAGTGTGAATTACAGTATTTCATACCGGTCTGCCCTTACCTTTATCTTTCTCACACACACACACACACACACACACACACACACACACACACACAAAAGACATTTCCTCAAAATGTACTACATGCAGAGATAAGTTCGCAAATGCAAGCACTCCTCTTTCAAAGTGGGGTCTCATTTGTAATCAATACCAGAACTGTAATAATCTGTCATATTATACGCCAGTGGTTTTTCAAAGTGTGTGCAGGAACACTTCAAGGAGGAACATTTTAAATTTGGTGTTATTTAATTTACAATAAGTTGCTCCTGTTAATGACTGAAGGAGAGTGACAGATATAAGAAGAGATTTAACTCTCACCTCCATTACAGTATCTCTCAGTTCTAAAATTAATTTGTAAAATCACCATGGAATAGCATCTCATACAGCAGTCTGGAATTGAATTTAATCACATTTGGATTTGATATAATAAATTGTGTTTTTAAATTTGCGATATGTGAATATGAACAACTTGGGTTTTTTCTCCTTCTTTTGTTCAGCCCACTCGTAAACCAAGCCCCTCTCCTCTTATCTAACCTTTAAATATCCCCCATATACACTAAAATAACAAAGCTACTGTGTGGAATCAATCGCCTTTATTAGCCTGCGATTTTATTAGATGATCTCAATATCGGTGTCTATAATTGTTGACAATAAAACAAGTTATGAACTGTATATATATCCACACATGAAATCTCAAGCAGTCTGAGGACGCCATTCAAAAAACAGCTAATTTAATGAACTCTGGCAAACAGGAACAATAACGTGGATACTGAATTAAGATTAAAGACATTTTTTTAAATTCACTGTAAACAAGTCATCATTCGGCAGATAACCGGTGTAGAAGAGTTCAGCCATTTTAAATATAATCAACTTTTAAAAGAGGTTCCGCTCATCTAGTCGTACAAAACGTAACAAGCGAGACAATCAAACAAAGTTAGTTTAATAAACTAGTGTTTAAGCTGTGAGTCTTTCATTATTTTGGTGCCTAACTGAAGGATATTTTAATGCAATCAAACACGCCTGATGCGGTCTGAGTGTCGACATGTCAGGCAGCAGTGACCTGCCATGTTTAACGGACAGAAAGGCATCTTTAGCTGAGACGACATGAAGTTAACCTCGCGGTGCTCGTCAAGTAGACTGTGCTATTCAAATTAACATTACATGTGCATCCTTCCCTCTTTCATGTGTGTGTCAGCTTTTCCTACCTGCTCGTCCCGGAGCGGGGATCCTCCTCTTCTAGTCGCGTAGCCGCTTGTTTTCTTCAACTTTTTCCACAAAAAACTTCTTCCACTTGTTCGGCTTGTTGACTTTAATCTTAATGAAGACAAAAATGAAAAGTGGAAAAAGAGCTTTCAGAATACCGCGTTTGCTGCATCGTCCTTCTCCCTACTTTAGTCACGTTTCTCAACGGTTTATTCCAAATGAGCTTGTTCGAAAGACAGAAAAAAATCTTTTTTATTCTTTCTTTAGCCGCAGACTGTATAATGTTTGTTGTAATAAGCACCGCTGAGCGTGGACCGGCTCCACAGAAGCACTGTGTCGGAGGCAGCAGAGCGCGCGCGGCTGTCAGCGCACGAGGAAAGCGTCGTTTCTGAACACAGATGAAACGGTCGGTTCTCCCATCTGAGAAACTACACTCAAACTAACACTGAGTTCAGTACACCTTGGCGTGGTTCCGTCCACAGGGTCATTTTCTTTTCGACAAAAAGTGTTTCAGGTGGTGAAACACCTTCTTCCCCTTTGCTCTTTGCTCTGTCCTCGCGCCGTCCCGGCCCGGCGCACGCGACAGCTGTGTCCACAGCACACTCGGAAAAACGGAGAGGGGGGAGAGAGAGAGAGATAGGGAGAGAGAGAGAGAGAGAGAGAGAGAGCACGCTCCGGTAAAACGGAGACTGTCCTCTGTTACTGCTGCCCTCTGCAAGTGTGAGCCAGCTCATCTCCTCCCGGTAAAAGATGATGATACGCCAAGCGAGGCAGAAACGGAATGCTGGGGATCCCCTGCTGCGTCCAATCCTGACGTCTCTACCGGTGTGTGTGTCTGTGTGTGTGTGTGTGTGTGTGCATGAATGATCGGTACGGGTGGTTGTTGTGGGGTGGTGGGGGGTCAGCCGTGACTTTGAACTATATGCCCTGACTGTGACAGGTGACAGCGGAGAGAGCGAGAGCAGCACGAGTAAGACACACGGTGTGAATGATGTTTTTTTTTTGTTTTTTTTTGCTTTCAGTCCGATAGTCTACATGCAAGCGAAAATAACATATAGGCCAATGTAAAACTGATATGTAAGGATGAGGCTGACTATGCAGCCGCACTATTCAGAAAACCAAAATGTATATTGGCAAATGCAGACATTCAAATAAAACATGGTCATTTTGCTTTGCCATATTATGCACACACACAGACACACATGCATACACACACAGTTATGAATCTTCTGACAAATACAGTATAATACATGCATATTGTTCCAGGGGAAAAAACATATTATAGAAGAGAACCTTTCTGGTCAATCAGAACATAACTGGGAACTAAAGTGATTGCTTAAGTTTAAAGTCTGAGCTGATTCTTGTCACTGAGCATGTGGTTCATAAAATGATTTTATGTTCCGATTTAGTTATAATTTTAGATGTGAATAGGCTCTGAAAAAAGCATTTATGTTGCATAATTCACACTAAACACTGCTTGGGAATGATTGTAATGGAACTTATCACCTTAAAGCTTTGACTTGGAAGCGATCATACAATACTCCTGTGAGGCTGTCAAGATGTTATGATTGCAATTTCTACTGGCTTTGGATACTTCTCAGTATTATTTTCATCCTTCTTAGACTTGCATAACACATTATGATGGACACACTGGAGACACTAAGCAAAAACAAACATTGCAATGTCATCCACAAAAAACAAATCTAGCAATTAACTGTGCCCTATCAGAGTGTGTTTACATCTGTAGATTGTTCTTTTTCTTCATAGTATTGACCTTCTTAAATCCAGGATAAACAATTGAAGAGAACATCATGTGAGCCTTCTATTTATGTTACTTAAAATTTGAAAGCTATGCTGAACAGTGTTCAAGTGTACAAATAACACAATATACTTAATCCTCTTGTAGTTTTGCAATTAATGTCAGTGTCAGTTGACACAATCAAATTCTGAGTTACTAAATCAGCCTAAATACATTTAAAAAGGTTTTCATCTCTAAAGAAAGTTGGCTGTGTCTGTGTGCAAGCATTCAGTTTTGCCAGAGAAAGCGACTGCATCGAGGCTGACACAGTCTTCTCGAGAGAAAATTTAACAGCCTTTTTTAGAGACTTAACAAATATCATTTAGTGAGTCATGCAATAAATTACTGCTTCAAAATGCAAAAGTATTGTAACTACATTAGCTTTTAACTGGTCAATGTGGAACAATTGTGCATATTTTTGGAGTATTAAGCAAACATTGTGTAATGTTTCTGTCTCAGTTGGAATTTGTAGAGGAGACTCAGGACTAAACCTTAAAATTCTGGGGGAACAATGAGGACACAACTGGTGTGTAATTTATGATACATTTGGTTGTTAATTGTGTGCTGAATAAAAGATGAAGAGCAAATTTTTTGCAGTGTGTTTCCTTCAATGAATGGCTGCATTACTCAGTTATTTACATTCAGGATTGAGCTGTGTAAGCTTTGAAATATATTCACAAGAATCAGTTTAAAGGTGTGTTATGACTGCCTTGTTGGTCATGGACTTTAACATAGTGACATAATATTTTTTGATAGTTAAACACGTCATTTTCTTCCTCAATACTGTGTGGGTGACCAGGAAATTTTAAAATAGTTTACTTTGTAGTGCACTCTAATACAACAGTCCTGTAATAAATACTGTGTAAAATTTTAACAGTGTCAGAGGAGTTCATTCAAGTCTATATTAATTGTTCAAGAGACTGCAGTGAGACTGGACTTGATCATGTGATGTGCATCAGCGTATCCCCTACTTTTTTCCTTGTCTGGCTGTAGCTAATTGGTAAGCAAGTTAGTGCTGGGGAAAAAGTAGGAGGTAAATGTAGCAAATGAAGTAGTAATAAGCTATGGACTGAGTTTACCAGTTTCCTGAGTGTTTTCTTCAATTACCTGTGTGTGTGAATAAAAAAAAAAAAAGGTAAGTGGATATCTATATATATCAGTTCACACACATTTATACAGAAGCCTAAACTGAAATGTCGAGACATTTGCACTTTCCCAAATCGTTTGCACAGCTGCTTTTGCAGTATTAGCAGATGGATATCTGATGTCAGTGTTCAGTGTTGTTCACTGTTGTTACTACTGATTTTTCTTATGTTTAAGATGTACGACTGTACATTAAGACACTCTCTAGCCTGAGATTATAAATGCTGAAGTTTATGCGAAAGATGCCATTGAGCACAGGCTGACAACATGGAGATGTGGGATGCTTCCTAACAATATGCAACACATTTGGTTTAAAGAGGCAAATGATTTACACATTTACTTATGTGTAACTGTAGCTTATTAGCCTTTTCATTGATACTGTCACATTAAGCGCTCTCGCAAGAGTAAGAGAGTGTGTTGTCTATTACTGACCTAAATTTGCTAACCTCTGTTAGTTATATGCTGTTCAGCATTGTCATAAATGGGAATTGTGTTAAAATGTATGGGGAAGTTCTCCACCCTCTGTGTTTGATCAACACAATGTGGCGACAGCTATCACACCTGAATTACTTTGTCTCACCTACATTAATTTTTAAGATAGTTTATGGTGGTATTAAAGTGCATTATGTTATAATATTTTTAGAAATACCTTTTAATATTGTTCCATCCAACAAAACCTGAACCTCAAAACATAGTATAGAACTGAATCAATCCACCAACAACTTAAGTGGTGGCCAAACAATAAAATGAAACATTTTATGTCAGGTGTTGTTTATTGCAGGGCTATTGTATTGCATTGCGTTACATCATACAAATGATACTGTCTCTAGTCATCCAGTGTAATTTTAATATCTTGATTGAACTATAAAAGAATGAAAGAAAATAGATACTGAGCAAAATATGCAGAGCATCTCGGTTAATCTTCAAAAAATAAAGGCGCAGAAAAATGGTTTAAATATCAGAGGCCTTCTGACTCTCCTGTCCATGCATTACACATTCTCCCTGCACACACAGAGCCATGTAATCTTAAAATCTTTTGGGTGATTCTGGATCAGCCTTTCATCAATCAAGCAAAGAGCTGGTATTTTATGATAATGATGATGAAACTACTAGGTTGTGCAATTGTGGTAACTACATAGAGCTGATGTGATGCCAGAGACAGGTAAACAGTTGACAGACCTTTAATCTATTTCATGCAAAACTGATGTGACCCCAAGTTACATTATTAAATCAATACTCCACAGGAGTTTGCTGAAATCAGTCTTCCACCTTGTGTTTTCAGCACAGATTAAAAAAGGGCTTTTTTGTTGCTTAGCAGTCAGTGAGCAGTGTCCATTCATATAGTTGCACCTTTGGAGTAAATTATAGTCTTATTCTCAACAAATCCAATTTAAACAAATATGTTAGTGGACTATTTTCAGCCGTAGATTAATACATTTTGATGATCAAGTAAGTATTTCTGGCAGCAGGATTTATATGATTAGGTCAACTACAGTGTGTGTGCGTGTGTGTGTGTGTGTGTGTGTGTGTATTCATTGTAATGAAGGAACATGTCATCCATTGCAACAGTGGAGCTCTTTGACACACACAGAGGAATAAGATATATCAGGCTTTGGACACACAAAGAAGGATGCGGTCATTGTTGGTTTTGATGTTTGCATGGCATCTGGTGACAATGAGAAAAATAAATATTATCAACAACCATATCTCTTAAGCTACCCTCTTAGGAAATCATTAGCTAAATTATAATGAAAAACTAACCCCAAAATGTTAACCAGCAAGCCACCAGGACTCTAATATGACCATATTAATTGCACTGTGTTTTCTTGGACAGCCACTGCACATGTTTTGAGAAGATGGTTTGCTCTGAACAAGAACTGACTGGCAATAAGACAAATAAAGATAAAGGATAAAACAACCACAGATTACAACAGAATCAGCTCACACCTGCTGTGGTGTTCTTAAGAATATACACGAACTGCCACATCAACCATATCCAACCCTGTCTTCTCAAAATTATCCATTTGCAACAGTAAATATGTTTTGGGGGAAACGTTATGGTGACAGCAATATGTTTCTATTAACATAATGAGAAAATGTTGTTAGTTAAGGAATCTGGCAACTCTCAAAATGGTGATACGGAATCAGTATACAGTGAATATCAGTATAATGTTCAATGACTGTGGACAACCGTGATTCCAATAAAGTTGGGAAGCTGTGTAGAACATAAAACAGAATGTGCTATTTTGCAATATATTTAATGTTTTACTATATCAGCGTTATCAATTTTTGTAAATATATGCTTATTCTGAATTGCATACCAGCACCAACCACCAACACATTTCAAACAAATTGGGGCAGGGGCAACAAAAGACTGGTAACAGAAAGGGACACTTTGTAAAACCATTGTTGGTAAATACGTTTCGTCTGCAAATGATTGCACTCTGTTTTCATTTACAGTTTACACACTGTCCCAGATTTTTGGAATCACAGTTGTATTTCATCTATTTTCCACAACAATGTACTATCTTGCAATAAAATATCGCCTTGTAGTGAGTCCAGCATTATTAAACTTTATTATGTTATATTTCACTTCCAGAAGCATTTTGTTACGGTTAGGGAAAGATTGCTGTCTGATTTAATAAAGTCTGCAGTGATTTCAGACACAACGTGTTTATTAATATTTAACCAAAATCACAATCTTTCTCTGATGTTAACCAAAGCATTTTTATTGCCTAAACCTAGCCACAGATGGGAGTCTGGATGTGAATGGTTATGGGACACATAACCTCCACCCTGCAATTCCAGGGTGGTAGATAAATATAGTGCTCCATTCACTCAAAAAGAAAAAAATGCTTATGCAAAAAAAAAAAAAAAAAAAAAAATTAAGAAATAAAATTGGGTATTATGTGCTCATAATTTCTAAAAGACAGGGCAGCTTATGTCAAGGTCTTTCCACACTGAAAGCAAGCAAATCATATCATCTTGGTACATGTGTAAAATATATATGTCAGTTATTTTTTAATTGCACTATACTGATTAGAACTGTTTCAGAATCGTACAGGTCTAGTCACCAAACTACTGGTGATGGTTCTATCATAGAACTATCAGGTCTGGAAGTCAATCAGTACTTTTCCAACATACCAGGTTCAGTTAGCTGCTGTTAACAAACCCAACTTGACACAGTAGCTTTGTATGGTGTCCTGCCTGTAAGATAGAATCAGCTTGACACAAGGTCAGATATCTTTGTTCACTATTGTGGGGGACAACAAACAGGAAATTTTCTCAAGAGCTATTCCTGAACAACTGAAAGGTAAATAACTTAAGGGTTGCACCAGCACGTTAAAAACTTAGAATAACTGTATTATTATTTTTTTTATACCTGTCTGGCTGATAAACACACGAACACACACACACATACACACAGTATGGAGGTTATTTACACTAATAGGAGAGAAGCAATTCCTACTAACTAAGACTAATATATGTCCAGAATATCTCTAATGTTTTGCTGTGTAACAGTTCAGAATGCAGTGAAAGCTGCCAGAAACTCTTCCATAGTGTTTGCTGTGTTGATGAATTCTTTGTTCCCTTTATGATAAAAAAATAAAACAAGTTACATCATGGCAGCCATTTTATACAAAGTAAGAAAAAATGTTGTGTTGCATTCACCTAATTATATGACGGAAATATTGCTTATACAATCTATAAAAGACGGTATTTTAACAATAAAATTCACCCCTTCATTTAACTTGAATGTTCTAAATTATAAACTCACACCTGCCACTTCTAACAAAACAAAAAAACACTTTAAAATCAATTGAAAATTGTTATGATTGTAATTAATAGGGATGTATTAGGAGTATATTTATAATTGTGTGTTTTATTCTATTGTGTGTCAAAAGTAAGAAAAGTGTCAGACCTTCTTTTGTTTTCATTTTTGCTAGGCATTTACTTACTGAAGGATGGCCTGTGACAACCAACTCTGCTCTGCTTTACAGAGACTGTGGGGCTGGTCGACAGTGGATTAAACCACTGTGAGGCATATGAAGAGGGGGTTGGATCTTTAAAAACTCTGAACCGCATTATTTTGTGTTTACAATTGGCACATATGCATATAACATTATGATACAAAATTATAAGTTTACAAAAACATGAAAACGGGGGGAATCCCGTGATTTCCGCCAATGACTGGACCATGACGTGGTCAAAGTGACCCAGTGCAGTTTGTACAGTGGTCCAAATTATTCTCCGCCCAGGTCAGGCATTTAAGAAACTCTGTCTGTTTTCATTTGGACTTGCTCAGATGACTGGAGCGCTCTCTGTCTCAAGTCATTTGTCCAAGCTGTATGGATAAGGTTCATGTCGAGCAACTAGTGAGAGGTGCAGTTGTTTCTGACCTAATGCTAATCCAGCTACGCTTAAGAGAATGAAGGACTGAGCTGCCAACCTTTCTACAGCTCCTGAGTGAGATCCCTGCTGTCTAAACATATCGGCTAAAAGTCAATGGACACTCCTGTGAGGCTCTGTTCAACAGCGGCTCTCAAGTTTGTGTGATGTGCAATTATTTTTGAATGGTGGTACCAAAAGTATCTGCCTGACGTCCCAGTTAATCCTGTGCCTGGTCTCTGTCTCTGGATCTTGAATACCAAGCAGAGATCACTGGAACCTGTCAGACCCTTATTTTCCCTAGCCCCTGGACTGGAGAACAGACCCCTGTTATTTGTAGGGACAAAGACTTGTCAGAAGAGGGAGAGGCGTTGATATCATGCCAACCATAAGCATACAAACTGAATGTGTGAAAGAGTTTGCCATTACTGATTATGTATCACTCATCTGTGATCAATATGACAATGCTTTGTGACATGGCAAGGCCTAGGCCCTCTAACTCTACCCCCTAGTGTAGACCTGCAAGTTTTCTGCAAAGTTGACCTCACGTAGCCCGTTGGTCAAGAGTTCTTGATGGTTGACTCATCCCCCTCAGCTCAACTCCCAGTCAGCGTGCTGTTGCAGCCCATGGTAGTGCCAGGCCATGCAGTGAAAGCTCAACAATTGCAGAATGTTTGTCCAGAACGAGTCCCTAAAAGAGACAGTTATACCTGTGGGAATGGTCATGGGACACCTTTATCTTACTGACAGCATCAATGCAGTTCCTCTTGACAAGTCAGCAGACTCTGATGTCAACCTAATTAACTCTGGAGATTCACCTATTCGACAAGAGTGGAAGGACTGCCTTTGGCAGAAACTGTCCCACGTCTTTTCCTTCACAGCATGGGATGCTAAATTAGAGAAAAGTGTAGAGCACACAATCCACTTGTCTGATCTTATACCCTTCCAACAACATTCCTGTCATTGGATTCCTGCAGACATTGATGATGTGAGAAAGCATCTTCAAGAGATCCTGTGTGCAGGCATTATCAAGGAGTCACACTGATCCTATGCATCATCAGCTGTGATCATCAAGAAGAAAAATGGAACTATAAGGATGTATACTGACTACAGTTTACTGAACTGCTGGACAGTTCCTGACCAGTACACAACACCTTTCACTAATGATGTACTGGACTCCTTGTCTGGAAGCTGCTAGCTCTCTATACATTACTTGAGAAGACAAGGAAAAAAACAGCATTCATTTGCCTTCTGGAATGCCTCAGGGAATTTAAAGAGTCCAAGCAACTTTTCAAAGATTAATATAAAAAAAAGAAAGTCTTTGGAAGAACATGAGGAGAGACTCATACTCCTTACCCGACTTGGAGAGGCTGGGCTTAAGATCTCTCTTGACAAGTGTCAGTTTTGCCAGCCAAAGATAAAATATCTGTATCTATATACTTATAAATGAATGACACATTGTGTCAGCTGATTAGGTCTTAGGTCCGGATCCAGAGAAAATTGATACAGTCATCAACTGGCCTCAACTGACTGACCTGAAGACATGGAAATCCTTTTTGGGATTCTGTGGGTAGTACTATAGGCTTATAGCCAACTACGCTGCCATTGTCAGGCTGCTGACAGAGCTAACAAAAAGTTATACTCAACCAAAAAGAGGAGGAAACACAACATAGATCTTACTAAGAGCCACTTGAGTTTGTCAGAACCTTTTGGAGAAAGATTGGACCAGTCCTGAATCTTATCGGATTCTATCATCTACTGTCTGACCCTTGCACCATTTGCCAACCCTGAGCTGCTATACATCCTGCTTGTGGATGCATCTTACAGGGAATCAGGACCGTCCTCTATCAGGAGTACTTTGTTGAGGGATTAAGACAAGTTGCATTTGCCAACAGGAAATTGAGCCAGACACCAATTGTAGTTTCTGTCAGTCAAGTGGGCCATCATGGACAAGTTCTGTGATTACCTTTATGGTTCTTAGTTCACTATATGTACAGACAACAAGCCCTTGACATATGTGGCCATGTGACTTGCTGCCTTATCTATATATGATGTTGATGTCCAGTACAGACCAGGCAGGCACAACATAGATGCTTAACTTCTCTCAAGAGACTTTGCTGATAATGAAAACACAATAGAATGGGAGACCATACCCCAGGATGGTATAAAGTCCATCTGTCAACATGTCTGCATCCCAAAATCTTCAGACTGTCTGTTAAGGTATGTGGATCAGTGGGGAGCTTCTCCAGACATCTACACCTTCCCGATTCACCTGAAGTTGAACTCTGTGCAGCACATGTCAAAACCAGAACCTGTATGTGCCCTGAAAATGATGTAGTGATTGACTGGCTATCCAAGTGGTAAGCAGCAACAAAAATGGCCTCAGGACACAGACAATGAGACCAGAGCTCTCTCAACTGAAATTAAAAAAAGGGCAAACTGATCATGATGGATGGATCATTGTTTAACCAAGATACCCTCACTCACTCAATTTGTTTTACCCAAGGAGTTTTGTGAAGCCATGCTAAAGTTATCGCACAATGACATCTTGGAACTGAAAGAACAACTGATCTACTGAGGACTAGATTTTTCTGCCCCAAAATGGCTAGACATTGTGAGCAGCATGTAAAGATCTGGGGAATGTGCCTGATCTGCAAGTCACCTTTTCAGAAAGCAGCTCCAGTACATCAGAGCATGAGCAATGGACCAATGGATCTTGTATGAATTGATTTCCTTTTAGTGGAACCTGACTTCAAATGCATGAGCAATGTGTTAGTGTTCATTGGTCATTTAGCATACTATGCACAAGCTTTCCCTACAAATAACCAAAAGGCTCAGGCTGTAGCAAAGATCTTGGTTAACAGGTGCTCTGTATAATATGGCTTGCCTGCCAGGATCCAGGGAAAGGATTTTGAGCTCTATTAAAGATGATGGGAGTCTGGAAGCAATGGACTACTCAATATCACCCACAGGGAGAGTCTGATCTCATTGAGAGGTTCGACCAAACCTTGCTCTCCTTGCCATAGG
Source organism: Holacanthus passer (assembly GCA_025331565.1). Taxonomy (NCBI): domain Eukaryota; kingdom Metazoa; phylum Chordata; class Actinopteri; family Pomacanthidae; genus Holacanthus; species Holacanthus passer. The sequence goes on along the minus strand of JAFREQ010000030.1, from coordinate 8,055,884 downwards.
GTATTCACCTTACATCCTGATGTTCAGTAGAGAGGCCAGATTTACTGTAGACATGTTTTGGTATGTTTCCACATGGAAAAAGAGATAGCCATTCACCCTATGTGGTAAAGTTAAAGGGAGATTTGCAGAGAATCTACCAACTGGCCTCTGAAACAGCTGATGAGATTCACCTAAGAAATCAGAAGGCATATGGCAAAAAACTGATTTTCAGTCTCTTGATGTTGGTGACATGGTGTTACCCAAGAACCTGGGGCAAAAAGGCAAATGCATGTTGCAACCAGAATAGAGTCCAAGGATGCCCCATCTGCCTGCTTATGAGGTCAGACCTGAAGATGGAAATGGAAGCATTAAAACCATTCATAGACATGGATTGTGACTCACCCACAAGACCAAAGACCAGGTCACCACTCCCAAGAGGCAGAAGAAAACCTCTTTCTCTGACTTTCAGTATTACACAATACCAAGGTCCAACCATACCAGAAAACCCAGAGCAAAAAGTCCATCAGCTGCTGCAATTGGATGAGGATGCTTCTCAACAATTTGACGGGAGTCCCGTGGAGAATAGTGTCTGTGTTTGAAGATGAACTTCTGAATGGAGGAGATCAGGAACTTAATCAGGATTGTGCTCGGTAATTTGGACAGGGAGAGAGAGGTAGACAACAAGCAGGCAAACCAGTGCAATAAGTTGCAAAGAACTCAGTGGTATCTGCAGTACTAACAACCCTTTTGCCTTACAAGGACTTATTTGACTGGGTGCTAATGATAGCTAGGGTAGGTAGTGTGTTTTAGTAGCATTGTTGTTATATTTGTTGAAATCCACACGAGAATGGCAGAGAAAGTGCAGCCACAATTTCGCAGGACTGACATCCTACCTTGACAGCTGTGAGCACTAACAGCCATGTTCATTTTTATGTTCAGTATGCTAATGCTAGGTGTTTTGTTACGTGTGAGTGGGACATGAGGTAGTGGACTCATCCTCCTGCAGTAGTCAGGCAGTGCATGTTAATGTGTTTTGGGGGAATGGCTGTGGAAGCAGGCTTGAAGGGAGAGGATGAGATTTTTTCGGGCGGACACTCTCAAAATCTAGCTTACTCTTGCTGGTTTCTCAAATGTTACCAAACCCAACTTTAAGCTTGTAAGAAATTACTCACTGTAGCGTGGAAGGTTGCAAGTACCTCACTCATAGTACAAACGTATTATTCTCTTTTTCCACGGCACTTCAATGTCAAAGTATATCCTTTCTTTCTGTCAATGTTTTTAATGTCATTGTTTTAATTCCTCTGTCTTATTCAGCAGATTGTGCTGACCTAAAGACAATTGGAGTGCTCATTTCACATTTCTAGAAAATAATATATATCTAAGTACTGTACACCAGCAAAAACAAAACAAAATAAAGCAAAAAAAAAAAAAAAAAAAAAAAATGATGGTATGCTAGTACTCAAGCTAATTTTATTTCTATTCCCAAAATCATCTGTAGTTGCACTGGTATGGGTTAGTTGAAAAGGGATACTTGGACACTTGGATACTTGAACACTTGGATAGTTCAATGAGGGTATTCTCAATGATATATTTCAATAGTACAAATAAAACTCGACTTCACATGCTGTTTATTACATACATAATACTCAGGTCTACATTGGCTCCACCTTACTCACTATACAACCTACAACTCATATCATTAAAATATTATTACTGAGCCTATACAGCCATTGCATTCACAGACTCTGCCAAGGATTCAGAACCTGAGGGAATTACTCATGGCAGCTGACCTACACGCTGCCTGACAGCAGCACTCTCCCACCAGCTCCATGCGCTGTATACATCATAGGCCACTCTACTAGAGCCCTGCACAGGCCTGAAAATTTAGGTTCAAGCCTGAGGCACCGAGACTCTTCCCAAGACTGACAGCTTATGTAATTTCTCTGCACTTGCCCAACTAAAACCTAAATCCAGTCTGAAGACATCAAAAATATTTCACTCACTCTCAAAAGCCACTGACCACAAAACACAGTCAGTTTGTCCAAAGAAAAATAGAAAGAAAAAAAAAAGTCTTCATTATGCCCCAACTAGGATGATAAAAGATAACTAAAACACCATATAGATACAGGAATATGAAAAATACTATGAACAGCTGTACAGTTTAATGAAATTCTATACAGGCATGCAACAAACTACAGCCACAAAAAATACTTAAAAGATATAGTTTCAACAAGACACAAACTTTTTTAAGCTACTAACTATTGTGGCTGTCTCTTATAAATCCACAACCAATTACTTAAAAAAAAAAAAAAAAACAAGACGGACCCACCATGTGTTGGATAAGAGTCACACCAATGACAACCTTAGTTTAGTTATTTCCTGTTTTATTTTTTAAACAGTATGTCTTCAGGTGTGTTGGGTTACTTTACTTCCTACCTTTGTGTGTGTTTCTTGCCTGTTTGATTGTCTGCCATGCCCTGATTGGTTTCACCTATTACCCCCCTTACTGTATTCAGTGTGTGTGTGTGTGTGTGTGTGTGTGTGTGTGTGTGTGTGTGTGTGCTCCCTCCACTCTGTGGGCCGTCCTTGTGCCTTTTATAAATTGTTCCAGCATTTTCCGGTGTCTTGTTCTTCCAGTGTTTTCTGGATTTTTTTCTTGTGTTACCTGAACCCTGCCTGTTATTTGGATTTTGATTCTCTCCTTTTACCTTTGGAATTTGTTTGCCTAGTTGGACTGCCTTTGTGTTTTGACCCTTACCTGCCTTATTTACTCTGTAATCCTGTATACCTCAGTTTATATTATTAAATCATTTAATTGTCCAGATCTGCTTCAGTGTTCTGCAATTGGTTCCCTTGTTTGCACAAACTACAAAATTAAACAAAATTTAAAATATGTCTTATTGATAAGAAAAAAAGGTTGTTCCCTATGATATTAATGTATGTGAAATATTTGTCATTCACATTATCACTTTTATTTTCTTTAAAACACTCAACTCACATTAGCATTCGCTTATGAATGCCCACACACATGTCCACATACAAACACTAGGACACCCACTGACACTCCACAATCTGACTCACTGACACACCACATCAGGGGACATTTCTGAAGGAAAATCATGCAGATTTATTCCTCCTATGGGTCAAAAGAGATAGAACCCTGGGGAGAAAAAGAGAGTATGAAGGGGGTAAGAATGAAAAACAGGGAGCAAGCCATCAAAAATAATGAATGAAAGAGAAGTACAGAATAAAACAACAACAGAGGGACAAAAAAGTAAGGTTGTTTTACAGGACTTTTGGCTTGTGAGGGGCTGTCTGTGTACATGAATGCCCTGGAGGCCCTTTGAGAACCCCCCCACACACACGCACACACAGAGCATGGCCTGTGGTTAGACTGTGTACCATAGAGTGAAAGGACAGGTGTGTATTCAAGCGAAACCACTCTCTGTCTCACTGTCAGCACATTTCTGCATGTCTGTATGTGTATAAGTGTGGCTTTGACTTAGGGTTATGCTCTTATGTACAGTCATTGCCAGTGTGCACTCAATGATGCACGTGAATCTCCCGCTGTCACCCACAAACGAACATATGCAAAATCTTTGTAATTGGGTCAGTAGTCTATGGCAAATCTAATGACAGTAACCACACCCTCTTTTTTGTGACACACACAGAAGCTTTCATGACCGGAGAAGTTAAGACAAGCCAATGTTGTCCCTCATTAATGCTGTTCTGTTGTTGAGTTGTGCATGAACTGTAAAAAACATTTTGTTAAAAGGCCAAAAAACTACACACGGTATATTCATCAAAACATTTTAATCTTTTTAATTTTTTAAAGTCTTGACTTAAAAATGAAAGTTTTTGCACAAGGCAAAGTATGTGTGTGCTTGTGGCTTCCTTGTAGACTAAACTCTTTAAAGAAATCGACTCGTTGGTCCTCACACATCTTTTGTGAAATATGGGTTCCTCTCCCTAACCATTAGGTGCCTGACTTGAATCTCATAGCCTGTTAGTCCTCACTGTAATGCAATGTGTGTATGTACAGGAGTTTTCATTAACATCTGTGTTCTGAAGAAAGAAGAAGAAGACGGAAGAAATGGTTTACATTACATGTCCAAACATAGCCAAATAGATAGAAGTACCATTTTTTTCTTTTTGTCTCTTTCCTCTGTAGAAATACAATCGTGTGACAGCAACACACACACACAGACAAACACACTCTCTCTCTCTCTTTTCTCTCTCTCTAACTCTGACACACACACACACACACACACACACACACACACACACACACACACACACACTCAAGTAGTTCAAGTGGTTAGGTGGCTTGAAGGAATGATTTACATCCAGGAAAATGGACACACATACAGCTATGAAAATACATTTGAAACCCCATTCCCAGTTCCCAGTTCAGGGCTGCTTCCCAAGTACCTATACCTATGTACATATACACATATAATACACAAATTCCTAGTCACAGATCAGTTTACTAATGGCTATGTATTACGTGCCAGATGAACTTGACTGGACTTGTCTTAAGGGGGGTTTAAATGTGTTTTCTTAGTTGAGTTCATCTGTCAGTGTGTGTGTGTATTTTGCTCTATTTCAGACACTAAGGGCATTGAAGTTTTCCTTCTTTGTTAGTTTGTTATACCACACATAATGTGTAATCTATCCTTTCCTTTTTTACCATTGCTTTTCTATGCATTCACTTTGTACATTCATTTTGTATCCTGGAGAAGTTTGTGCATTCCAAAGATTTTGAGGGTCTGGAGTAAGCTCATTCTAAGGTCACCCTGGAGGGATCCAACACCTAAGGTCCAAGGTCCAATGACCTAAACGATCGAATTGGTAAAGGATGACTGCAGTCACAATGGCACTGAAGGTGGATAAAGGTTGCAACAGAGGGAGGCCCCTAATCATCTTGGTTTGAATGTTATAGGATTGTCGCTGCCCTCTGCTAAAGATTGTGTCGTGACATTCCAGGTCAAAGCCCTGTAGTGATCAGAAAGTGGTGATGGGGCAGGACCATGAAGTCTGGGAGTCCCTAGTCACAACCTGGCATGCAGGAGGTGGATGTATGACTCAGTCGCTAAGCCTCTGAACTGAGGCACAAGGGTTTTTCAGCCACTCCACCCACAAATGAGGAACCCTATTTAGATCTGCTCTGCTCACCAAAGTCAGGAAAGGGGCAAGAAAAGGTGCCCCAAACATAGTATGCTTTAAACACTTCTGTCTGGACTGCATCCAGAGGAATCACCACCATGTGGTCAAAAACAACAACATTTACATTTTGGAGCATAGAATATACACACCTTCATGGACATCCAATCCAGCAATCAACCTGAAAGGCAAACAACCATTATCGCTAGAGCACTAAGCAGATTCTGAATCAATATTGCTGCATTCTCTGAAAACCATTTAGTCAATGAAGGGCAACTTAAAGAAAAGAAGCGTGGCTATACTTTGTTTCTGAAAGAGAAACAAGCTGAGGAACAAAGGATCCTAAATCTGTCACCTCTATACTGACTTGGACAACATCCTTTCTAAGGTCCCCAAGGAGGCCGAACTAATCCTGCTTGGGCACTTTTATGCCAGGGTTGAGCAGAACCACAGTGTCTGGAGAGACATAATCTGGAAGGACGGAGTTGGCAACACAAACCCTTATGGTGTCCTGCTCCTAACAATGTGCTCAACACAGTCTGGTAATTACCAACACTCTTTCACCAAAAGGACAAATTCAAAACATCCTGTGACCAGTGCAGATGGCTGCTGGATTTACCATCACTTTCTCTGCTCCACCATGTCAATTCGTATCCAGAAGAAGAGTACATAAAAGGCAGAGCCATCCAAAGCTCAGCATTGGATGTCTGGATGACACCATCTGTAGACAAAAGTTTCAAGCTGTGCTCAGTAAGGAAATACCCAAGCAGTCTCCTGAAGACACTGAAACACACTGGGATATACTTATGTCTGCCATTATGAATACATGTAGAAACATCTTTAGGCAAAAAAAAAAAAAAAAATGAACATGACCTGGAAATCCAACAGATCATCAGCATCACTTGGCAAACCTTTGTCACTTGGCGGAATGATATCAACTGCAAACATAAAAGAGCAATCCACGGAAAAGCAAAGGCAGCCATTTAAAGCCAGGACAAGAAACTGAAGAACCAGTGGACGCAGAAGGTCAAATGCTGCTGAAAGATAATAAATCAATAAAAGACAGATTGGAAAAAGCACATGGAGCCCTCCTGAACAGAGACTCTAGTCCTGAAATGGAGGCTGAATACCAACTCCCTCAACAGGTAGTACAGCATATGTCAACAAAGCCTCCGGTCCTGACAGAGTCCTGGTTGAAGCTTTGAAGGCAGGTGAATTTGCTCTCCTTGAACATATTTAGGCTTTACTCCTCAAAATATGAGACAAGGAGAAATCAAGAAAAGTGAAGCGCTTTGGCTGGTCCTGTGAAAAATTGGTTGCCCAGATAAATACACCAGAGTACAGAGGCTGCTGCATGACAATATGTTAGCTACAGTACTCAGTACTAAAGTTGCACAGAGGAAACAGAACCTGACATGGGAGTCAAGCAAGTTGTGTCATCACCCCTACCCTGTACTTTTATTGCTGCCATCCTCCACCTCACAGGAGAAAATCGGCCACATGTTGTCACTATACCCTATTGTACCCACGGAAAACTGATTAACATCAACTGCTTCAGGGCAAGAAATAAGACAAGCAATCATCGTAGAGTTCCACTATGGTGTCCCTCTCTGAAGAGGACTTGCAACGAATCCTAAATGCCTTTTCCAAGGCATGCAAACACCTCAGTGTTCTCAGCTGTGGCAGCAGCGCTTCTGCATTGCTGAGAAGAGGGGTTTTTGAGAAACATGACCAGGCCGGAAAAAAAAAACAAAATTCTGGTTTATAAGGCCCTACTGTATGGTTTGAAAACATGGGCCACATAGAGTCGGCACCTGAAAACTCTAGAGGCTCACCAGTACTTTAAGAAAATTCTCAAGATCAGCTGGGAAGATAGCTTCAGTGTCCTTGAGGAGGCCAATCTACCCACCATCACTGCCACTATCACACTAAACTATTGATTATGTGTAAGGTACTGTGAGGCATGCCACATACAGTATACAGCTATTCATATATATATCTGATCTCCATTGATTACAGCTCAGGTGTATGTATCAGGTATTGGTCAATGTGAAAGGTATCTGTTTGCTGCAGTTCAGGCTGGTGCCATGTATTTTAGTGGTACTTAATAGCAGCAAATACTGAAGATGGGTATTTACCCTTACATTTGCACAATCAAATGAAAGACAAAGTCTCTTTTAACCGCTTATCAAATAAAATCAGACTCCGAAAGTCTGATGCACTACTTATCCACTCCCCAGACCTCTATACACTTTTTTTTGCCTCATTTCATAAACTACTTACTACTACTACTAACTTACTACTAAACTACTAAATACTAACTACTTACTGCATTGACACTGAAAGTTGCCATTAGACGTAAATCATGAGGTGTGGAACCATCCAATTGGATTAGATTAGATATTCCTTTTTTCAGTCCAGCAACAGGGAAATTTACAAACGGGCTGCCACTAATGTGGTGCCAACATGCTCCAAGTGAGCGTTCCTTGACCGTGAATCAAACTTGGGCTGTGATGGTGAGTGCCCCAATCCTAAACATGAGACCACCAGGCATAGAGGGCTAAGGGAGATTCACATTGTGTAGCTCTGGGAAAATTACAGTAATTTTGAGAATTGCAAAATTTAGTTTATAAACTTTTCTGTACGTTAGAACTGGACTGAAATGTCTATCTCATTATTTATGTAACTGATGAGTAGCAGAGGCACAAGTCCTACTCATTAGTGTGAATGATGTCTGTTTGCAGTGGTTGGGATTTTTACAGATTTTTGTTTTTAATCACTTCAATGCAGTAGAAAAGTTTCACATGGTGGATTTGGGATATTAATTGCACCTCTAGATGACTTCATTTTCAGTTGAACCTGAACCCTCTTATTTAAAATGGGATGTAAAAATTGTCATATTTGAGAGAAGTTTAAGGAGTTGAGGAGTTGCATTTTTAGTTTAATGAATCCATTTTTCAAAACAGTTTTTCTTCTTCTTTTTATTTTTTTTTTATTTTTTTTTTTTAACTTTTATGATTTTATTTTCAGCATTGCATTTTTGCCCAAATGTGGTCCTAACACTGTGTACACACAAAGTTGACAATCTGAGAGATGTCCATAATGGAAAGGGGAGAATGTGATCAACATATTTACTGACAATCTTGCCATTAGATTAAAATTGATAGACACTTTTTTTCTTGCGTGTGTACAATTTTGTGTACACATTTGACCTGAAGAGGATACCACGGGAAGGCCAGAGGATCAAAATCATTTGACATCATCAAGAATATTCATACTAAATTTATTATGCTTGCACATTTGCTCCAGTGTTCCTTTGCATCTTGCTGTGGTCTTAAGTCTTGCTTCTAGCAGGAACAAAAAGGGCTGGACAAACAGAAAAAGAAGGAAAATTGTGAATTTAAAATTCAACAAAGGAATTCAGTCAGTCAGTTAAATTATTAGAGCCTTGAAAGAGCCAAGAAAACACACCAAAGGAGTCTTATTTGATGCTGTCTTTGAGAGGAAGGATGAAAAAGCAAAAAAAAAAAAATCAAACAATGTGGAAGAAAAAAAAGGGGGGCATCGGTAGACACCATTTACATGAAATATAGCCAAAATCCAGCAGTCAGGTTTTGCCTGACTGCCTATGCCTTTCCGGGGTAGAGTGTGTGTGTGTCTGAGGAGAAAACTATCAAAGCTGGGGGATCCACACTAAGTCCTGCTGACTGGGCACTTTCACATGGAAAATAAAAGAGGATGGGAGACCATAAGATAGAGCCATTTACACAAACACACGCCTACGTATATGCGCATATGTCCATGTACACATACAGCTTATTGTTCTCCAAGGCAGTTCATCTCCTCTTTCAGCAGCTTTATGAAGTCAGGTGCACTGGTTTCTGTCATCATTAAAGCAGTTATACTGTTTCTTCACACACTGCACTAGTACATCAATATCTATAAAACTCTGTTATTACAGAAAAAGTGTCTCCAACTCAGGCCAAACAAAAGCAAGAAAATCACTTTTAAAGTCACTGATATGGCAATTTCAAAAGCATTTTGTTATAGTTATATCAGTGTAGACACTGACGTTGCATTATTGTGGAAGAAATCTAAATGGAGACAAAACACATTTAAAAATCATTGCCTACAGCGGGAATTGCATTTAATAATCACAATATGTGTAATGGGCTCCAAATTGTGCATCACTATCTCTTTCCAGCTCTGGAAAGGTAAATTCTTTCACCTTTTTAAACAGTAACTTGTAATCATAATATTTTGTCTGTATTGTATCTAGGTATCCATTATTCCATTGACCTTATTTAGCTTTACTCTTCTAGAAATTAAGATATTAGATATTAAGATTAACAAAAAAAGAAAGAAAGTTTTTCATAACTTTGTAGAGTTTGACTGTAATAATGTTAAAATAGTTCACATTTAATCACTTCACTCTGTAGTATAAGTAAGGCGATTAAATGTGAACTATTTTAACATTATTACAGTCAAACTCTCTGAAATCTTTGAATGCATTATATTTTGAAGGAATTTTGTTTTCCTCTGTGGATGCACTTTAATATACACAGATATTGAATGGCAATTAATTACTTTCTGTATATGTGGTCTCTATTCAATGCCAATGTAGTGTACCTTAAAAACATGTAAGCACAGTACTCTGGCCATACTGGGACAAAGACTGAGTACACAAAGGTTGTCAATTTGGGAGCCAGGGTAGGAAAAACATACTGGTCATGTTGGAAGCCTCTACAAAAAAGGCCATGACCCATTTTTTGTCCTGACCCATCATTAGAGGTCTGCAGCAATGAGGAGAGTGAGAACAGGATAAAATTGCCTTGAATATTAAAGTGGAATAGAGGGCTATCCTCTGTTTGATACTGTATAGTGAATCCCAAGCCAAGCCATTTGACGGTTGCAGTATTTGAAGAATCACAGGAGGGGGCTGCTTGAAAATCCCCTACTGTGGCGGCTCTTTAAACTTCTCAGCCTGGGACAGAAATGGAATAAATTTTGCTTCTCCCGTGGATTCAAGCTCATTAGGACGCTCTCTTGTTATGGTGGGACCCACCAAAAACAGGGACCATGACCCACTTTTGAGTTCTCCACTCATGATATCGGGGGGGAATTAATATGGCAAAAATTTAAGTTGACAATATTGTATACAGAGTGCCTCTTTTGGCTAAACATTTTTCTACTCCTCCTTGTAAAGTAAGCATTCAGTTCTGGCACAAGGACTTTTTCAAACATGCAATGATTGCTTTAATTTTGCAGAGGTTGCGAAAATGATGCATTGTAAGTGTATTATTGCAACTAATCCATTTCAATTGCTAAGTGAGAAACATAATTTTTCAAATTATGAAATAAACAGCATCACTGCTGATCACTGGAAAGCTCATGTTAATGGGTAACTGCTGTGAACACTTGAGGAAAATCCAAGTAACATCCAAGCAAAAAGTATAGAAACATGTAACCACCACTCAATAATGTCAATCAACGTCTATACTTGTATGTACATTTTAATATGTATACTAATATACAGTAATGTTTTATGTGTTAAATGTGGTCGGCAGTTTCAAGTAAGTGCAGCAAAATTAACTTTACTCAGTGCACTCTATTCACCTTTCTGTAGGAATGTGTGTAGTTAAATCAATCAGCACTGACCCTCTCACTTAACAGCAATGTGATGACATGAGGAGACCTGTCTCTTAAACCCCTGAAGAGGACACAAGGGTCATTGACCTCATCCAGGACAGTGATGAGTCTACATACAGACAGGAGTTTAAACAGCAGGACCTCTGGTACAGTAATAACAACCAGTAGCTGAACATGCTGGTGCTCAAAATGGAGCGCCCCCAAGACTGATCCCCTTCCCCCCATCACCATTGCCAACAGGACTGTGTTTGCTGTTGAAACCTTGTGGTTTGTGGGATCTACAATGTCCCAGGACCTGAGGTGTGTGTCTGGAGGATGTATTATTTCGTCAGCTCAGGAGATTTCACCTGCTCCAGAAGCTGCTGATCCAGTTCTATACTGCAATGCAGTATATATCAATGTTCTCTGCTAATCCATCATCCACGACATTCATCAACTAAGCATCCAACATCTATGCTGAGTTGCAATGCCAATAGCCTATATTTCCATTACTTTCACTGAATTCAATTCAATTTTATTTGTATAGCACCAAATCACAACAAAAGTCACCTCAAGGCACTTAACATACAGAGCAGGTCTCTAGAGAGACAGAACATGCAATACTGCAATCCACAAATGTGATGATAATAATAACAGCAGTGTTAAACAGAGACACATGTGCAGTGGGCCATTGAAAACTTATACTGAAAACACTTTATGTACCCCAAGATTTCCCCTTTCTCTCACAATTGTTACACCAACACTAAACAGAGTGGACAAACATCCACATTCAGGAAAGATTGACACAAAATGAGATAAGATAAACAGGGCCTAAATGGACACAAAGCAATTGGCAACCAAATTTTCCACAGACATTAAAACTAGGACTCTGTCTTTAGATAAGATAAATTCTTTGCAAACATGTTAATAACATTGGGCTAGGGATTTCATTGACAATAAAACAAATCCCATCTTTCTAGCATGGACTCAGCCTCAGATGTTGAGTTACCATTGCATAGTGTCTTTTGGCAAGGTAACCATACTGCCATCTACTGTATAGTTAGTCTTCCTCCATTCGAAATGAGGCATAGCATTTATTCACAGTAGTATTTTATTACTGGGTCCTGCGCAAGCTAGCTGAAATCCTGGGGGTACAGTGGCTGGAGGCAAACAGGTCCAGCATGACAACACCACAGCAGCTGATCCAGTTTGTCAGGCAAGGGGGTGAGACTCAGAGTGGCAGGAAAAGGGTGTGGTCTCTCCTGACTCCTGGAGGTGAGTGGAGTATGAGGGCTGACCAGGACTGCCAGCTGAACTTCCCTCAAGAGGTCACCACAACTCTAAGACCAGACATTGTGCTCTGGTCCATTATGGCCGAACTGACTGTTCCATGGGAAGAGGCAATGGAGGCTGCCTTCAAGAGGAAAAGGGAAAAGTACGCAGAGCTGGCAAGCAAGGGTGAAGGCCTTTCATCTATCCAGTGGACGTGGGCTGCAGAGGATACGCTGGAACCTCCACTTGGCAGTTCCTGAAATCTTTGGGGGTTGCAGGCTCCAGAACGAGGAAGGCTCTGAGGAATCTGGCACAAGAGGCAGAACAAGGAAGCTTCTGGCTCTGGCTCCGAAGGAAGGACAAGTCAAGTCATCAGCCTGGCTGGGTTATGATTTCATAGTCTTTGTGATCACTACATCATCAACACATTTGCTGATGTTACGATGTCACTGGCAATGTGTATTCCTCAAGACTGATGTGTTTCTCTTCGGTGGTGTCATCTCTGAACATGTGCCATCCTGTGTACTCAAAACAGACCTGTAGAGCTGCTGTAGCTTCACCTGTTCACACTTAAACTCTTTTTTTTTTGTGATGATTTGACCCTTTTGATCAGCTTGAACTAGCTCTCATCCCAGGTTTCTTCCTTCTCTTCCTGGGGTGGTCGCATCATATTTGGTGGTATTTGGTGGTTTCGTGCCTCCTTTTCTGATGTTGATGTGTGTATATCTGTCATAGACAATACAGACTCCAGTAATAAAGGGAAAAATACAACAAATTAAAGCCAAAAAATGTAATGAAGATTATGGTAACTACTGGTTGCCGTATGCACTACCATTACAATGGCAAGGAAGGAGGAGAAACTGGACATTTATGATGACACTGGCATTTATGTTGAAGGAATAATCATTCTGGACAACATTGGATTTGTAGCCTGAGCTCCATGCAATGATGCTTAGAGTCATCTACGCACTGAACATGGCTTACCCAAAAGAGCTGAGATGGTACTGTGAATTGATTCAGGAAGTGTTTGCAAAGGGATGATGAAAAAAAGCTTTCTCCCAAAGCCCTTGGACCAAAGAACAAAATCAGCACTGGACTGGTATTTCTGGTTTGTGGTTGATAGAGAGCATTCACTACGATGTGAAATGCAGCTTCAGAAGATGTAGTAAGCTGAAGAACAAAGTGCATGCTGGACAAAGTGTGTGCTGGGTATTAACACTGGTGTGAACATTTAAAGCCGTACTAGGGATTTTGTGGGATTATACTTCAGGTGTTTTTCTGTGAGACACTGGGTAGTACATTCACTCAATGTATCCTTTCAATGTCAGTGCTCATGTCCACCTTGGAAGACAAAATGTATGTCGAGTAAGATTTTTTGTTTTTGTGCAACCGCTTGACATAATAAAATGAAGTAAATTCAACTTAACATTTTTTTCACTGTATCTCACTGAAAAGTGGCCTTGGAACTGTGTGTAAGTCCATTAAAAGCATCAACCCCCCCCCGCAAAAAAAACAAAAAACAAAACTGGAGTAGGTGCATAATACACTATGTACTTGGCCAATAAAACTGATTCAGAGTTATATTATTCTGATAAGGCAATATAAGCTCTTCTGTCAGCACAGAGCATAAAACATTTATTGGGCTTAAACCAGGTGAACGTTTCCATTTCTCCTCAAAGCTCTTTCAAGCTGGGTAATTCACAGAGCAATTTGCCTTGGGATTTTCATGTGGCATCAGATTGGAAAGGGAAGCTATGGGATTAACAGTTAACTGTGTCTGATTTATTAGAAACTCCAGTGATACTACATATCTGACAGTCAGCTTACCCCATGTGCGGTTTATGGACAGGCAAATGCAGACTATGTGGGTGTACTGTACTTATTGCACATTTTGCATACTGTCTAGGTGTGCAGTATGTGTGATTGGCCATGTGTTTGTAATACCTACCCTGTATGTGTGATTATGCAAGTGTAAGTCCATCTTGTGTACAAGTTTGCAGGGTGAGTATATGTTTAGGTACAGACTATGAGTCTGCCTCTTTGTGTCTTCTGTGTGTCTTTCTGAATGACCATATGACCATATGTAAAAGTGTCCACGAATGTCAATATGTGTGAGTGAATGCATTAGTGTGTGTATTTGCAGGCTACTTCCGTGATCAGTTAGATGGAGGAATTCTGACATATGATGCAGTGAAGGGAACATTGAGATTGACAGGCCAGACTGTATTGTGACTGCTGGGTCCTTGGGGTCCTTCAGAAAAGGCCATGTCTCCAACACACTGATGTGATTTCCATAGCTATTGGACCAGTCATAATATTTGAGCCACTTTTGGGACCAATTCTTTGATTAAAACAGATTGAGAGAGAGAGAAAGAGAGAAGAAGAAGATGGCCTCTCTCTGTGTGATTGCACTGAGAACAAGAGAGAGGAACACAGATCTTGAAAAAAACCAAAAAAACAAATGAAGAAGCTGATCTGACCTTTCCCAGTTAATGCCAACTTTCAGAGAGGTTCCATAAGGCCTCTGAACCATATACATGATAATATACCTCTATTATCATGCTTATCCATATCTATTTACATCAGTTCTATAATGCAATGCAATTTCTAATCCATAGCAGACCCTTTTAGATCTTGAGTTAAACTTCATGGACGGTTGAGTCTTTAAAACAGATGTTAGAGAAGCATTCATGACAACACATTTGACCGTGTTACAGACATCTAAAATGACAAAAAAAAACATGAAAAAGTTACATTAAAAGAGGCAGACATGGACCAATAGACTCTTTAGGTCTGCCTGGGTGGTTCTAGTAATGATCAGTTTAAACACCAGCAGTATTGTAAGATGACTTCTCATTTTGTAAGCAACAGAGGTTGTGAGTTATGTACAGGCGAGATAGTGAGATATACAGGCTGATGTTTAATGACGTGTGCCTGAGCTGCTCATCTAAAGCTCATCTTTCCTCCAATGTGTTGGAATAAACATTTTACATTCTCCAATCAAAATGAGCAATTCTCAGCAGAAAATGTTTCAAGGCAGTCTGTCTCTTCAAGGGTTTTAGCATATCCCAATTACGTTTTGGCACATTTAATCACCATACTATTGTTTCAGAAACCTGGTGAAGCCCTTATCCTGGTTTTAAGAGACCATAGAAAGAAGTAGAAACCGGGATAGTGTAGCATGTAAACAGCTCATCACTGCCTACCACTGTACTCAGGTACAACTTATGTGGTAGTTAGGTTTGGAGTTGGATAAAATTTTATAGATTATGTATTCACTATTGAATGTGTGTATCAAATTGAAATTATCTCACATCCCTTATCAAACGGATTTAGCTTCAGCTTGTAACATTAACAACTCTGTGTTTATAGGCTTGCAGACTTCCTCCCTCCATCCTTTGTTGGTGCATTCCTACATTTCTTGGTTCAATACCTCCACCTGTAGCTCAATGGAATAGTGTATCAGTATCAGTCAGCCATTGGTATTGGCTGTGTTACCTGGATGCATGTGCATCTGTGTCTTCATGTGCTTCCACGCATTGCTTTGCTAATAAAACATAGTGAAACCCAACCCAACCCAACCCAAACCCAATAGCAGTTGGTCAAAAAAAAAATGCAACCCCAATTTCAAAAAAGTTGGGATGCTGTGTAAAATGTTGATAAAAACAGATTTTGATGGTTTACAAATGTTGCAACTTTTTTGAAACATGTTGCTGGCATCAAAATTAAAATGAGCATATATTAACATAACACAATTTTTTTTTCAGTTTCTGCATTTGATATTTTGTCTTTGCTCTATTTTCATTCAAATATAGGGTTTAAATGATTAACAAACCATCAAATTCATTTCAACAAATTCATTTCATTTCAATTCAACATTTTACATTTAACTTTTTTGAAATTGGGGTTATAATAAACAATGCAAAACTAATGTAATTGCTGAAAGGGAAGTAGCAATCTGACATCAATAATAAGCAGAAATTTTGTCACTTGTCTTTTACTGCTGGTGAAACAGGAGCAGCTAAACCATGCACAGTGTAATAAATACAGCAGAGTTCAAGCAGCAAGAAATTCATATAAACTCATAATTATAGAAATGACCAAGAGTGGCTTTATGTGAAGACCAAGGTATACGTACACAGAGCAAGATGATAGGAAACTGGGATAGCATTATAATCATATGTACTAAGATATCATCAATCTTCTTAATTTAGATTTCATTTTTATAAATTTTTATTGTAAGCATCATATCCTGAAATATGATGAAAACCAGGATAACACACAAAACCTGAATATCAGTGAACATTTAAACATACTCAGCGGTCCTTTTATTTCATTTCATTTGGAAAACCAATGTGCATTTCTGTCTTTCAAAATTAATTTCAAAAGTAACATTTTTAGATGGAGAGTGTTTAGTTCTACCCTGCTGGTTTCTGTCAAATTCCAGTGAGGAGGCCTACAGTTTTTAATTTTTAAGTAAATAGTTTAAATGTGCCATTTGAGTGAGTGTTTACATCACAAGGTCAGATTGGTTGATATTTCTGAACCATGAAGAAGAGAGAATATCTTGTCATTCTTGGTAGAGGTAGCCCCTGATAAAGACAGATAACTGCGGCCATGACTTTTAGTCAAGACTCGCTCCAAAGGCAGTACAAGTTTTCTCTCATCTGTTAAATACTGACATTACTGTGACCTTCATTTATCTTGTTGCTCTAAAATTAAAAAGTCCACTCTGTCAGACAAAGAAACATAATATTGCATAGAATATTGTTCATCAGTCATTACGAGCATGTATGTTATAAAGTTGATTAGCAAATATTGATGATGCAAAAAAATAACATGGAAGAATAAAAATGTTTGTGCAATGTGCAATTTTGACAATTAAACAAACAAATAACAGTGGGGTTTTTTCCATTTAATATTACATTTAACCTTCTTCTATTATTGCCCCTGAAACAAAGCACTATTGCCTTTCTTTTTGGAGGGCATAGTTCTTTGCAGCTGTATTATAGACTTTTTGAGGCAATTTGAACAAATCCCAGTGGTTTCACTTTATATATGTAAGTGCTCTCAAAGCTCTCAGACAAATGACAGGAACTGCAATTTCCACAAATCATTCCAATTTCCCTGCATTATACATGCATTATACAAAGCACTCGTGAACAAGCAATTCGCCATAACTCTTCCCTTTGACTTTTGGCTTTGGTGTGTCTAAAGACTCGTAATAAGATTTTAAAAAATACACTGATGCCACTGTTTCTCAAAATTGTAAAATATATATATACATATACATATATATACATACATACACGTGTGTGTAGTGTGAAAGAGCACTTAAATTAAATTATGGGAAGCAGAGGAATGTTTCACATGGCAGTGATGTCAGATGATGTCTTAGCTACTTCGGGGTATCTCAGAAGCATATTTTCAATTTGCAGCTTGGCCTATTCTTTTAGTGCCACTTCAAGGGTCAAAGTTCAAGGTTCATTTATTTATCACTCTACACACAGCACAAGGTGGTACAATAGAATGCAAGCTCTAGTCCCTTTATACTACACACAAAACAAAACAAAATGAAACTAAATAAAACAAGAAAAAAAGCTATTAACTTTGGTGGAGTGCAAAGGATGAACTGAAGCTGCTCTGTAGTCCAGTGGTATAGCAGTGGGTTCTTCTATATTGTTTGCCAGATCGTGACAGGGTGAACAGGCTGTGGCTGGGGTCGGTATTGTCTTTTAGTATCCTTTGGGCACTGCACAGGTATCTCATCCCATGTCACTGATGCTCGGTAGGTGGGTACCAATGATGCTCAGGGCAATTTTAATCACCCAATGCAGTGCCCTCCTGCCCTGGGCCATGTACATTCAATGATGCCATTTGTAATGTTTCTAGTCAGGATGCTTTCTATTGCTCCTATGTATGTTTACAAGACCTTGGCACCAACGTTTTAACTTCTAAAGTTTCCTCAAGAAATACAGTAATTTCTGAGGTTTATTTATCAGAGTGGAGATGTGATCACTGTGATCACTTGTAGCAGATATGATCTGTGATCTTTGAAAATTACTTGTCTAAGTGTATCAATGGATTTACAAATGACAACACATCTGAAATACCATTTCCAGCGATCACATTAAGTACTACACTGAAGGCCAGTTGTACCCTCTAACCCTAACCCTAACCCTTCATTTCCTGGAGACTAACCAGAGGGACTACTTGACCTTAACCTAACCCTAACCTTAACCTAACCCTAACCTTAACCTAACCCTAACCTTAACTGTTGACCTAAAAATCACAGTTTTCCAAATTGAGGACACGACTTTTTGTCCCCAATTGCACCGCTGTCCTGAATCAACTGGTCTTGAGTCTAGTGTATATCCCCAATTTGGACATAAGCGAACCCACATAGACTTTCACTCTCAGTTACTTGAACTGACAGTGAAATATAGCCTGATCATAGTAAGTATGATTACATGATGACACCATCTGCCGGTATTTGTTTTGCAATTTCTATTATTTTTAACTAAGTTCTTAGATTTCCAAGAACCAAGATCTCACTCACAAGGAAACTGTGGACTGATTGAGTGCTTTAGTGAATATTTCTGGTAGCAGGATGGTGTATGTGGGAATTGAGTTAAAATAAACTACAGTGCATGCACACACAACATGTCATCCAGTGCAACAGTGTGAATCATTGATGTATTTTTAATACATTTTGGACAGGGAAATGATATATCAAGCTTTGGACACATACAACTTGGTAGTAGAATTAATTAACTGTTGCTTTGGTCATTGCAAGAGATTTATTTATAATGAGAAAAATATAGATTATCATGACAAGACTGACTGACTGACTGAAAAGAAAAAAAAGAGAGTGACAGAGACAGATAGAAGAGAGAGAAAGAGAGAGATGGACAGCTGAACACATGAAAATCCCAAATGATGAAAATCTGATTGAGATAAATACGACAGCACTTTTTGTAGAATGAATATCAGACATGACAGATCTATGTGACTCTCAACTGTTAATAGGGGTGTACTTTTATATTTACACAATCTCAGTTAATTAAAATTTAAAAGATATAAATATAATTTTCTGGCAGACTTTTGAATTTAGAGAAGCTTTTCAGGATCTGCTTTGTTACCTGCAAACGTTATAAATACAGTTGTTGATATTAGGTATTATAGATTAGAGCTAGTTCCATTCAGACTCAAGGTAAGAAATGGCTTGTTCAGATTTTGAATTGGTGGAGCCTGTTGGGGGTGAAACAGTCTAGATGTAAATGCTGCCTGAAAATAAAAAAGCCTTTGGAACATAGAAAGGCTTTAATACATGTGTAAGGAAGTTGGTTTCTTAAGGTCTGGTTGGATATAACCTTGGCTTCAGGCAGGAGTTCTTAATTGGTTTGCTTTTATGATAAAGGCAGCTTTGGTAAAACTTTGAAACATTCTTTAGGTTTGGCAGTTCTTTGTGGAAATATTTACAATAGCAAGATTACCAGTTCTTGGGGGTTTGAGCATTTCATCAAAGAAGATTCAAGTATAACTGTAAGCAATTCTGAATTAAAATGCATTCTGTAGCAGCAGAACCACAAGAAAACAGCAGAAGGTCAAAGCAAGGGTTTGACATTTACACTGCAGGGAATCCACTCATTCTCCCTCATCTTTCTTCAGCAATACAGACCTTATAAAAGTTGTGGCCTGTTTCTAGCAGATAATTATCTTTTAATTGCTGTTCTTTTCCTCTTTTTTCAACTTTGGCCTTTTTCTTCTTCTTTCACACTTTGTTAAATCTCTCTGTAACAAAAGGTCAGAGTGCACCAACTGTGATGCTGCTGCTGTGCATGTGCGAGTGAGATGGACAGATCTATAACTGCACAGCTCATGTTCCTGTTGAGTGTCATTTGCCATGGTAACTGGTAGTCAAGTGGAATGTAATACACTCTGAAAAAGAAGAGAACAGAAGAAGGGAATGATGAAAATGAGGGGAAATACAAAGGATGGACAAAGAGGAAAGGCCAGGTCAGATGATAAATCTATTGCCTTGCATAGAGTCTAGGCAGTACTCTGTCTCTGTTCTCACATTCTTGATAGATAGAATCATTGTCGAAATAGTAGAGAGAGAGAGAGAGATTTGTGTGGGGGGGTGTGTACTTATTTGTGCTTGTCTTTCAGAGAGTGAAATTTGTGTGTATTTATGACACAACAAGTAAAGCTATGCATTTTCGTGTCTCTGTGTGTGAGATTGTGCGAGCATCCCTCTCTTTGCCTGGGTCAAGCGTCCTCTCTCTCAGCATGCAGTCTCGACGCCTTGCCCCACTCTCTACCCATAATCCTTTTCTCCCCAGGCGTTTTGCTCTCCCACAACTCACCCGCACGCTGAGATGAAGTTATCACACTACGCACACTACCCTTGCTTCTCCACCCTGTGTGTATGTGTGTGTGGTGGTTTGTATTTTCCCAAAACCTCACCCATTATTACTTGGTTTCCTCTTTCTATGCAAAGGTTCTGTGGTCGGTCACTGCCTGTTGGCATTGCCTATGTCTGTTTACTGCATAATAAGGCAAATCTGCTACAAACACCATTCCATTCAACTAATAGAAAAACTAATGGGAAATGAGAGCCTGTGAATACTCTTCCTCACACACATGCAGCACATGGGAGAAGACGCACAAAGATGCAAATGCATACAGTACACAACTCTTGGATGCATGGTTTCCTCCCACAGTTGGTTGAGGGAATTAGTTGTAGGTGTGAGCGTGAACGTGATTTCTTGACTGTTTGTGATAGCTCTGTGTTTATTGACTCTCCAAGTTGTATCTTGCCTTTTGTCCAGCTTCCATTACATGGACTAGGGCTAAGACTATAGAATCTGTCTGGTGGATGGTGCTCAAGGAAGGGCCATTTACCACCCACTGTTTTGCTAGGATGATGTTAGCATTACGTAGAACTTTCTTGGACTGCTAGTACTACTTAGAGCTGAGGTTTTACTTAGGCACAAACAAGCTAAATGCTTGAACACTAACATCATGAAAATGCTAACAGGCCAGTGATTAATAGCTACAATGAAAGGTAGAATGGACACAGAAATCTTCACAAGTTCATTTCTTCAGAGAATTGTCAGCAAGAACTAAAGTAGGAAAGTGAGACAGAAAGAAACCGGGAGGAAACAAACATACCTAAGGAAACAAAGATAAGAATAGAATTTCTGAGAGGAACTCTGTAGAGATTTGCTGTGAATGCCAAATGTCACCTCTGCATCTCCAAAGCTTTGGTTTGTCCTAGTTTGGTTCGAGATGCAAAATAGAGCACTTAAAAGCTGCATCAGGCTCATTTTTATGTAAAACAAACAAACAAACAAAAAACACTCCCCTCTTAAAAGTAGGGCTGCAACAGTGATGAGCAGCCCAATTTAATTCATTAACTGATTAATTGTGTTTCCTCCAATTCTGGTGTTTATGTGGATGCTGATGGGCAATTTCAAAGAGACAAGACAGAGAACACTGGACTCAACAAAATCAGATCTTATGGGATCTCTTGGTTCTTTGGTCCTCTTTCATATAGACACGTCTGGGTGTAGTATTTGTATTGACCTAATATTACAGGATTCCTGGCTATTGATTTTCATAGGGCATGCTTTCACTACGATTTGGACAATGAATGATGATGCCAAGAGCAGCCCTAAATGCAGCATCTTGAAGCAAGAAATCAAAATTTTATGAGTTTTGGTCTCATAAATGATAACTAATTTTGAACATCTTGCAGAACACTAGACATTGGTTATTAGTAACTGCAATTTGATTTTTACCCTATATGTTTTAATTTGTTATGATGAGACTCCAAACACTGGTTGAACAGTGACACAACAGCCCAACAGTACATTGCAACAAGGCTACTGCCATACAGTGCACTGCAGCAAATATTAAATGGTACCTACACCGGCCACGTTGTAGAGCACTGCATCAGCTAATGCCCAGTTCACACACACGTCATGCAGACTGTAGTAGTCAATGTATAGTAGTCAATAAGGTACAGGTGCCAATCCAGATACTAATGTGATAAAACTGTTGCTTCTCTGAATCACTGATACCTGTTGACCCAGCTAAATAGAACAGTGGAGTTAACTTGCAGTAACCCACATTGAGAGGCCCCCTGTGTGAGGGCTTGCATATAAAACAATCTGTGGGTGCTTTGATACTTGTATGCCACTGTTGTGTGGGGTGCTTCAGTTAACCACACATGTTAAAGTATGAGCTAGCAAATTGAGAGGAAATGTGTACTCTTTAACATCAGGTTGGTTGAATAGCTGCTCCATCGGTTGAGATGTATCACATGTAAAACGCATCTGCAAATTTCATGATCTGTTTGTTTAGGTGGGGTAACTGACATAATATCGTATATCTCATCTTATCATATCTTATCTTATAATGTCAGATAGGGCTGCTTCATTTGATGTGCAAATCACAAGTCAGTATCGGAGTCAGCATTTAGTGTGTTGGTAATCTTCATTGGCGAGACATGTTGCCCAATTCAGTCTCATTTCTCAGTCTACCATAAATTTTCAAGTGAAATATGAGTTGTTACATGCGTAGCCCGCATTCAGCGCTTTTTGGACAAGAAAGAAAAGAAAACAAGTAGAGAAGAAAGAAACCCAGGTCAGAATAGAAGGCCCACGGAGAGTTCTTCACACCTGAGCGTTTCTGATATAACAAAGTCTTCAGAGGTTTGGATAACAGGTGCCAAATGCCAGCAGCTCTATCTCCACAGAGCTGCTGTTGGCCTAGTTTGTCTTGAAATGCAGCTGTATGCTCTGTCATAGAGATGGCAAATAAGCACCAGAGGGGGTTCTGACACACACACACACACACACACACACACACACACACACACACACACACACACTGAGATGGAAAGATATACATACACATTCCCCAAACACAAGTGCTGAACACACCTGTGCATCTATGATAGACCTGGGTGCACAAAAGCTTTTCCAGGAACACGAGGAAATGTAATTCCAATTCAAACAAGGACGTATGAACAAGCATGTACACAAACATACATGCAAGTATACACACACAGAGTATGCACAGTGTGATGCCATACCCAGAGTGAAAGGTGTAAAAAATAGGACAGCATGGATCCACGCCACCCTTGGCTGATGGTAGGGATGACTGTCAAAAACTTCTTTTCTCTACTGCTTTCGATCTCTCTACCTCCTTTCACTTCATATTATTTTATTTAGATTCCACAAACCTTTTAGAAACTACTCTTTCATCATGAAGAACTCAAGTTGATCATTGGGAATGTCCAGCAAAACAGTTAATTAGCTATGCATTATTTAATTAGTTAGTTCGTTATATTAACACACTTTTCCATTTCTGTTCTCCTCTTGTAAGTTACACAGACTCGCTTCAAATCAAATACATTTTATCTGAAACTTTAATACTGTTTTAGGGATAATGTTTGCTTATGGCAAGAACTTAAAGAAATTAGTATGTATTGTTAGAGTGTTATTATATATTTTCTATTTTTAAGGTAGACAGTAAGTACAAGTACATTGAGTACATAGAAAATCTATAAATAACATCAGTCATGTAGGACTGTTATTAATGATTACTTGCACAGGATTTTCTTAGTCAAGGAGAACTTCAGAAAATGAACAACTTTTAGTTGTATGTGTGTCGTGCAGATATATTTGTGCACATGTGCACATGATTTTGGGACATGTTAATGATTTAGTGTTTGCATTGACCTCCTTATTAGTCAGCAGCAGAATTATACTAACATTCTGACAACCTTTTTGGTCTTGGGTAGTCTCAGACTATCTTCGTATCATGTAGTGAAGTAATGTTATCATTTATTGCATGCAAAGGAAAAAGAATAGTAGACGACAAAAACAGCTACCTTGAGTACCAATGGTTTTATTCCCCCTTTTGTAGCTCCCTCATTTTTTTTTTTAAGAATATTAGCATTAACACCCTAATCACTAACTGAACAACTGAAATATGCATTTTCATCATATTAAGCAGTCTTTGTAATTTTTTTGTTTGAAAATTCTGCATGCTAAAGAGACAGGTTAGGTTAAGACAGGTTAGTATTTAAATGGGACACAGTTCGAGATTGTCTACTCAAATGTCACTATATTTGCATTTGCATGTATGTACTGTTGTTTATTTCACTGTCCAGCTTTTAGTTTCAGTGTTTTTGGTACAGTGAGCCAAAAATTGTAAATTCATGACAAAGGTTTATCTTTCAGCTTGTTGACATAACAACTAATAACTATTAAGTAACTGGCCATATAATAATATCTGGTCAGTTTCCCTATCTAATTTTTATCACACTGACATAATAATATTATATTAAATATATAATGTTAGTGAACTGAAATTCTTTACCACAAAACACTAATGTAATTTGCTTTCCTCTTTGAATTTTTTTGAAATTTTTTAAAATTGTTTTTAATTGAGCAAAATTGTTTAGCTTTGTATTTGACAGTTTTAGAGACTGTGTATTCTCCTGCATATTCTATCCCATATGGATTTTTTTCTGTTATAAATTAAAAGCATTTGATTTTAGCAACTCATAAACAACTTCCTACATAACAAAAAAAATTACACAAAAAGTTGAGCTTTCCAACATGACAACTACACACTTGCATGCACTATAATATTTTAACTTTTTTTTGAATGATTGACCTCTTATTTTATCTGCTATAGGGAGCCAGATCTGTAATCTCTCACCGTCAAATGCGGTCTGTGAATGTCATGATGTCAGAAGAGTATGAGGCGTTGTGAAATTGTGTAGCACATGTGAATATGTAAAACCCTGCATTATTATTGGCCTAGCTATCCCAACTACCATAAAGCTGATTGGCTGTCCTCCTCTGCAAGCAGCATTTTAATTGGTTACTTGCCTAGTGTTTCAAAGGAGGTTATGCACTGTATGAGGTCCTAAAAGGCAAATCGGTCTCAAAATGTTTTCATCCCAAGCAAGAGGGCTTTTCCATGGCAACAATTGACAGCCAATGAACATGCGTAAGTGCAATGAGGCTACACTCCTGTCTACTGACATCACTTCCTGTTATACGCAGAGGGCTCAGAATGTGCCATGACAGCACCCAATCAAATCCTGACAAATCTTCCGGAGCAACAATCTTGCAAAAGCAGCTGCAGCGATTCACACATTTGTTGTGTCGTGATGTTTTAAAAGAAGTGACAATACAAGACAAATATTTTCAGCAATAGCAATAAAAACAAGCAAAATGATAGCGATGCCTTCAGTGTAAAGAGGAGTGAATCAGTCGCAAGGTAGATCTTTACTCAAGAAGTAAAGACACACTTCAAAACTGTAACTGTCACAATCATACACCTCCATCTTCTCAAGACATTCCTTGTGAGTCATGGCCTTAAAGGTTTTCATTTATGCTGCATGGAAGCTCTTAGTGTCTGTGTGTGCTCTTGCGTCTTAAATGTAACAATATCACACTGTCCATGTTGTTCCTTTTTTATGCTATGTGGGAGTCAAAACCCCAGTGATGTTTGATTTTATGCTTATCTTTGTGATTAGATTAACCAATAGAATCATAGTGATGTTGCACCACTGTTGATACCAGAGTTCAGTAGTATCGGGAGTATCAACGCTGAACTATGTGTTTTCATTTCAGTTTGACTCCTCAAGTCCATGTAAAATGTATGGGTAAAAATTAGATTTAAAGTTGAAAAATCTTACCAGTATATTATGACCTTAAGAAGTCAGCCAGTGTCTTTGTCCAAGATATTGTCATCTTATAGGTTGAAAAGAAGTATTTACTCTGTCACAGCGTGGTGAAGTCAAAACCAAACACCAACACCTGGAGGATAGAGAAAAGGGTGGGTAGAGAAAGAGATGACATCAAATTTGAGCTTAAGGATCAGACAAGGATGAGATTTAAAAAATCTTGACCCCCTAACACAACAACAGATTTTTCTCCATTTCTTTTTAAATCAGTAAATCACATTCTGCGGCGGCAAAAACCTAACTGGATTGGTCTGACTAATACAGGCTTTTACCTATCCTGCCAGTAAATTTCTTAGAAATTTCTTTGGAAACTCAGGAATGAAGATGGACTGGGGGGTAAAGCTTTCCATCTACAGGTTATGAAAGCACGAGTGTTTAGACAAAGAGTAAATGGCGTGAAGTCTGACGCAAGGTGGACTGAAAGCAGTGCTTCACTGTACCATCTTCTCTTGGTGTGCTTTGTCATTTGTATTGTGCCTCAGCATTCATGGGCCATCATGTATCCAAGCCCTTACAAAATGAATGGTCATGGGAAACTCAGTAGGCAGTGCACAGACACCACAGGGAAACCCAGCTCTGCTAGACCCCCCATGGACAAGTAGTGTCTCTCTGTCTGATTCTGTTCCATGGCAGAGTGTCATCCCCAGGGGAGCCAGTTCATGTACCCCAAGAAAGGTAGGTACTGCAAAGGTAGCATGCAGTTTATAATGAGCAATTACACTGTCTAATGTTTTAACCTCCACAACTCTGAACTCAAAGTCTGTCCGTGTAATGCTGCTGTATACCAGTGTCTTTTCTGTATTTGCCATTTTGTACCACCATCATAATTACAGAACCTGTGCAAACCACTAATGTTATTATCATATCCTATAAAAAAAAAAATAATAGAGCAAGAAAAATGGTTTTCCATCGTCCTTTACAAAAATCAGTGAATCAATTTCTGTCATTTAGTTTCATTTTCGATGGGTTGTTAACATTTTCTGGACACAGAATGACAAAAAAAAAGATTTTTGTATAAATAATAGTGATATTTCTGTGAGATCAGGTGGAATAAATATTGTTCACCTCAGCTGTGATATGATCTGTATTATTTGGTATCCTTCTCTGACTTCCTAATTACTTACAGTCCTACCATCAGTCCTTACATTTTCTAAAGGACAGATGTCAGAGGCAAAGCTTTTTATTTATTTATTTATTTATTTATTTATTTATGTATGTATGTTTCTGTGTAACCTATCCACCTTTGCAGTTACACAGTTCATGCCAGAACTTCTGTGCAATCAGCCATTTTGTGTCAGAGAGGCAAACCCCTCTAGTGCCACAGCTCTGCTCCAGTATTACGAGCTGAGTATATTTCTATGGCCTCCACTCACTCTGCAGGGGGCTCATTGTGTACTGGTCACTGAATGAAGTTCAAGGCATTGACCCCCTGTGGCCTTTAAATGTCCCCCTGTCCAACCCAATTCCATGCCATCTTGTCTCCCACAATGTGGCCATTTTGCATTAAATGGAGGAGAAGCAGCTGAAGCCTTCAGCATCACTGACGTTTATAATATTACTTATTTCACTCTGCTGTCTTGCCAAGCTATTTGTAGTAAAGCAATTCACATTCGAGCATCTACCTGTGGACCATAAATGGGATTAGTGTCTTGCTGCATACTACTGAGCTGTTTTTTGTTTGTGTTTTTCCAAAACAAAACAGCAAATGGACAAAAATTAATTAGAAATTTTGAAATGTCTTTGCAAATGTGTTGGCTATACAGCATGTGAAGATGGGGATATGTATAATTTCTCTGCATCCGATGTACGTTGACCACTGACAGGTGCTTAATCACTGCAAAAATACAAAGCGCACTGCATTCTCACTGAACTCCCCCCGTTTCATGTTCATGTCAATCAGCAACAGTTAATACAACAGCTATGTATGTGGCTCAGGAGCATATGCTGACATTTTAGTGTCAGACCAAATGCTCTTTACTCAAATGAAGCTCTAGTGTAAGTTCAGCCAGGAAGACAACAAAGCTTTCTTGGTCTCCGGCCATTTCTCATCTTTCCTCCTGCGCATGCTCGTGCACATTTCCTGCTGTCAGTGTTGGGGCATCATTGGAAATCAGTTGTTTCATCAGCTGATCTCTTCCATCCAATAGCACAGAGGTACCATCCTCATCACTAGCCAATCATCTTTCTGCTCTCCTTTTAAAATAGGATCTTTCTCTGCCCCTAGTTCTTTCATGCCGCTGATCTGCGTGCCCCTCCACCTCCCCATCTCTACCTCGCCTTCGCAGAATCATCAATCACTTCAGCACCCATCCGGCTTTCACAGTCTCCAGTCACCACCTCCACCATCAGTGTCAGGACTCCGGGGGGTTTATCCAGCGACGGCTCCGACAGTAATTCTTCAATCAGGTTGTCTCCCCCCAGAGTCCGAAACACCAAAGACTCTCTGTCAAGTTTCAATATCATTGGATCATTAGTTAAGATCCAGTTGCATTGCCTTAGTCATTAGTGATGCATTGTGCTGCTGTTTGGGTTCTATTGATTTCAGAATCAGTTTTATTGGCCAGGTATGCATACAAATACAAGGAATTTGACTCCGGTTTCACTTTGATCTCCGTACCTACACATACACAGACTAACAACATATAAGACACATAAGATTTAAGGTATTCATAGGATACATATTGTGATTTTTACACTGCTGGTGTTGTACTTTGAAACTGTGTTTGTTCCCCCTTATGGAGGTCAAAGTTAGGACGTCAAATTACATTCATCATTCTGAGTTAAATTGACATTTTCTTTGATGCAATATAACTCTAAATGCTGATTAATGTACAACATCTTACAATTCATCATATTGTCTGAGCTTATATCTTTGTGCAAAAAGGAGGGATGGATCACAGAAGGGAGGATGGACTGATGCAGGGATGGATGGAGAGATGAGAAACAGGTGAGATGAGGTCAGGAGACACCATCCACATATACAAAGGAGTGCAGTAAAGCAAGTGTGTGTGTGTGTGTGTCTGCTCACTGTGTTTAGTGTGTTTGTGATTCTGAGACCACCTGCAAGGACAGAAAGGGCCAGGGGTGGTGTGTTGGTGGAGGTGGTTGTGGTGTGGGCATGTACACAGACACGCGAATACACACAGGGACCCCCTGCCAGTACAGAAGGAGCTGAAGCAGGCTCTGTGCTGGTTGATAAGCAATAGCAACACTGCTCCCAACAGGGAAGTTGTGTTTTCAGAAGAAAAACACACTCCTAATTTCTGTGTGCTGTGCCTCTACCCAAAGTCTATAATCAGCAGGGAACCATGAATACCTAGAGACTGGACTCAGATTCATATGTTGAGTCCAAACTGTACTGGACTGTATTAAAATACCCCATAAAATCAAATTAAATAGTTAAATGCAGTTTCTTATACATTGCAATGTCTTCCTGTATTATGAAAAGAAAAAAAGATACTGTATATTGTTTCACATAGCTCACACAGTTCATATTCTATAAGTGTCATGGTGTAAGCAGTCCTCAAAAGAATCCATACTCTTCGCTGTAAGTGATTGTCGGAGCTAGTGCCACCGGTGAAGTGCTCCTGAGGAAACAGGTGAAGTCATGACTTCAATTGAACATGTGTCACACAACTTTCAATGTCACACTGAACAGCTCCTGTGATTAGCTTGTGCAAACAAAGATATACAGAGCCTAGCAGGTATTGAGGAACATTTTTGGTGCATGTTTTCATGTTTTCCCTTGAATTAATCGTTTGCACCATCACATCCTTTAATTTGCTACTTAAAAGATGTGCTTGTACTTGCTAATACTTTCTGCCCTTGAATTACAAAAAAAAATGTGCCTTCATATTAATTGATTCCATCATATTAGACTATTAACATAAGAATTTCAATTTTTGTGCTGTTAAGTTTCGCACATCAGATCAGCTGAAAGGGCAAAAATGAACTAATCATCCATTCTGCCCTAAAGTTTAAAAAGTTCCATGCTCATGATAAAGTATTTATCAACATATAATTTTCATGAACATGTGTTAAATTTATAAATCCACTTGTCTCAAAATGGGATCTGTCAGTTAGGATTTAGGCCAGACTTATTTTGTAGTGGCATCACTTGATTAAGCTTTATGCAACAAGGATTCATTGTCTTTCGCATGGCATTACTCAGAGTATAAATTTTAACTCATTAACTCTCAATTCATTTCTCAAACCAAGTGAATGTGTGTGAACCTGTTTACCATTTTGGAATATTTCAGAGACAATGTGGAATAAGAAATCAACTGTGTTATGTACCTTTGTCATATTTGTCCCTTCAAGTGATGTAAGAAGTGAAATATCATTTTAGCCCCATATGTTACTTCTGATTGCCCTAAAAAAATATAAAGTCGTGAAAAACATGTCCATCTTAACTTTTTAATTAAAGTGAAATATCAAGTGTAATAGTCTGCCTGTAGTTCAAAGAATTATTTTCCAATGCAGTTCTGATTGAACTCTGTTACTCCTTTAGTTTAAACAAGTAGTAATAAAGACTAAGTCAGGCCCTAATTTGGAATTATCTCTCGAGAGACACAAAATGCAGATCTTCCCTCTAGAAATCAAACTCTCCAAATGCTGCTCTGAATATGGTCACAAAATATGCATATGGCCTTTAATGTGAAGAGTCAAAATGCTGTGTTTACATATGTGTAAAACTACATGCTTAGTCAGAGTTGAGATTTTTTTCATCACTGAAACATGCAGATGTCTCAATTAATTCAACATGTGTGTGTAAACATGACTTGTTACTGTGTAAAATAGACACACCAAAGAGTCACATGTTTTGTATTAGGACTAGATTGTACAATCTTTAAATAAATCCTTAAATTGGACTTGCCTTTCCTTTCCACTTGCTGGTGTGAGTGGGTTCACAGGTGGAATGAGCATAACTCTGGACACATCTTCAGTTGTGGACCTCAGGATCATCAGGTGTTTTGGCCATTATCACTTGACACCCTCACCTGAGGAAGGCCCCATTGAGGACAATCAAATCTCAGGGTGTGTCTCCTCATCAATTGAGTTCACCACCTGCCTCCAACAAATCCTGTTGGGTTGCTACACCGTCTCCTGTGTTCCATACACCGCACAACCCCAGGAAACTTTGAACTACACCTTTGGGAGCTCTATAAAAGAGGTTGGTGTGGGTTTGGGATGATGGGCTTTGAAGCCCAGCCTCACTCCTGGGGACAGCTCCCTAACCCATGGTTTGCACTCGATGTCCCAAGGGGGAGTGGTCTTGCAGTAACAGAGGATGATGGGAGGAAGAGGAACCCCCCAAAGAAAAAAAAAAAAACTAACGGGTTCACCTTCTCAGGGGGGTATGGTTTTGAAATTAATTTGGAGCCCAAGTGTTTTCCTTCCTCTCATACCAGATCCACTTGCCTAACAAATGGAGTAAACTATAGAACATACTGTTCTGTAAGGTAGTGATCCAAGGATTTTTAATTATTACACGTTACAAATGTCAAAAGGATTTTATATGAGGTTTTCTTCATATGAGGTTCAGGAAAGGAACCCACAAGTTCCAGTTTCATTTGCTACAAAACAAACAAACAAACAAAATCTAAAAGTTTCCAAAAAATGTGTGTGTATGTGTATGTGTGTGTATATATGAATAAATGTATTCATTGAATTAGTAGTATCCTTAGAGTATCCTTTTTGTTATTTTGTTGGTATTACTATCTATCATTACTGCCCAACAGTGCACGATTTGAATGACATGAATAAGTAAATAATGCTGGTGTACTCAGTCCTTTCATTTGGCAAATTGACTGCACTAATAGAGCGCTTTTCTACCTCAACGGGCAAAGCATTTTACAATTGGCCTCACATTCACCCATTTACATGCACACTCACACACAAATGATGATGGAGCTGCCATCCAAGACACTGGCCTGTCCATCGGGAGCAACTTGGGGTTTGGTGTCTTGGCAAAGGAAACTTCAACATGCAGACAGAAGTAGTTGGGGATCGGACCGTCAAAGCACAGATTTGTAGATAACCGGCTCCACCTCCGAAACCAGTCATGCCGGTCTGCCTGTTTTGGATAGACCAACACTATGAAAGTTTATTAGCTGTAAATTTAACAGTATGAGCTGATTTACTTAATATTAAGGTCTAGTACTAACCCCATCTAGTCATTTGGAATTTGAGGCTAACTCATGTTAGTATGTCCTGTGCTTTGTTTTTCTCTGTTGTGAGACACACCGATGGAGGCTCTGCTCACCAAAAGTATGAACTCCCAAACACACACAATGTATAATTGGATATTAAATTACTGTGGCAGCAAAATGGATGTTTTGTTCTCTTGTACATACTCATTGTTATAAGACAGTCCCTATCGTCAAATACCAGTTCATAACACATTATAAAACTGCTGTCAAGAATAATCCTGCGTGTGCTAAAACAAGAGCACTGTCTCTCACACACACCAGATTTTTTTATATATGGATCAGTGTAATTTAAACAAACCCCTCCTTGAGGAAATGATCCTTCTCATGGGAAAAACATGAGCTTGGACAGAGGGAAAGTAAGAGGGCTGGAAATTGGAATGGAATAAAGGAGGTAAAAAAGAAAGAAAAGAAGCAAGAAAGGAAAGAATGAAAAGTGTGAGGGAAAGACAAATAAATCAAGATGAAGGGAAGCAGAGCAGATTGAAACAAATGGAGCACGATGCGAGCTGGGAGTCTAATTCTCCAATGTCTGTGTTTCATTCACACACCTGGTAGCAATTGAAATGTAACCTTATTACGTACAATAACTTACTCTCTTTCTCCCTCTCCACACGCACTCACACAACGAGACACACACAGCCATACACACGCAGCCTATTAGCCAGGATAACAAGGTCTATTTATGACCAACATCACACTTACTCCATTTCACTTTAACAGCGAGATGTATTCCACAGCAAATTGGTCATGTCACAGGTACACGCATACACTCACACACACACACACACACACACACAAACTAATACAACTGTAAGAGAGAGCACAGATGCAGACATTCACACAACCAAACAAATATTAAATGTTTGTGAACTAAAGCACCAACACATGCACACACACAGTAAGGGATGTATCAGGGGAACTTGTGAGGCAAGACAGTATTGAAATGTGTACGTGTCAGCCAGTGTTACTTGACATATTAAAAGTAAATTTTGTCAATATATAATAAGTCGACCTAATTTGAAAAAAAAACAAACATTGCAACAAAGATTATTTTGAAAGGCACACAAAGCCACAAGGACTAAAGGACAAGGACTAAAACCAGATAAACTAAGAAGCTGTTAACATCTTCCAGGAGTGTCACCATAAGACCTTTTCAAAATAAATGGCTAAAAGCAGTTTGACTGACAAATGTTAATAAAAGTTGCTTTGGTTCCGAATAAAATATATAAGATTATTCAAAATGAAACACGACATTTTATTTTCTATTAAAGGGGGCTTTTCTTGGGTCTGGCAAATCTCAAACAAATTTGTTGTGAATTTATTATTTTGTGGTGTGAAGCTATAATAAAGAAAAGTTGATTCATATTCACATTCTTATTAGATTAGACTGGATTGGACAGTGATATAATAGTAAGTGGTATGGTGCAGAGTTTAGCAAGGTGACAGCTGAAGGGAAACAGTTGTTCCTGAGTCTGCTGGTCTGGTCCTGACCCTGTAGTACATGAGGGGAAGAGGGCAAAGATTCTGTGACCAGGGTGAAAGATGTCCCTTATGATGCTGCATGCCCTCCATAGACACTGGACAGCTTCAACAGTGGGGAGTGGAGAACCAGTGACACCTTGGGCTGGTTTTTTTTTGTTTTTGTTTTTTTACCATCCTCTGCAGCGCTTTCCAAACAGTTGCCGTACCTTGGCTGTAATGCCAGTTGGTAAGAAGGTTGAGAAACGTAGTAACCAGTTGCAGAGGGAGGTACTGATGCCCAGATCACTGGGTTTTTTAATCAGTTTGGTTTGGCAATCAGTTTGGAGGGATACTGGTGTTTAATACTGAGCTGGGGTATATTTTCTACTCTTCTGTTCTAGTTTCTGTTTTATGTGCTGAGGTTTAGGGATATTGGGCTCTGACATATCTGCCTCCACTTCAGTATAACAGCGATATGACAGAGGTGAATGAAATTCTGTTCATGGTGCTTGAAGAATTGTTCAAAATTTGTGGGAGGAGTAGTGAAAAACGGATTTGGACAAAATTCAAAATGGCCCAAACTCTTTTTCGGCTCAAATAGGCATGGTTTATATGGGTAGCTTTGTCTGGACCCACAGAATTTTGTTTCTGAGACTTAAGGTTTAAATGTTTTAGGCCAAAATGTAATGTGCTTAATCCAAAAGGTTATACTCAATAATTTTGTTTAAGGGTGATTTAATGTTTTTTTAAAAAAATATTAATTATTATTATTATTATTATTATTAAAAAAAGAAAATAAGAAGACCTTGGTTGAGTTCAAATTGTCAACAAATTTAATAACTTAAGGGTCAACCTTTAATGAACGGTAGACTATGGCTTCCATGTGGCACAGACGCTAGACTTCTGCTCCAAGGATTTACTGTACTCAAATGCAAAATTAAGGCTGTTTACATACAGTCCATTTAGAGTCAGGTATAGTTGATAGTCCTCAGCAACAACAAACCTGGCAACAATGGAGTAGATTCTTTTATTGAATTTTTGAGAGGACAAATGAAACAGTAGCAGTAGCAATGACTACAGCAGAGATCATATATTACACTATATATTAGTGATTAAAGAACATGAGGTTTTCATTCAAGCAAGGACAGAATCGGATGATTAACTTGGACTTAACTTAACACTTGGACATGTGATGATCATTAGAAACCAAAAACACATAAAGTCAGTGGGTGTGGCGCAGTGACTTGTTGTCACCCTCTGTTTCTTGCCTCTGGCAGCCTTGGCAGGCAATTTGAAGCTAGTAGCTGTAACAGTTGGCTGAATAGTAGGTGAGATGTGAATGCTTTATAGCCTGCACAGAAAGGTGACTTCATGGCTTTGCTTGATGCAGCATGGAGGAAAAATATACATTGCGAGTATTGCTAGTAGTGGTTCTATCCTAGGTGTCTTAGTGTTATGCAGGAGTCTGAAACCCAGCCAACATTGTCAAATTGTCAGAATTTCATCCTGATGGATGTGTGTAATAAAATGACCGGGTTAAGGTTAGGGTGCAGAAATGCAGGAAGCTTAGGTTTACGATATATGACAGTTGGAGCCAGAATATGGTCATAGAAGAAGTCTGGTTGTAGCTGAGGTGGGACAAGAAAGGGTCACTGTGATAGGCTTGAAATCAGCATCTACTGCACACACTGCATATTGTTTATGCTTCTAACAAACCAAAGATCAAACACGAAACAGCACTTACTGTCATTTAAGGTTAACAGAGTGACAACACTTTTATCATAGGCTACTGGCTGCATGCAATGTTCCGTCAACAGGACTCATTACATCATAAGCACATGTGTGGACCAGGTCCAGACACAAAGAGCAAGCACTTGTATGGTGTTTTTTTTTTTTTCTTGCTCAAATACACTGCAAACACCTTTTCCAGGAGTAAGCATTTAGCCGCTCTCAGGGAATAACCTTTAATTGCTAAAATCAATCACCTGAAAGTGCAGTTTTACTTTTAAATGTTAAACATTGTTAATATATAATGAACAAAAACTTACATTGACACTCTGTTGTCTGGAAAGTGAATGGCTGGTCAAACTAGATCAAGATCACATTTTAGCTCTGATTAATAAAATATTTAAACCATTGGTATTCATAGATATATCTTTTCTCGGAACTTAGTCTCAGTGGACAAGTTATTAATATGTCATTTGCTGGGAGGAAAACACAGTTACCCTGTTCCCACTTTTCCATGTATTTTTGGTTGTTCGTGAACAAAATAATTGGGTTTGCTTGGCATGCAAGTAGCATGCACTGCCAACATTTTGATCACCCAAAAGTCAAGGCAGTCATATCAACATATGAACTCCGTTGTACAACTGCATTTCATTGTGCAGTCCTGTTTTCTATAATGTCAATAAAGCTTAAAATTAAACCTTGAACCTAAAATCAAATGTTATGTCAATCTGGTTTGTAAATGTGGAGACACTTCTTTACATCAAGATGTTGGAACAATACAGGGATGGATGGACACACTGACGAGCATCAGCATCACTAAAATGGAAAATTGAATTGGAAAATAGTATAGAGGCAAAGATATGTAGCAACAGACATAGCCATTGCAATTCTTAAGGCTCTGAATCTTGATCATTAAGATTTATGTGAGCTCAAGGCAATGAACTCGAATAGACAGAGCAACATTTCTTTCCATACACATGACTGTGATATATGACAAAGGCCTTATACACACACAAACACACCTCAAAGGGAAAGTAAATCAAGGGCGTTTTTTTGCCATTCATTTGTATAGACTTCATAAGGAGTTATTACGTTTATATTCCTTATAAAAATCTGTTCCGCAGATTTAAATCGTTAGTACTCTCTTGTTAGTCCAGCCTACTTTTATTGCAGAGCTCCAGTATTTATCATTTGTTTTGTTTAAATACCAAGCCAAACATAAACAGCCATAAATCTTCCATGAAGAAGCATATAGTATGTCCCAGGGGACTCAATGTTTCAGGTTCCCATAGGGGAGCCATTCACAGTGCCTTATTGTAAATGGCAAATTCCCCTGAAACTCTTTGTCCCAATTTAACAACTATGCTTGGGTCTTGCTTTCATTTCAAGACAGGGGATTTTCGTTGTTGTCTTTCATAAGTTTAAAAAAAAAAAGAGTAAGTACACACACATAGCCTTTGCCCCACACATAAGCACATTTTTGAGCATGGAATCATTTACACTTATGTACAGATACAAACAAGCACAAAGACATGCACATCCACACGCAAACACAGTCAGTGACCTGCCAGGCAATTTGAGGGTTTTTAGCCATGCCACTGTTAAAAATGATTAGGCACTTGTTGAGTGTGAGGTGATTGCCAGCGAAGGGCTTTTCTTTGGTTAAGGGGTGCTTCAGGTCACAGCACTTTCAGCCTCTAATGCAGTCTGAAGAGGTGATCCAATAAAATGGCACCCTTTATCCCACCCATACTAAAGCATCTAATGCAAGGAAAAGTAAAACTTTGCCCTTTGTTTTGACTTTCTTTTGAAAGTAGAATCAAATGAGCACAATGTATACCACAACCAACACAATACAAATGTAAAGACATACCAGTTTGACATGATGCATTTTAAGCAAAAGTTAATTGCTTTCATGACTCTATTACTAACTTGCTTCAGGTGTTTTACAGTTGGAACAGGTTCAAGTGTTATAATAAGACTAAACACTTTAAAATATCACACACTGTCTCTCATGTCATTTTACATACAGTGGAATGCAAAGGTTTGGGTAAATTTTACATTATTTTCAACATTTTAGTGTATTCTTTTTGTTTTGTAAAGCCCTAGTGCAACCCCTCAAACACTTGCCTTGCCAGATAGCTAAAAAAATAAATTAAAGGATCTCATCACATTCTGTTTTGTTTATGTTTTGAGTCCCAACCCTTTTGGAATTAAGTTGTACATGTGTATCCCTAAAAGAATCCCATCCCATTTGTGTCACCACTGTCATCACCAAAGGATGAGTCTCTTTATTAATTTTTGACTGGAATCGTGTGAATAGCTTCCTTTTTCATTTTAAAAACTTCAACACTCCTAGTTTCCATTTTTTTTTTTTTTTTTGAGATACAATTCTAATATTTGCTACATTACATCTACCATTTGTGAGGAAGACAGCGTCACTGGTTGAGGACAGCACATGGTAAAGATGACACTCAGCAATACCTTCACAAATGTTTATCCACACACACATTAATTTCATTTCCCTCAGCTATGGTGGTGAGTGCACACACAATAATCACTAAAAATAAATGACAATACCATACTGTTTACTTCATCCAGATTAGTTTATTTATACTCATCTTGCAGGGCAGTTTTGCTGAAGTGTCATGGTCCTAAAATGTAGTTCTCCTCCACAGCATCAGGGTCTGAAACAGAACTGCTGCAGAGTGCTGTCTTTTATACTGGCTGAGGAGATTCGGCTCAGGTGTGCTCATGGTAGAAGATACCATGTTTAACTAGGTCGGGGGGCATGTTGTTTTATTAATGAAATTGTGGGGTTTATTAAGTGTATTTGACGTTTGACGTTTGAAGTGGTGAATCCTATAACGGATAATATTAGGTTAATGTAAGAATGTCAGAAAAGTGGTCTAATTATCTAAAATGGAAGGTAATTTATGTAGTTAGCTGTTGGTTGGTCCAGAGGGAGGGGCTCAACAGTTATAAGCCTCTGGCCACCAAGGACTGCGGGAAAGTCAGTCGGAGGGTGGCTGTAAACCACACAGGTAACCAGAGAGACAATTGTGTGATATTGATATCTTTTTGGTTTTTCCTTTTTGCTGTGGATGGCCATCGTGTGATTGTTTTTCTTTAAACCCACCCTTTTTGTAACACCATGACATCAAAGTTTTGTCATTTATTTTCATGAACATTGGAAATGTAGTTAGCGATAGTATAGCAAATATTATTTACAGTAAAACTGGGCTCAATTTTTGACAGTACAGGGCAGGGCAGTCTGGCTGGGCAGTTCATGGAGGATAGCCTGAAGATGCAGTGTAGCAAGTTTGGTGTCAATTGAGCCAAAAGTGAGGGAGAAGCTTCATCAGTTTAGCTTCTTCAATTTAGAACTGAAGAGGCTTCTTGGGTGAAAAGTGAAACATCTTCAAGCATCTAAAGTCAAGTCCAGCTGCTGTTAATTCAACTCTTATTTGAATACCATGACCTGGCTGACTGAGAACCTTCACAGACAGAATCATGGACCTCAAAATTCCTGCCAGTTCAAAGCATCTCATTTTGGTGAAAGTTGCAAATTAGTAGCACTTGATTTGTTATGACTTTATTTATCGTCATTTATGTTCATGTTCAGCAGAGCTGCCTGACTTGTGAAGTACACATGTTGTTCAGTTGTTACAACAGTGAAAAACAATAACTTTAAAACAAGAAACCATAAAGCAAGAAACAAAAACTACAGAAGGAGAAGGTCATCAATCATGAACCATATCATTGCTTATATCCTGAAGAAGCCATCCCATGCATGTATGAGCTGCAGCAAAGATTCACACAGAAGGACCACAATCCCAACAATGAAGGCTGTGTACATAGTAAATTGCCACATAACACACTTAACAGTAAAACCAACCTCAGCTGAGACCAGATTTGCAGACTGATACAGATCAGACTGGTACAGATAAAAACATGGCTATATGTGCTCATCAGGGTCTCCCATTGTGGTCAATCTCTACATGGAAGAAGTAGAAGGCAGAACACTGTACTCAGGGTGATATGTGGACAACACATGGGTCAAAATCAAAAGCCAGGAAGTGCGAGCCTTCACAGAGCACATTGAGTCAGTGGGCAATAACATCAAATCAAAAAACAGAACCAATGTGCTTTCTTTATATTCTACCTACATAAGCCAATTACAAACCTGACCTTCAAGATAATATGTATTTCAGTAGTTCAGTACCAATATACCAGGATAATAATCTATATAATATTCACCTGAAGTGGACTTTTTCCAAATCTTTCAATATTCAAATGAGTTTTGCTTTGTTGTGTTACTTTGGCTGCATGTGTGTGTATGTGTGAGAAGGCTATGCTAGTATTGACGTGTTGACATCATGTTGTTTCTATTTATGTGCTGACGACAACCTGACCTAAATCTTATTCTCTGATCAGGTCCCTGGGAGGCTCTTACAAGTGCATTCTGGGAAAATAAAACCTCTCACCAGCTAACCCTGTCACACCTTTCTGTCACTCCTCAAGAAGTAAATTTGTGTGTGTGTGTGTGTGTGTGTGTGTGTGTGTGTGCGTGTGCGTGTGTGCGTGTGCGTGTGTATCTTTCCCCAATGGATATTCTTTTTTACGTTTTCTTTTCTGGTTACATATCAGTTTTTTTCATCTCAACCACTCTCCAGTTGAAAAATCACATTAACAAAATTTAATCATGAGGATTTCTCATGATACCAGCAATATGTTCAATTGTCCAGTTTTCCAGCAACTCATTAAGTTAGTGTCCTTTTAGTGAAAACTTTTACAGTAAATTACAGTCCTTCAATTGAAGTCAGATGTTTTAGTGTCTCTAGCCCTGGCAGAGCATTTTCTGCCACAGTAGTTCTCTCATCATGTAGTGGCACTGACACAGCACATGTCCCAGACCTTTCCATGACCTTGTTTCTCCCCATCCAATATTCACTCACTCCTTCTACACATCCTTCCTCCTTTCCTTTCTTTGTGTCTGCTTGTGTTCAACCTCCTCTTCTCCTCCCACCATCTCTTTCATATTTTAGTAGGTTTTAGCAAGGATCAACTCTCTGAGGTTAAGTTGTTCCTTTCAAAGGGTTGTGTATGAATGGTATGCGTGTCTTGTGAGTGTGTGTGTGTGTGTGTGCTCAATAGACCAATGTGTCCCAGAGGTTAAGTCAAGTGTTTCAAAAGTCAGTAGGAGAGGTGTTTTGCTGTGGTGACTGCTGTATAGTTTGTGTGTGTGTGTGTGTGTGTTTGAGGTACTGAATACTTTACAGTATGCATTGGGGTAGTTTGGGTTGTTCAGAGGTATTTGACAAGACTGTCTTTCCCTGGTGGAGTTGTGGGTGACCTTTTGTGATAGATTGCCTATGAAAATGGTGAGCCACAGTCTTGGAAATAATATTTCTGGGCTAGCAGATACACACATACATACAGCTCCTTGGCCTGGCACACCATGCAGTTATGTCATTATGGCAACAGCATCATGAACAACATAGGCACCCTGCACAAGAGTCTGCCATACGGTTGCTATGTAATTTTTCTCAGGTTAATGCTGCTCCATATGCACCAGAATCTCGTTATTCACAGTTAGAAGCACTGTACACACTTACAGGTTCTGCATACTAATAGTTTACCACCAAATTTACATATTGACATATTCAACTTTGGTTTGCCAATGTGCTGCACTGCTGCTGCATGCAAAGAGGGAAACACCTGGAAAAAACTTGGAGCAGTAATACTGTATGTAATGTGCACATTATGGGGCTTCTTTACTTCTTTTTGTTTTTTTGATTTTGGTATTGATGTGTTTTATAGATTATTTTGTGTTCTAGAGAATCTGTTTTCTACTGAACTGCAGTCAAGTGTTGGTGGTGCCGTCTGAAATTGGTCCACTTAGCACCATGTGTTATTTTTTGGAAAATCAAATTATAAAGCAAACCATTACAGAAGCTTTGCAAGTTGTTGCATTGTTCAACATCAGCAGTTGACACTGAGTGTCAGCAAGTATTCTGTGCTGACATCCTTTTCATTTTTCATCAAAAATCTAACAGATGTAGTAGTCCTTTATCTATCTCCATCTCTTTACCTCACTTTACTTGTTACTTTTCAGTTTCCTCATCATCACACTCTCTCCTTGTCTCTCTTCCCACTCTTTCATATTGGTAGTCTACCCTGTTTCCTCCCCCTCCTCTCCCATTCCCTGTCTGAGTAACTAACAGATACAAGTGTACATTTGGGAAAAGAGTCCAGTAGTGATTTATGCTTAAGTGTCTCGAATCTCCCTTTCTGTTCTCTGTTTCTCTCTTACACGTGCCCATTCTACCTTTAAGTGACCCATAAATCTTATGGTGATGGACACAAACACTCATCCACACTAAGATGCACAAATTCACAACCACAAACATACCTGTCAAAGTGCTGTATCATTCCAAAGCTAAAAGAATGATTCCTGCTGAATCTCTATCTCTCTCTACATATATATATCACTCAGTTCTTTTACTTGGTGACATCAGCCCCTCATCATTAATTTTAATGACCATCAATACACCATAATACACTGGAGCATGCGCACGCACACATCCATGTAGCAACAGGCGCCACAGATCCTGGAGAGCAATTATAGTCTGCACTTATTATCTGTTACGAGAGGCAAGGGACTGTGTGTGTGTGTGTGTGTGTGTGTGTGATTTTGATAAGATCAGCCATGTGTTTCTGCTGTCCTATCTGACATTGACACCTCTCTTGTCCTGTTTGACACTTCACCATTAAAGCAACCCATCAACAAACTGAGAGTGACTAACAGGGAAAGGTGGGGAGTTTGTTTGTGTGTGTGACAGAGAGAGTGAGAAGAGAGAGAGAGAGAGAGAGAGAGAGACACTAAGAGAGATTTAATTCTGTTAAGAGCAATAGAAAGTACTAATAATGGTCTTTTATTCAACATTGGATCATGTCCACTGATGGAGGGCGCTTCCTGATTATAGTCCAGTGTTACTTTTAAATCAAGCCTTGCCTGCAAACCCAGGTTAAGCAAAGGACAGCAGTCACATAGCAACTCAAAGGTCTAATTATTGTTAAAAAATGTATATGTAAATCTAGTTTATGGGCCAACCATACAAACAATC
Source organism: Holacanthus passer (assembly GCA_025331565.1). Taxonomy (NCBI): domain Eukaryota; kingdom Metazoa; phylum Chordata; class Actinopteri; family Pomacanthidae; genus Holacanthus; species Holacanthus passer. Next base: position 8,013,534 of record JAFREQ010000030.1, on the reverse strand, counting down.
AGACAGGTCTACAGTTTAACCATATTATCTAAGTGAACATTATCCAAAGTGTGGATTAAATATGTCAGAGCTGCTAATGTGAACAGTGTTTTTTCTATACACTGTACACAAAACCAAGACTGGATTAGACAGATGCCTGCCCTGCCATGCCCTGGTGGTGGTCCAGTGGCCCTGGTGGTGGTCCAGTGGTTAGGATTCTGCGCCACGACCCTGGTTCTATTCCCTGCTCAAGTGCGCGAGCGTGTTGGCGCCTCAATTTCCCCATTGTGGAACTAATAAAGGAATTAAAATTAACTTAAATAGATAGTGTCAACTTCAACTTCCACCCACAAGAGTTTGATGATGAAGACATTCGCACTTGTTTATCAACCAGAAAGGTAGAAGAAATGGTCAGAATTTAAAAAAAAAAGTTCCCAAATAGAAAACAAAAAAGGGGCTCCATGTTCTGTAGCCTGTAAGGTGTGATTAAGTAACTGAATAACTGTCATTTTCCTAATTTTATTGAAAGCTTTTGACTACATGAGATGCCAAAGCCAGTATTGTGTGTGAAATATTATAATATTATAATATTATAAAGACAAACTTCCATAGTCACATAACCTGCTTCGGATGATTCCAGCTGTTAGCCAACAAAACTAGAGTATTTTCAGTTACTCAAGTGAAAATTGTATCAGACAATTATTCACACCATCAGTGCCTAAATATGACAAAAGGTTTTGTTCCACCTTACTCAATCTGAGCCCTCTCATTTGGGTCGTACATACAGTCCTACAGTCACATGACTTTGTTAAGGTCACAAAACAGCTTCATTGGGTATAGGGTTCTGTAGAGTTCATCTCGCCCTTAAAGCAGTTTTCTGATCTTGTTTCAGATTAAGCAATGTTAGTTCTCTTACATTTCAGTGGAATCAGTTCTTTGGACTTCCTTGAGTAGTTTTCCCACACAAGCTAGGGAGCTGGAATTCCATTTTTCAGTTATATTCAAATACAAATTATCTTCTCATTTTTCCTTCAATGCTCTGTAGGCTTGTCACTGCAAGTTTACTTATTGCTGTAATGTTATCAGAGAGAGTCATATTCCATCTTTGACACAGAGTAATGTAATATAATTAGAGATTTATGTAATGTTATGAAGAGAGCAGAAAGCTCTGATTTGAGTTAAAGAGAAATTTTAGCCTCAAAGTCAACATATGTTGGTCCATGAGGGCTCCTATTGCATCAAACATACTCCAAATGACATTAATCTTTTATCAATTAAGAGTGCCAAAGTTTCATTTTTTTTGATACTTAAATTTGAGTTATCAATGTCAAATAACAAAAAAAATAATAAAAAAGAAAAATGAATAAAACAGAAAGAAAGAAAGATATGATGATGGTAGTAGAGAGGGTTGTCTAACATGCTGTTCCAAAATCTCCAATAGGTGTTCAGTTGGGTTGAGATCACACTGTCATTCTCATTATACCATTCACATCAAAATGGTCAGATTGAAATTTTTATTTTTTTTTTTTTTATGCTTCTCACTTGTCTTCATGTCGCCTGTCTTTGACATCATTCAGTGCCAGCATCTCACAGTCCAGTAAAAAGGAGAGCAACTATATAATGGGGGTCAGTGGAGAGATGAGGGAGTCTCAAATTTGTTGGTTATTTATGGAAAAGCTTCTATTCAAGGCAGACGGAAAGGAACTTATAGTCACTGAATGCCAGCTAGTTTATGATTTGACTGTTGCACAAAGGATATTGACCTTCCGGCTCACATTTCAGTTAAATCTGTGCTTGCATGGAAGTTAAGGGCCTCAATGGTGTTAACCCCAGAGATACATGTCACTTACAAACATGAATGTGAAGCATCAAGACAAAAAGATTGTATCTGACTGCAAGGCTGGAATTGAGTCTTAAGGCCTGAGATGTTTTTCATTTTTTCAGGTTTTTCCTTTGATATTTCAGCCATCTGTATACAAAATTCATACTCCTACACCTCCAAGACAGTGCACACATTGTCTAATTTGCCCAAAGCTAGAATTAATTAGTTTGGGACTGCTGTGCAGCTCTTCTAAATCCTGGTGAAGATAGGATTACTTTTATAGGCAAAGAAAGTTGGTAAAAGGCTGTGGTACTGGTAAATTGTGCTTGATGTGCTTTACTCAGAAAAATGTGGGTTTGATCAGACTCCTAAGGAATTAAAATTAAGCCACTGAAATGTTCACAAAAGGCCAATGGTCAAGAAAAAATAAGCAAACATCTGTGTGCCAGTGATGCTCTCTTACTGCAAAACAGTCCAACTTGCATATTTGCAAATTTTCGAATGCAAAGTCCATTGGTATATGTATTGTATAATTCTAAATAAAGCATTACAGTTTAAGCTATGTGGCGTACAATTAAAGTATTATGTATAACTCACACAACAGACTGACTTATGCAGATGTGAAGGGACAGTACATTGTGTCTCAAGCCCTCTAGTGCATTAAGGCAGGTGAGGCTGATGTGAATGGCTAAGCATGTATGACAGACCATTATCCAACTTCAGTTCTACAGGTTGCAGATATTTTTTTTGTCCAGTCCTTTTTTGTCCAGTGTTGCTATAACTTACTAGAAAACCATAACATTGATTTTTTTTCACCAACCTAATGACAGCCATAACCCGACTAACATGGTTTAGCTAAGAGATGACAACTGTTCCAACAACTGTTATCTACACTGTGGATGGCTGCAGAAGCCTCATATGAACTGGAAAGAAATGGCACTGAACAGTGACAGATGGACGTTCATGCTTAGAAAGCATTCAAAAAGTATACTTAGAGAAGTCACCACAAATTTAGATCTTCATCATCCCATCATCTTCAATTCAGCTGTTCATTGTCAGTTTTGAAATGGAATATTGCAAAAAAGCAACTGTGACTTAAAGCCTGAAGAAAGTGACCATGAGAGAAGGTAACGTTTCAGACTGGTGTGTCTCTCAGTGTGACTTCTCATTTTTATCCCACTGAAATGCTTGCAGCGTCTTTCTGGTCTTCTACACCATGCTATTGGTGACACAGAGAAAAGAAAGTAGGGACAGGGCAAAATAAAATAAAATAAAATAAAATAAAAAAATACAGCCAAGTAGAATCAGAGACTTGGAAGACAGAGTTGCAAGATGCCACCAGGCAACAATGGAGTAAATAAGTGTCAGAGGGTGAAAAGAAATATTTGTTTACAATGGACAATGGAAACATACAGTCTGATTGTGTGAGATATAATGAGACATAAAACAAGGCATACTGAAGGGTAACGTGATGTAAGACAGTGGAGACCAGTAGGTAGAAATATGGAAAGATGAAAAATAGATAAATAAATGACAATGGGAGAGAAAAAATATGATGTTAGTTGTACATGTGGCAGCCTGAGATAGATAATGTTATCTGCCCGTCTCCCATTTTCTCTTTCCTCATTTTCTGTTTGTTCCTGCTTTATAATCTCCCATTCGAGACATTCCCCCACCTTCTTTTCCCTTTCTCAGTTTTGTTCTTCTCATCTATGTCTCGATTTCCACCCTCAAACACTCCCTCCTGCTCCTGTCCTGCATCACCCCTCGCACCTCAGTGTCCACCTGCTTTCATCACCATGGCTACAGCACAGCTAGTGTTTTATGTTGTCATGGTGACTGGGGTCGAGGCTAAAGCCATATATAACAAGGTAGAGATGGCATAGTCCTCTGATAATTGTCAAGGGATGCTGCACAGAGAAAAAGGATTCTTTCAGACTATTATTGATAAGGGAAAGGATTCTATACATTCAGCTCCATATGAATATGGTAAATAGATTTTTTTAAAATGACGTATGCAGAAATTATTCAAAAAAAGTGTCAGGAACTAATCAGACTAGTAAGACTTGGCTGCCATTCAGTCTTGACAGGTTACTATATGAAAAATGTAGTCAGGATCATTAGATATATGACTTTTCCAGCAGGAAATGCTACAATGCCAGTTCTAATGCAGGAAGTGGAGTGGTATCCATTAGATATAGGTGTGGGAGGGGTTCAGGGAGGCTTTGGAGAAGCATTTTTGAACTTCTCAAGGAAGATCGGGCAAACCAACAACTCAGGAAGGGATAGCAGGGCTTGGCTCAAGCTATGTTCAGCAGAGGAGAGCAATTTGAGAAACTCCTTAACCCAATTGACATGTCTTCCGTGGGGGAGGCAGAGATTGAAGACTCACTGGAAGACTCATCCATATCCCTTGCAGGGGTCTCTGAGGTAGTTATGAAGCTCCTCAGCAGCAAGGCATCAGGTGTGGATGAGATTCTCTTTGAAATGAAGGCTCTGGCCATTGTTAGGTTGTCTTGGTTTGCACACTTCTTTAGTGTTTCATGGAGGTCGGGGACAGTCACGGAGTGGTTACTATTTTTAAAAAGGGGAAGTGAAGGTGTGCTCTAGTTATCACAATACCACACTGCTCAACCTCCCTGCCAAAGCTTCATGGTGCTGGGAAAGAGGCTATGACTAACTGTTAAACCTCAGATCTCGGAAGAGTAATGTGGATTCTGTCCTGTCATGGAACAGCTCTTTACCCATGCACAGTAGTTGAGGGGTCATGGGAGTTTGCCTATCCAGTCTACATTTTTTTTGTGGACTTGGAGAAAGCTTACGACCATATCTGCCAAGCAGTCCTGTCGGAGGTAACATATGAGTATGGGATACTAGGGCCATTACTAGAAGTTTTCCACCTCTTATATAACTGGAGTTAGAGCTGTGTCCAAATTCCAAAGTCAAAAATATTTTCAAAAAATGTTTGACTCTTGGGTTGCCACAGATGCTGTTCTTGATCTTCCTGGATAGGAACTCAAGGTTTTGTGTCCGGTTTAGAGATATCAGAATTACTTGCTACTCTTTGCAGATGATGTGGTTCTGTTGGCTTCATTAGACTGCTCCAATTCACTCTGCCAGCCCACACCTGTCAGTGGAAAACGGAGTTCTTCACGGGCCAGAGGCAGCTGGTCATGATGTGGAAAATCACATCCAGCACCGTGACAATTAGCACTCCCTACAGGGATGTGTGTTCCCCAATGCTATTCTCCCTCTACGCCAGTGACTACATGACACAACGGCCATCTGCCTTATCTGGGACGGTGATGAGTCTGCATACAGATGGGAAGTTGAACAACTGGCTCTCTCGTGTAGTCATACGATCAAAACTGTAGTCCACCAACACTGGCCTACATCACTATATTCAACAGCACTGCATCAAGTATGCCAGGGTCTTGTGAGGGTAAAATGGAGCATGAAATCGACAGTGGATTGGTGTAGCTTCAGCAGTAATGGAGGAGTTGCACTGGACAGAACACGTTGGAGATGTTTGGCTTGGGAATGCCCCAGGATCCCCCAGGACAAGCTGGAAAACATTGCTGGGGAGAGGGATGTCTAGACTCTTTTGTTCAGCCTGTTGCCAGTTGCAGCTAGTGCTCAGTAGAGATGAGGAGAATTGCAGAGTCTGGTGATAATTCTCTGTTTTTTGTTGTTTTTTTGCAAGCAACCTCTTTCATATACACATAGTAATTTAAACCCTTGTCAATGTATAATTATTGATTTCAGCAGCTTCAATCAGTAATTAACTTAATCACATATAAAACATGAGGTCAAGCTTTCATCTGAGGTGCTGGTGAATGGACAGTATTTGGCTTTTCATGAAATGATTTTCAATTGTAGTGCTTTATTCAAAAATTCTTTCCTTGTAATTCCCTTATACAACACTTATACAATGTGGAATATAAATATTTGACTGAATGTTCTACTACAACTATACACTTGCTCTCAAAACTGAGTACATGGGACAAAAGAGTTGAAAAGAATGATAGAGATGTGGTATTTTCTTTCTGGTGAGGGGCTTGTTCTTTGTCTTTTTTCCCTCCTTCCTTTCTGTTATCATAATTTTTCCTATCGGACACTGACTGTACACACTGTCGTTATTCAACAAGACACTGTCTTAGTTTTTCTATTGCTGACATTTGATCCCAAAAACAAAGGTCTTTACATCTACTGTGCACTTTTCTCTGACGGTGCCTATTCAGCTACCCAGTTCTCTTGTTGAGCCTGCTTTCTGATAAATGCTAATTAAGAGTGTAACTGAGGGGAAAGTGGAGAGTAATTGAGTTACAATTAAGACTTAATTAATTTTAAAGCCACTGCTTAGGCAACCCATGGATTCTAGCATGTGCTGGTCACATATCAGGATGTGAAGGGATGGTATTTCATTCTTTTGTCTTTCTTTGATATGTCAACTCACAAATGTGGTAATCACTCTGGACCTTTACGCTCATGTCAGTCATTCTCCCTCTCTCCACCTCATGCTCATGCTCTTCTTTCTTCCGCTGTATATTTGTGAAATGTATCCATCTATCTATAGACACACACACACACAAACACACATCTCTGAAGAATGGAGTGGTACTTCATCTTAGTTAGGGTGTAGTCAGTTTGGTGCAGGTGTCCAACTACAGAGTGAGAAAAACATCCTTAGACTTAAACATTCCCACCACTGTGGTTCCCTGTTGGTTTGACAGACGGCAGTATTATTACTGTCTCTCCTTATATATACCCATCAGTTGCTGCCATAATTAATGCTATAAAAGGAATTTTTTCAGTGTGTGTTCAAATGTCATGTGTGATTGTGTGGGATGCCACCACTTGAGACTTTTGGTGCATACTGTCAGTGCTGTTGTGTGTCTAAACATGCCTGTGCCTGAGTGTGTGGATGATAGCTGGATGCTTTAATTAAGGTGTTGTTATTTAATGTTCCAGTGCCCACTTTCTGTCTGTTGGATTTTTCTTCTCTCTCTCTCTCACTCTCTCTCTCCATCCACTGACAGTTTTCTAGCAGTTTCCAGTAGTCTGTGTTTTTTTTAGCTCTGTTCTCTTGAGTATGTAGCGGTCATAGCTCCAGCGCTCTTCTGAGGCCATTTTGTTATTTGCAGCGTGCTCATGCTGTGCTTCAAAGAGTGCCACGATGTGTGCTCATCTGCCTACCTGCATGCCTCTCCGTCTGTGTGTGCGTGCATGCATGTGCGTGTACATCTAAACCATAGGCTGTGTTAATGAAATCCAATGAACACATCCACAGGTGGTTCTGAAATTCCATGGTAACTAACTCCATCTGTCCATATTCTTTCCTGGAGTCAGCTCACATCAGTCTAATTAGATGGTAAAATTTCCCTCCTGAAGAAAACTCAAGTTAGTTGTGTGTTGAAATCATAGAAAAACTGACCATGTTTGATTCTCACATCTATCATAGAATATCTTTAGAATGAGGTGGAGATTGACAAAAGTGCAACGTATCCATGGTGTCAATGTTTAGATTGACATAAATACCTTTTACAAAACTAACTGCTTTTCTTGGTCTTGAGTCTTCGCTTCCACCATTTAACAGATGGGGATTGCACAGTTTAAGTCAATGATGGCAAAACATACTATAAAAGAGCTTGTTCTGTCTGTCTTGACCAAAGAACAAGAGCTAGTTAAGTATGTAAAACTACAAATTCAACAGCCGACTGCACCACTGCAGAACATACTATACGCACATGTAGTGTCAGCAACTCACACTGAATTTCCTTTAATGGACTTACTAATTAATGGACTTACTTAACAAGCATGAAAAAGAGAAAAAAAAGAAAATCATCTCTGGGAAGGCAAAAAGCCTTAATATAAGTAAGGAAAGGAGGCAAAATAAAATTCAACATTTAATTTTGTCAAGGTATTAGCCAAAGATATATTGTGGTCCTTCTGAAGACATTACGTGGGAAGCACACAGGCTCATAAAAAAATTAACAGTACAATGAACACATTTTCATACTTTTTCTGAAGTGAAGCAAATAAAGATAAAGAACACTGAAGAAAGAACAATACACAGTATTATGCTGATCCTTGGAATGCAGCAAGTAAACTAACATTTAAGCAAAACAAGTAAAATTACTCAGGCTACGATTGTCTCCTGCCAGACAGGAAGTCAGATGGTATGTCTCCAATGAGGGGTTAAATATGTCTGCGAACACCAGAAACAACCCAGCACAGTGGCTCAGGGTGGATGGACAGACAGACTCTGGTCCAGCTGCTTTGAAGGAGTTCTGTCATTTGAACAGCCTGTGAATATCCATCTGAAGGATGGAGAGAGTCGTCATTGTGGTAGGGGAGGTAGTTGAGCAGTGGCTTAGGTCCCTGCTGTGATGGGGGAGGTTGATCTGATGGTTTGTCATGGAGGATGGTGTCAGACCTGTCCCTTTGTCTTTCATCATCAGTACTACTCATACAGCTTGATGGCCAGGCACAAGACATTAGTAGGAGGCTTTAGGTTTATAGTTGGTCTGAGACGCAGACAAAAGGATGGTCACTGGCTGAAAATTGCTGTTTAAGTTTTTCAGAGTACAGCTGCTTCTTCTCGATGTCGCCATTGCAGTTTGCATTATTGTGCATTTTATCAGCTGCTTATGTCCACAATATGTACTTGCTGTTGATGAATCTCATCAGCTCTAAAACAGGGAACATGTCACCTACAATATACCTTGCTACAACTGTCTTTGTAATGGGAATGTATTTTCTAGTATGAACCACCTTCTGCAATGTTGGCACTCACTGGAATGAGGAGCATAGCTAGCATTTTATCACACACAACCTTCTGGAATTTAAATCCCATTCAACAGGGTTGCAGATACAAAAGTATAATACAGAGGTCAAGATAGGAGGTGTGCTCTAGCTCCTCTGAAGTGCTCTTGAGGGTACCGGATGTGAAGTATTCTCAATTACAAATTAGCTATTTAACTGACACTCCTATTGAGAGTGATGCACTCCACATGGGGGGTACTATCACTATTATGTTGGAACCTGATGACGATAATGAATAAACTGAACATCTGACCTCCATGCTGGGTGAGATAAAGTCACATAGGGAATTAGAAGATGTTTCACTCAGCCTAGTGACACACTCAGTATAATGATTTCCTCAGCTGTCAGGCTTGGCAGTAACAGCAGTGTATAAATTAGTTTCCAATTATCACAGTTATTTTACCATCAGTTTTAACCCACAACTGCACCATATACATTTCATTTATAAGCCACTGTAAAGTGTTAGGGGGATGTGCCATATTTCCTTAAGTAGAAGTTTTGAAGTCCTGCTGTGGCATTACAATTAGCCATGTTTACATGCACACAGCAAGGTAAGCCGTAGCCTACATGTTTTGGTGTGCTTTATCAAAGCAATTAGACCTTCAGTGAAAGTTTGTCCCTCCTTTTAAAGTAGACAAAGTGCTGAGCTATGACAGAAGCTTTATTTTAAAGTTCATTAGCACAGATGCTTATGTGACAACTGGAACTTGGCACTCAAACATAATGCAACATGTTTTAAGAGTGACTGCTGTCACATGGGTGACCTCCATTGTTACACAGTTGTTACAAAGCTGATGTTTGTCATGTTCCTCAAAATAGATTATAGGTTATTCACCTCAAGAGGTCCTGCCAAGGCTCAGTCATTTTAAAGAGGGATGTGGCCTTCAAATTACTGCAGACTTTTGGTGATCTTTTAATCTTGTAACGTTTGTGGCCTCCAAATCCAGGATATGTGTGAAGTGAAATACGATTAGACTTATTGAAGTGTGTGTTTGGCTCAAAATGGGAGATTAACAGTCTGCATTTACAAGATACAAACAAGATAGAGGTAAATGTTTAAAATGTTGTGTGTGTGTTATGTAGCATGACCTTATTGCGTCAAAGCTTAATTGAGTACGGAAGTGGGGGTTTGTAAGAGGAGGATTATAGATATTAAGATAACTACACGCATTCACATAGCTGTACACACAATGCTATGCTTTGATGATATACTATTTTTTATTTTTTATTTTTTTCTGTATCTCAAAGGAGGCAACGTCATAAGTTCCACTGGGGATGATGGAATGCCAAAAATATAATTCATCATTCACAGTGACACTGTGAATTTTATAAAGGCATTGATAAAGAAATTGTATTTAATTAGGACATTTTGGTCATATGTCGTTGATTCCCAATTTATGTAGTGTGGTCAGTAGTGAGGCAGATACAGGGACGTGTTAATATGCACATGTGTCAGTGTTTTGTCTGTGGGTTTTGTTTAAGGCTTGTCAATGTTTTGACATGGTTCAGCAGATCCTGTCTCTTTTAAGCAAACATCCTCAGACCAGAAATGTTGTCATCCATGTTGTAGCCAACAATACTGCCAATCAACAGTGTGAATTACAGTCTGAAAGCCTGAGTTTAACAGTCTTTTTAAACAACTCAAGGACTGAAGAAAAACAAAACCCAAACACAGTATTTATCTCTGGTCGATCTCCTCTCTCCGTAGCAGGCTGCTCATTCTCCACACATGGTTACAGTCAGGATGGTCATCACACAATACATTTCTAATTGACCATTTTAATCATTTTGAGGGCGTGCATCTTTTTTTTAACAGCTTAGAGATAAATGCACGACAAATGTCATTATTATTTGTTTTTAATTCCCACATCTTGTTCAATTCCAGCAAAATTCTGGAAGGTGGTGAATTCTCTTAACTATAAGTGTTCTGTCTCTCATTTCCTCCTCTCACCACAGCTGATGGCCCTCTGTCAACTACTGATCCTGACACCCAAGTAATGTCAAACTACATGGCCAAAGCTTTAGATTTAAATAATTGGGTTGGTGAGGATAACTTGATCCCTACTGTTAAAACTTGCTGCACCACTTGTAGTCAGCTGCATAATTCACACTGTTGCTTTGGACAGAAAGAAACACTGTGCAGCACTTTTTAATGATCTTACTACTATTCTGCACTGTATTGCAGATAATGTAAATTCTGCTGTTAAGTCCCTTCAACACTGCTTTGCTCATTTACAAGTTGCACTCCATAACCACAAATTGGTTCTTAATCACATAAAACAAATTCATTTTTCACTACATTTTTTACCAGAGCTAAACATATCGATTATGATAATCTCATCACCTCTACTAAGACTGGTATAAATATTGTAAGAGTCAGATTAGGGGGAGACCAGGTATGGTTGTAACACTTTTTGCTTCAGCACCTTCACTGATTTTTTGAGTTAGAGTTCTCAAACTTTAATACAAAGTACCAACATTTGTTTACTACAAATGGCACCAATTCAAACCTCTGCAAGAATATCACAGACCTCATGAGGTGATGTCAAATACATTGTGATCCTTTGTTACAACCTACCCCACTACTGGGGTAAGTTGTAACAATTAGGCAAAAAAAGGCAAAAACAGAGGCCACACCATGTGATATGCTTCAGAAAGAGGTTTATAGGAGGTAGAGGTTAGAGATAGAGGTTTAAGAAATAAAAGAACAATCCAAAACAATCTCTCTCTCTCTCTCTCTCTCTCTCTCTGTGTGTGTGTTTGATCATAACTCAAATCCACACTCAGGAGTGTGTGTGTGTGTGTGTGTGTGTGTGTGTGTGTGTGTGTGTGTGTGTGTTGTGTAAACTGGTCTAGAACAAACTTCCTTAATGGCATGTATGCTTAATGAACATTACAATGTAGCTGTATAAAGAATATGTAGTTCTGACAAAAAACAATGTCTGTGTGTGTGTGTGTGTGTATTTTTAATCAGAGTCAAAATGGTGACAAATGAATGTTTGTATCTCTCAATGACCTGTCCAAGGCTGTTGAAGAAACGTTCCACATTTGTGTGGTTAAAACTTGTGGCCTGTGTTCGGCTGGTTGCCTCTGGACTCCTTATTGACAGGCTGGGGTGCTGCTTCATAAAGAATGAGTCAAATAATCAGCAACATTTCCTCCTGCACCTCAGAGAAAACTTTGTTGCTGCTCCAGTAACCTACACTGGGAAGATCACTGGACCCCTGGTCTCTCAGCTTCTGCAGTGATTTGCAGTATCTGCTCAGTGTTACATGGCAGATCCCATGTGCCTTTGCGACTGATCTGACTGACTTGCCCTTCCTTGTGACCTCATCAGATACTTTTGTAAAAACATTTGCAGGCACACCTCTGTCAGTCTTTCTTTCCCACTGCCTAGGCATTCTGTAACATTATTAAAATCAAGAAAGTGTTCTCAGTTGTATGTAAGGGGATGGTTGTAACACTTTTTAAAGATGTGTTACAACCCACCCCACCCCTGTCAGCCATTCTTTAGCTAGCTGTATTGGCATAGTGGTTTGAAATTAACAGGGGAAAAATGCATCACATTTTGCCTGAGAAACTACGATTTATTCTAATATAAGTCACATGGTTTTATCTGCAATAGTATAAGTACTAAACAAAAAATAGTCTTGGTCAAAAAATTTACTTTCTTACCTCAAAATCAGTTTTTTTCTCTATAGAATCTGCATGCACCTGTTTCCAGCCTTGACAATCACCATGTGTGATCAGGGAGGAAGTGGGTAAATACTGAAATGATCATATGACTCCTATCTTATCCCTGTTTGGTGGAATTGGTGGTGTTACAACTCTCCCTGTGTTACAACCATACCCAGTCTCCCCCTATTAGTATATTGGAATTTGGATTGATGAGAAAGTAGCTTTTAAATATCATATGACTTAGCTGGTGTGTGCATTAAGGGGGAAAAATGGTTTCTTCTATCGGAATAAAACTTTTTCCCACACTATATTGTAGAGAGGCGCTTATTGAGGCAACTTTCCTTTCTGTCTTGGATTATGGTGACACCTGGATGACACTACATGCATGCTTCAGGTGCGACTCCGAAGGCCTTGGACACTGTTTATCACTCTGCTCTGCAAGATTTATTACTGGTGATAATTATAATACTAATTATAGTAATTGTGAGCTATATGCTCAGGTTGGGTGGCCCTCTCTCTCTTTAAGCTGTGATAGAGACTGGGTTTCATTTATTTATGAGGTCCTTACTTTTTTTCCTTATCCCCTTACATAACATCTGCGCTGCCTTTTAATGTGAGCCCTTACCGAACAAGCTCAAACAATTGGATTATGTTGCAGGTGCTGGTGCTTTTACTGAGCTTGGAAAATCCAGATTTTCTCATTTTGCACCTGCAACCTGGAATAACATGCAAAACAATCTAAAGCTTACATCAATCTTATTTCACTTCCAGCTGTTCATGTTTTAGTTCATTCATCTGTTTAAAAATTAGCCTTTTCATTAATTTTATGTTTTATCTGCATTTTTAACTAAGATTCCTACTTGTATTTCTTTCATCTACGTTTTTTTTTTACTCGTCCATATTGTAAATGAGGTCTCTACCTTAATGTTTTTTCAAGTTAAAATAAAGAACACAGTGGCCTGCATTTTAAACTAAACGCTGTCAAAAGGATCAAACTCATTTCCCAGAAATCCGCCATTTGTGAAACTGAAAATTTCTGGCTTTGGCAGTCCCAAGGGCAATATCAAAATTGATATTTCACTGGGATTACTTAATTGCTGTCAGATTATTTCTTATGGACCAAAATATGGAAATGATGTTTGGGTTGGATTAGGTCACATTGGCTGGGCTTACTTGGCACAGTTTCATTTGGGTGAAAACACTGCATAAAAATAAATTGAGATGATGGACCTACTCTCTGTGTTGCTGTACTGGGTCTGGTTCTGAAAGGGTTGGCTACTACTCTCTTGGTTGGGTTTAGACAGAAATGTGGCCCGAGCCAAACTCCCTTTGACACCTCTGCTGTTTAATATGTCTTCCTATTAATCTTTATGTAAGCTACTCATTTTCTCATTTTTCCCACAGTCATTGTAATGTGCACAGGAAGATCTACACATTGGCACAAACACATGACTAGACTTTCCATCTTCCCATCCACACCTCTTTGACTCTGCTGACACAGCAGGCCTTAATGTAGCTGCAGAAAGAGCTGTGATGTGATACAAGCTAATGTGGTCAAAAGTTGTGGTCAGTAGTTCATCTACTATGCTGTGCACCTAAACACATTACTCAAGCGCTACATGCTGTTTTTAAAACAAAGTGACACTACATCAATTATGTTTGACCAGGGGGCGAGATGCATAAAAATCTGATTTATAAAGCCATACGTATGCCTGATTCCATTTTATTAATCTCAATCAATGTGGAACACATATGCCGAGCATCATTTCCACTCTATAAAAAAACATCCTTAATCATCTGTTCGCAAAGTGGTTCCCAATCTGGGGGGGGGGGTAATGGGGTAGCCGGGTCTGCGTGTATGTGTACATATGTGCTATTTAATTTTATTTCAATTATGGATGTGTATTTATAGACATTAATAATGTAATTTGCATGCAACCAACCAGCAGACAAAAAAATAAATCATCCCGTAGCAACATTTAAAAAGTAGCCCAATTCTGCAGAAAAACACGGACCTGGAAATCCTGCTGGGCGAGGCTAGATGTGAACAAATGATGCATGCTGCAGTGCAGATGTGTTCCTTATCAGAAACCAAATTTGCAGTTCTGTATTAATTATTACAGAAAATGTTTCCAAAAAAATTGCAAGCAAAGGACGTATCTGAAAGTGTGTTTATGCGGATGCATATATGTAGGGGGGCACAAAAATATTTTTATCAGCCTAAGGGGGGCCCTGGAGAAAAAGTTTGGAAACCACTGTGTTAGCATATCACAGTCACATCATATTACTTGTGCCACTTGTCCTACTACACTACATTATATGTGTCTATGAGAACAATTGCAAAGGAGGAGCGCAGTTTCACCACCTGTGTGACATCGACAACGTTCTGCAGCAGCATCAGAATATTGTAAAACATATTTCAAAATAATTTGTTTTATTATAAATTAAACTGCACAACAGTATATACAACTACATTTGATAAAGCAAAACATTCCATGGTTTCAGGATTTACTCCTTTTTATTATCATTATTATTTATTTTCATTCATTTTTTTAATATATTCTTTTTATTTTGTTAGTTAGGCCATAGAGTAAGTAAGTCCACAAAGTGTCACTCTGGGCTCTGGGTAACTGTTGGGGCATTTTCCACTATTTTTACAAACCAGAGAAAATAATCTGCATATTAATCCATAATGCAAACAGTTACTAGCTGCAGTCCTGTAAAAAAATTCAACTTCGACTCAACTGCAACAGTAAAATCCAGCTTTTTCTTGAACGCATGAGAAATAATAATCTAATGATATAATATACAGTTTAATAGTAAGACAGAGGGGTATAACTGCATTGAGTACTTTAACTTTAAGTACATTTTTCTGATGATACTTCATTACTTTTACTTAATTTTCATTGCTGGGCTTTTACTCGTAATGGAGTATTTTTAACAGTGTGGTATTAGTACTTTTACTTAAGTAAGGGATGTAAACACTTAATGCCGCCACTGAAAAATTTGAATAGAGAATATAGAATCTGCATGAACACTGGTCTGACATATGCATGAGGTGCACACATTTTCACCTCACATTCTTCTTTATATAAATACCAGTTTATTGAAAATGGCAATGTGGGAACTGGCATGTGCGTGGTTTCTGTGCTTACCTATTATTCATACATTTGGCCCCAGGAATTTTAAGAGGTATCAAAAATGATAGGAACTGTGAGTCTTTATCAGCACATACTGTGATGCAAAAGTGCACTGCAGAAACAAAAGTCATGAGAAAAATAACAAGTATGTCAAAACAGTGAAGCATTTCAAAATAAAAATGAAATAAGAACTTCTCTAACTCCTGTGAAGGTCTGCATACTTTCATCAATGAAAAAGAACTGTGTTTACGGACACTTCAGGGAAACACACATATCTTGCTCACAACACGTGAGTCTTAAATGGAGTTGGATCTCTGGATCTCTCCCAAACCTGTCTCTTCAGCTTGTCAAAATAGTATCTCTCACACAAACACCTCAAGCTCTGAACCCATCAAAATGGGGTGCAGAGTTTTGCACCTCAGTTGTATTTGTGAACTTCACCCTCATGGCACGAGATATTAATTTAGCAGCAAAGTCCCTAGTGCGACCATGACCTGACTCTGCAGACACACAACCTCCAGCAGGCTAACACATGGGAGGAGAGTCAACAGTGTGGGCCAGAGCAAAGATGAGGAAAAAAACAACGCAGAAAACACAATGTAATATAATGTAGATAGTAGCAGGTAAGCACCTTCTTCACTGAACAATATTTAATCTTTATGGGCCAAGAAATGCCTCGCAAATGCAACTATATGCTTGCACATGTTGTCTGTTTCACGGGTGTGGGTGATGGGGTGGCTCACAGATTTCTTTTGATTGTCTTTTGATTCCTTTTTAATCTGAAAATATAGATTAATTCACTTTTAAGATGAACATTATGAGTTCATTTTCAGGCTTCTGTAGGCTCTATAATTTATCACAAATTACAGGTGAAAAGAGGAACCAATAAACCACATCCAAATGTTATTTTTGACACACTGAGAGCGAGTTGCGAGGATGTCTCTTTCAGTGAGTTTATACAAGTCAATCCTTGATCTCCAGAAGACTGTACAACTACACCTATCTTCTTTGCTCCTGTGTTGATGATACCAATTTGCCTGCATCTTGCTGGTCATCGCTAAGTCCCTAATCCACAATTAAGTTGAATCCAATGCACAACATAATTTAAGCAAGGCATCTATTTATTCATCGTCAAACTAACTGGCCAAATTGAGCGAACTGAGTGAGCAAATTTCAGACTCAAGCATGGGAGCTTGTCGGTTAGGAGTCAACAGTTGAAAAAATGAATAAATCAGTAATTTTACGAATGATTAAATCGAATGGTCTTAAATTCTCAGAAAATTTCAAAGAAATGACTACAAAAGGCAAAATGAAAATCTGCCAAACTGAAATATAACGTGCAGTGATGGAGATATGTTGATGTGTGTGTGTGTGCATTTTAAGCAAAAAACAACAGATCATGCTAATTCCACCACTGTTCATTTTGTTCTGGTGCAAAAAGAGTGGAGAAATACAGCCTGTGATTTCATAAGTAGAAGTATGTGAAGTGATAAAACCAGTGAAATAGTCTCAATAAGTATAAATAAATAAATACAGGTTTACATAGGATTTGGGTGCCTGCCATTTTACCTGCAATGTTACTTGCAATATTAAAGCTTTTTCAGACATGGAGATTGACAATTACAATGGAAAAACACCTAATTTTATCACACAGAAATAAAAAAAAAGAGACCCACCCAACTAAGATATTTTGACCAGCCGTTAAAAACATTTTGTAATGATATTCAATGATATTTTCTCTAAATTTTATTTGTCTATATGATGGTTAAAAAAATCAACATACACAATGTATGCACAAGTAGTTGCATTTGTCAGCAAAAGAATCAAGAAAACATTCAAGACGTAATATTCAAAATGTGAAGTGAATATTTCTTCCTTTTTTCTTCCAACTTCTTTTAAAGTTGGATATATTTCTAGAACAATGGAAGCATTTATTCTTTGTAAATATTGCCACTGAGGATAGAGGTTTTGGTAACTCTGTAACACACACCTGCTGGAACCCTGAATAAAACATTTTAAAGACCCCCACCCTCACCCAAAATAAAATACTTGTTTCATTGTGTGTATAAGTGTCAATATTTCTGTGCACTCACACAAGCTGTACATGTGTGTTCTTCCATTTGCACGATCGCTGTGCACGTGTGTGTGCGTGTGTGTGTGTGTGTGTGTGTGTGTGTGTTAATCTGGCAGCTGCCTAGTTCTTACACTCATCATATTACCATCAGTTGGGAGTAAATCTAAATCCATTTAGACAGCCGGGAGACAAGGACATGATCCATTATTTACACAATCAACCATTTCTCTCGTCTGTGACCCAGAAAGAATGAATTTGTCACTTTTCCTCAGTGCTCAGCCCAGGTAGTTCGAGGGAAGGAAAGAAGAGACAGACAGAGACCCTATAATAATGAATATTTCACTTCATTGCACAATGCTCTGGTGCCTACCGAATAAGTCCTGCAAGAAAAAGTTTGAAAACTTCACAAAGCTATGTTGTTAATGATATATATTGGTATGTATGCATGGATTTGTTTAAGAGACAGCAAAATATTTTTTGTCTTAGACTGAAGGTCCACATTTATGTATTTGTTTATTTATTTATTTGCATGTATGTTTGTATATAAGATTTTCAATCTGTCCCCCATTCACCATTACAGTATAGCTAATTCAAGAAAATAACTTTTTTTTTTTTCACACACAAATGAATAAGCATGTGTGCGCATATACCATGCCTTTGATGCTTTTGTGTAATGCCCCTAATGTAATTAGTTATTTGCACTACTGGTTTAATGCAATGCGTGTCCAGATTGTGCTGGTGCTGCCCTGCCACTTCAGAAACTTAAATGTCAATATACATTTTGAAATAATTTCAGATTGTTTGCTATTATTTCAAACTTAAAGCCTGAACAAACTTGACCGTCACTATGTATCTTTACGTTTATTGGTTCACATGTATCTTTTCTCTTTTATATTTGTTCAGTAACATGGTCTCACAAATTTATGCCAATTAAGACAATCACAAACCAATTCCAAATTCCCCCTAGAAATAAACAATAAAAAAGACAAACAAAAAAAACATGATTATCAAACTGAGCGAGTGAACAAACCAAAATAACACCATCATAACACCACTATTTAACTGAGGTATCACAGCACTTTCAATTACAAAGCTGCCACATTTGTTTCCTTCTATTGTCGATGTTGAGCACAACTGATCCCGCATCGAGCCACCATTAAAAACACCAACTGATTAAAAACCATTTAATTTGATAGCTAAAACGGTGCTTCCCCATCTTTAGACGAGCCATTCATCACGACACCAGACGCACAAATGCAAAAAAACAATTTGACTCCAATTGTTGTAAGCGTTGAATCACGCTGCGAGACATGCTAAAGCTAATTTCCCAGACAAATTAGTTGGCTCGATTCAAACTTCATTGACGAAGTTATAAAATCTCGTATGGAGAGGAAAGTGCTCCTGCCGTACATTTATAGTAATTGTTTCAACGGAACCCCGCTGTGGGGGGCATTTTAGACGCCCACCCCACATGCCATTTTTTAAACACTGCAACTGTCAAATGGCTTGGCTCAGGATCCCAAACATTACAAAGACAGCTCCTCCATTCCTTTTCACGACTGGAGTCCATCTTCCCTGCAATGCCAACACATGCCGAACTGGTTGCAGTCCAGTATTTTTAGGCGAAAATGCTCCATTAAATCGTGCTGCAACACAAGGTAAAAGTTAGTTTTACAGCACAATTAGTTCTATTAAGAGATTTGTGGACAACTTTAGGAAGCTGGAATAACAGAACAAATTTTGAAACATGGAGACAGTTGTATTAAGGTGATACCGAGCTTAGCTGTTTGGATGCCAGATAAACCCTATTTCGAGAGTCAAAAGTTATCTCAGTGTTCATGTACGTCAGAAGATGTATTCAGCTATATTCAGCTGATATTTCAGTAACTTCAACAATCAGGTGCTTCAGATACCTATTTCTTTCTTTATCTTTTTTTCTTTTTCTGCAAACTCAATGAGAAAGTAAAAGTTTGATTTGAATCTTCATTACTGTGATCACAAACAGAATATTTTGAATTTGAATAATGAGAACTCTTTGCATTATTGTAATACAGGAAGAATGGTATTCTTGAATGCTGAATCACTGCTCAGTCATCTCAGTACTTTTTCTATGGTAGTTTTGGAGTTATGCTTTGTTACAGTACCGTATCTTGCCCACCTAATGCATTACAGCCAATTGTATAAGTGGTAGAAACTATGATGGTGAGATACTACAGATGCTTCTGTTCCAATTGCGGTGAATTAAGTGCCACAATTTGTTTCACACAAATACAAATTTCTCACTGAAGACAACCTTTTGATAGACTAAAATGCTAACAGCCAGTGCAAAGAGTATTTACTCTGTCCAAATTTTAGAATCTGCAATGTTCCAGTCCTCTTCTGCATCCATGAGCACAACTAATGATATTTCTGTATGTTTCTGCTCTTTTGTCAAACATTCTGAAAGATGTTTCACTGAATTTCAGTTGAATAATTTTTTAGCACTTGGACATCAGCCCGGCCCCAAACTGCTTTATTATACATAATTTTAAACTTGAGCCTGAGTTTGCTCAGCATCTGCTTTTGCTGGACAGATGTGTCCCTTTTGAAATTGTTTAGTCACACTGTCACTGTGATGGCTGCTACCATGGTAACCAATCAGACTCACTTAAAATCCATGACCTCACGTCACATTTCTCACACACTTAAATACCAACATACTTTTTTTATCTTCTCACCAAAGTAAAGAAAAGAAGTTACTGTCATGCTGTTAAAGGTTTCCATTTAATCGTTCAAGACTGGTGTAAGCATGTTTTGTGTGGGGTGTGTGTGTTCACTAAACAGCCAGATCACTGAAGTAGTCCAAAGCCTGAAGCAATGCTATTGTATCGCCTATTGGATTAACTGAGCACATGCTAATAGACATACTCAGACCAGGGTCTTACAATGACACACACTCTCCCACTTTCTTTCAAACACATGACACACACACTGCAAATGCCTGATTTCAAGGCTATGTGCTTGGCTAATTGTGTGCAGTGCTCTCTTATTATGAAATGTTATTTTGTGCTCAAGGCCACATTTCTTTTCATCAAAAGAACGCTGTTCTTCCAAGGTACAAGTCACATGCTTTGTCTAAGTCCATATTCAAAGAACAGGAAACGCACACACACAATACAAAGATGCACATTTTTTTCCCATTTAAACCCAGACCTTCATTGTAATTAAATAATGCAATTATTTAGTCATCATTACTGTTATTATTATTATTAGTAGTAGTAGTAGTAGCAGCAGTAGGAGTATTACTAGACTTACATCTATACTCAATGATGAGATTCCTTTAAATTAAGTCTCATCAAGATCTCAGAGTATCCCACTGTTCTAACCCGCAGATCAAATGTCTTCCATTTCATAAATACAGCTGGAATAAAAAAAAATCAAAGATTTTTCAAGATATTTCAAACTGATCTAGTCAAAAAATGCTGAAAATGACCATTGTCTTGTTTTGTAGATGCATGTTTGATGAACCATCATGGCAAGTGCAGAGCTCACTGTCAAAGACATTGCATTTCCTGTGACTACTTCATGATAAATGTCAACTCATGTTTCTCCAGTTAAATGCTTTTACTGTCAAGCTGCAGCAGCAGGACATATTCCGTTTGCATTAGCAATACCTCAAGAGAGCATTTTTTCCCCAGAATGTGGCCACAGACACACAGATCTTAAAACTGCAAATATATAAATACTTCCGTCAGTAGGCCATAGGCTCAATCACCATTGTGTCACCTAAATTCGCGATAGATAGTGACTTAGCAGACATTTATTTAACCCGGTCAGTGACCAATTTATAAGTTTCCCCTCTAAAAAAGTGCAGTAAATTTCATCCGTTTGTCATGGGGTTCCATGACTTTGTTCACACGTGGCATTTGAACACATAAAATAAATCTGAAATATTTTTACAAAGATTTGTGTGTTTTATGGAACTTGTATACACCCATGGTGTTCCCGGTCAAAAATGACCAGCCATTGGAAATGAATGGGAAAGACTACAATTAGTGTATAAAACAGAGTTCAAGCACATATCTACTCTCCTTTCTCACACAACATGCAGGTGTCTTTGAGCAGACACACACACATACACACATTCACACACTCACAGACACACTCACACACACACACACATCTTATGCGCCTTTTTGGCTTCCATGACAACCCCCATTGGCACCTGTTGACAATATAGTTTTGACCCCAGGGGAACCACACCTGTTCATAAACAAGACTGCAACATTGTTTCAATCATACAACTTTCACACAGCTGTGGTATATAAAGTTTGAGGCCTTGCTCACAGTTCAGTCTGTGGCAGCATGATGGCCAAGAGATATACTGCAGGCGAAGGTATGAATCTCATATTTGATCATGACAGTGATCAGGAGGAGGGAAGCCAGGTTGACAGTGAGGAGGCTTTAGAGGAGGAAGTGTCAGAGGTTGAAGATGACACAGAGTACAACCCAGAGGAGGAAGACTCTGACACTGATGAAGAAGAAGACCCAGCTGAAGTTGTGGTCTCCTTTCGGTCCAAAAATGAACATTTTTCCTGGATGTCATCCCCACCTGAGAGAAGAGGTCGGCTTCCAAGTGAAAATG
The DNA here is from genome assembly GCA_025331565.1 of Holacanthus passer. NCBI lineage: Eukaryota > Metazoa > Chordata > Actinopteri > Pomacanthidae > Holacanthus > Holacanthus passer. The sequence continues at coordinate 7,991,392 of JAFREQ010000030.1, read as the reverse complement.
TCATCAGGATGACCCCAGGGCCAACACGATATGCCATATCCTGAGTGGATGGCATCAAGTCCTGTTTTCAACTTTCCTCACGGACTCCAATGTAACCATTGTCATGAACGTGACAAACATGGAGGGGAGAAGGGTTTATGGAGACGCCTGGAAGGAGATAGACTGGGTGAATATTGAAGCCTACGTGGGTGTGTTGATTTTGTGTGGTGTCTACAGATCCCGGATAGAATCTGCATCCAGCCTATGGGATGAGGACACTGGTCGGGCAATTTTTTGAGCTACAATGTCTTTGCAGACCTTCCATATCCTGTCACGTGTGACTCGCTTTGATGACCGCCACAAAAGAGCAGCCCGCCGTCAACACGACAAGCTGGCACCAATCAGAGAAGTTTGGCAGAAGTGGGTGGAGCACCTGCCACTCATTTACAAACCAGGTCCTGACATCACTGTTGATGAGCGTCTCGTTGGTTTTAGGGGATGGTGCCCATTCAAACAGTATATGCCAAACAAACCAGCTAAGTATGGCATAAAGATATGGGCAGCATGTGATGCGAAGACAAGTTATGCCTGGAACATGCAAGTGTACACAGGCAAACTGGCTGATGGTGTTCCTGAGAAAAATCAGCCCTATACAGATCTATACAGTTGGCTGTTTTTTTCACTTTTCATCTTGCTTTTTTCTATTTACACTGGGGCTGAAACTACCTACTCTGAGTAAAGTCAGGAACATACACTTACAACCCCAATTCCAGAAAAGTCGGGACACTGTGTAAAATGTTACTAAAAACAGAATTTGATGGTTTGCAAATCATTTAAACCATATATTTAATTGAAAACAGTGCAAAGACAACATATCAAATGCATATCAAATCATCTCTTCTTTTAAGAACACTCTGTAAACGTTTGGTAGCCGAGGAGACCAGTTTCTGGAGTTTTGAAATTGAAATGTTGTCCCATTCTTGCCTGATATAGGATTTCAGCTCCTCAACAGTTCTCCTTTGTTGTATTTTTTATTTCATGATGCACCAAATGTTTTCAATGGGTGACAAGTCAGGACTGCAGGCAGGCCAGTTTAGCACCACTTTAGACTCTTCTACCATGGAGCTATGCTGTTGTTATCTGTGCAGAATGTGGTTTGGCATTGTCTTGCTGAAATATGCAAGGTTTTCCCTGAAAAAGACAACGTATACTTGGCAGCACATGTTGCTTCAAAACCTGTCTATATTGTTCAGCATTAATGGTGCCTTCCCAGATGTGTAAGCTACCCATGTCGTGGGCACTTATGCATCCCCATACCATCATGGATGGTGATTTTTGAACTGTGCACTGATAACAAGCCAGGTGGTCCCTCTCCACTTTGGAGTGGAGGACGTGGCATCCATGGTTTCCAAGAAGAATGTCAGATTTTGATTCTTCAGACCTCAGAACAATTTTCCACTTCACCCCAGTCCATCTTAAATGGGCTTGAGTCCAGAGAAGTCACCAGTGTTTCTTGATCATGTTTATATATGGTTTCCCCTTTGCATGTTAACCGCATTTGTGGAAGTAGCGACGAACTGTGTTCACAGAAAATGGTTTTTGGAAGTGATTTTGAGTCCATGCAGTGATTTCCACTATAGAGTCATGTCTGTTTTTGATGCAGTGCCACCTGAGGGCCTGAAGATCAGGGCCACCCAGTATTGGTTTTGACCCTCTTCCTTCTGTACAGAGATTTCTCCAGATTCTCTCAATCTTTTAATGATATTATGGACTGCAGATGATGAAATCCCCAAAATTGCAGGAGGAACATTATTCTGAAATTGTTGAAGTGTTTGCTCACGCAGTCTCTCACAGAGTGGTGAACCTCTCCCCCTCTTTATTTCTGGGAGACTCAGCCCCTCTGGAATTCTCTTTTTCTACCCAGTCATGTTACTAACCTTAATTTTACAAATTAACCTGAATCCTCCAGGTGTTTTATTAGCACCACATAACTTTTCCAGTGTTTTGTTGTCCTTATTCGAACTTTTTTGAAACGTGTTGCTGCCATCAAATTTAAAATGAGCATATATTTTTCCATAAAGCAATAAGATTTTTCAGTTTCAAGTTTTGATCTGTTGTCTTTTGCACTATTTGCATTATTTTCAATTAAACATAGTATATATAATATAGTATATATATGTATAAAATATACTGTATATAATATATTGTATATATATAATTAAATGATTTGCAAACCATTATATACAGTGTCCCAACTTTTTTGGAATTGTCTTTCATGGAATTGTACTTGCTTGTTAGACCAATAATCATTATTGAATTATTGTTATTATCTACAATTCTACAATTTCATTTAGCAGACGCTTTTATCCAAAGCGACATACATTCACATACCAATGGAACAGCCATCGGGGGCAATTTGGGGTTCAGTATCTTGCCCAAGGACACTTCGACACATAGACTGCAGGGGCCAGGGATCGAACCACCAACCTTCCGATTGGTGAACAACCACTCTACCTCCCGAGCTATAGCCACCCCATTATTATTATTATTGGTACACTAAGTCCAGTTGCCTTCGATTCAACTCGCATTTGTATTATTATTGGTAGTAGTAGTAGTCATAGTATTAACAAAAAATTTCAACAACAGTTGTGTCTTACCAACTTGGCACACTGTTCTCCTAACCTAGAGCACCTAATGATCACATGTCATCCGAGGGAGTTTACATCAGTTGTTCTCACAGCAGTGTCTATTCCACCACAACCTGGCACTAACCAAGCACTGGACAACCTGTATATATGTATGTATCAACAGGACTGAGACCTCACAGCTGAAGGGTTGATTTATGGCCCTCCTTCACATCTCAGTTCTGCTTCTGCCCGCCTATGGGTATGAATTCAAACAGGACAGACCGATGAGCGAAGCATTCAGAATCAGCTTTATTCGCCAGGTATCGGTTTCACTTGAACTCTGTACTTATATATAGTAGACTAACCACAAAGAGTAGACCAACAAGACTAGGAGAACATGGGCATTTTTCCTCAATGGTGGAGTGCTGTGTGTTTCAGGACAGCAGCACAGACACATTCACTGACACGATCATTAGCTACATCTGCAAACGTTGTACAGAGCATTACTGTACGAATGTTCCAGAATCAGAAGCCTTGAGTTAACCGGGAAATCTGTGACAAAATTAAAGCACAAACCATTGCCTACAACTTGGGTGATTTTGACAAGTACAGGGAAGCCAGATATGTGCTCTGGAGAGCTAATAGCAGTGCTAAGAAACAATACCAGTACCAAGTGGAGCCTAACTATCAGCAAACATGAGAAACATGGTCTGGATTAAAAACCATCACAGACTACAAGAGAAAACACAACAGTGCCCAGGACCCCTGTCCTCCTGTCATATACAGGGCAGGTGTGTGTAGATCCTTAAAAAGGATTAATCCATGCAGGGGACCTGGACCTGGTGGCAGCCCTGAGCAGCCCAGCCAGGTGTCCTGACAGATATTTACAACTTGTCACTGTCCCAATCTGTGCTCCCCAACTGTTTTTAGAGGTCAGCCATTGTCACTGTCCTCAAAAAGACCCAAATCCTCTGTTTGATCGACTCTTTCACAGTCGCGCTCACCTCCTTCTCATGTGCTTTGAACAGCTAGTCAAAACATTCATCACCCCCTCCTGTGAAAATGATGTTCCTTGACTATAGTTGTACTGTCCTGTGTGACTGGATCCTGAACTTCCTGACCCTAGGCTGTGTGGATAAGCAGCACTACATGTTCCACCTTAACCCTCAACACTAGTGGACCTGAGGGCTGTGTGCTCTGTCCTCTCCAGTACTCCCTGTTTATGTATGATTGTGTGGCTACCCAAACCTGAAACACCATGCCAGAGCCCTGACATCTTGGTTCCAGGACAACAACCTCAATCTCATTGTCAGCCAAACAAAGGAGCTCATTGTGGACTACAGGAAGCAACAAAGAGAAGGATATACTCCAATCACCATCAATGGGATTACAGTGGAGCGAGTCTGCAGTTTCAGATTTCATGAGGTTCACATGAGTGAGGACCTGACCTGGACTCACCACATCATCATTAAAACAGCAAAATAACATGCGTTTGTCCTCTACAGGCTGTGGAGGCTCAACATGGACTCCAGGATAGTCTGCAGCTTCTATAGGTGCACAATTTAGAGTATTCTGACTGTGTTTGGTTATGTTTTTGCCTTTCAAATAATTTTTCATGTAAGTACTGGATAAATAACTCGGCTTGCTGAGTGGTTAACTGTACTAACAGTCTGTCCAAAAGTTGGCGCTCTGTTTTTTCCTTTAGTAGTAAGTAGCCAGCTAATGAATTAGCATCAGGCTAAAGCCCTCCAGCTAGCTGCCACCAGCTGTGTGGTGTCTTTGTCCGGGACGTCTGCGCTGTTTTCTCGGTGTGTTTGTTCTGGCTGTTGACTGTGTTTCTGTCGGGTGTCCAGGAAGAGTTTCTCCAGGGGGAGACGGTGGAGGTTGAGCTAAGCTAACGATGGTAATGCGAGTGTCCGGTAGCCTCAGTTATACGTGTTAAAGTTTTTGAATAAAAGGTGTCTGTGTGAGGTTGTAAAATAAAAACCCTCCATGTTAGTTAACTAATGTTATGTAGTCTTAAACTAAAAAACTTATTTATACTTTATTATACTCCAGAAACTGACTGACTGTGATCAGCTGGAGGCTGAAATATTGACATATAACGTTATGCCGGTTTATTAAAGTACCGTAACCAGGTCCGAAGCCAGCCAGTACCACTGAGTTAGCCAGCTAGCTCGGTGAGCATGATTCATTAAACAGGCTTCATTCAGCTCCGCCCTCGCTCCACCTGTTTGTCCATATTTGGATCAACTGGCGTTAGGTGATGTCACCACTGCCAAGATGGCGGCGTGCTACAATGGGCTTCAAAATTGCTCTTCAGAAATCTATGGGTAACGCCACAGGGGCTACATCCATGTTTTATACAGACCATGGTGTGTACCTGTTTACCTACCTGTTTGTTCATTTGCTAATTACTGCTTTACTGTAATTGCTATGTGCATGAAAAAATTAAAGAACTTAAACTTGACTCACAATCGATTGTGACTATTTCTTTGCATTTTTCTTTGTTAATGAATTAAGTTCAAATAAGTAGGATACACAGGTACAGTAGTGTGTCTCAGGTATTGAGTTCACATGTACTCCTTTTAGCATGAAATGTTTTAGCTGGTGTTACCTGTGTGGCTAATTAACCAAACATCAGGTCAAGCTGCAGAGCTGCAGACTGTGGAAAATGAGCCAATTAAATGAAGTAAGAGGACCTTCCGACACGAACAAAAATACAGACTTAGCCCTCCTGTGTTTTCTTTGGAATGCAGAGATTTCTGGTGTAGGTGTTGTTGGGAGTTGTTTACTTTGTTTCACATTCAGCAACCCCCGCTGATATATACAAGTCTCATTATGCTTCTAACACATAGAGCCTTGAAGAACACACTGCATTCTCTGTCCTCACATACCCTTTTTGGTTCGCTTTTGAACTAATGTGATGTGTGTCTGTTTGATGGCCCTAAAGAAATCAGAGCTGGAAATGGAGAGAAGGTAGAGGGAATGATACAGCATGCATGACAAGATGGGAAAGAATGAAAGAAATAGCCAAAGATAAACAAAGACAGAAAAGAATAACTGCTGGGGATTTTTCTACAAGTTTCTCTACAAGACCATGGCTCTAGGTCAAACCTGTAAATGGTAAATGGACTGTATTTATATAGTGCTTTTCTACCTTAACAGGCAAAGCACTTGATGTTGCTTCTCATTCACCCATTCATGTTTACACACCAATGGTGGAGGAGCTGTCATGCAAGCTGGCCTGCCCATCAGGAGCAGCTTGGGGTTCAGTGTCTTGCTTAAGGACACTTCAAGAGGAGGAGACAGGGATCTAACTACCAACCTTTGGAGTAATTGACGACCCACCCTACCTCCTGAGACACCCAGTACGAAAACTCCTTTGGCTCTGTAGATACAGATATAAATGCATATAATGCAGTGCCAGTATCAGATGTGTATAGGTAATTTTTCAGGTTGCATATCACTTCTATCACAGACTTCTTCCTCTCCAGCAGACCTAACCTTCTGTCCTTGATCATTCACAGATCATGAACTCAGCCCCAACACACTGGAAACTCATTTCCTGTCTCCACATGCTGTCTACTCCTTTTGACTCCCCTTACTGCTCCAACAACATAGAGCAACCCCAGTGACTGACAACAAGAGACTTGGTTTGTACTGTGCAGCACCTTTTCATTTACCACTGTGTCCCTGGTGAGAAAATACATCATATTCAGTCTGATTGATAATGATTTATCTTGGTTGTGTTGTAGCACCAAATCTCACCATTGTCTGTGATCAAGCCAACAATAGTCATGTCGTGAGCAAACTTGATGATGGTGGTGGAGGTGTGGTTGGCCACACAGTCGTGTGTGAACAGAGAGTACAGGAGAGGGCTGAGCTCGCATCCCTGAGGCTCTCTGTGTTGGGAGTCAGGGTGGAGGATGGTGTGGTGCCTATCCACACAGCCTGGGGTCTGCCTGTCAGCGTTCATGATCCTGTCATATAGGGCAGTGTTAAATTCCCAGGAGCATTTTTTTTCTTAGGATGGTGATAGAAAAGTCATATTGTTTATCATCATCATACACATTTTTTTTCTGCAGCTGGTCCCATCAACAAGGCCTGGGATGCTCCTACTGACAAAGGTTTTCATATTTTTTCATTTTTTTAATATTTTCAATCAGTTTTTTTCTGTTTTCTAGTTTCTTGACTTCTGCACTACTTGCCTGTCATTATTATGATTATGATAATGATGATGATGATTATATCTCATTATGTTTATTATTATGTGCCAAAATACCAAATCTACTGGTCAATAAATCTGTTTCTGATTTTAATTCTACTTTGGAGAAAAGACATGAAATCTGATACATTATGTATCTTTGCCTGCCTCTTTTGGGGTTTTGCTACAGTGCAAGATGTGAGGAATATAGAAAATCTAAAACATTTTGGGTGGTTGACAATTGTGGTGTCATTTCAGATAAATCAATGGTCGTGGGTGTGCATATACATCATTTAAGTTTGTGTTCACATTATAATACCTGGTCATGCATCACAATTTGTGTTTGCTCCAGGTTTAACATGTGTTAACAAGTGTAGCCAGGGAGCATAATTATGACAATGTCATAATGAGAAGAAAATTACCACCTTGAGTTTTAGACTTTATGGCCGTGTAACATAAAATTTGGTCTGTAATTTTTAATTTTATCTCCAGAATTTCACTTAATCACCTCAGGATTACAAAACTGTTAAGCTGTCATGTGAATTTGAACATGGCACATTTCCTTCGTATTTCACAAACAGAGAAAAAAGTGCTACATAGAATATAAAGGGATATTTTTTAAAATATTTATGTTTTAGTACCTAAACAAAATCAGTCTCCATTGAGTTCTGAACCTGTAACCAGTATAAGTCACACTTAAATAAACTATCCAAACATTAAGAAGGAAGCCAAAAATGGTACAGTAGTTTTGGCATCAAATATAAGCTGATTAGATGTCAACAGGTCTGCTAAAATGAGCTCAATGTCATTTGAGGTTCCAGTGCTCATGCTTTATGGTGTTTTCTTTAGATAATGATGCAAGGCACACACAGACACACACGTGCACACACAAGTCCTCGGTTGCAGCCCCATGGAGAGGTTAGTGACTCTTCACACATGCATGCAGTGGAGCATAGTAACATCCTGCAGAGTGGTCATTCACCTCTCGCTATCATACAGACATACACACACTCCCAGTGTGTCCTGATTCTTGACCTCAACTACATCTGCCACATTAGAGCTACATCATGTCCGCCCATGCAAACACACACACACACACACACACACACACACACACACACACTAATGAACAAGAGACATGAATCAACTATTTGCATGCATACATCAGTAATGCTCAGCATTGTTTGGTTGAGACACAACCAGTCAGTAGTTTTCCATCCATCCAGTTAAAGCAGTGATTGGCTGTGCTCACAAGTCATTTTTTTTGCAAAAATGTATTTACAACTTAACTTGAATTATACAGTCTTGTGATCCATCATGATCATTCGATTTGGACCAATAAACAATGTTTATGATGTTTAGATGGCTAAATTTGCTTTATTAATGTCATACTGCTGAACATTCTCTCTCTACTGTCTCACCATAGGCTTATATGAGATATGAGATTTGACTAGGTGGATGGCAGCAACCTGCAGGTCATTGGTAGAATTGAGGTCACTGGTAGACGCAACAGAGTCTCATCCTCCATCATAAAAAAGAACACTGTCAGTGGGTGGCACATGCAGCAGTTGCAGCTTGCTGTCTGAAAGAACTTTTTGGATTGTCTATCACAAAGTATTGATTGAAAAAATAAATAAATTAATAATTAAATAAATTTTTAAAATGCTGGAGCATAAGTTAGGAGTTGTTTGGAGTTAGGAACATAAGTTGGAACCCCTCAACACTGGGGTGATGATGTACCAACAAGCGCCCATGCCCAAGTGAGGAGCATTAACATCTGAGAGATACACTTGTGTGATAAGACTTGTGGACAGGCTAAATGTACCTTTGTGAAAACAGCAACAAGACCCATGGAGAACACCTACACTGCTGGTGGTGGAGACAAAAAAAAATTAATATGTGCCTGGATTATCTGAGGAACGAAGGGGGATATTCAACAATCACTGTGTTTTTCAAGTCCAGCAACACACTAAGACAGAAACTGGTCCACCTGAAGGACTGCACACCCAACAATAAAAGGCATGGCCTCATCGCTAGTCAGTTAAAACTGAAGAACCCCAAGAATCTCTAATGGACTGGCGATGAGGGGGCGAAACATTCTCAAGTATATATAACCAAGTCCAGTTGCCCTCGGTTCAACCCTTCTTCGACAACCATGACCTGCATTACTGAGAATCTTCACAGACATTAGGATAGAGAGAAGATGTGCAAGCATATATAGAGGGCTGAGAGAAATACTACTACTAAGCAGAGGAAAGGGAGATTAGAGATGGCAAGTAGAGAGAGGATATTCTCATCTTTACTTAGCAAACAGGTGAGAGAGTGACAGAGGAAAGATTACAGAATGAGAAATATAAAGAGTCAGAGATGAGGACTGCTATCCTCCCTTTGCTCAGCAAACACAGAGCAGTAGCTCAGGGGTTTTACACAGAGAGGGACAGAGAGATACACAAAGAGAGAGATGAATGGAGGAGAGCAGCAGAAAACAATAAAGCACAAGTGAACAGGAAGAGTGAGATGTTTAAGGACAGAATGAGAAATCAGTGTGTGAGGGGAGACAGAGAGTGACAGTGCCGAGGGCTTGTTGAGCAGGCTCCTTTTATGCAGAGGCACGGCTGCCTGACAGACAGCTCTGATATGGAACATTAACACACACACGCACACACACACACACACGCACACACACACACGCACACACACACACACACACACACACACACACACAATACACTAATACACACCAAACAACTGATAGGGAGTATTACATATTACAAGCTGTTAAGTCTGCAGTCAGAACAGCTGTTTATTCATGACAAGCACAGGAGGAGAATGTCAGGTGTACCTGCTCCTTAGTGCGTGCACACACACACATGCACACACACACATTGTAGTGGGAGGCAGACGGGGAGTCACTGCTTTTTTCAAGGGTACATTAGCATTGGGTAATAGATTTTTTTTCTGTGAATAATTCTAGTTTATCTCAAATTGTTTGTAAGATACAGGTTAGCAACATTATTCTAAAGAGAATAGGAAGGCAAACCGGAAATTATTACCCATGCCAAGTGTTGAAAAAGTTCATCATTCAGTTCAAAGACTCACTCCTTGATTCACCTTGACCTACTCTACATGCAATAGTTGTATGTACACAGTTTCCCTGTGCAATGAGGGATTATTACCAAACTTTCTTTTAGTTTTACCTCAAAACAACCTACACTTACACTTACAACCTGACTGATCGCCTGACCTGCTTGCATTTCTTGCCCATTTTGATTATATTCGAGCTTTATTGCATGTACACATGTAGACACACACACATACGCAGTCCTAGGCAGAGAGTCTCCAACAGCATCTCCTGGCTACCAGCATTTGTTATACTACACATATTTTGCATATGTGTGGCTAAAAGTCTTTTTAAACAGGGACTGAGACATGAGGACACTCCCATAATCTATCTGTACCACATAGCAATGCATGTTTCTCACCATTCAAAGACCTTTTATAGACTACATTTATTAAAGGCTGACCACTTGTAACTGAATCTGTATATGTTATTCAGGAAAGCACAAATAATGTGATGGAAACATATTTTGTGGTGCTGGTTGTTTGTTATTATTTGAGAGAAAAATTATCAACTCCATATGCTTTTTCAAATTGGTTCATATCATTGTGGATGGCCACAAGATAAAAATGCCCATTCTTTACTGGTGTACCTAGGCATACTTAAAAAAGGTCGCCTCTACCTTAACTAATTACTCATTTAATGCACCACCTGGCAACCATGTTAAGTGACACAAATCAAACACACCCAAGATGTTGCATGACCAACAAGTGCATGGTGGGTCTTTGCTACATTGCTTATGAGCTTCTACCTTAAGTGAAGCCTTTCTACTGTTTCTGACCATTTCTGTCACAGTTGAACCAAGAGCAGATTGTTGAAGACTTTGTGGGGCAAAGGCTCCAAGAATGATGTTCAAACAGGTGGTATAATATTTTAGTACTCTTTCCATCTCTGCATGTTTCCCTAGCGAACTGCAGTAACATTAATACATCAAGAAATATGAATTTAGCATCATTTATTAAAATTATTCCAATCAACTGAAGGATATTTTCTGTGTATCTTTACCTTATCTTTACCTTCTATTTCCAATGCAAAACATTTTTTTTCAGTTCAATTTCCCCCAGTGAAAAGGGGACAAATTGTTTTGTTTGTAGATAGAGATGCAGATAATGGCATCTCTGTGCATTTCTGGTAGTTACAACAATCAAATTCTGCTCATCTGCTCACTGCAGTGTTATGCTATTTGTATTTGGTGTGGTAGATGACATATGAAACACACCTTGAAGTTACAATATGATTAGTGAGGAGTGAGAGAATTTGACTTTCAGACACATACAAGATAATTTATGTGATTATGTGTACAGTGCAAAAAAAAAAAAAGTTTCGAGTTTGTCCTTAAAGTGGCAATCATAAACCATAGTGAGCACTGCTTATGCGATGAATCAAGATGAATTCAAGTTTCAACAATAAGATGTTGTCTCAAAATCTAGTGGAGCTGTGTTCATGAATTTTGACTGATCGAAGTAGATGCTGTTTGCTGATAGTTATCATGGTTGTTTCTTAGCTGAGTATGTGTTCCCCTGCAACAGTAAGATGCCTTTTACTGCAAAAACAAACAAGCAAACAAACAAAAACAAAAAATAAACTAAAGCAAAAAAGCTTTGTTAGATAAGGTAAGATAAGGGCTACAGTGGACAACTACTTCTACTGCTACTTTTACTTTTTAGTGCCATTATATAACACCATAATGTACATAAGATTAAGTCAGATTAGCCAATATGATTTGCGTTGGCCATTTGAGAAAAACACAGTCCATGTGTAAGCACACATGTAAAATCAAAATCCACAATCCACTGAACATGCAGTATCACACCCAGATCTATAAACAACAGAACAGACAAAAAACCAAAAAAAACAAACAAAAAAAAAATCATGATGCTGTTCACCAAAATATTGCACAGGTGTCCTAAGCAAAGATACTGCACAGATGCCATACATCAGAAATGTTGCTGAGATCAAGATATAGCATTGATCCCCTACACCAAGAAATTGCACAGATCTCCTACACTAACATATTGCACATTCCCCCCACATTGTGAGCCATAGAAAATTTTAATTTTATGAATGGCCAATTGAACCAAATCAGCCACACAATATAAAATATTTGCATCTTTATAAATATATTTCATAGTAATATTATAATAATATAATAATATTTTACAATCAGTAATATCAAATACTAAACAATGAATTGTATATGCTCTGTTGACAAAATTCCCAGTTGTGGGACTAATAAAGGAATATCTCGTCTTAGCTTATAACTGGAACAGTTGTCATCTAACAACTTTTTGACATCTGTATTATGAAGGTAAAGAAAATGCATGAATAGACAATTTTTCAATTCTTGAAGGAAAAGTGATGGTGACATTATTATTATTTTTATTACTATTATTTATTTGCACTATTTTCCAGAATTCCACTGGTCCCAAGTAAGTACAAGTTGTGTTTTGACTTAGCAGCTCTGCCTGCAGTTCATGAATTCAGTGCTTTTTAAAGTGTGTGCTCAACTTGAATCGGCATGAAACTCTTCCAGGTAAATCAGTATGAAATTTAACAACTGGATTAGAAAATATGTGGCTCTTTGATGAGAAAGTCAAAGATGTAAGCTTACGTGGACAAGAATTTTGAGGTATAAGGTAACTACGAGTCCAAAGGTATATTCCGGAAGAGGTCACCAAGCTTAAAATTCTGTGACACACTGTGAAAGCCATATATAATGGTGATGAAAACACAAACTGCATCTGAAATCAATTTACTTTAAAATTTTGTGTCAATCAAATTTGTGTCGACAGCTCAGATCATGGTTATTGAAGGATTTTGTGCCATCTTCCATGACAAAATGACAAGCAAAACAGAATTTCATAAATTGAAATATATATTGACCAAAACATAATCCTATCTAATTGTTACATTAATTGTCAGAGTCCTGTGTTCCCATCTTAAGTAACACTGAAGATACCATTGTGATGAATTTCAGATTTGCAGTCATGTGTCAGTTCATTTGGAATTCATTGCCGTTTTTCAAGTAAACTGGATAACAATTTACTACACAGTCACACTAATGTGGTTGCTGAGTTGGTCATTCCTTTTCTATTCTATTCTATGGTTGACAGGCACCTTGTTTGGTGACCTGACCACTAATAGAGTCTATCTCTGAGTGTCACCAGACACATATACACACAAACAAAGTGCTGCACAGAGGACAAGATGTTTGATTGCACTTCAGTGCTCTGCTGGTATTGCCAAATTGCCACCTTTAGCCCCCCTCCCCAATCATTGCTGCCTCTCTATGGCTCCTCCTCTCTGTGTCATCCAAATCAAAATGTAAGCAAAGGACAGAAAAGGAAACTGCAGAAAAAAACAAGGGTGAACACATGAGAGCATTTCAGGACCTGACAATTATACAGTACTAAAGTCCAATGAAAACACTATAACATGTCAAGAAGGCTGGGAGTGAATCTGTAGTTAAATCAGTTTAAGTATGACTGCATTTTCTGTTTTGCAACAATTTCTAATCAGATATTGCTACTTTTTGACATGCTTGCATGCAAGATGCTTCATACCTGTCATTCAGAATCAAAAAACAACGGAACCAACAAACTGTAATTTGCATTAGGACACACAGTTTTGTTAGACATAAAGTAACTGCATTTCATGTGGAGTTTTGTTAACCACCTAATGATAAAGGAAAGACTCTATCTGTCTGTCAGTTTTTTCGTCAACTGTTCATCCGATCGACTTCACACTTCGCGGGCGTTTTGCTGAAAACCCACAGATCTGCAGTGTCAAATGTGAAGTGGTTTGGATGAGTGGTTCTTGAGAAACATTGAAATAGAAACATTGCCCTGCATGTGCAAGTTTAAGCAACAGTTGGTGACTACTTCATACCCAGAGCCATGAAGAGAGAGGGCTAGAATTAAATAATCTCAACATAACAGGTGTCGCGAAATCAACCAGGATTAAAGTTTTAAGGATTTTAATTTTAACCATCTCTCTCAACAGTGGTCATTATACCGAAGAATCATTACCTTATATGAATTTTAATGTTAATGTTTTGATAATCCTATGCAGTGGTTAACTTAATGTTATTACGCTAATGTTAGCTAGCCACCTTCAGTAAATAATGCCAGCCTCTCCTTTATAATACCCTGGGAACCAGTTATAGCTGCTGGCTAGCCTCAGCATAAATTCATGAATCCATAGTGATGATATAGTGGTAAAGATTTTATTCATTGACTGTTACAAATGGATGAAAAACATGTTAGAGTCAGATTTCAGTGGCAGAGCTTTTCTTTTCTTTCAGCATCTCCCACAAATGCAAATAATGTTAGTTTATAATAGCAGTATATTTTTTTAATTGCATACTTTGACGTTTTAAAAACATAAACTGTACATTTTGCTTTTTATATGTACAGTGTGTTTTTGGCATATCATGTTAATGTCAATTGAATTATGTCAATTAAATGTCAACAAAGAAGCAGAAATAAACACACTGATTATCGTTATTATTAATGCGGGTGTGGCTCATTTATAAATCAATTGTCCAAAATTGATAAGATAAGATAAACCTTTATTCGTCCCTCAGTGGGGAAATTTGCAATCATTGGTCATATTACTGTGTACTGTCAAAGTTAAAAACAAAACAAGAAAAAAAATGTTGATGTTGTTGTTATTGAGAAAGCTGCAAGCAGCAATAGTAGAGGCCAAGTAATTTACCTGTTCTCAACAGGCACATTTTGAAAGAGCACTGCATTAGTTTTCACTTTAATGTACAACAGTACATGTATTCCTCCCAAACCGTGAGGTACAGACAGGACAGTTGGTTTGGAATGATACTGTCTTGGATTGGTACTCACATGCATTGAACAGAGATCCTCTCCTTCTATCTCCTTCCATCTGTATGCATTTGTATCTCATCAATGCATATTACTAACTCAGCATCTTCCCTCCCTCATAGTTTTGTTGCTCTCTCATGTCTCTCTGTTGTAGAGATGCCCACCAGCCTAGAGCCTGATTCTGTGCCGAGGTTTCTGCTTATTGAAATGAAGGTTTTCCTCACCACTGTCACCAAGTGTTGCTCATGATGGAAATTGCTGGGTCTCTGTAAATAACACTATAAAGAGTATGGCCTAGACCTGCTCTAAATATTTAAAAAAATCATAAAGTTCTTTGAAATGACTTCTGATGTCATTTTCAATAAAACTGAATTGAATTGAACAGTGTATTACAAGGAAGGTTTTAACAGTGCACCAGCTGTTGTCCATCAGCTATGGCATACTAGTTGGCGAATTCAATTCAATTCAAATCAAATCATACTCGGCACACAACCAGACAGATGAAAAACAAAGGGTAGACAACGTACAAGTGCAGCCTAAAACAATTTAAAATGTGCACCAGTGGGGTCCAAAATTAAATAATAAATAGGGCCTAGCACCCAAGCTAGCTCAGGCTTTAATGAGTCTAGAGGTGGGTACAAAGCTTGACATGTACCACTTGGTCTTGAATGGGTGTGACCTGGATTTGTGGCTTTACTTAACTGGCTTCATTGTTGTGTAGTGTATGTGTGTGGTATCCAAGTCTATATGCAGTCCTTTCATTGTAGACCTTCGGCTGCAGATGCTGCTAAGTTGTTCACAGTCCTGTCCAATGATTTTGCTGCTCATTCTGATGACTTGTTGAGAGAGCTGACGCATGAATCAAAGCACCAATCCAGCCTGTTCTGTTGAAGGTAATGAATTCAATGAAGCACCCGTAAAGGGCTAGTAAAACTGATTGGTGGACCTGGAGTTTGCTCAGAAAGAAGAGGTGTCGCTGAGATTTGGGAAGATTGTTAGATTAGTTTAGTAAGTTTATGGTCATTTGTCATGCCAAGGTATTTGTATGCCTCCACTCTTTCTATGGCCATTAGCCTCCAGTGTAGGGATGTTGAACTGTCCATTATGGAAATTAATCACCAGGTAATTGCCAAGGTCAGGTAATTGCCAAGGTCATGCCAAGGCAATTTAATTCCGCCTGAGAATGTGTCCATTTCAGCTTGGAGCTGCCCTTCATAGTTATTGGTATCCACAATGTCATCGGAGTGTAGCTACGCACTTGGTGTAGATTATTTCTGTCTCTGAGCTTCTGCAGTTGTCAGTACACAGAGTCAAAAGCACAGGTAAGATTACAGAGCCCTGTGTCACTGATTCAAGCAAATGCCAATTAAGGCCTTGTCAGACCAAAATCAGTGAAATCTGTGACTTGGCTGTGTGAGGCTAGTTATCCATCCATCCATTATCTATAACTTATCTTATCCTTTGGAGGGTCACGGGGGACCCAGCTCACATTGGGTGAGAGGTGGGTACAAAGACAAGCAGCTATTCACTATCACATTCACATCTACAGGCAATTTAGAGTCACCACTTGACCTAACCTGATTGTCTTTGGACTGTGGTAGGAAGTCGGAGCACAGTGAAGAAAGGTATGCTTTTGAGAGTATTTGTTATTTAAAATTGAAATTCAAAGATCTACTCTACAGATCTCTCTTCAGTCCACAGTGTCTCATTACCTTTACAATAATGGAATCCCTTTGGCATTGTGTTGAGCAGTTACATTTTTGGAGATACAGATTTGCGCTAAGTACTCTAATGGAAGTGTTGAATCAGCAAAACTCCTTCATTACATCAGCAGTTAAACATTTGGAATACAGAACTTGGAAGTGATGGAGACAGAGGGTGAAAGAGATGGCTAAAGGAATACGATATTAGAGGGGTGGGGGGAACAGAGAAAGAAGTGTGGATAATAGATTTCTGAAAGAGGTAAAAATGAAATATTACTGAAGCCCAGCTGTGCTGCAACTACATCGTGCTGAGCTGACACATACAGAATCTTAAATTTATTTATCAATGTCATCAAGTAGTCAGTTGATTACAGTATATCATCTACGACCTCTCCTTTATTCATCTCTCTGGATTTGTCTAAACTCTGTCTGTCATATTATGTGGATTTGGAATATCTGTCTTCATTTCTCTGACATCAGAGAGAAATGCTGTCAGCACTGTTAATGTGTACATACCTGTATATCAGTGTTTGTGACTCAGGCCTTCTCCCCAATTTGGAAAATGCTGATGTTTGTGTAGTGGTTAAGGTTTCGATGAGGTTAAGGTCAGGGTAAGGCTTAGGGTAATTCTCACATGGGAAGACATACAGACTGGAAACTACTCTACACACTAACTAGATTAGATAACTAGATTGTATTTAGAAAACGAGCAAATTTCAAAACATTTTTTTTGTTTTAAAATCTTAATTCCTTTATGAGTCAGACAATGGGAAAATTTCTATACAGGCTGCCACTCATGAGGAGCCAACACGCTCATGCACGTGAGCGTACCCTGGCTGGGAATCGAACCCAGGTGGCGGTGGTCAGAGTACCAAATCCTAACCACTGGAACACCACCAGCACCAGGGCACATGAGCTGTTTCAGGACTTTAAACAGATTTAATGCAATGTAAATCTCACAAAATGGAAAACATATATATTATAAATCATTTAATTATTTGTGAACCTAAAATAATGTTAACACTGCATATATCATTTAGTTTAGCATGTCATGGTGAGAGCTATACAACACACACCAAACAAAATGTTGATATTACATAATTGTGTAACACTCCGATGTGCTCATCAGGTGGCAAGGTACTGCATAGGATATCCTGCAACAGGAAGGATTGGACAACTTGGAAATTGTTCACAGCAGCAATAATTTTGATCCTCTAACCTGACAGTATGTGAGTGCTGATATTCATTGTCTCAAAAGACAACCAAAGTGTGTTTTCCAAATAAATCTGCATTTAAAGCCTCTGTTATTAGCAGTTTGAAAAAAAGAAAAAAAGTTAGTACTGAACCAAGGCTTCAATTTACTATTTCTACTTCAAGTTTAAATGTTAATGCTGCCAGTTGGAAAATGAAAACACAGCCTTTGATGTTGTTTAATGATGATCTGCATGTCTGTTCTGCAGATACACTATATGTTCGATGCATCTCATGCGTTGTACAGTTACCATTACATTACCTCAAATTATCAAGCTCTTTTAAACCTTGTCCAACATTCAGGATTATATTCACTCTCAGGCTATTGGCTATCTCACACTGTGGCCTTTACTTAGCTCACCACAGTGTGTGTCGACATATCTTTAGACAAACACACTCCTAATAACTCATCTCTATCTCTCCTTTCTTATTCTCTCTCTGTTTATGTTTTGCTCTCTCTATCTTCCAGTCTCCTCTCCTTTCGTGCTGAGAGCTGGACACAGTGAATTTTTACTCAGCACTGTTCAGACAAAGCACTAGAAGAAGCCAGGCACTGCAGGGAAAGCTTGATATTCAAACCAGTTTCAAAGCAACACTAATGTGCAAGCGTGTACATACACAGAAATACAGTTAGACACTTGAATCCAACACAAAGGATGTTTTTTTTTTCTTTGTCTTAAAATGACAAACTGCACACAGTTTGCAATGCAAACTCATAACACATGTTGTCTCAAAATCTGATGTTAGACAATCCTGAGTTCTTTGTCCACTGTCTTTGGTCATGTGCTAAGAAGATATGTAAATGCATTCACTATTGCTTGCTCTTACATGATTTATAACAGATTTATGAAAATTTATCTTTGACAAAAAGAATGCTGGCTAAAAGGCCTCCAGTACATTGTAATGTAGAATGTTATTCATGGCAATTTGTTAGCGTGACCCTTTCACCATTGGCTTGCACTGCATTAAATACTGCCATAACAAAAGAACAGAAAAGATAACTCAAACTAGCCACGCAGGTAATAAATGACTATGAAAGGATCTAAACTAAAGACAGCATGTCTAGATGTTTATGATATGGGTATTAAGCTACTGGTCCACAGGTTTGAGTGACAATATGGCATTGCATGCGCAAACACCCCTGTGCAAAGATAATATATGAATATTAACAACCATGAATCAGCTATAAACCCTAATACAAGTTTGTGATTTCAGTGCATTAATAAACCATTTTGTGTATAATGACAATAAATAAGAAATTCAAAGGTCAATGCCTCACGAGGTCCTTCAAAAAAACAAACATCTGATGATATCTACTGAGTGTGTCATGATTCTCTAAATCCGCAAATCGAAAACCTTCCCCATATTCCAGATTTCAAAAAAATGAAATTGCAGTGTATGTACACTGTGTATTTGCAGTACCGTCAGCCATATGATGTACCAAAACCTCCTGGAGAAACTCTGACTAGGATATACAAACATTATTCCCTTTCCTGGCACAGAGTGCAGACACAAAGCTTATGTTGTACAACAAGTTGACAGCCACACACAGTTGTCTAAATGTCTGTGGTAGTTATAGGCTCCTAAGCCTAAGCCTATGTACCTCGATGCTAGCAGGCTAAACGTTTGCACTAACTATTTGGGCAAGGCGCTTGCCCACTTGGTAAAAATTCATTTTACGGTCATGCACAGTTAGTGAACACGTGCTCCATGCTACATGTGTCCTCTCTCTTTGTTTCTTTTTTCTTTTTTTCTTTTTTTTTTCTCGATCTGCTTCTGGCGTCGCCATTGGCTAAAACCTTTACACATAAATTACTAGCTCCTTTCTGTGTTTTTAGTGTATCTTTGTAGTACACTGCATCAGGAGACCCATTTAATCACAGCTCTATTGTTTACACCTGGGAACAACCGTACTACACAAGGATACTCTCTGTGGAGATACAAGAGATCCCAGTGAGGAGGTGGAGGAAGAGGAGATGCAGAGCTGGAACAAAGTGCTGCGAGAGGAAGAGGAGGTGGTACAAATCAAGCGTATTATCTGTTATTATGGGAAATGTGTCATCGCTCCCTAATAAAATGGGAGGAGCTAACGGCCCTCACTCAGTGTAGCATGTGCACATCATAGTATCACAGCTGTAGACTTTGCATTCACAGTCCCTCCTCCTTATCTCTGGATACTTTACCTGTGCTTCCTTGTCTTCTATTCTTCCCACCTTCACCCAGTATGTTAAATCTCACACCAGGTTACAACAAAACATTGGATCCATTGTATGCAAACACAACAAACACAAAGAACTCCTCACCCCACCCCCTTCTTGGTCGCTTAGATCATAACCTCATGCATCTGCTTCCTGTCTACATAACTATGGTGAATAAACAACCCCCAACCACAAGCCTGTGAGGAAATGGCCTGAGGAGGCCAGTGAGATGCTGAGGAACTGCTGTGAAACACCTGACTGGGAACATGGGGAGGATAACGACAGCTTAACTCATTATATTACTGATTATATAAACTTTTGTGTAGAGAACTCTGTGCCTCCCAGGAAGGTATAGTGTTACTCCAATAACAAACCCTGGGCGACCGCTGAGCTAAAAGCTCTGCTGAATGAAAAGAAGAGGATTTTTAGATCTGGGGACAAGGAGGAGCTGATAAGTGTACAAAGAGAGGAAAATAAGGAAAGGCAAGGACAGATACAGGAGAAATTTGGAAGAGCACTTATAACAGAATAATGTAAGGGAGGTCTAGAGAGGACTGAAACTCTGACCCCACTCCCTCCTCCACTCACCAGTACCGGTCAGTTGGTGTCCCAAGCTCACCCGCTCTGGCCACTGCACACCCTGGGGCATGTGTGACATCAAGTGTTCTCCCCCACACCACTCCATTCCACCCCCGACTCCCCTTCTCACTTTCTCTGTAACACCTGACCAGGTGAGGAAGGAGCTAAGGGGGTAAAGGCAAGAAAGGCCACGGGCCCAGATGGCATCAATTCTAGACTGCTCAATGATTGTGCAGACCAGCACTGAGAGGTGGTTCTGCACATGTTCAATATGAGCCTTAGTCTGGAGAGAGTTCCAGTCCTATGGAAAACTTCCTGTGTAGTTCCTGTACCACAGGGGGCCCAACCACTTCAGACGAGTAGACTTCACTTCTCACTTAATGAGGACCATGGAGAGGATCATACTCAGCCACCTCAGACCCCTGGTGAGCTCAAATCCCCTGCAATTCTCTTATCAATAAGGTATAAGGGTGGATGATGTAGTCGTCTACCTATTGCACAGATCCCTCTCACACCTTGAGAACATTGGGAGCCATGCAGGGGTCATGTCTTTTGACTTTTCGTGTGCCTTCAATACAATACAGCTATCACTGATAAAGGTGAAGCTGGAAAGAACGGGAATAGATGAGCAGCTTGCTGCATGGACCATCGACTATCTCACCAATTAACCACACTGTGAGGTTTCATGACTGTGTGACTGATGTGGTGGTTTGCAGCATGGGGGCCCCA
This sequence comes from Holacanthus passer, assembly GCA_025331565.1. NCBI lineage: Eukaryota > Metazoa > Chordata > Actinopteri > Pomacanthidae > Holacanthus > Holacanthus passer. The sequence continues at coordinate 7,970,166 of JAFREQ010000030.1, read as the reverse complement.
CATGATACAGTGCCCTCTCCTTTTCTGTTCATCGGACTTCAGATATACAGTAACGTGCAACTGTCACCTCCAGAAGTTATCTGATGATACAGCCATCATTGGATGTGTATCAGAAGGGAACAAACAGGAACACAGAGAGGTCATCAAGGACTTTGTCCACTGGTTTGAGCTCAACCACCTTTAAAAAAAAAGGTGGCAAGGGTGGCAGGACAAAAGACATGGTGATAGCCTACTGCATAGACCAAACTGGTGAACATCCGGTGATTGGACACTGGTGTTTGCGATAAGCTAGAATGATTGGACAACACAGATGTCCTGTACAAAAAGGGGCCAAAGTCACTTCCTGAGGAGACTGGTCCTTTGGAGTGTGCAGGACACTGTTAAAAACATGTTATGACACTGTGGTGGCATCTGCAATCTTCTACACAGTGGTCTGCTAGGGAGGTGGAAGACAGACAATTTTCACATCTCACTCAGTGAATAAGGGTTTATTCCAACCAAAGCAGAGTTCATGATTGTTGGAAGAGTGAAAAGACAAACCAATGTAGTTTTGGTGAGTTTTATTTTGTTGTTTTCTTCATCTGAAAGATGTATGCAAGCAGTATAACCTGAGGCATACTATAGGACTATAGTCTCTTCAGGTGCAAAGTGGTATTATGAGTCAGGGCAGGCCTAGGCTAGCTGGTTAGTATGCTAACTTCAGTAGATATCTCTACAACGCACAACATACATGTCTTTGACATAATGTCTGACCTGTTACTTCTTCATGTTCTGTTGATAATGTTAGTTGATTTTTTTTTGTTTGTTTTAAACAAAAATTTTGGCACCTTAAATTGCACCTTTACACAACAACAAGGTTGTTCTTTTCAACATTTAAAGGGAAAGTGACTTTTCTTAATGCATATAAAACATATATACACTTAATGAAATGTTAGCACTGCACAATGCAAACACCATAAGTCTATTGTAACACATCTTAAACCAGGGTGCTACAATATCATTGCTGCTAACAGTAGCCATTCACAGAGCTAATACAAGAATGTAAAAAACGGTTAACTGCTTAGTTGTGTCATGGTTTGAATGTCTTGGTTTATTTTTGTATCTATACTCTAGTGTTTTTAGTTTGGGGGTTTTCCTGTAGTGTTAGTGTTTTGTGTTTTTTCTGTGTGGCACTGTTTTTATGCAGACTTTGTTTCAGTGGCTGGGGGTGTGGTCTTCAGGTGCTGGGTTCAGCTACAACCTCTAACTGTCACAAGTTGCTCTGTATTTTATCATAAACTATATAGCAAATGCTGTCTTATTCTATTTACAACGTAGCCAAGCAGTGTCTTTACATGGATGTGGTGAGGAGCTCTGTACAGCCTGATAAACATGTTTGTTCCCCAAGAGGGTGAGGAGTTTGCTATCATCTGCAAAGCAGATTAAACAATATGAAGGCAAATACTTTTATCTTTCCAGTACTTCTGAACTACAATGGACATGGCCTTAAATGACTGGATAATAGGCATAACTAATAACTAGTAGAACAGTAAACATTTTAGTGCTTTGAACACTTAATGTTGTCTTGATTCAGTGTGGCTTCTAAATGTGAATGAGACAGCAAAATGATGGGCAATCAACAATAAGTGAAAAAGGAAAACAGAAAATAAAAAGAATGGGGGAGGACAAAGAAAACAACAGCATGACAAATTGTTTTCCTCTAAGCTGCCCTCATCTGGTCCTGTCATCTCACTTTCTTTTACATATTCTCCTCTCATAGTCACCATGAATATGTTCATGTTTACTATTTCAAATCCATAGGCACAGTGCATCATTCTTTGGCTGCAAACTGTGATTGTGGTGATACAAGCACAAATAACAAATTGTAGAAATTCAATTTTAAAAGGCTGGTGGACAAAGTTAATGCATTCAGTTTATGCATGAACTTAAAATAAAATAAATTGGGACTTGAACCACTAACTAACTAAAAGGATCCCCCCCAGCTCTGTAAAGTCTCTTTCTGCTTTTTCTGACTCTAGTCTGACTGTTTTTTCAGTGTATGAAGAGAAAAAGTCCCAAAGTGGAATAGTGGGAGCAATCGAATGTGTGAAGGTTTTCTTTTTGCTTTTATTGCCACATTTCACCTTGAAATTGCACTTGGACTGTCCTTGAATGTGGCCTCATACCTTCTGAACCATCATATGTCATCTCCAACTGGAGACAAAGAAGCCGTGGCAAAGGTTGGATGGAGTGTTTTTTGAAATGGACTACCTAGAAAATCCCTTTTGATAGGGAGAGTTTCTCCAAAAACCCAGGTTAATAGTGCAACAACACACTCAGTCTTGAAAAAACTTCACTGGAGGTTTCAATTTTCCAATGTTCATATCTCTAGCGACATGGTGTGAATCTAAAGCAATCTGTGAAGCTTAATCAAAACCTGTATATCATGAATTTAATATCTGAATGAAGGCTGATCAAAGGAGGCAAGCTCACTCAAGGGCCTCACCCACCGCCACTGCCTGACCATGGGTTTTGGTGGCCAAGTTTTATTCCATATTAACAGTGCCTGTCATGAACTTCAGAGGTCTGACAGGGTCACTTGATCAAGTTATAATAATAATACTAATTTCATATATAGGGAGCCCTTTAGGGGGAAAAAAAGTACAGTAAGGGAAATTTGAATGCATTTTGAAGAGGTAAGAATTTTGTTGCAGTCAGCTGGAGAAGAGACGTCTACAGTCAGGGAAGGGCAGTTAGCAAGCTGATTAAACAGGATTCCGAGGTTATGCTGGTTTGGAGAGATTAGATGAGTAAATACTGGTCCCTTGCTTCCTTTATATAATGAATCAATGAACCACCTGCTTTCAACTTTTGTATTAGTCCTTGTAATACAAAATTTCCTCATTCATCCAATTTTGACAGTACACAGTAGGTTTAGTTTTGAAAGCTAATAACTAGTTATTTGTATTGGAAAGAATGGGCAAATTGTCACAAGTTAAAAACTTAAAAACTAAAAAAATGTTTACAGCTCAGGCATGGTGTCCTGTGTACTGGGGTGAATGCCATTTCCTTTTTTAAAAAAAGGATGCCAGCTCCCAAGCTCCTAATTAAAATTAGCAATTAAAACTAGGTTGTGTGAGGAGCATACTGACTGTAGCTATGTGAAGAGACTGAGCAGCCTGCTAAAACAACCTACACCTCGACAGAGAGGGGGAAGCAGCCCAGAGATTAAAAAAAAAAAAAAAAGATTTTTTCTCGGTCACTAAGTAATTTAAGAAAATTGTATTTTAACACTTTGGACAGTAAAAATGTGCTGTCGTTAGTGGATGGATGACAACATTTCTGGTGTGAGGACGTTTACGCCGAAGAGATGGGATCTGCTCGACCATGTCCAAAACTTTGTCCACTTTCTGGGATTTTCTTGGTCAGAGAGAGGGACAGCTGTTGAATCCAAATGGGGAACAGAGTGGACACATGACTTATAGGGTCCAGTGGTGATCACTGGGAAAGAGAAACAGCTGTGAACAGTAAATGAGTTGTGACAGGGATAAATGCTACTGTCTTTGGTGTAGTAAGCAGACAGGGTGAGACTTGCCCCCGACGGCTCCACAATGGGAGCCCATAGCAGAAAAGTAACATTACACACAGGAGGTTCTACTGGGAACAAGACACTGCCTGCTGCAATGGTTCAACCTCCAGTAAGTTGTGTTGGTGGTGATACTGCAAAACAGCAGTGATGTTATCTGCCATTATAGCCTGACCAGGAGACTTAAGACTTAAACTCCAAAACCGCCAATAACTAAAATCTTTTACAGTGTTAAAACATAAAGATAAAACAACCTAGGACCCGTTGTTGTTGGTAAAAATTCTTCTTAAAACTGGATAAAAATGTAATTTTTGGCAGAGCTTCTGACAGAAAAATGTCAATGCATGTGTAGTGAATACGTTTCCCACTAGTGTACCCTCTTTTCTGACATAAAATGCATCAGTAACAGAATTTCCCCAAAGGGTCAAGGCAAAGTTTTGTACCAGTGAAAGATGAGAACTAAATGTGGAACAAAAAGAAAATGATTATCGGCAGTTTTCTAAAGTTACGGACTACTGACTGTTGGTAGGAGATTCCCAGCCATCTAACCCATCCTTCTCTGGTCTTGTAATAATACGTTTTATCTTTGCCTTCCCCATTTGCAAGTAATTTTTCACATTGTCACAAGAAGCAGCTTCTCAGGGAAACTGAAACAGGTGTTTTTAAAAATGTTTAAATCTTTGACAAAGATTGTCCTTTTTCTGATGAAAAAATAAGGATTTCCAGATAAAGGCCTCTGAAATTTTTGACACCACAGTACAATGGTGTGGAATGGAATTTCATTTGTGGTGCTCTCAGGACTGAAAAATAACATTTATTCATCATTCATCTTCATCATCATCATCATCATCATCATCAATAGCAATTTCAGTATCACTATGGATAATTGCATCCAACATAGGTGTTAAAGATACAGGCAGGCTCATCTGATGATCATACTCACAATGAAATGGTTGTCATTGTCCCAAAATAATATAGAAATTTATAACATAATTAATTAGAGAGGAAAAGTCAACATGCCTTGAATTAGATAAGTTAAATTCAACACTTTCAGTATAAACAAAGCCAAGACATAACAAAAACAAACAAAGACAAAGGCATGAGATTTAAAATCTAGAAAATAAAAGACAAAAAATAATGGAACAATATTTTGGGGGGTCTTGTATACAGCAATGATACTGTAAATGATATATTGGTTAAAAAAATAAATAGATGGAAAAAGTGGAAATTATAACCCTCTAACACAAGGCTGTCTCAGGAAATTTGGACATCTGACAGTGAGCACTGTGGCATTTGCATCATGTCAACACTGGTGATTCTGCTTGTATTTACTCATTGTATTTGACAACCACCCCTTTAAACAAGCATAAGTAATAATCAAGCATCACTTTATTTTTCTTTCGTGTGATATTGTTTCTCAAACACAAACAACAGCAGGCCTATATCACACTATGGCCAAAGGAAAAACACAAGATATTTCTTTTTTAATCATAGTGAGCTTTTTTGCTGAGAAATACCGGTTTGGAAAACAGTGGTGGTTTTATAGTGGCGGACACAATAACACGAACACCTGTGCAGTATAATGCAATCTAATGCAAAAGTCCTGCCATAAAAATTGCCTTTGCAACAATATATCAAGTTCAGGTTTAATGTTAAAGCTAAAATGAGTAAATTGAAGAAAAGAGACAAGAGGAAAAATAAATTTGAACGGAGAAAGGATGAGAGAGTTTAAGAAGATGTGACAAGAATTATGGGGCACAGGAAATATAAAGTCAAAAGAATATCAAAAAAAGATAAAGGACATGTAAGTAGAAGCGAGGGGAAGATGAAAATTAGGTTAAATAAAAGAGGGAGGATAAAAAAGTCAGGCGGAGATGAGCAGGAAGAGGGAGAGGAGAGAAGACAAGAAGAAAAAAATGAAATATAAGATAATGAAATTAGACAAAAGCAAAGTGAAATGAAGAGTAAGCAATGCAATGAAAGAGAACTGGTGATGAGTGGAGACAAACAGGAGATGGAAAGGAGGGGAAGCAGTGAAGCATGGGTAATGTGTTGGCAGCAGAGAGAGAGGAGGAGAGAGAGAGAGCAGAAGCCTTGTAAATGTTGGATGAGAGAAGTATACATGGCACTGTGACTCACTGGAGCTGCCCCAGCACTTGTGAGGGCAAGTGCTTTACACTCTCTGTCCCTCTCTCTCTCTCTCTCTCTCTTTCTGTCTCTCTCTCACACACACACACACACACACACACTTACCCTTTTTCTGAGGACTGCACATCTTATATTCAATCCCTAATCCCCTAACCTAAATGGTGCTCTATTCTTACACTTCAAGCCTCGTCCCTCTCAATAATAACAGGATCATATTACAGGGTCATTTCCCATTTCCCAAGTCTTTTATGGAGCCCCAAAGTGTTTTATTAAATAAATAAATAAGAAATGATGACATAAATGCTCACATGAAACATATATGAAACAATAACTAGTGAAATATTTTAAGAAATTACTAAACTCAACTCAGTATTATGTTATTTTATCATTCTTATTTTTGTGGCATCAGTATTTAATAATTTTTATTTCAACATACATTTAAAAAAAAATGTAAATATTTCCCAATAACAATTGCATTTCATGCCGTTCGTATTTCATAATGTCACTTTTCATTTTCACAAGAGTTAACTGGCTAACTGGCAGTTTGTTTCCCTGTTGAAGTATCAATAAAGTTTGTCTTATCGGCATGGCAGGGGGCATGTGATTGTTGACATATTGACATAATTAATGAAAGATTTTTTTTTTTTTAAATGTAGCGAATTTTACACAATTTATTCTTAAGCTGATTTATCTTTTTTTAACTATTGAAACAATTTGGTGTTCCAACCACCTTGAGGATGTTGACCTATTAAACCTGGCACCAAAAGGCAGTAAACTTTTGTTGGTCACACTAGAATATTTGCATTTCTTAAAGAAAAAGTGTGTGATCGCACCATCTGCTGCTGCTCTGGTGACTGATGTGTACAATAACCAAAATTCTAGTGTCTATTCAAAAAACTACATGAGGATATCACACGGGAGACAGAATTGTGATATGTTTCCACCTTTTCTTTCACCGCAAATGTCAAAGGTCCTATGACGACTACATTTTATATCATTACTCTGACACTGTGCCCTGGTGAAAGGTTCATTTGCCAACCACCTTATCGCGGCTGTGGCTCAGGAGGTAGAGAAGGCCATCCACCAATTGGAAGGTCAGTGGCTCGATCCCTGGCCCCTGCAGTCTACGTGTCAAAGTGTCCTTGGGCAAGATAGTGAACCCCACATTGCTCCCGATGGCTGTTCCATCAGCGTGTGAATGTGTGTGTGTGGTTAGTGGTAGTGGCCAGTGTCCAATCAGCCACCATGTATGAATGTGGGTGAATGGGTGAATGGTGGCTCACTTTGTGAAGAACTTTGAGTGGTCTAAGAAGACCAGAAAAGCACTATATAAGTGCAGTCCATTTACCATTTCAACAAGCACCAACACAGCAAAAAAACAAAACTGACTCATGGACAAAATGATTGCCTTTCTGAGAAAAAAAGAAGTCTACAATATTTATTTTAGATTTAATGATCTTGAGAAAAATTTGTGGTATTTGAATCATGTGTTAAAGTGATATGGCAGGTTTTTATTAATGGCCACAGGACGAGGCTGTTTGTACCATGCTACAACAATATGTATATGTATATATTCATTATACATACTCATGGACAACTCATGTACCAAGTTTCATTTTCTTTAAGACAACGTCTATCCATCCAACCATTATCTATAACCACTTATCCTTTGCAGGGTTGGGCAAAAGATAGGATGCCAGTTCATCATAGAGCTCTTCAAGACAATAGAACTATAGAAATATCATGTTAGATAGTTACTGTAGTACTGTCGCAAAAATATTACAGTAAAAAAATGAATATATTACAATAACTGTATCAGATATTAAAAAAGAAAAATAGCCAACATGAGACACATATGCTTTACATGTGAAAATTGAAACGATGTGTCCATCTGCAAAAAAAAGTTACTAGAAGAGCTCCAAAAAATGTATGGACAAAGAAAAATAAATAAATAAATCAAGAGTGAGGATAAGTGCAGCAACCACACAATTAGTGTGATCCTCTCTCAACCAATCTGCTCAGCCACAGTTGTAGCCTGCTTTTCAAAAGGTAGATGTTCTTTTTTCTAGTGTCTGGAAAGTATCTAAGCAGCTGGTGGTTAAGCAAATTTTTTTTTTTTCCAAAACAAGGAAATGCAGTGTTTGCAGTGACCCCTGCAAAAACAACTTGTTATTCTACTAATCTTTTAATGCTGAACATGACCAAAATACAGAGGCATCCTCACATCTAGAGCTTCTGGTCCACTGCTGCTGCATATTATGCCTCGCATAATTGTTCCTTGTGCTAAATGATACATGTTTCAGGCTAATTCTAATTAGTAGCTCTTTAATAAGGGCCTGTGAGAGACTGGTAAGACTTTTAAACTATTTTCATATACATAGCACTTTGCAGCTGAATATGATACAAATATCTGATTTTACAAAGCTCAAAATGTTGCAAATCATATATTCCTTACATTGCTGCACATCATTTGCAAAGCATGTAGTTTTTTAGATTAGATATTAGCTATTAGATATTAGGTTCTTATGTTTGCCTTTTTTTTCTGGTCAGTCATTGATTTCAGTTCATATCAGTCCACTATGAGTTTTGAGTCTGGCGCCGTGCTGAGCGGCTGCCTGTCGCAGCAGCTCCCAGCGTCTGCATCGTATTTTGTTTACTTTCGTCACTTTGACACTTTATTTTCTTCTTCAACATTAGTATAAGTGATAGTGTTTGTAGAGGCTGTGGCTGCTTTTGTTTTCTTTTCTGGCGGCTTTTATGTTACTTTCTACACCGTCTGTAACTGAGTGCGGAGTGAGCCCATTGTTTACACTCGGGAACAGCTGATCACCCTGAGTAAACATGGGGTGCTTCCCGGTGAGAGGCCCGCAATCCCAGCGGAGCTGCGGAGGGCTGTGGCTGTCGGGCTGGGGCCAAGTGGAAGGCGGATAAGAGAAAACATAGACCTTCCGAGCGATTATAGTGGGGAATATGAGGTCCCTGGGAAACAAGATGGATGAGCTCAGTGCGCTGATTAAGAAACAGAGGGAATATCATGAGCGCAGTATCATGTGCTTCATGGAGACTTGGCTGCATGCACATGTCCTGGACCACAGCATGTCTGTACCCGGCTTCAGGATGGTCCAGGACGACAGGGACATTACATGGAGCGGTAAGAAGAAGGGAGGAGGGATTGCACTGTTGGTGAATGAGAGGTGGTGTAATCCTGGACATGTGACCATGAAGGAACGTTTCTCTAGCCCAGATATTGAACTGCTAGCTGTGGGAATTTGTCCATACTTCTTGCCAAGGGAGTTCACGTCCGCCATTGTTGTTGTTGTTTACACCCCTCCGTCAGTTGATGCAGAGGCGTCATGTGACATCACTCACTCTTCCTTCGCAAGGCTACAAACTCAGCAGTCTCATGCCTTCATAGTTATTACTGGGTATTTTAACCACATTTCTCTGGATAAGACCCTGCCAACCTTTTATCACCGACCACAACCCTCTCCTGCTGACTGCAGAGTATGTGCCTCTTGTCCAAAGGCAGCCTGTTTCCACAAGAACTGTAAGGAGGTGGACTCAGGAGGCTAAGGATGCTCAAGGACTGCTTTGAGTCTCCAGACTGGACTGTGCTCTGTGAGCCACATGGGGAGGACATCAACAGCACAACAGACTACATCACAGAATACATTAAATTCTGTGAGCACACCACACTGCCAGCACAGACTGTACGCTGCTTCCCTAACAACAAGCCATGGATTACCAGGGACCTGAAAGACCTTCTGAACTAGAAGAAGAGGGTCTTCAGGTCTGGAGACAGGGAGGAACTGAGCAGGGTGCAACATGATCTGAGGGTGAAGCTGAGGGAGTGCAAGGACTCCTACAGGAGGAAGCTGGAGGCCAAACTCCAGCAGAACAACACCAGGGACGTGTGGACTGGAATGAAGGAAATCACTGGGTTTAAGGTGAGAGACAGGCAGCGAGATGGCCGCACAGAGAGGGCAAATGAGCTGAATTGTTTCTTCAACAGATTTAGCTCACCACCCTCAGCTGTGGACTCGACCCCCCACCTTCAATGAGCATCCTCCCCCTCTTGACTGTGACGACTGGCCAGGCTAAGAGGCAGCTGGAGAGATTCCACCAAGGCAAGGCTGCAGGCCCTGATGGTATCAGCCCCAGGACTCTGAGGACCTGTGCAGCTCAGCTGTCTTCTATGCTGTGGCACCTGTACAACAGGAGTCTGAGTCAGGAGAAGATTCCAGAACGGTGGAAGATGTCCTGCTTAATTCCTGTCCCCAAGAGATCGAATCCATCTGCACTAAATAAGTACCAACAAGTTGCCTTGACATCCCATGTGATGAAGGTGCTGGAGAGGCTGGTCCTGGCCCACCTCAGGTGAAATCATCACTGGACTCTCTGTAGCTTGCTTACCAACCTCATGTGGGAGTAGGCGATGATGTCATCTACCTGCTGCAGTGAGCTCACGCTCATCTGGATTGGAGTGGATGGCAATCGATTTCAGGAGGAAGAGGACACCGATACCGCCCCTGTGTATCCTGGGAGAGGAGGTGGACATGGTGGAGGACTATAAGTACCTTGTCGTCCACATTGATAACAGGCTGGACTGGAAGTCCAACACTGAAGCTGTATATAAGAAGGGGATGATCAGACTCATTTTCCTGAGGAAGCTGAGCTCCTTCAATGTGTGCAGCAGAATGTTGGAAATATTCTACCAGTCAGTCGTGGCCAGTGCCTTGTAATTTGCCATAGTCTTCTGGGGAAGCAGCATCGAAGCAGGAAATACAGACAGACAAACTGATCAAAAAGGCTGGATCAATTATCGGGCTGCAAACTGGACACTTTCAAGACTGCGTTGGAGAGGAGGACACTGGACAAACTGTTATCCAGTCTGGATAACCCCGACCACCCTCTCCACCAGCTGCTGGACAGACAGCGGAGCTCGTTCTCCAACAGAATGAATCAGCTCCACTGTCACAAGGACAGATACAGGAAATCTTTCCTGCCACAAGCCATAAGAGTGTTTAACTCTGCAGTTCAGTCTGACAGAGAACACTCCAGACTCACGATGCTGTAGTTTATTGATAGTTTCTGATCTGTTTTTAATGAATCTGGTCACTTTATGTTCTTTGCACAACATTTTTGTATTATCTTGCACATCACCTCTACCTCTACTACTGCATTATTACTCATAGGATCAATGGTATTTTAGGTACTTGATGGTTGTACTGTATGTTGTTTTGTTGCGCTGTATGTTCTGTTGCACAGTGGTTTTTCCCGTTGTATGTTTTATGTCATGTTGTAACGTCTTTGTTTAAGATAAGATAAGATAAGATAAACCTTTATTCGTCCCACAGTGGGGAAATTTACAGGTGTTATGTGTTGTGTTGTTTTGTTTCAACTGTAGCGGCTACAATAAAAGAATTTCCCAGTTTGGGACAAATAAAGTACATCTATCTATCTATCTATCTATCTATCTATCTATCTATCTGTCTATGAAAATCAACTTGCAGAGAGCTGAAACGTGCTTAAGTAATTAATTTGTGTGAATTATGAAGTTCTGTCTTTGACAAAATTGCATGATCAAAATTGTATGTTAATGCAGCTGGACGTATGGACTGGAAATTTGCAAACTACATGACCACTTAAGTTTGCAAATTTCCCTGTTGTGGGACTAATAAAGGAATATCTTATATATCTAAATATATCTATAACAGCACTGCTGTTATATGGAAAAAAAGACACAATTTTAACCTTCCACCTTAAATGTACATTTTGAGGGACCAAATATTCACCTCCTGTATACTTATAGGTAAATGCATGGTAATGGTAAATGGACTGCATTTATGTAGCACTTTTCTAGTATTCATATGCCACTCAAAGTGCTTTCACAAAGCAAGCCAGCATTCACCCATTCACACACATTCATGCATGGTGGCTGACTGGAAAGTGCCACCACCATTAACCATTCACACACCAACGAAACAGCCATCGGGAGCCGTTTGGGGTTCAGTATCGTGCCCAAGGACACTTTGACATGCAGACTGCAGGGGCCAGGGATCAAACCACCAACCGCTTGGTGGACGGCCGCTCTACGTCCTGAGCCACAGGAGGATACGATGCATCCAGGTGTGTGTTTTCCCTCTTCACAGAGAGGTATGTGGATAGATTTCATTCATGTTGTTTACAATTAATTAAAATTGTGACCAGATTTCACAGTGGAGTATCAAAGTATTTATAGAAACTCCACCACTGCTCTCTTTCATAAATGATTATTAAGTTATTGTTGCTCAAACATGACTCAATACACTGCTTCTGTCTCATTTGTAAAAAAAAAAAATAATATAGGTGTATACAGGTGTATGGGAGGACCTAGCTAAGTGAAAATAGGTAGATAGATAGACTTTATTCATCCCAAACTGGGACACTGTTGCATTACAGCAGCTACAGTATGAAGCAAACACAACAAATATAACATTAAATAACATGATAACATAACATAGCATAAATCACCACACAATGCAATTTACAAGTACTTGGAAAATAAGCTGAAAAACCACTGACTCGTGGTTGTGCGAGATTAGTGCAAGGTGTATGTGCAAACATTAGGAGATGCCACATGCAGTGCAAACGGATCAGTAATAGTATAAACTACAACACTGTGAGTCTTGAGTGTTCTCTTGGAGTTAAACAGACTTATGGCTTGTCGCAGGAAATATTCAGATCACTGTCTGTCCAGCAGCTGGTGGAGAGGGTGGTCGGGGTTATCCAGAATGGATAACAGTTCGTCCAGTGTCCTCCTCTCCAACACAGCCTCGAAAGTGTCTGGTTTGCAGCTGATAACTGATCAGCAACTGAACCAGCCTTTTTAATCACTTTGTTGAATCTGTTTGTGTTTTCCAAAAAATATGATTCTGTCCCACCCCAGTTATTTCAGTATTCAGCCCCATAATATGAACTATGCAAAAGTATTATTAAACTATTAATTTAAGTGGAGCTCCAAATTTTACTCATAGAAGTCTGTTTAAAAGGCATACAAATTACTGTTCTTTTTCTGCTTTTATTGGTGAAATTTTTACCATTCCTTTTTTAATTGATTGAGTCCCCCAATTTTTACGGAAGTGCATCACTAAATTGATATTTTATTTACAGTCTATTTACAGTTTGGGAGTTACTGTCTGCACACGAAAATATGCAGTATGACATGTCTCCTTCTTCCCCTCCACTGTTTCTCATGAACACAGCACACCAGACAAGTATAGTGCTTTTTTTCTTTCCCCTGTTGGCAGGTAAAATATTTATGAGTGTTTTAACCTCTGGCTGACCCTAGTGCAGCATTACAAGGGCCTTCTTGGAAAGTTCCCAGGGAGGTGGAAAGACACTGACTAATATTCTGTAGAGAGAGCGAGAGAGATTGATTACAATGTCTGACATGTCCTTAGGTTTTAAATAATACTGTTAACGCTTAAAATGTTGGAGGGATGATACTAATTACAGTATAGGCATTGAATAAAACTTCAAAAAACTAAATAAAACTAAGGTGATCCTTAGCCTGTGAATACATATGGTAAGCTGCGCACACATGTATCTAAATAGTCATATATGTGTGAGTACTGTCTCTTGTATGCATCCATGCTTTTTTATATATGTGTGTGTTCTGCATGTATGCCTGTCCTAATTTCTGCTGTTAGCACACCAAGGGCCTCTTAGTTTTTGCTGCTATTTTCTGTCTTTGTTTTCCCTTTTTCCTCCCTGTTTTTCATTCTCTTGTCAGTATCTCGTCCACTGATGTTACTGTTCTATTGACAGGTCATAATTTTACACACCAGCAGTAGTTTATCTGCTATTTACAAGACTGAGTAATAGCTGGGGAAGAGAAACGTTCCCAAACAGCTTAATTATGCCCTCTGTCACAATGTTTAAGGAAAATAAACCAAGCCGTGTGTTCCTCTTCACTCAATGTTTTTTTCTTTTCCTGTGGTATTTAGCTGTTCTACTATACAGTGTTTTGTTAACAGTGAGTTGTCTTAAACATGCATGGAGCAGTAAAACATACCATCATGATCCTTAGTTAAAAAACTGTGTAATAAACGCTGTAGCCTATGCCGTCTCTACGGTTGCTCTCCCCTTTGACTTTGAAAGACCAACCATTGCTGGTTGATGTAAAACACATTACTACTTGTGGACCAGCAGAGGGATGTCATCAAAGACACCAGATTTAAAAACTGGCATGCTGAGAGAGATTTACCTGACAGTGACGGGCTTGATCGGCATTGTGTGAACTCAATTGGCAAGAGAGTGAATGCAACAGATGTTCATTTATGTGTAAAAGTCCTGCACATCAGCTTTAAATTAATTTTACATCAGAGTGACACATGGTAAAGTTTGGTACATAATCGCACTAGCAAGTATGTTTAGTCTGTTCTTAAAATCATTTCTTTGAGGTTATATACATACTGGTCCTAATCTAAGAATATAACCCGATATCAATAATAGCATATAATATACATATTTGAATACACTATATTACATAAAGTTGCAGGATATATTGTAATATATAATTAATTTAATGAACCCTGCAACAAAAAGGTTTTTTTTCTTTCTATTCTATGGTAGTCTATGTGCTTGCTCGAGCACCAAAATGGTCCCACAATAACTGAATTTGCCAAAGTGTTGCCAAAAATATGCCGAAAACAACCAGGTCATATCACCAAAGTCTACTAATCAACACTTGCTTGTTAACACTTCAAACCGATCCTTCTACACAGCTGCAGTCACAGTCTCCAGGCCTGCCTATAGAACAGAAGTCATATAGTCAGAACAGAGTCACCAGTTTGCACAGATTGAAGAAGCCACATGTCCCACTCAGAGTCCATTGAGCCACACATGTCAGGAAGCAGAGTTGTAGAATGACTGCTGTGGAGTTTTTAGCATGGAGTGGAACTGCAGGGCTTTGCCACAGCAGACAGTCATATGCAAATGTGTCAGACCTCAAGGCCCACCGGTGTGTGTGTATGTGTGCGTGTGTGTGCATATGTTGAAAATGTCAGGGGCTGAGATTGTAGTGTGCAGGCGGACCACTGACGCATGTCCAAACCTCGGCCACTGTCTCTCTTGTCTCACACACACACACACACACACACACACACACACACACACACACACACACTGGTCTCTGACACATCCCTGAGGCCGATCAGTCCATTGTACAGGCTCTCCAGTGAGCCATAGCTTTTACATATATTAAAATGAGCCTTGGGTACAGAGCTGCCCCTGAAGACCCGCTACTCTCAGTCCACAGTCCACACACACACAGAGATGCACTGAGGACACAGAGTATATACACACTGGAAAGCAGCAGTGTTCTGTGTGTGTGAAGACAGGGATGTAGAGAAGGCAGCAGACCATATCTGAGGCAACATTGGTCTCTTCTTCTTTTTTAACCGAAACTTTTCTACTTCATGGGGTTCTTTAACTTTATTCATCTCTGGAAGCCTGAATGAAAGAATTTGGACTTCCACTGGGACATTATTACATTTACCATATGAGCAAACTGCTAAAATCAGTCCAACAAGACTTTGGATGTGAAGTGAAAGTCTTAAACAATGGTCACCTTTTACAGAAATTGTATAGTTATTGTAATCCGGGACATGTGGAAGAATAAAGAGTTACAGTGTGTGGAAATTGAGATGACAAAATATATAATGCAAATACATATAAAGCATATATAATATAAAACTGCCATACGTCAACGATTTAGAGTCTAAATCTTAACTTATCTTAATTTAGTCTTAACTGCTTGAAAGTGTAAAAAGTGTCAGAAATACACAAAAAAATGAGTAATCCTTTGAGTTTAGTATGCTCTATGTCCTTCAAGACCAAGTTAAGCATTCTGAGAATCAAACTCATGTCTTAATTGTAAAAATAGTAAATGGCTACATTTACTTATGTTTAATTGATTTTACCACTCATTCACCCATTCTCACGCACACACGCACGCACACACACACACACACACACACACACACACACACGCACACACAGGTGCGGGCCAGACCATCAGGAGGATGGATGTCCAAGGAAAGCAAGAAGCTAGGGATCCAACTGCCCCCATGTGATCAGTGGAAACCCGCTCTACCTCCTGAGCTGCTGCCGCCCTAATTTAGGCCCCTCCTTGATATATACTTGATATATATATACATCATTGTGGCTTGATCATTTATATCACTATACTTTTGATATTAATAGGCTTTCTTTGGTTTGCCTGTGTTTCCCCTCCTTATTATAAACCACGTATTTAGATGGTTTTTATTGGCTCCCATAATTTCATTAAGAAATCCCAGAAAAGAAGTAATATGTACTTAGAAATTCATTTGAAGTTTCCTGAAAGGCATTGCATAATTTTGTAATAATTCTACAACAACAACAACAACAACAAAAAAAACAGGACCATTGGTATACTTGCAATTAATTAACATCAATTAACTTCTTGTATTATAACCTAGTCTTTTTAGTCAGTGCACAGCAGGTGAGCTGTGTACATACAGGAATGTAAAATGTGTATACAGGCAAGTACATCATTCAACAAATAAGGAAATTGGAGTTTCCAATAATTAACTAATTTTAACTTTTGTTTGATTTGTTTGAAGGCTATTTCTCTGAAAATTCACCCAACACAATTAATTAAACTGAAAAATCATTTTCTATGTTTTGACTGTAATTTGTGTCAAACTGCACAGTTAAAGAAACACCATATACAAACAGAAAGAAAGTACAGTCCGTACAACAAAACAACAAAAATGGTCTTGAAACTGAAAAGCAATTAAAGTCCTTTGGTAAGGTCTCTTTCCTCTTGATCATGCTATAATAATAATAAAAAAAACCTCCTTGTGAAAGAGAGTTCAGAGAAAAGGACAACTTTGTCACAATGTCCCAGTTGGTAGTGTCACAACACTTATATTAAAATGCAAAACCCTCTGATTTCTGACGGTCTTACACTTCATTACAGTGGTAAAAGTGAGTGGATGGATCATAAATACTGGGACTGATCCAAGGCCCAACTTGGGAATAAACACCATGTTGCCATCTGTGATGGTATTATTCCAATGTGCTGGTACACCCAAGGGTGTAGCTAAGCTTTAGAGGCCATATGTAAAGGATCCACAAACCATTATTGTGTTTATGCAAGCATGTCCTCAAGTCCAACACACCACCATTTGGCACTGCCACACTTGGACCATAATAACCAGGTTTCTTTTAGTGTGCATGAGGAAAAAACTAGCAAAATGATCATCCTGCTCATTCCTGTTCTCAAATAACAGCAACAGCTGCAAAAACTGTTTTGAGAGTGTTGTTTTGATTATGTTAGCTAAAAACAAAGGAATGCAAGAAAAATTATGAAGTATTTAACAAATGAGTCAGTATCCCCGCTGCACAATACTTCTACTACTACTACTACTACTAATAATAATAATAATAGTAATAGTAATAATAATAAAACTGCTTATTTTTATAGGTGCAACAGGTTATTTATTTTTTCAAATTTGTATAAAAATACAACAAACAAAACCTTTAATTAATTAATTAATTTAGCATTTATTGTTAAATGGTAAATAATGTAAAAGTGGATGTTAGGAGGTTGAAAATGTCATTATTGTCTTAATTGTGATGCAAACTGAATTGAGTTGACCTGAACTGACCAACGACATGAAAAACGAACAAGGGGACGAAAAGAACAAAGAGCAATATCTGTGAATTGAATATCAAATGTCTTTTGATTTTGATTTTTAATTTTGCAGTTAGTTGATTTGTCCATTTGGCACATCTAAACAGTTGCAGTTAAATTCATATCTCAAGATGAATTTTCAAGAAGAAAGAGCACTTACCATAAACTGCCCTGTCCAGTGATGGCTTGAATTTGCCAATTTCATCTGAGGACCTGGAAAATGGAGGAAAGTGGAAAAGGAGATATTCTATTGAAAAAGAATCTTGTCTATTGATTCATTGACTGAATACAGAATAAACAGAAAGATGCACTGGAATGATACCAAAGTGAAATGAGGACATTGCCTCTCGTCACTGATTGTGTTTCTGTTCAAGCATGAGAATTTAAGAATGAAAAACTCACCAGAAGGAGCATTTCGAAAAAAGTTATTCACAATCATTTATCTATTCACATGGTTTGGAAAAATACTTAATTTACATCACAAAGAGGAAAATCACACAATCAGCCTGAGAAAGTACAAGCACGGCAGAGATGACAACTTAAAAACAGGAAAAAGAAAAGTCTGTTTCCTGTTCTAAGTTTACCTAAGTACAACATTTTGTGAATGTCCCCAATGAGGGACGCGTAAAGGTGTATCTTATCTCTTATCATTGTAAGTCTAACACCAAGGTACATTGGTGCTACAGGACCAGATCATAGAAATGAGCCCACCTTCACAAGAAAGAACCCTTGACAAAAAAAGAACAACCATAAGGTTCCTCAGAGACACAGAACAAAGGGCAGTTTCATGACTTGATATGTAGCTATTTAGACAGTGATTATTATATATCTAAGAATTCATTAATACCCAATTGTCTTTACTGCCAAAAGACATTTAGTTACTACTGTACCATCCCTCGTAAACTTCCCCACTGTGGGACGAATAAAGGTATATCTTATGACGTGAACACATTTGGTCTGGAAATAGATCTACTGGATTCAAGTGCTTTTTTAAGAACTCTGATTCAGACACAATGTGTTGAAGAAGAAAATATAATAGCTGGAGTGACACAGTAAACCCATGGACCAGCAGGAGATGATTCTTTGGAGTGTTAGTCTGTGAGCTTCAAGGTGTGACAGGTTTATGCCAAATATCGACGCACACTCATTTTTCAGCACTCAAGCTTACATACATGTCAACACATGTCTACACATCTGTAGCATTTTCTAAGTGACTGAGTGAATATATGAAAAATAACTATTGAGCATGATGCTTATTTATAGTTCACACTTTGAGGTGACACTGTCTAAGCTCTGTCTCTCTCTAAATAATTCTCCTCATCTTTAACACGATGAGAAGCTGAATTTAGTTATTTATTATTATTATTTTTAGTTATTTATATTATTAGTTATTTATTTTATATAAATTTAAAGGTGGTGAACTTGATTATATTGTTCATGTGACCTCAGAAACAACAAAATGTTTTGGGTGTGGAACTGAGGAGCATTTGATTTGTTTGTGTCCAGAGAGAGCTGGTGAGGGCTGGTCAGCTGCTGCTTGTCAGAGCCAACAAGAGTCTCTGATGAACCACAGAGTGACACACAGGATTCACGAGAGGAAAACAGGAGATGACAGCGATCAGGAGAATGAGGCAATGAAAAGTCTAACTAAATGTTACCGAATCTAAATATTACTAATACCTGCATGGATGAGGAAATGGGATGGGGATGAGGAAGTTTTCTGCTGTCATCGGAGCAGTAACAATGGTGGAACTGATATCTTGTTTCTTAGAGATTCTCCACTCATTTGTGTCACTAAAGAAATTATTGAGGGTCACTTGTTGATACAAGCTTTATTTTAAAACTGACCTTCATGTATGTATGTATGTATGTATGCATGCATGTAGGCACAGAGGGAGATAAAGATTTTACTGTTTCAAACATCAGACCAGATGTGTTCCAGAGGTGTTCAGTTGTTCACATTTCAGTGTGGATCTGCTAACATACAAAATCTGAATATACTTCTATTTTTTTTTTTTTTTCAAGGGTGGTGGGATATAGGGAAGGATAAAATAAAACATCTATCCCTCCAGTACACTCTCAATGTCGAAAGGGGCATGACCAGGTCTATAAAAGCTCTGGAGAGAGAAGTAGTGGAGTGGCAAAATTTAGCAGACTCCAGGAGAAAAAGGTGCTCAAGGTGCTCTGCTTTGCTGCCGTTTACAAAGTGTTGCCAAAACAGATGCTTCCTCTCACTTTTTCTTTGGCCTTGAATGCAAGAATGGAAAAAAGACTGCATTCTGTGCAGTCCAACACTGGGCAGGTACTGCAGGAGTGTAGAAAGATTTGTAGATGTGCAGTTGCCTTCTTTAAGAAGCTCGTCGAGAAGGATTTCCAGGAGAGATTAGAGGTGGTGCAGGCATTCTACAAGGACCAAGCCAAAATTACCCTGGAGGCCAATGAGGGGCGCACAGATCTCCCCAATGAGGAGCCTTGAGATTGACAAGGCTCCAGGCATCGATGGCCTTCCTGCAGACTTCTACAAGGCGACCTGTGATTTCTTGGATTTCTTGACTGTTCTCAGAGACAGTCTCGGTGAAGGACCTTTGAGCTGCAGGAGAGCAGTCCTTCACCTTTCTCCCCAAGAATGGCACATATGGCACATAGATGCTGGCCAGGATACAGGCCGTGTTGGTGGACTTCTTCTGGGAACGTCTGCACTGGGTCCCACAGTGTGTGCTTTTCCTGCCAAAGGAGAAATGAGGATGGGGCTCGTTCACTCAGCCAGCAGGGGTGCTGCCTTTTGACTCAAGTTCTTCCAGAGGCTCCCTGCTGGACCTGCAGACCTTTTCTGGAGACCCATAGCCCCAGCTATACTAAGCCGATTTGGAGCTTGGGTCTCGCTGAACCTCTTTTCTTGATGGACCTGAATGTTCACAATTTGTACAGTCTCCAGTAGTTTTACAAGGGACTGTTCACTGTGTGGGGGATGCTCCCACGGAGACTGACAAAATATGTTTTCCTGTCTTGTCTTCAGACTATACTGTCTTTGTTAACTACACACTGGACTCTGTCAACCAAATGCTAATGATCCTCTCCCTGAATTAAAACTTGTTCCTGATTTTAAAAGACTGCATTGGTCAACTGTCGGAGTCCAGTGAGGCTCCAACAAACAGGTTAAATGTCGCGGGAGGTAAACTGTGTACAAACCGTTGATTACATTTTTACACAAGGACAACCTAAGTGGCTGGGCTGACACTCTTTGGGGAGCTGATCTAGGACTGTGTCGAGAGCATTATACAAACCAACATTAACCAAAAAGGATGGAGATTTGCAGTGGAGAATCCTGCACAGATTGTGGCAGTCAGTGCTTTTGTTTTAGCAACATTTAAGATGTTTGGAGAAACTTTTCTAAGCACATGTTCATCCTAGGCTAGAGATACAGTCGGAAGTGGAGAGTGAAATGTCAGTTGTTTAATTTTGTGTTGGTAAAAAATGGGTGTCTACCTCAGCAGAGGAGTAACAGTGGGGTAGAAGTCTCTTTGGACTTTGATGTGAATACAATATAATCATCAAGATTATAAAGGCCACATTAATAATTGATCACAGTTTTGTTTTTTGTTTTTTTCCCAGCAGAACAATGTGCAACAGTTGACAAATATATGGTGCTTTAAAAATGTTTCATGTTCTGTTGACCTACACAGAATTATGTTTTTGTATATATTGTTTTTTTCATTCATTTTTATTCATATATTTATATATTTTGAAAATACAGTATCATTGTTTTTAGAAAATAAAGAGGTTTTGAAAATTCGCATTTCGTCTCTCCCTCTCTCTCTTGCTCTGTGTGTGAGCTCTGCATTCCTTTTCCATAAAGAGAGGGCAATCAAAGTGCACCACAGTTGTTCCAAAGTGCTTCCAACTGGAAACCATGAAGTATGGAGAGAAAAAGAGAGAGAGAAGAGGGAAAGAAAAAGAGAGAGGCCTACCTGTGTTATAGACTGATGGAAGCCAAAAGGTTGACATTGCCAAAAGCTACTAATGGAACATACAGTATCTGAACATAACACCTTGTGGCTCTTGTGAAAGTGGGGCAAACAAAACGGAGTTGCAGACAAGAGTTGACTTTAGAGCAAGAGGTCGTGGTATGGCCATGGTATATGAATACCTCCTTAAGTGGGATTATTGACTAATTTAATAGTTTAGTGATTCTTCAGGCTGGTCATGCAGAGGTGATCTCACTGCAATTCTATTACTGTATTAAGATAACTTTTTTGTGTGGCATGTAAAATGCTTACTTTACTTCAGTTTGCTTTTTCAGATATACCTAATTGACACTAATTTCAGATTAATTTATCAGGAAAAGATGCATACATTTTTTGTATTCCTTTTGGTCTTTTTTTAAGCAGGGAAAATATATCCATGAGACAGAGTACAAATGTGGTGTAGGCTGAGAGGAGTTTGAAAAGCACATGTGTTTGTACAGTTTCAGCCACAACTCTCAGATGTCAGAAAGATTCATGTCAGACCATAAAGGTGATACCCTTTTCTGCATATAATTACAGTCAAACAGTAAAATGCATTCTCATGTTCTTTTTTTGGAAGTGATGCTGAAAAATGCTATGTCATGTTCTTCCTATGGTGCAAGAACTGGGAGGAGGAGCCAAACCCACGCCAGTTATTTGTTAGGTGATGAGAGATGTTTGCTGGGCTACAGTACTTACAACCATGCTGGCAGACATGTGACAAAAACATACACAGGTTAAAATTCATTTGTGATTTTCAGAGCTACTTTATTGAGAGCTAGAATAGTCTAGTAAACAGGTATTTATGTGGTAAGAAATATATTACCTTGTACTCTTTGGTAATTATGGGAAAAAAATATGCTTTCCCACTTGAACTGAAGAGTTGTACACTAAGATAGTAATTCTTCAGTAGCAATCCTGAAACTGAAATACGAGAAAAAAACCGACACCTTGAATGCAAATCAATTTTAAAAAAGCTGTGTAATAAATCCTACTATAGTGGCTAATAGGCAAAAATTCAAACGTTTAGCAGCCAAACTAGTGAAGTTGCACAGTGGTAAAAGCATTGGTGCGCAGGTGCATTATATTACATGATAATGAGGACCACCACCATTGCCCCCTCCTGGCTTGGAATATAAATGCCCAAAATACAATTTTAACTTCTAACTATTCTAACTCATTCAAATGCAGATACTATTCCTAGACAGTATCTCATGGTTTACAAATCAGTGATGTTTGTTGTTTTATATGTTGTCATTGTCTCTAATGTTCCATGGCTTATGTTTTATTCTGCTGATGACAATTTTACTCCACAGAATACAATACAATTGTACAGTGTACTGTTGGGACATCACATTTAATTTTTGGGATGCCATAATTGGTAGTTTTGCACAGGACTGCCTTATATCTCTATGACATACTAACAACCACAGCAAAAACAAAACATTTAAAGATCCATAAAGGCACATTGTTTTTGCAGTCCTGTATTGGGTTGGATTGTTTTGCACAGGTGTCCACATTTTTCTGGTATTTTAGGTATTTCATTATGTAAAGTGTAAAATCTATGAGTAACATGTTCATATTAAAGTCAAATAACCAAGATTTTAATGTCTCTTAACAGGTAAGACTCAAGATTTAGGCAATACTGAAAAATACAGTTTCAAGTTATTTTTCAAGTACATGTTATTTTTAAACGATTTAAACATAACATGCAGCACAAAATTTATTGCATCAGCTTAGTGCTTGAGTTGGGTTTGAGCCTAGGTAAATCAAATGACTGTTTCTGTTTCTAAACGACCTTGACTTAATGTGTTTAGTTTATCCATCCATCCCTTTCAGACAGTTTTTATGTTCATCACTATTGTAAATTAATAATGAAACTATGCCTTTGTCGTACATATTTTCCTTTCCAGCAGATTTAATAAAATGGGATCATTTACATAGGATACAGTATTGGTTGCTTTCTTGTCCATTATGTGTTTCCTCTACCTCAAGAAGGTCAGAGGTTAGCCTACAGAACAGCCACTCTGGAGCTGATAGGAATTCAGTGCCTCATCAAAGCACACTTCAGCAGGGCAGATGTCATCCAATTTATGCCATCATAGCAGAGTAATTTGAACATACCAACACATTTTGTCTCTCATAGTGACACATTTTGAAAGTTGAAACTGGAGACAGAGAGACTGAGCAGTAAATAATTAACAAGCTTCATCATGGTCATGGCTACCACTGAAACAGTATCAGCTCCTCATTTGTTAGTGCTCTTGCTTTCCTATCAAGGCTCATTGACTGGTGTCTTGCTATGCTAGTATATCATTTACCATATAGCTGTTCAAAGTTCAGGATGGAATGACAGCTCTGCCATTTGTGCTCGTTGTGATCTTAACAATTGCATAGCTGCCCAACAGGCACAGCATCATGTTAGAGCAGTCACCTTGGACAAAATTAAAGGGTTCATCTGTCCACACCTGAACGGTGATGTCAAGTAAGCATCTTGACAGCTTCAGTTTCCACAATGAACTTGACCTGTCTGTGTTGGAGTAGATTATGTTTTTTTTACATTTTGTTTTTTGATAATCTGGAGCGGAGATGATCTGGATATAAGTTTATAAAACACAGCTGTAAATACATGTGGTGGAACGAGTTACCAAATTCTGTTCTATCTGCGGAGTCCCTCTTAGTCTTTAAGAAAAGACTAAAGACCCAGCTCTTTAGCGAACACCTTTGTACTTGACAGACAGAAAAAAAGCAACAGCAACAACAACAAAAAATTCCCCTCCTCACTGCCTGTAGGCAAGGTCCTATCACGCTTGAACTTTGTTTTATGGCACTTCTCCAGGCTGTTTTCTCCTGACTAGATCCTTGCTTGTGTCGCATCTACTCTCAGATGTACGTCGTCATAGAATTGTAGAATTGTAGTAAGTTCAAATTAAAACTACTATAAATTATTTTTGGCCACTAGGGTGAGGCATAACTCCCAAAAAGCTGATCCATACACATCCCTGGGCCAAATGTGGCTTAACTAATTCAGGCTAACATTCTGTTACCAGGCTAAAATAATCCTGTTCATGGTTATCCTGCTAACCTGACTACACTCTCTCAAAAACAGCTTTAATTGCATTAACAATTTCAAGACAGGACAAGTGGAAGTGGTTCTGCAGTTAATCATTTAGGATTTAATGTTCAAATGACAAATTATACCATATGTTCTGACTCCACTTGTCTTTTAACATTCAGGCTCTTAACATTCATAGTTGGGTTCATGTCTTTTTGCTCACATTATCTCAAACTAAATTTGGCTTGATTCTTTTTCAGTGTACAAACTTTTATTTTGTTTTCTTTTTCATTATGTATAACTATAGGTAGCTCTTCATTGTGAATGTTTAATTGTGGTAATTATAAGATCATAATGCATTTTCTAAAACCTGCATGCACTCAATGAAATTCATAAATTAAATCAACACAATTTCACTATAAATCTAAGAAAGTAAGCCATTAGAATAATAATTTTAAAAAATGTTCATGGAGTTTAACCTAAAATGTTGCAGTCATGATCCAGCTAATTGTCAATAAGTTGCCCTTTTGGAGGTTTGGGCTTAAGGACCAACTGTTATGTTCCCACTGATGTTGTGTTTCTGGCCATATGATTAACAGATTTGAGTGCAATATTCATTCTCCTTTTAGCTCTGCTCTGGTCTCCACCAACATGTTGCAAAAAATATTTGGCTCTGCAGCTGCTATTTGTTTGATTTTCTTTATCAAGGACTCAGCAATTTTGTCTGTCTGTCGTTTGGTGCGTTGCAGGTAGTCTAGATCAGCGTGCTGATCACAAGCATATTTTACTGAAAACAGCTACCTGCTGCTGCTGCTGGAAACATGGCTGTTGAGAAACCTGTGACTCACCCAAAGAATAAATGTAAAGCTTCTTCTAGCCCTTGTCTTTCTCATCCCTCCTCCTTTATCTCTTCTTGTCCACAAAAACAATAGCAATGGCTGAAAAGAGCCAGGACACCAATATTTGGTGAAATATCTTGGTAAAGGTCAGAGGACAATTAGCTTGAGACTAGAATAAAGAGAGGACTACACTTCTATGTGTTGGAGGTGAGCTTGTATTTTTGGACTATGCTAGTTAGTGATGTCAGTGTTAGTTGCCATCAGTATGCTAGCAAGCTGACGAGGTTAACTTTTGCTTCACACAAATTGTTGAAGAGCACAGAGTCTATTCATTCCTGCACAGCTGTGAGAGGGTACATACAAGCACAAATCAAGCACAAATTGCAGATTGCAGCATTAATCAGAATTCTCCTAGCAACAAGGCAGTCTGCCACTGTGCTTGACTGAAGTCCCATGATGGCAACCGCCTATTTGTTTCTTTATTTAAACCACAGAGTAAGTGGAGCCCAAGAGTTGGCTTGAGGCTTATTTTGACTCTGTTGCACACTGCAGCAACCTCTACAAATCTTTACTGTTAGATTTTCAGGAGGGCACTGTATCACGTCCTCAAAGCAGAACTGGACTGGCCCTAGGCTGAGATCAATGTCAAATCCTTTCAGATGATGTGAAACCTCAGCATCTGCTAAGGCTAGAGTTCTGGACTGCTATTTGCCCTGGGCTACGAACAGGGCCAAAGTTAAAGGTTAAAAATGCATTATGTCTGTGTAAACGTCAGCTATCAAATACTGGACATGTACAAAACAACACAAACACATCACAATATAGTCAAATTAAATACGTGAAATTATGGTCTTAAGAATTAATTTAACAACTGTCTTTCAGTGCAGTTGGACACAAGATGAATATTTACATATATATATATTTTAAAAATCCTTTATATATTTGTAACAAATTTAGTAATAGAGATAAAGCTGAGATCAGGTTATTAATATAATTATAGTTCACAGTTATTTGGGCCACAGTGAAAAACAGAAAAAGCTATGGAAATACAGAAAAAGAAAGGGGATGAACAGTTATGAAAAAGAGATGACAAAAAAGTGGTGGCTTGAGAAAAAGGGATAGTCACTACTCAACCTCTGCTCCACTGTGAATACCCTGACCTGAGAGAGACTGACAGCATCTGTGTCTGTCTGTGTGTATCAGATAGATAGATAGATAGATAGATAGATAGATAGATAGATAGATAGATAGAGATGAGAGAGATAGAAAAAGAAAGAAAGAAAGGGGGAGAGAGAGAGAGAGAGAGAGAGAGAGAGTTTGTATGTAAGTGTGACAGACAGAGTGACAGGGACAAGGAAGCAGCTGCGTCCCCAGCGATTGTGGTTTCTTGTCTGGTTACATATTCAGTCCTGACAGACACTGACAGCTGAATAAGGATTTACTGGACTGGACAGTTACAGACAGAAAGACACACATTACATATTTGAAGTGAACTGTTTAGCTTTCTATTTGTTCATTTATAACATGATGAAATACAATAATGTCTAATAAAGTAAATAACTAATAGAGCATAATCTTTTTTTTTCTTTATTCATGAAGCCAACAGATTGTGGCAGTTGATCAACCTGCTTTTAGTTGCAAAGGCTTGTGTAAAACCCATTTGAGTTGAACCCACTACCATAATGTGACATAAATTCACACTGAAAAATAATTTATGCATTAAAATCTGCTGAGCTACTGAAGTGCATGTAAACTATTTTATTTTAAAGTTACTTTTGCAGAATTTATACTGTCTGTCAATACATGTTGTAATCAAACTTTGGTCACTTTGGTAACTAATCTTGTTATTTCCTGAAGTGAGTTTATCAGCTTTTTTGAGTTAAACAGGCCTTTGACACTTTGATTTAATAATGATGAAAAGGGCGTGCTGCCTCATGAATTGTTGAATCTGTTTTTTTATGGCACAGTGGTGATTGATTGGTGCTTTGCCATCAAAGCTGCATCAACATGATCATACCCGCCATGCACATGTCAGATGGCCATACTGTAGCTATTAAAATAAGGCCAAGATTGTGATAAAAAATGTTCCTTTTCTTTAGTGACCTCGGTTGCTGTGAATGTGAGCCCATTCCAGTGGACTCTGTTTGCTTTGCCTGATGCCTGTGGACATTTCATTGGTTATATAACCAAAAAGACTGCAGCTGTGGTACCTGTATTATGATTAGTATGAAAACTTACTTAGACAAGTTAGTGAGCCTCTAAGGCATTTATCAAAAGCTACAATTTTAATACAACATTAAACTTAATGTCAGTGTTGCTGATACTGGCCAAAAACATGACATGTCATGCCGGCCCTAAGAAGGTCATGTACATACAAATGTTGCAAATTTTTCAATGGAGTTCCAAAATGCTTTCAGAAGGCAAAGTGAATCAGTGTGTTTGAATCAGCTAAGACTAAAGGACAAGGCTGGTGATATATGTTTTTGTTATTGTGGAAAAAACAAATCTAGCTATGTTTCTTTCAATACGTCTCCACCCTCTCAGTGACACTCAGCTCAGCACTCAGCTGTTTTATATTGAAGATATTAAACTTCAAAATGGGTCAAAACTATACAGTGTTGGTTTTTTTAAAGAGGCTCAGTAATTTCCTAAAACTGGTCACTGTAGTTTTTAAGCAAATGATATTCAAATGTTGAGTCAAAATAAACTACAGTGTGTTCATTCACTGTAATAAAGGAACATGTCACCCAGTGCAACAGTGTGTCTCACTGATGTTTTTTTAAATAGAACAATGGAGCTCTGTGGCACAAAGCTTTGGATGCGCACACACAATACTGGTTGTTAGTTTAGATTCACTTTTTTGGTTTGTCCAACATTATCCAACAGCTTCAGTAGCCCCTCTCCAAACCTAGATCATGACATTTTATCAACATGTCGTCATACCTAAACCACAGAATAGGGAATTTGCCAATGACTCCCAAAACAACATATATGACTTATGTACATAGGTGAAAATAAGTAAACTTACTCACTTTCATGGATTAATTTGCTCCTGCTTTTACACACAAAAGGTTTCTTTGTTTTATTCTCACATCTGTGTCCGTTTTCTTCCACAGTCCAAACACATGCACGTTTGGTGAACTGGAAAACTCCTCCTCCTGTTGGTGTGACTGTGATTGTAAATTATTTGTATTATTTAGTAGTATTTGTCTTTATGTGTCAGTCCAGTGGTATGCTGGCAGTATCGTACTGTATTTGATGTGCACTGCCTCTCACCTAATGCATGCTTCGATAGGCTGCAGGCCCATGTGATTCTGAACAGGATAAGCAGTTTGGAGAACAAATGGATAGATGGATGTTCACATGTTCATGTGGTGTTTTGTCTGCCATCATTTCATTAGAACGTTTTGGCTGTTTTAGATCACAGGCACATAATGGTTGGTGGCTACAATAGGCTGATCCTAAAGGAATAAATGAAAGCAGATCCAACAATATAACTAAATGAACCAAATTCAAAATACATCGCAGTAGTTTCCTTCCAATCCAGTTAAATACACACAGACAGAAACAAACTGCGGGTGCATTTATACATTTAAAGATCTATAGAAATTGTTAAAAAACAAAAGAAATGAATGAAATAACATGTACCGTGAACAGCAACTTATCTTTGCCTGTTCTTCTCTTTCCATCCCTCAATCTCTGCTGCCATCCTAAAATCCATCCATACCTCTAAATAAAGAGGTTAACATGACCGGGCCTGGCGTCTAAATGTGATTAGAGAAGTGATTTTTTAGCCCATCCAACCACTAATGTGACAGGCCATTTTCTGCTACAGTTACACACACACACACACACACACACACACACTCTTGCAGACATACATACACTGCATCCTGTGATACACACACAAAAAAAACACCCACACAAACACAGACAAACTCCCCAGATACTCATAAAATTAGATGGACAGAGACGGGAGTAGGGATGGGTAAAAGGTGGTGGTGGTTGTGGGGGGTATGGGGGATGAATGAGAGAGAGAAACAAAGAGAGCGAGCAAGAGATAAAGGTGATGAGAAATGATATGTAGAGACAAAGGGAAGACAAAGAGAGACATACAGTATTTACTCAACAATACACTGAGATGCAGTGGGTACACACTTTACATTAATTGTCCCCACCTTTCTAGCCTTACAGATGTCTAGATGATTAGGAGAGATGAGGCACTCACTCAGTTGTCAGAAAATGTGTTATTAATCATGTATGACATGTTATTGTATTTAACATTTAAGCTTATCTGATCTACATATATTTGATAGTTAAAGTTACTAGTTACTTTACAGGTTAATATTTTACATGCAAAACATATAATCAGCTTACAAGATATGATATATTGTTATTAATTTAAGTACCTAACTATGCATAATAGATAGCACCACCTTGGCAAAATGCTGGTTACACATTATTGCTCCACTAATAATGATCCAATATTTTAATTTAGAGCACAAAATTACTACAGGGAAAGGGAACATTCTGCATAATGTTACTTCTACTTTGATACGTACATTTGGTGATCTTTTAACTTGAATACAGGACGTTTACTTTCAACAACATATATAGAAACACTTAATTTTAGTAGTCCTGTAGTTTCTTAGTAATTTTCCCATAACATTTCCTGAAAAGAAGTGCATAATCTGACATTAAATACAGGAGGAAAACAGATAATGTTCTGAGAAAGTACACAAACTATCATTCATTGTCAAACACTCATTCATTTGTATTTTTGAGAACGAGTCAAGAAATAATGATGTAGTCACATTAGTTAGAGTTAGAGTAGTTAGTACTAGTAATGTAAAGTTAGTTGTTTGTGCATGATTTTGCGTGAAAGAACAACTGAAATCTTAAGGATTGGGAAAGTCCTAATTGAACCCAAGAAAATATTTAAGCGTTATTGGACACTTGATTTGTAAATTGTATCCTTTGTTGCGATTAAAAAATCTGACACTTTTACATGTTCAGCTGATCTGCTACCAATTAAAATGTATAATCAGCGACAGATTATGTTGTCCTTTCTTGGAACTTTCCTATGAATTCACAGTTGCATAAGATAAATGATTAGGAAACAATGGGACCCATAAAACAAAGTCTTCAAAAGTATTCTGATTGCTAATTGTGTAAAATATTTGAATCCTTCTCCCATCACTGTTTGCATTAGGGTTCCACAGAAAAGGAAGGAAGAAAGAAAGAAAAAGAAGAAAAACATTTTTGGGGAATCTAAGTGTTGCCATTAATGTCAGTCCATTGTGCACAGATTTTTGTGCTTTAAACACTGTGGGCGGTTTTTGTATTTTGTATGACTCTGGCATCATGATATAGACTTCTTTGTATTCAGTTTGTCTTAACAATACATGGCAATGAAGCACATAGCGTGATGCCAAAAGAGATTCAAAAAACACAAAGCTGACACACAAAGTGCTGAAGTCTGCTGTGAGAGAGAGGAAAAAAGAGAGACAAACTGAGAGAGATCTCTCTTTCTTTCTCTCTTTGGCTGTCAACCTCTCTCTCCCTTGCTCTCTCTCCCCTCCTTGACAAATGTGACACTCGGGACTCCCCCTCTTTCCACTCTCCCTTGATGGATAGCACACACAGACACACACACACACACACACACACACACACTCTCACTGATATATTACCAGAGGGTGTGTGTGTGTGTGTGTGTGTTGGAGGGTGGGGGTTGAGGGCTAACGATTACGGGAATTGTCATTTGCCGATCATTCGTCTGCATTTGTAAACCATCAACGTCAAAAGCTCACACACACACTTACACACATACAGTATACAGTATATATACACACACACAGATGCTACAAGGGGGGTTGGGGGTCATGTGTGTGTGTAGGTGTTTGTGCATGCGTGTGTGTGTGTGTGTGTGTGTGTTTCTGGCATTTTCCGTCATCTAATCTCCAAAATTCACATTAAGAACATTAGAGACAGCTCATGTATCACTGGTCCTTGTGTGTGTTTGTGTGTGTGTGTGTGTGTGTGTGTGTGTATGTGCAGGGACACTCCTACTGCCTCTTAACACTGATGTTAAAGAAAGAAAGAAAGAAAGAAAGACAGAAAGACAAACAGACAGAAAGAAAGAAAGAAAGAGAATAATGCAGGATGTTCAAGTTTAGGCTCCAGGAAGAAAGAATGCCTTGAATGATAACTATAAACTAGTATTTTTCAAGCAAGCCATAACTTTTAGATTTTGGTTCCAGGTAGAAGAGGAAACCATGTGAGTAAACATCTGCACAATACTATCATTGTAATCAAGAAAAATAAATTAGGATGTAGTTTTTTAACATGAACCACAGACACTAATGCAAGCGTCCTCTGACTCATTATGACTTGATCGTTTATTTTTTTAATGAATGAAATGAAAATGTGTTTAGCCATATTATGCCAACTCTTGATTTGTCAAATGTGTCAAATTAATTAATCAAGTTAATGACTATACTGCAAAATAAATGTATTTCATCATTATTTCCTAGAATACCCACTGAAGCAATAAAATACCTTCACATAGCAAATGCAGCTCAAGACAATGGCAATCACAAGTACCAAACTGGGGTGTTTTTATCTATTTAAACTTAAAACACTTACAGCAGTCATAATGTTGCTAATAAAATTCTAAACAAAATCACACATAACAAAATCTACTGATTTGCAGTGTATTGTCAAATACTTAGGTGACCTTTGATCAAACATTTGACAAAATAGAAAATGTTATGCACCTACCTTGGTGCCAAGCTGGTTTTGAACAAACCGTATAATTACTGGGTTTGTTCTTAGAGCATGAGATGGTCAGGGCAACACAGCTGTCACTGATAGCAGCTGACTTTTAACATTGACTTACTGATATACATTAAATGCACTTTGTTAAAGTAAATGACAGTGAATAACTTAATGATCTGTAATGCTCAATCATGATGAAATATAGACCCCCGGTATTGAACCCAGAACCATGTGGGACATAGTAAGCACCTTGACCCCTGGACCATCAGCTCTGCTCATGAGCACGCTGTCTTTTGTTTTCACAACTTCAAAGTTTAATACAATGGAGGTCTATGGCACTTAATGCTGCTGAAGTTAAAATATTCACCCAAAATGACACATTTGCCTGATAAAGAGCTGAAAAACGAATCACACGATTGGTGTCATGTTTCTAAAGTCATGACTGTCTTCAGTCATGAGTGCAGTGTGTGGATGAATCAAATGTGTATAATGCCTGAGCCAGGAAGTCAAGGCAACTTCACAAGCCGAAGTCAAAGAGACGGATGTCACACATGCAAAAAATAATAATAATAATAATAAAATAATAATAATTTTTAAAAAGCTAAACTGTTGTGGATACAATTCTGAAAAAAAAATCACACTCAGTGTGCTTTTCTTGAGCATATTGTAAATACTTAAGAACTTGAAAAATGTGATGAAATGAAAAATGCTTCCTTTTGGATAATTTTTCATCCATATACTGGATAATTAATATGACTTGTTGTGAGGCTAGTTGCACTAACAGACTGTCTGTGCGTTTTTTTGTTAACTAGCAAATAGAGAGCTAATGAATTAGCCATGGATTAGCCCTCAAGCAAGACACCCAGGTGTGCAGTATCCTGGTGTGTCAGTGCTGTGTTCTCGGTAGGCCTATGTATATTCTGCTGCTTGTGGAACTGCTTGTTGGCTGGAGTTTGATTGTGCATCTTTGCTGCTACACATAAACATGACATAACATAAACATAAACAAAACATCCAAAGTCAAAATGTAATAGAGAAGTGTTCTAGGATGATAACACTTTTTAACAA
Source organism: Holacanthus passer (assembly GCA_025331565.1). Lineage (NCBI taxonomy): Eukaryota > Metazoa > Chordata > Actinopteri > Pomacanthidae > Holacanthus > Holacanthus passer. Next base: position 7,936,982 of record JAFREQ010000030.1, on the reverse strand, counting down.
AAGCCGTCTATGTGAGGTTGAAAAATAAAGGTCCACTACATTAGTCAGTTAACATAATGCAATCTTGCCATTGCCATATGGGCAATGTAACGTTAATGTGAGCCTATGCTAGACTTGTCAAGGTACATCAAAAAGTGGAGAACTTTGTACAAATAGAATGACTTGTGTGTAACTTCAAAATATCAATGTCACACTTCAGCAGGGTTCCAGAGATAACATTAACCTAGATGTGGCAATATGTTATTGGTTGAACTGGAGTTGGTTATTGAGGCTATATGGTAACATAAAATTTGGCAGCCCACTAACTCAAACATTATGTTTATTAATATTATTGCTAAAACAGGCATCTTAAGTTTATCACACACCAGAAACCGACTGATTGTGATTTACTGTAGACTAAAAAATATAACGCTGCAGCTGCATTTCAGTAATAAGTAGGTGGGCCAGTACCGCAGGGTTAGCTGATGAGCTTGGTAGTTTTGAACTAAGTGGGTGTGTTTCAGCAAACAAGCTTCATTCAACCTGCCTCCCTCTCTCTATAATACTTTTTTTTTCTTATCTACAACAACGCAGCATCAATTCCATTGACATGGACATGGATTCACATTCTGTCCAAATTAATTTAGAATCATATAACATATGAACTGTGGAACCACATTTTATGAAGGTAAGACTTTTTATATAATGCACAATTACACACTTTCTATTTCTGTCACTTTATGCTCTCTGCACTCCCTTACAAAAGTCTCTCTCTGTTTTTTCTTTGTCTCTCTGTCTGACTCAGACCCTGCTCTCTCATATTAGATTTTTTTCTTTAAAGGTTTACTCCAAGCAAAAACATTTCCAGTGATGCAGTAATGAGGGATTTATTTTTCCCCATTCCATCCAAAGATTTATTTCATTTGAACTTCTTTCTTTTGTTCCCTGATCCCCTAATTTCCTCATCTACTTGTATAATGAGGAATTTATTAAAGATCTACCACTAACAGACCAGGCTGAATGTAAAACACACACCGTTCTTAATTAGGTAATATGGGCACTTCATTATCACTTGTTGAAGTCAAGTGGCAAAGAACGGTGGTCAAATTTCTGAAAACCTGACTCCAGAATAGACTCTTACTGAAACAGACAGGGAGATGACTGCTGACATATGTGGAGGCTCAGGAGAGTGTGCACGCACACACACACAGACACATACACACAGACAGACTGTGTAAAGAGGGCAAATGACTCAGTGAGATCCATCTGTCCAACATGACTGGTAAACACCAGGCAATATGGGCTACAGAAATTTGTGTGTATGTGTGTGTGTGACACAGAGAGAGAAACAGAAAGGTCATAAGACGAGTGCATTGCTCTGTGTTTTATTATTCTATTTTATCTGTCTGACCATCTGCCACAAAATTGATTCCATCTATTGATATCGTAATCACAAAGGGCATACTGTTGTTATTTGTTGAGCGACAACGAGAGAGCGAATATGAATTAATAAGAAATTAACCATGTGTATCAACTCTTGAAAAAAATATATAATGACAAATATCATCATCAAATCATGCTGTAAATGAGGGGCAATGCATCCTTCACTGTCAATACCAGAGGAACATAGCTTCACATAATGACGCAACAGTGTTATGCTTTGGCATAAATCCTGTACTGTACATGTCAGAGGCAAAATAAATATAAACTGTCACATCTCCAAAAAGCTTTACGGACAGCTTCCAGTTGACAGATGGCATGATGAGTTTTGTGAATGGGTGACTTGTCATGTTGGCTGTCGCTTTAAGCATAAGAGCACAAAAAACGTACTAAAATTGGATCGGTGTGATTGACAGGTCAATCTATCCGCCTATCCTGTGCAGGGTTCCAGAGGCTGGCGCCAATCCCAGCTGACACTGGGCAAGCGGCAGGGTACAACCTGGACAGGTCGCCAATTCAGGACAGGGCTGACACCATTCATGCTCACTTTCACACCTATGGGCAAATTAGAGTCAGTTAACCTAACCTGCGTGTCTTTGGAAGCCGGAGCGCCCGGCAGAAACCCACGCAGGCACAGGGAGAACATGCAAACTCCACACAGTATTTAAGTCCATTCAGTGTTAAATACAACATTCAGAGAGTGATTGAATTTGACACTGAGGGAGGATTTTCATCACACTGCATCACACACACACATTTTTTTTTAAAGTTTCTAAGTAATTTTCTAAAACAACTGTAACACTAGTTTTCAACAGATGCTAATGAAACTCGAGTATTATTTCATCAAGATGGTATATAGTCAAAATAAAATACAGTGTGTGTCCATGGTAAAGAAGGAACATACAACCAGGCTTTGGGTCTTTAAATGTATATTTGTGTGGCTCTTAGGATCAAGTTGACTCTATGTTCAAGGAGTAATTGTCATAGTTTATTTTGCGACTGCCTAGTTGAGAACAAAAATGTATTAACTACTGCAATTAATAAAGTCATTTTTGTCATTAAAAACTAAAGATAATTATTTTTTTTTTTGGAATAAGCATATTTCCTTTACATTAGTATTATAAATTCTTCTTCCTCCTCTTCAGAGGAGTCAAGTCATCTTTAAAAACTGCACCTGGCTTGTGAACTGTTACACTTCTTTATATATGCATCTTTTATATATTTACCACCACCACTCCACACAGGCTCTCTCTATCTACCTGACTCACTGTTTCTTATTCATATGAGGGCATTTTGCTCAGATCTGCATTTCCAAGTGTGATGCGTCATTCATCAATGGGAGAGTAACAGCATGCTTGATTTATTTCATAAACATCTGGTTGGAATGTGTACATTTATCACTGTGATCATTTCACAATCACTCTGACACTATTGAGCTCAACAGTGCAAATGCAGACATACAGCATCTGCACGTATACTCTGTGTATGTGCCAACACTTCCCAAACACACACACACACATACACATCAACAGACATATACATTCATTTATTTCTTTGCACGTCCATAAAAAGTGCAGGAGTGTTGGACAAAACAAACTATCTCACTCAATGGGGGAAATCTCATTTGTGCTCAGCAGTAAATGTATCCCTCAGTAGAATGTTTAAATTTACTCTTCAGCAAGGAATACATCATTTCACAATGTTTTGTTCACATTGTTTGTTCTACATTGCCAGTCTTTGTTGTTTGATCCTGGTCTTTGACTGAAATAGACTTTTAATTCATTTCATGGAATGTGTTATTTGTATTTTTGTAATTTGTTATTTTGTAATTCACAGAGGAAGACAAGACAAATATCTAATATACTCAAAGGCAATCAGAAATAAGAATAATCCCAAAAATATACCAGATATTTTACAGTTAAACCATCACAACAGTGTATATATTTCTGTACATTACCTGTTTACCAACATATACAGAACATTTACTACATTGGTGCACCACATGTTTATATTACCGTTAATATACACACAGATAGATAGATAGATAGATAGATAGATAGATAGATAGATAGGTACCTGCTGGCTTTACACCACCAGCAGTTTCAACACCTACTGTGTTACCTACTGTAACACTCTCCATACACGTCCAACTGATCTTGATTGATCCCTCAGATTTTCAAGTGGGACAGATTTAGAGTCCTCCTCTAAACCTCAGTCTACAAAGTTGTGGTCATTGTATAATTGCAGTCTATGTTGAAACGTTCCACTGAAAATTATCCAGTTCACCTGTGATTCAGTTTGTGATACTCAAGTCTTCAAGTCCTTGTTGGAATGTCAAGTCAAGTTGTGTATTAGAGAGAATTAGAATTAGATAAGAGGTAGTATGGGTGAATCCCTGGACGTTGTGGTCAACTTTTCATTGTTTATTTCACGAGGCAAAACATTTACTTCTAAAAATTGTCACCTCAGTGGACAGTAAACATAGACAGAAAACTGAAGTTAGTGATGCTCATGTCGGACCAATCTTTATCGGTTAACAAGTTCATTCACGGCAGGACTGTTCGGTATTGTGAGCTGAACGGATTAAAGTTCCAAGCTGAACACTGAGTAATGGGAGTCTGAACATGCCATTTATAAAGCTTTGTTGTGTTACTAATGAATCACATAGCAGTTAACTGTGATGATGTACTATTTGTGTTGTGGTTTGAGAAATGCCAAGAGCAAGTTGAGGCCTCAGGCATCATAGTCAACAAATATTTTTGCATTATTACATTATATATATATATATGAGACCTTTTGAAGAAGGCCTCTATTAGAGACAGGACTTCAACTCCAATTCACTCTGTGAGTATATTAACGCATATATTAGTATGAAGCCTCACTTAGTATAACTCCTCTTGGTTTCCTGATCACTTAATGTTTGCCTTGTTAGATTTTTGCAACTTAAGCATTTTAGACAGACTTTCTTGTTTAGAGATGACCCTGCTGAGGTGCCTTCCAGCCAAAAACAAATTGTTACTTTGATTTGATGGCAGTCAACTCCTCCATGCAGCTAAACAGACCTACTGTTCATGAAATTAGTCTTCATCGTTATCAGAGCAGGATTTAGGATTATTGTTGTTCCACCTTAAATCATTTGTATTTTGGTGATGTGATTATCATTATACGTAGATTTTGGGAGTTAATATTTTAGGCTTTTATGTATGTGTGGAAACCTTTCAAACTTAGTCCCATATCATTATAGCATTTGTCTCAGTAGTGGCCAGATGAGGTTATTTTTTCTTCAGATATAGAAGAAGATATTATAGGGGTGCTTCATTTTTGTAAATTGCCAGTAAAAAAAAAAAGGTTTAAAAATTGAATCGTAGATGTGACGCACCTGAAAAGAATTTATTTGTGTCTAAAAACGATACTTCTGCCTTGTTTGCCTCCAGCTTTCAACAGACTACTTTACCATGGCCTGGGTATGCATGTGCGATGAGGTCAAGTTGAAAGCATTTTCTACAGATGTTAATATTTAAACACTCGTTTTTTGAGTTTTTTTTCTCACCCAAACCATAAATTAAACACTCTCATCATGAATCACACCTTGCTCACTTCTCCATCTCTATTGCTGTCCATCACAGTCTTGTCTTTCTCTTGTCTCACGCATCCATCCATCCATCCATCCCTTACTCATCCATCCCCCTCTGTCTTCTTATTGTCCTACATCTCTCAGTCTCTCTCTGCTTCCCACCCTATTTCTCCATCCTTCTCTTTTTTCTGTGGTTAAATAATTGATGCGAGGTGTTCTGCCTCCCTTTGGCTGGCCGGGGAGGTTTAAGAGACATGACTTAGCTATGGAGGGCACTTTGTACAACCTCTGACATGCACACACACAAACATACACACACATTGAGACACACAGCCACACGTACACACACACACACACACACACATTTAACTGCAGAGTTCAAGTAAGGGTCATTTCTGTTGCATTAATGTTGCACGAGAGAAAGTGCTTGGTGTGCTTGTGTTATAAGCATTTATTCAGATCCCCCTAAGTTGACATCAAATAGGGTAAGTGTGTGTGTGTGTGTGTGTATGTTTGTGTGTGAATCAGTGTCAGGGTGAAGACTTCCCTTGCACAAACAGCCAACATGACATGAGGTGAAGAGTATGCTTCTCTTCAATTAAACTGTGCTCTTTTGCAACACATTTTTCCTTGAATCTTGTTAATGAAGTCTGTTCTAGGCATGGATGTTGCCCTTTCCTTTGTCAGTTTAGCTATGGCCATGTGAATTGATTTCAGTTAGCAATCATCCTCTCCAACAGATAACACTCTGTGTTAATGTGGATGTTATTCAATCTTATAAGACCAATCCGATTTTTTTTTTTAATGAAAAAATGAATATGACCTCTTCTGTTTGAGCTCTATAGAACGGTTGTGAAAATGCTGTGTAGAAATAAAGTCATTACTTGCATTACTCAAATTAGCTCATTTTGTATTATTGAAGTTGCCTTTGTTCTCTGTATTGGGTGCTGTGAACAAATCAACAGCTATCTACAGCACCCAAGTACATATTCTCATATTTCATATTTCTCTTGTTAATTTATTAATACCTTCTACCTTGGTTTAAACTATTAATACGTATATTTCTTATAGTTAAATTGTCAATACTTTTATTATAGTTAAAATGTTGATACTTTTTATTTCAGTTAAATTTTTTACTTTTTTAACTGAGTTAAATTGTTAATAATTTTTATACTTCTTTTGTTTGTATTGTTTACCTACTATTTATCTTGCTGCTGTAACACTGTAAATTTCCCTGTTGTGGGACTAATAAAGAAATATCTTATCTTACAGCACATGTGTCATTATTTTCAATTCAATGCAATTTCAATTCAGTTTTATTTATATAGCGTCAAATCACAACACAAGTCAAATCACAACACAAGTCACACAAGGCACTTTACATACAGAGCAGGTCTAGACCATACTCTTCATAATACTATTTATAGAGACCCAACAGCCATGAGCAAGCACTTCTATATGTTTCCTTTTCTCATCTTCAAAGATAAGTTGGCTTTCTGGTCCCCGGTAGTAATTAAATTTGGGGTATCACAGACCAATGATCACATTATCATCCAAGCGGATGTTGGTGCAGCCATTGACTGTGATGTTTCAAATTTTGAGTGTAAGAGTATGAGACCAATGAAGCTGACCTTAGGCCATTTGTACTGTGTCAAAAAACACAGTCTCCTTATCCATTTTTTGATGAGACCACTGTTCTGACGCAGTGGACTACCATAAAAATTGGACCTGGTTCAACAATGCTATGTCATCCAGAAGCACTTGGCAGTGTAAGATTACTTTGTAATAAGTAATGTCAACACAGACCCTGATATACTTATACACAGCCCACAACAAGTGCCATAAACATCTGTCACAATCCGTCCATCTGTCTTTCCCCAGAGGGTGTTTAAAACAACACAATTCTTTACGTGAATCTTTTTCCTCAAACTTGACATAATAATCAATGCAATCAAATAAGCACACTTTAAAAAGTCCAAACACTCCAAAGCATCCTGGATGGAAGTTAGCCATCTTTTCAGTTCCAATTGCAGTAGAAATACAATTAAAGTATCTCATTCTACCTTTTGTTGAAATCAACATAACAGAAGTAGTACAGATAAAATAAGTTAACAGGTTGATCATTTCATTCATTGTCTGTCTCATCTATATTTCAGTCCTCCCTTCTGTGTCTCTTTCCTGTCTTAATTGAAAGGCCATGGCAGGGGACCCGAACAGCAAATAGCCTGATCAATACAATGCCTGATGTGTAAATTGATTGTGTTTGTGTGTATGATGGAGACTGTTCTTGTGCACAAGTGTTGGAGTGATGGAGAGAGCCTTTCCTGTGTGTGTGTGTGTGTGTGTGTGTGTGTGTGTCATGCTCCCACTTATTGAGGTGTTCAATCAGTCTAATTCATTCTCGCCCAGAGACTGCTGTGTGGTAGCAGGACAATTCATTTACTCTGCAGGCTCCAATCAAGACTATTCCCAGCATTCCATGCTGTAATAATCACTGCATATGAAATTAGAAGATCCATAATGCCAAACTGCTTCACATTAAGTCATTCACATTAAGAGCAAGACGTGCCTGGCGTGTTTGGCCCTTAATGTAAATGACTAAGTCTCTATGAATCAAATATAAAATCATAATGGACATCTCATTAGGGACAATCAAACTTGTATAAATTAATGTAATGTATAAATGACCTAATCTGAGTCATTTAAGATTAAAATTATTTCTTATTGAAAACAATATCAAGACCAAGCCAAAGCCTAAATGTCATGGGTAAAATGAATAAATAAATATATATATAATCTTTGTAATGTAAATGTGATGTCTTTAGCACATATAAAGAGCAGAGCAACATGCCAACGGGACTGTACCGCCCAACTATGAATGGCCAGGAATGTCTTTGAATATAATCTTTATATTTCTTGGACTTTTTTTTTGTTGCCTGCAAAGGTCTGAATACTGTCATACAAACTGTTTTTGTACAAACTGTTTTCATGATGAAGGCCTGTTCAGAAGAATAGAATGACTTGAAAGGAGCGGATTAAATCAAAATGCTGGATTATTTCAAGAATTCAGAAAAGTCAGAAGCATTATTTTGCTCTATCTGCAGTAATGATGTCAGTGTGCCATCTTCTTAATCTCACTTTCTTAATAACCAAACCCAGACAGCTTCCTTGTTTGTTAACAATAATTCAATAATTTTCTCTACTAAGAAAGCTATTTCCAAAAGTAAACATAATCTCAGGACACTCTTCAAACTCTAGCCTACATTACAGTTATTATCATCTGGCTGAGCGGTGCACTTTACTTCCCCGGTGGCCCATTCTCTCAGCTTGTCAACAATCATTTATTAGATACATATAGGCATCCAAATATGAGTACACAAACTGGGAGGTCAGGAACAACAAGGCAAGCAGTGATCACACGCTTTCTAAGAAGTTTAGGAGTGCCTGTTATATCTGCAAAATGGAAAGTAGAATGCAAGATGCATTGCTAACAATGTGTATTTGTTTGCATTTGCAATTCACAAATGTGAAACTTATTTACAAAAATGATTAAAATGTGTTTTATTGTGCCTCCAAAGGGTATTATAGACCACTTGGCATCTGTTTGTGTGCGATCCTATATACATAAATATATGGTATGCTTGCATTTTATTAACAAGTCTTGTTACATGTTTGCTGCACAGTTGATGCTTTAACACTTTATTTTTGGGCCTGTAATTTTAGAATAATTTCCAAACAGGATGTAATTTGGTACTAATTATCGAGGAAATAGAGACAGTTTTCAATTGGTATATTTCTAAACAAGTAATTACAAAAGTATTTGCAGGTAAGCGTAACATGGAAAAATGGGAAATGTGTCAACAGGCAAGCGTGCAGGTCAAGATATATCAGGAATTAAGTGACCGACAGTTTACTAGTTCTCTCCGGGATACTTACTGATTATGATTAAGATATTACGAACCCAAAGGGTTACTATTGAGGCTTTATAAAATGGTGTGATACACAACAAGAAAGTGTTATGACAGAGGAATCTGGCAAAATAATTTAATTATTATGTTTTAATTAATAATTAATTATGCTACTTGCAAAATCTGTATTTTTTTCTCTCTACATATTTTCTTTCTTTCTTGGGGTATATGTAAAAAAAAATGTTGCAACTGTAAGACTATGAAATGAAACATATAAATGATAAAAGATAGTGAAAAAATTATTTATAATACATATAAATATAATATAATATAATAATGTAAATTAAGGAAGAGTTGATGCACTGGTGAAATCAAAATGTTCTGAGCATGCTCAGTGCATCAGATGTTGGTCTGAAAGATAAAAAGTCTCTTTGGGATCTTTCATCAAATTTCCAATAGACCTGCCTCCTTCTCAGTCACTGCTGTTGATCCCCTTGGTCTGTTTGGTTCTTTCCTGCAACATACAGTGTATTATTAATGTCTGTCCTGCTGAATCTGACGAGTAGCAAAAGGTTATTTGTTACGCTTTGCCATGCCTTTCTGAAATAAATAAAATCAGCAATGAGGGATGTTGCTAATTCTATAGCACTTGATTTAACACCTTTTAAAAGTTATATAATCATAAGTTCATTAAGATCACTTGAAATATATCTATATATATATGCAATGCAATGCATTGGAATGGAATGATGGTAATTTAGAGTTCTATCCTGAAACTGGATACCCGGGTAGATAAACACACTTTTGCTGAGTCAAAGTTTAGAAAAAAATGTGTGTGTGTGTGTGTGTGTGTGTGTGTGTGTATGTATGTGTGTGTGTGTGTGTGTGTGTGTGTGTGTGTGTGTGTGTGTGTGTGTGTGTGTGTGTGTGTGTGTGTATGTGTGTGAGTGGGTGGGGGGGGACCTATTTCCTGTCTGGAAATAGGTCCATTATGGGTTTAAAGTACTTTTCGTCTTCCAAACATTCCCAACTCACTCTCTTTCATTTTCTCTTACTTTACAGCGTCTTTTCTGTCTCTCCCTCTCTTGCTCTACTTCTCTATGCTGTCTCCAAACTTCTCTCTAGCCAATTAGTGCTCAGTCTGTTTCAGCAGAAGACAATATGTCTGCTCCAAATCCAGAGAGGAGGTCTTAAACACTCTCCAGAGAGAGAGGGAAAGGGAGAGAGAATGGGATAGATGGTCGGGGGGTGGAGAGGGAGAGAGAGAGATCCTCCCTACCTAATACATGCATTAGGTAGGGAGGATCTTCTGGGTGCACACATACATTCCCGAGGTGCCTTTCCGATTTGATTTGTATACATGAACTCAAAGTAATATTGCCGCTTTAAGGCTAGACATACACCTGGCAACACCTGACATGCTTTGTGAGCATTGTGAGTCAAACAAGTGTTGTGAGCCTAAAACAGATTAGCAACCACCTTACTGATATTACTATGAAAGAAATTAGGCAGAAATTAATATAGAAGTATGACTTTACTAAAGACAAGTCTTCTAGTAAATTCATCCATCTGTGGATAAATGTGGAGCCAGACTTACCTGGTAAGGTGTGTGTGTATGTGTGTGTGTGTGTGTGTGTGTGTGTGTGTGCGTGTGTTTGTACATATACATCATGTGAACAATGACGCAATGTCACCGGGGAAAGATATGGTCAACACTGACGCCAGCCACCAGACATACCCATTACACACACACACACACACACACACAGAGATAGAGAGACGCACACAATCACGTCAGACACACATCAGGTTTATAGAAGGAACTGAGATACTAGGAATATACAATATTAGAAGATGATTATGTAGTACAGATTGATATTAATAGTTATGGATTTAAGCAGCCAATAGTTCAGTGTTGCTGACTTATGCTTGTCAGGGAGGAAAGGAATTGTGTCTGTGGGTTTTAAGTAATGTACCATTTTATATACTAAGATCAGAGAACATAATAATATCAATGGCACAATTTTAAAACTGGGCTAATATCACAATTTATTAATGATAACAATATGTTCTCAACATTTTATTCAACATTATCTTTACTGAAAATATCTATTTGCAATTTTGTGAAAATTGTGTAAATTCAGAGAACTACAACACCCTTCTTTGCAGTGGTGGAAATAAAAGTAACAATACCACACTGTTAAGTATTTTGTTATAATAAAAGGGCCTGCCTTCAATGTTACCTCAGTAAAAGGAAGAAAGTATTATTTTATATATCTATATAGTGTTGAGCAGTTTAATCGATCACATCATATATTTTGTTGACCATCTGGGTTGTATGTAAAATCTGATTGTGAAAAGTAAGTAGTGACTACAGCTGTCAGATAAATGTAGGGAGCAAAAAAGTACATTCTCATCCCTCACAAAGAGAATTCATTAAATATGCTGAGTAAATTGCACACAAATGCATAAATGCAAGCAAAATGCATTAAAATAAAAAAATGAGTAACGTAAAAAGTTTAAAATGAAATCTGATATCCTTTCTATCCCAACTAAAATTGATCACATGAGTGGTTCCTATTCGTTTTAAGATATAAGCTGCATCAGTTGGACTCAAAGCCATGAGACAAATTATCAACTAAAAGATTAAACCAGCACCAACCAGCAGAACTTCTTTCATCAAAACTGTCTCTGCAAAATACACACTCTGCAAGAAGTCAAAGAGACTTTCCAACAAGGGAAGAGCAAAACTGAAGTAAATATAAGTTCCTATGTAAATGTGATGTGTGCCATTTGTCTGCTTTTTCAAACGTGAGCAGTGTTTGGTATCTGCCTTTTCAGAGCAGTCATTGTGTTTTTTAGATTTTCTTGTTGATGAGGTTGATGCATTCGCTTGTTTTCACCTTGTCCTTTTTTCTCATGTGTGTACACATTCTTCACACCAGAAGGTCACGCAGGGGTGGGGGTGGGGTGGGGGGGGCTGCTTTTAACTTTCCTCTCTTTCTCTCATCACTCCTGTCTCCCCCTCTCTGTCTCTAAACCCTCTGGAGAGGAAAAGGATGAGAGGGAAAAAGACAAGTGTCTGCAGCAATTGCCCCTCACTCTAAGTGTATGTGTGTGTTTGCGTTTGTGTGTGTGACCAAGTGCAGCATGAGTGATCGTCCGACAGCAAACCCAGCGAGACCACTTTGTCTCTCCCTCTTCTTCTTTTTCCTCTTTCTCTTCTCCTTTTTGCATCTCATTCTTATTTTCCGTCCCTCCTTCACACACTCACACACACACACACTTACACACTCGAACACATCCAGCAGTCTCTGTTTTAGTCACTCTGCAAGGTCAGAGAGTGTAAGTGTCATCAACCTCCTGGGACTCTGGTCCTCCTTCTCCTCCTCCTCCTCTTTCTTTCTGCTTTTAAGACATGGAAACCACAGTAACCACGACAACTCCAGGCACAATTACTACCTGCTACCTCGTGCGTGTGCGTGTTTGTACGAGAGAGAGAGCAGTGATTTCTGAGCTGTGACCACACAGCAGAGATGTGTCCTGGCTTTGTTTATCCACAGAGAGAAGTCCTCTTCTTAACGTGGTCACGACAGTAACCTGCTCTTGTGTCCAAACATGTAACCAGTGTAAGTGGGATCAAGTAAGCTGGGTAAACTCACCCTGTTATTGGAAACGAATCAGTCCAAGCCCTGAGAATACAAAGCATTCTGTGGTGTCCTACATGTAATTAGTGGTTTACCCTCTGAAAAATAATCTGAGGTGCAGTTTTCATGAAATTATATTTGCTTTACTTTGCATTGGTGAAATTATTTGATAAGAATCCTGAACAAAAAAACCCCAAACGAACAAAAAGCTCACGGAAAATTCATCTTGCACAGACAGTGCAAGAGCAATTATAACAATTATATTTTCTCATCATCATACTGTATATTTGGATTTGGATTGAAAAAAGAAAAACTTTAATTTATTGCAACTTGAATTTTCTTTTCACAGTCCTGGCCATTGCTTCTATTGGTTATGATAACGTAACCAGGGTAACCAGGGTGGACTAACCAGGGTAATTGCTGAGATCACACAATGTGGTCTCATTGCTATAACGGAGTAAGAAACATGAGCAGTCAGACAATCACACAGGTCATAAACACATTGACAGTTTCGCCAGATTAGTCACCACATTAATTGGAGATAAAAGTGAAAGTGAGCACATGTGTAATGTTGCTGATAATCCCTAATTGCACAGGAATACTGTGAGTGCGCACAATTAAAGTTAGTATGGTTGGTCAATGATAGTTTGACCTCCTGGTTGATGCTTCCAAGACTCCAGTGCCAGAAATGATCCAGGAAAGACTGCCTTTGCCTCACCTAAAAAAAACCCCACTTCTACCTCTCTGTAACTCGAGCATCGTCGTTCATCCTTGTCTTGTCTGTTACTCTGTTCTGTCACTGACTGCGTCTGTTCCTGTTTTTTTTCCTTTCTGTTACTTTATTGTAACTGGTAATGCAATGTTGCTGTATAAGAGCATGCACCTATGCTCAGACGACCTGGCTTATATAGATAGTAGATGAAAAGAGAGACACTCTGGAATGATCCAATTTACATGTTGAAAATCAGAATATGACTTTTAACATTTGGATGATTGTTGAACAATAACTTTAAAGAACTGATTTTGCGACAGAGCGTTGTTTGCTAAAGTGTTATTGTCACAACGTCAATACAGCAGGACTGCCTGGATGGATTCTTTCATGCTTCTATTATAACTCCTATCCTGGTGCTGTTAGTGAATCTGTGTGCTCTCTGTCAATTTTTTTGCTTTGGTTATGAGAACCTTAACAGCAATTTTGGAAAGTTGTGAGCTCTTAGGCATACTTTCTTTTCCCTACAATTGTAAAATCTAGATGTCTCTAGAATCAGTATCTTATACAGTCGACTCTTTATGGACTCTTTATGAATAATGGTCAAAGCTGGAGGCAGCGTTGGAAAGCTACAACCTACATGAGGTTACAACAAATTATGGGAGAACAGAAAGAAAAAGCCAAAAACAAAGAACTATTTGGAAGATATAAAATAGCAAGAGAGAAACTGATGGTAGATTGAGGAAGACAGAGTTGAGAAAAGAAACCAGTGTGACTGAAACAGCAAGTAAGAAAGACAGTTTAAAGAAGACTGTGAAATGAGAGGTGAAGGTATGAGGAAAGAAAGAGGGAGGTGAATGAGATGGACTGGCCTGCTGCAGCAGTCTAAGTTGGTGTACTTCAAGGCCTCGGCAGGGGACTGAGCTTTGAAAGACAAAAATAGATGAGAGAAAAAACACAGAAGTAAAGGGAAAGAAAAAGAAAAATGGGAATAAAGGAAGGAAGGAGATGATGGAGGAGGAATCAAACAGAAGTGATTCATACCTGCTTATGAATAAAGTATATTGCTGGGAATATGTGTGTAATAGCACATATATGTGGACTAATTAATCAGTGCAACAACCCGTGACGAGACAGAAACACACACATTGTTTTATGTATGTGTGGTACTCTTAAAAAAAAAAGAAAAGAAACGTATGGTCCTTCTTATTTGTATTACTATTATATACTACTGAGTATTACTATTCTAGGTCATTTTGCCTATTGCGTTTAAGCTATGTGAGGCTAGCATATTTTCCACATTGAATATTAAATTCAGCGTTATTATTTTCACAGTTTATTGTGGTTTAAAAGAATTAATTTAGGAGGAAACCGTAGAGCGGAACCAATGAACCAGGTGTCGTTGCCCGCAGCTCTTTAGTTGGGGGGACCCCGCCCTCTTCCCTCAGACGATACTTGGGAAGAGAAGCAGGTGGTCCGCATCTTCACTCGTCTGACTTCTGTTGTGTTTACAGGTCAGTACATAGTGAAACTTAACAAAATAACTTCCTCCTAAAGTTTAGTGTGATGTTATGTGATTGTGATGAGTCTGACGATAGATTTACATGTTTAGAAGTTAGAGTATAGGAAGACGTTTTAGCGCGACGGCGGGACTTTTAGGAAATGGCGTCCGCGGTTGGCGGCGCGAAATGTCCCTTGTGTGTGTGTGTGTGTGTGTGTGTGTGTGTGTGCGGTCGCGTAAGTATGTGTGGCGTGATTGTGCGCAGTTCATGGTGTTACGGCCCTGACAACCTGATAAATGTTATGCTAGTTAGTTAAAGTATGTTTAAGGATACTGATGAGTTACATGATGTGTTCTGAAAAAGATGGTTATGTCTGTTTATGTGATGTTCATGAAATGTGTAAATGAGTTAGCTAGCATTCCCTATGTGTGATGTGTTTGATGTTTTTGTATTTGAACTATTACTACTAGCATGGCCTGCTAGTTTGGCAGAAGGAAGCTAATTTATGTTTTCATTTACTGTAAGGAACATTTTGTGTTAAGAGCTTGAAGCTTTATAAAACAAATAGCCATATAACCAGCATTGATGCTGAAGGGTAAATTTTGGACAAGTAAGAAATGTTTAAATGTGATGAAATTGATTTGTGCAAAAGGAAAACCACACTGATATGTTTTATTAAAAACCCAAAAAAGGGACAGTTAAAGAAGAACATACTTACACTAGGGAACGTTTCAATATGTGATTTATGTTTGGAAAATTTGTAATAAAAAGACGATACTTGGGAAGAGAAGCAGGTGGTCCGCATCTTCACTTGTCTGACTTCTGTTGTGTTTACAGTGAGGGCCGCGGACCCAAAAATCATTTGTTTACGTGGCAACTCACTTTGAGACCCGTAACATATGCTAGCAAATTTTTCATTTAACGTCTAATCAAAAATCACAAAGGGTTCCAAATTTAATAGATATTCATTTTTTAAAAAGGCAGATGAAAGAAACCTTCATAAAGACAAACATTTCCCTCCCCTAACAATATGAAAAGTCCTTTACTGTTTGATGGTTTCATTACTCTGTCTTTTCATCAAAGTTTGGTAAAACCTTTGTCCATGGACCTTGACATTGCCTTCATTGAGTAAGTTCACCTCCATATACATCGTAACAGACTGAGGTGAATGTTTTATTTCAACAGTCAGACTTGAATTGTATCCAGTCTTTACCAAATGAGGTACAAAGCTCATTTAATCATAAAAAACAAACAAAATACAAAAACAAAAAATAATATTACACACAGTTTTCTAACTGGAAGTCTTTTGGGAATAAACTGTGCCATGATCTAATGCTTCTGTCAAGATTTAGATTCATAGGCAGAATTCCCTAATGAAATAAGGGAAAAAATAAATCCATTTAGAGCATCGTAGCATTTAGAGCAAGTAGCTGGCAAATTGTTACATGTAAGACAGGGACTTTGAGTAGGAAAATGCTCATTTGTATATGAGTCTCAAAACGTTTATGAATGGACTAAACAGCCGACCAAAGAATGACCATGCACATAGTGTAGTGCAGAATTTTTCCTTCAAATTATACCAATTACCTTTTGAGGACCCTGTTAAAGTAGCATTCACATCCAAAACTTCTTTTTCACCAAAAAGGGCATCATTTAATCAAATCGAAACTGTAAGGTTTTACAGTAAATCCGGATTGGCTGTGTAAGCTAAAAGGGAATAGAGACTGAATGACATAGTGAAGAAGACAGGAACTGAGGTGCAGTGAAAGTAAGAAATAAGAACAGCAAGAAAAAGGGAAGATGTCCCTGTAACTACAAATAAAAAAAATGAAAGGAATAAAAGAGAACAGATAAAAAGGTAGAAAAAGAAAGGCCAGACAGGAACTAAAGAAAAGTTTTACAACAGCAATAATATAAATCTATCCAATTTACTTTTTCTATGTGCATCTGTGTCTGTTTGTGAGTGTGTGAGTGTGTGTGAGTGAGGCTAGGTAGCGAGGGTCCACTAAAAAGGACCTATGTGGCACATAACCAGGCATGGACCCACAATATTACCACAGGGATCTGTCTCTGTGTCGCACTTGCTCACACACACACATGGATACACACACATGCGCGTAAAGGGAAAAGGGACAGTATAGCAAGCCTTTAATGAGAAGTCTGATGTTCTCTTAGTGGCCTATTCCTTGAGTCACAGCTTCATTTAGAGGTGTGTGTGTGTGTGAGACCGTGTGTTTCTGTGTGTATGAGTGTTTGAGAAAGAGATTTTTATGGTTTATTCCCACTAGGGAGACATGCATGTGGTGGCCAGAGCCAATTGGACATGCCTGAAAGATTTCTTTCGGAGAGGAAAATAGGGGGAGAAGGAAAGAGTGGAAAGAGAAAGGCAGAAAAAAAGTTATCTATAGACGGCTTGAGAGACAAAGACCAAGAAAAAGAGGGAGAAAGAGAAACCTTGTAGTCTTATTCATTATATATATCATGGTGAAAAGAGGGTGGGATGACCATTGTAGAGGATACAGCTTCGTAATAGGGACTGCTATTATTTTACAAAATAATTATCAAAGCCATTCTCCCGTTTAAATAATAAAAACCCTTCTCCTCTCTCTCTCTCTAGATGTGAGCAGAAGTTAGAAGGCACACATTTCACAGCTCCAACAGTGAATTTTAACCCAGCAATAAGAAACTCAGATAATCCCCAACAATGAGGCGCCTTCTGCCACAGTCAACGGAAACTAAACCTGGATACAGTGCATAATAGAGCTGTGTATAATTTCCAAATCTGTATGTTTTACACTCTTTGTGGTTTACACAATCTGGAGAATAAATTTAAAATTAAACAGCCATTTAATTGTGCACTGATGCATTTTCTCTGGTACTGTTCTCCAGTTTAAGGCATCCATTCCACTTCCAAAGATATGATACAACAAATATTTTTCCTGTAGAAATACTCCATTAGATTTCAAATTCAGCATTGTATGTAAAGCCACTGTGTGCAGAAATTTGACGTGATTATACCATTTATAACACTTCATTTTACAAATCCTATAGCTGCCTAAAATTTACTACACAGGAACTGATATGTAATGGCAATTTCATTGGACAGTTCCTGTGTTTCAATTTCAGTTCAACAAAATTAACTAATTCAAATTACTCAGTTGTAGTTAATGCATAATCATAGTAATCATTCATCTTTCGAATCATTCTGATGGTATGATGTTTGCTTATAGAAAGGTTAGATAATACCAGTGAAAATGGTGTGATCGATGTCTGTTGCTATCCATCAAGCATATATTACTTTCTAAACAATAAACATATAGCTTATTCTGTAGTGAGCAGGTGGAGGTGTGCTAATTCTATATACTGTTAACTTATGTACTTAAAATCTTAATCTTCAAATTAACTATTTCTGTCATTGAGTAAAAAGTAATGTCAAAGACATGTCAGACAGGTAACAAGTACAATATTTCCCTCAACAATGTAGGAGTGGAATTATAAAGTATCATTAATGGAAATACTGAATAAACGATACTTTAGTACAGTTATACTGACGATTCCATTTCAAAATGATAGCCACTGCCCTATCAATAGAAGAGGTGTTTTAACGCACATTAATTGTTTGAAAATAATAAATAAAATTTTAAAAAAGACGAGAGATGACATAACATGTTTAAAAAACTGTGGTCTCAACTAAAGCCGGGACTTTCTAACTTCACTCAACAATTACACCACACCATACCATAGACCATCAGTGGCCAAGATGTCAATCAGAATTAGTGAAGTTATAAGTATATCCAAAAAATATAGGAAGTTTAAATCTTTTTTAGAGCTGTCATGGAGTTAAATGTATAGGTACATCCCTCAACTACACTAAAGTGTACTTTTCACTTTCTGGTTTTTTGTGATTGGGATGAACTGTCCCTACACATCAACCTGAACAACAAGCACACACACACACACACACACACACACACACACACACACACACACATACTGAAGAAAAGCGGAGTGTTTGGTAGGTGAGATAAACCTGTGGCCCCTCTGGTTGTTGGAGAGTCTGTCTAACACCCACACCAGAGACACTCACTTGGATGAAGGACTGCTGCCAAATATATGGGTTGTGCCCCATTAGACTTATGCAGCTGGCAGGTTTGGACCTGCAGCAGTGTTTTATTTCATGTTTTATTCCAACTCGTTTCAGTTGGACTTTGTGAGGGGTTTTCTAACCTGGAGTATTTCTCTCTGTTTCACCATGTTCTAGTGATTTCTCCCCCAGCGAAGTCTTTGATTTTACAAATTTCTGGTGTAAGGTTGCACAGGTTTGACAGGGGAATGTTTTTGCTGGCAGCTGTGCTAAGTACAACTTGTGTAAATTTAACAAGAAATACTTAGAATATGAAGAGACAAAACAGCGCGTAAATAGCTTCTCGTGAGGAATGTTTATCTCCGACTTCCTCCCTCTCTCCTTTGACTTGACCATTGACTTTCTCTTTTTTTTCACTATCATCTGTTTCTTGTTACCTTTTTGCTGCACCCACTCCATCTTCTTCCTCCAAACAACTGTCTCCTCTTTTCTCCTCCCCTGTTCTCCTCGTGCTCTCCTCTATTTCCACTTGTCTTTCACCACTTCCTCGCCCTGCGTCCTTCGCCTCCTTTCATCTATGTATGCGTCACTCTCTCCCATCTCTCCCTGAATCTGTCCCTCTCCCCCTCTACCTTGCATACCCAGCTTTTCAGACCAAACCCCTCTCCACATTCTGAACAAATCAGGAGATGATCCAAGACACAGATTCCCCAGAAACTCAAATTGTGTGTTCTCCGGCGAGGCAAGCTCAAGCCATGATGCAATGTTGAATGGCAGAGCAGAAATCAGAAGAAAGCGAGAGATCATAATGAAAGATGGATCAAACAATATTTCAACCCTCCCGTTAATGTAGACACAACCCGTGTTCTACCAGCTGTCCTTAAAGAAACATGATCTATTAGCTAGCAGAGAATTAGGCCTAGGGCTTATTGTACAGTATTTTTGTACCATGCACATACTGTATATTTCACGTTTTAAGCTAAATTGAGGATACATGTCATGATTTCACATAAGCTAATGTCTTTATTTAAGTCATAGAAAACAGATTGAGTTTAGTAGCCTGTAATTATCTCTACTGAATGAGTTTTCTATCTCACCTGCAAACTATGTAGTGCTGAACAATTTTACAACTATTACCATTACATTTATTCTAACATGATCTCAGTCATTAACAGCTCAATTGAATTGTCCATAATCTTTTCTGATAAAATGCATAAAGAGCTGTCTGCATAAAATACTTACATATTTGGTCCTGAGGCTCTGATATGCACAAACAGTTTTTTAACATGTTCCTTTTTTTCATGATATTCATTTTGAACGTATGTTGGGTAAAAGTAAATCACGTCATTCTAATACCAAGGTAAAAAAAAAAACGTTAGAAACTGTCCCCAGTTTCTTTCTGCAGTTAATTTGCATCCCCAGCTCCCATTTCATATAGCATCCCTCCCCTCACCCCCTTTAATACTGGGTCCTGTCTAAACTCTTCCATTTATATGCAACCCATTAGACTAAAATGTTAAATGTACTACACTACACAAAAGTGAAATCAAATGTATAAAATATTCTGCAGCAAAATGAGAATAAATTTGACATGACCATATTGAAATGACTGTCTTCATTCCTCAAAATCCAACCTCAACCCATTCACTTCAGTGACTTTGGCTTTTGACTGTGCCTGCATGATGTGTTGTTTTAATGGTGTGATGTGAAAATCTGTGAGTGTGTCCGTTGCTCATGGATTTTCTCACTTTTCTGAACAGCATCAACTGCATTCAGACAAACGTTTTGAACGACTAAGGGTGCGATACATTGAAAACAATGCAATTGCAAAGTAAAATGAAAGAAACAATTCCATTCAGAAAAAAACCCCTCATATAAGCAATTGGTAAAAGTACAATAGAATGGAAACCAACGATCCATCTTTTTCCACCTTTTCTTTTTTCTTCGTTGCAAGAGCAAAGCCTCCCGGTAGACCGTTAAAGAACTTAAACATGTGCACAAAATTAAGATCCTAATTTGGGATTAAACGACACACACTGCTCCCCCATTTATCTCGAAGTGGTATTTAAATGTGGCTGCTCTCAGAGAAGTTTTTAAACTTCTTTCAAAGTATACCAAATACATTTTTGGTGATTTGTCAACCCTGGTGCTCGATAAGACGTTACATTCTTAATTAAAAGGGGATATACCGGAACAATCTGTGAAATGTTTTCCATTTAAAGCCTGGCAAAATTTTGATTAAGTTCAGGCGATGGTTCCTGATTTTCTAACGGAGCAGTAAATGACATCCTTAGTGGAGAAACTGTGACCTCATGGAGGAGGAAAAACGTTCATGTGTTTATCACTCATATTAAGGCAGAGCCGTACATCACAATTTGTGAATAATAAGGGCATAGGTGAGTTAAGTTAAGTAGAGCTGTCAGGATGATGACAAATGAAGGCAAAAATGAAAAAAAAAAACCCAACACAGATAACCAGGATTCATTAAGCAGTCATATGAATGGAGCGCCTTGGTAGCCAAGTAGTTACAGTGCATGCTACATGGCTACATGTCTGCAACTATCGCTTTTGACCTTTGTTGCATGTCATACCCAAGTGGCAACCTCTGGAGCTGAAAAATGAAGCCAACGCGGAAGTGTCAAAAACTATAGTCCCTTGAATGGCCACTTGAGGCGGCTCCAAAAGCAAGTCAATCCCCATAGACTCCCATATTAAAATGTCCAACTTTACAGCTGAAATAAACATGTTTCTCCTTTTTTTTATATATATATCAAGGCTTAAAATCATGTATAATTATGGTAGCCACAGCTGACATTGGAAAAGAAAAGATCCACCATGTGCATTCTGCAATCTTAACTTTACACACTGGTGTTAATGTAACATTATGCTAGACTTTTTGTCAAAAACTGTTGAACTGTGTGCAAATACACTATGGAATGTATAACATGCCACATTTCAGCAGGGTTTCAGAAATAACATTAACCTAGATGTTACTATATGTTATTGGTTGAACTGGAGTTGGTAACGTAAAATTTGATGGCCCACAAACTCAAACGTATTATTTTAGATAATATTGTTACTTATTATTACAGAAACCGACTGAATGTGATCAGCTATAGACTGAAATGTTAACATGTAACATTATACCTGCATTTCAGAAGAACTTGCAAAGTTGTTTTTTGGGTTGTTTTTTTTTAAATCTACATATATACATACTGTATGTAGTCATATGCACAACATATACACATAATATGATCTACCCAAATAAAGTACAGTTGGAATTTTAATGCCTTCATCCAAATTAATTTGGAGTTTAAATGTGTCCATTATGTCTACCACTACCATAAATGAATAAATAAATAAATGTAACATAACCTGAAATGGTAGGGATTTGCTTCTTCTTTGTGACTTCTTTTGTGTGTCTCAAGCTGAGATGAAGACAGTTTTTCACAGATTAATTTTGTCTCAGCTAAACCACTGTAACTTTTAACTAAAGTTAAAAGAGTTTGCTGAATCCAACTTGGAAGACTCAGCCTCATGGAAAAAGAGACATTTATGATCTGAATACCACAATGTTCTTGTTTGAGGATTACTAATATATCACAGTGTTTCCTTTTTTGTCATTGTTTATCAAATTTCCAACCATTATATATAAGATTTTTTTTAAAGGTTAAATACAGTATGCAAGTGTAGAAAACACTTGGTGTCTCATGTTACTGAGGAACAGAATAAGCGAGAGAGAGAGAGAGAGAGAGTAACCACTAATAAGCATGCAGAGGGGGTAACGTGTGATTATTGTGAGATAAAGAGTGAAAGGAGGGTGAGGGAGAGAAAGTGTGTGTGTCCATTGCTAATGGATGTTTCTGGTTGCGTGTGGTTGAATGTGTGTTTGTGTCTCAATGTTTTCTCTCTCCTTTTCAGAAGTGCACTAATCCTGTTACACAGCAACTAGTGTGTGTGTCTGTGTGTGTGTGTGTGTGTGTGTGAGTGTCTGTCTCTGTGTGAGTGTGTGCGTGCATGTTAAAATAGGGTTGCTAACTTTATCAACGTTCCTATTTTGTTTAGCTCTGCCACTTGTCTTCCCCTTTCACCTCTCACTTGTTTTACTTCATCTGATCTTTCTCTTCCTGTCTTACATCCATCATCCCTCTGTCCATGCCCAGATCTCCCTCCATTCTTTTTGCTCTTGCACATGTTTCCCTCTCAAAATTTTTCTTGATTTTGAGTCCTGGACCATCCAATTTTGTCATCTATACTTGCCATACAAATAATATGCTTTCAGGAATTTTCTGAAATTAAACTTACTGTATAGTGTCTTATTGCAGCACCTAACTTACCCTGCCATGTGTCAACACATTTAAACTCATTTCTAGAAAGTTACTGTAACAGGAAATAATCCAGATTTTTTTTTTTTCAGAGAAAAAAATATTTCAACAATTACTAGCCAGATTGCTATGAAATTTGCAGTGGATATACATGGTCCCCACAGGGTGGACCATAATCAATTAGGTGACTTCCATATGCCGCCTTTTCTCTAGTTCCATCATCGGGTCAAATGTTTTCACTTGTACACAAATAAAAATATCATAATATGTTATGGATTTTATGTCATGCTCTCCAGAGGATGAACACTTTCCATTTTGGACAATGCATTCTCTTTCCTTTCACATCACACTCTGGCCAAAACTTTACTGTGAAATTCGCTGAGCATGTGCATTTTTTTTTTTTTAATCTCAAGGAGATAAGCTCATTTGATTGTTTTACCCCATGGCCCTCTACTAATTACTTTTTTAGACTGCAGTTTTAGCCCCAGAAGGTTTTATGAATAACATTACATTATGCTGTCCAGTCTTTCAATGCTCTTGGGGGCTGTAAGGAAAACTGAACCCTTAAAGGCCACTAGTAGGGATTTTGGCTTTCAGTCTGGTCTTTGTAGCAGCAGGAGGGGTATTATCACCTTCACATATACAGTAATGTATTACACAGCCTATGATGATAACATACCTCTGATCTTATCAGTAGCTTCCATGCTCTTCATCATCCTACTCACTCACCCTCCTTCTCCTTATATCCCTGTTAAACTTCACCTCCGTCTTATTAATGACCAGCCAATTAAGCTGCTCACTGCATTGTTAGTGGGGCATTCAATAACATACAAGGGTCAACTGTACTTGAAAAACACTGCACACTTATGTAATTATACTTTTGGAAAACCTCTCTCCATTTTCTTTCTCTTCTGTCACCCATTATTTCCTCTGTGTTTTGGGGCTTCTGATTAAGAAAGGGTTGCTGGTAATGAGCACAAAGCACTATTTGTCAGAAGTGTCAGAAAGAGGGAGACAGCATGAGACACAGTGCTTTGGCATTTACAAGTGCAATAAGTCAAAAATGAGGAGAAGAGATGAAAAGAGGAAGTTACAGAGATCCCTCAAGATTCAGATGAATTATGAAAAGTCTGAAAGCCTTATTTATCTTGAAATAAGGGAACAAATAGCAGCTCTGAGTAATGTTGTCCTCATATTTTAAATCTCTGGCTAATTTAGTCCTGCTTATGATTTGATGACACTCTGACACTATGAAACTGAGAGCCTAAAAAAAACTTCACTTTTGCCAAATTAAGGTCCCCACGGATTGAGACTGCTTTTTGAGGGTTCAGATTTGGTTTTAGGGTTAGGCTTAGAACTTGTTTAAGGTTAGGTTTAGGGAATGCTTTATGTCAGTGGAGTGTCCACATGGGGATAGTGATACAAACATGTGTGTGTGATCTTTTAACATATTTTTTTAATTGACTGTAAGGAAAACTGAACAAATGTTTTGTTTTTTTCGTTGTTATACAAAAGCATTACTGTCAAAACAGGTGAGTGTGTGTCACTACTGTTGGTAGTTGTTTCACAAAAAAAAATCCAGATTCATGGACTGATAGGATTGCCACAATCATGCAGTAAAATTGTTGAACAATCCCAGAAAAAAAATGATCCTCATATTTAGAACGTTATAACTGAGGCATGTGGTCACCCTGTTGAATAAACCAGAAATACATGAAAAATATTGTTTTTGTATTGTAGTATCATTTTAATTTGTTCTACGGGTAGCAAAAGAAGTCAAAATGACAACATTTCAAGTTGGTCACACTGCAGCTGTTTTAGCGTTTAAAGACTCAAGCACAGTCATCTTTAATCCCAGGTGGTTTACTAAGCAAAAATAGGGAGGGCAATAGCATAACATAAAATGAACGCATACACACACACACAGGCATACACACAAACAAAAACAAATGGTCTAAGTAAGCAAAGTGTGGTATAGAAAACCCATTCCTCCCTTCCTGTCCGTTGATTTTATTTTTATTTTTTAATTTATTATTATTCATGATTTTTTTAATCACTCATTGACATGTTGGCACTTGTCCAGAAACAATTAAGGTGCTGGATTCATTTATTTATATATTCCTAAAAATTCAAAACACATTCCTTAACTCAACTGTGTTTTTAAAATTTTAATTTTCTTTTTTTCATATACATGAACTCTATAGGAAAACCAATCACCAGTAAAGTAAATGAGTTTAAAACACATGTAAATAATCACACATATAAAATTTAGTTCATTCAAATTATTATTATGGATTATTTTCAAGAAAACAGAAGACAAAATAAGTCTGTCCACCTAATGTACTAGCATATTTTGTTGGCTGACATGATAAAAGCACCTGAAAAAATATACCTTTCAACCCTTACAGCCTTATGAGGACTGCAAAGAGAGGACTGTAAAGAGAGGAGTGAATTGGTCATTCCTATGTGCTTGGTATAGAAAGACCAAGCTGTGATCAACTAAAATCTAGTTTGTGTTCATACATGATATTTCCTATATATTTTACAGTTTTTACATAATCCAGAATTGTTTGTGTAGATTCTATATTTTTATATGAATGTTAAAAATCAGACCAGACTTCTTACTTATTCTTAGAAAGCTGATGAGTCAGGGACAGGCTTCAACACATCTTCTCTTAAAAAAACCTCTGGCCTCTACAGTGATTTGTGTGTATTTGTGTGTGTGCGTGTGAGAGAGAGACAGAGTGTGTGTGTCTGCGTATGTGAGCAAGTCTCTTTGTCATCCACTTTGCTTTTTAGATTGCATAGCTTCATTACAGACATTAGTGCATTAACAAACAAAATCCTCTCAGTGCGCACATTAAAAACATCTCATTCCCACCTCGACGCAGACTCAAGGCCATAAAACAATACGTTACAGCCCTGACTAATTACCAATGTGAAAACTTTCATAATTGAATAGCGCCCCTTACCCAATCCCGCTTGGCCAGGGCATATTAAAAGAAGCTGTTCTCAATTTGAATTTGTCAAAGCAAACAAATGAGATAGTTTACATGGAGCGATTTGTCTAAAGTCAGGTAATAAGGGGGAAACACAACCACTTTGTTCTTTTGGTGTTTGCTAAATGAAGCTCATTAGCTGTGAAAAAAAAATAAAAACAAAAAAAAACTGCGGAGAACGTCAATAAATTATACTGAACTTATGAGCAAATGAACTTATGAGCAAATAAACATAAACATACACAATCACATATATGCACATGCATATACAGATCAAGGTTTACGATTGAATAGAGATTACTTATTTATTGTTGCTGTGTTGTGAGATCTGCTGTTTATAATTTACTATAGTACAAAAGTTTATTACTGAAATGAAGTGAACACAAAACCATACAGACGTATTACTCTATATCTCTATTACTCTATATTTCATTTCAAACCAAATTAAGACAGTATTTATTTATTTATTTTGAAATCACGTCTGCCCTGCCTATTATATCAGCAGGTATCCTATTTGAACAACTAAAAAACCAGGGCATTTATTCAGAGATCTGGAACCAAGCTTGTTACTGATGGCTCCTGTTACATGTTACTGCCATACAGGAAAACAATAATAAAACAATAAACAACAATAAAAGAATGACCAGACTTTGACCATTAGCCAAAAATGATATAGTTATAGTTACCAATCTGTTACCAGCACTATTTAACCAGAAATCAAAGAACTAAATCTACTGGTTAATACTGCTTTAATGGATTTTCTTGTTAATTAATTAATTATTATTATGTGCCATAAAACCAAAATGAGATTTAAAAAAATTGGGAAAAGATATAGGTATAGAGTTCAGGTAATAATTTTTTGTAAGCTTGTTACTGCAATTGATCCCTTACACATTAGATGTAGGTCAGCCATTTGATTCAGTGTTAACATAAAAATATTGATCAATTCTATACAAGAAGGTAAATAAGATAAGATATACCTTTATTCGTCCCACAGTGGGGAAATTTACAAAATGCATTTAAAATAATACTGCATTGTTATCGGTTGCATTTTATTTACAAGAAGTAACTTAGTTCAAAGTATGCAAAATTTTGTTTTTATTCAAATTATATTTGAATATTTTTAATTAATATGACTGTGGCAATACATCGGAAAAATGTAAACAATAGTGTTTCTTATCTTTAAACCGTCAGGCTAAATGTCACTTAACTGAAACACAGAGCGTGCCAGCAAAAGACATGCAAATACCAATAAAGCAAAGGAGACTGTGACATTCACTTGACATTTGCTATGGATTTATAGAATGAACTACAGTTTCATTAGAAAATAAAAACAACAACAACCATCAGTGAAAATCAATTTGATGTTTGTGACTTCTGGGAAAGTCTCTTTTTACAAAAAGTGTTTTATTGATTATGAAATTACTCTTAATGACTACAAAATGCCACTTCTCCTCGTTTTGTTCACTAACCTCGAGCATATTTCACTCGACAGCACTCAGACAGGCATTTGGAGCACCAATCTGTGGACTGATGTGAGATAGAGGGGAGGGAGAACAAAGTCAGATATTGAGTGCAGCCACAAACAATGGCCCTGAATCTGGACCTGGTCTGAACCCTTATTGGACTTTATCCTATCTGAACTGGAATGGCCTTGAAACTGACTTTGACAGCTCTCTACAGTCCTGCTCATTATGGCTACAGACTCTGACTTCACAGTCAGATCTAAAAAATAAACTGATCACATAAACAAAGTAAAGAATGCAAAGTTGATGCCATGATTATCACATTCCTATGCTATCTCTAAATAAACAGAGACTAAAATAGAAACATAACATAGGCTAAAATAGAAATAATAAATAAATAAATACTTAAACAGGTCATGGCAAATTTAATTTCCATGACTGACAAGGCATGTTTTGCTTTAAAATGTCACATGGCTATCAATACATTTAGACTTACATGCACATACAAGCAGCTACTGAATCTTAAATATAAAAAAACTTCCTACCTTGCTTTGCAAAAGTTTCGTTTTAACTTAAACATTACATGGACACCCCCCCCCTTTTTTTTTTATTTCTAATGGAATTTCAAATTCTGCTAAAGTGGACTTTTGAAGTAACACCGTTTTTTCACTATTGAGTTACAAAAGACTAAAAGGCTTCAGGACATATACAACAATTATTGTGCTCAAGTTTGCAGCAAGTGGAAAAAGCATCTGATCTTGATAGATCTAGTTTGTTAAGACGTCTCCCCCCCCAGAATAGCTAAAAATCCTTTTTCTAAGATATCATTATTCATGTCTCCCCATTCCCTTATTTTGAAGAGTAATCACCAACAGGCAGAGAGCAACATCAGCCTCAGAAAATCCACATTTATGTCACATAAAAATATACTTTTGTCCCATTCAGCTGAATATTCAGAAACCCTGAAGGAGTCATGCGACAAACTATGACTGTGCCTGGTCTCACATGCCTGAAACCAAACATTGGGCTTTTTCAAAAGTACACTTCAGTCGTAAGATGTCACCTAGATTACCCCCATCACACTGGGGTTATATCCGTAATGGTCCTCTTAGCCGAAAACGTGGCACATTTCCATAATGAAGATATGTGGAAGCCAAAAGACATTACTTCAACAGAGGGGAAAAGGCAAGTAAAAGGTAGGGAAAAAAAGAATAGATGATAAGAAAAAGGTGAAAATGGGGTGAAGAATAACACAAACTGAGGAAGAGCAGAGCACAAAAAAAGGGAAAACGAGTATAAGGTTAAATCAAAAGGGTTGGACAAATGAAGAAGGAGAGGATCTCTGATAGGAAAAAAGGTGGAGCGAGAGACAGAAAAATAAACAAAACAGAATGAAAGAAAAATACAAAGAAAAGGTATGAGGGGAAAGAGGAGACATCCAGAGAGAAACGGAGGAGATGAACAAAAGAGGAAGTTATTACAGCTCAGCAGGAGCCAGATGAAAGAGCTCTGATGGCAGAGGCAGATGGAGCTCCTCTCCCAAATGAACAAGTCAGCCTGATGAGGAATGCAAAGTGAAACAGAATCTCCTCGCAGCCAGCCGTTGTACAAATCACACTGTGGCTAAACTTATTCATTTCTCTGAAGTACCTTGTAGAGCAAATTCTCAACAAGTCCTCGACAAAATGAGTCGTTCGTCGGTCTCTTCAACATGACACGCATGACGATTCCCAAAACGGTTATAATGGTTAAAACAAGTAAGTTAAGTTTAGAGAAGAGTAAGGGCTAGAGTAGTAGTCAGGATTAAGGTGAGACAAAATGTAGGCTTCAGAAAAGAAATGACTATTGATTGGAGATGGTACATGAAGCACAGTTTCCGGTGTTGATGTTACATGTTTAGCGCACAGGATAAACATGAATTGTTTTAAGCTTTTGACTAGTCAATGCTGTTGTTTTTTCCATATCCAAATTTTAGCATGCTACAAATATGTTATGTTCCCAGAAAAGGCAGTCATAGTTAGTTTTTATACAGGAAGTGGCTTAATCATTCTTTTGCTTCCTTTACATTTAATTGAAAGTACTCCAGACTTTTTTGAAAGGTTCCCAAAATGCTCAAGAATATATTTTCTGTTTTTTAAAAACTGGAAGAGGGTGAGGAAAATAGAGTCCCACTTTGAGACATGTCCACGGTTTGGCTCCAAAGACTCTCAATGTAAGCAACCTGTTCTTCACACAGCATGGTCTGACTCATTTACTCCCTCACTTTAACAAAAACTATGTTTATTTATTATGGGATGAGAGTGTTTGTGGAGTGTGAAGGAGAGCTCTAACCTACTGCATCCTCACAGGTGAGACTAGACAAATAGAACTCTTAGTGTACTCACGCAGAATGATACATAATATAAACAGTGATTAGAACTGGTTTTCAATAAATTAAATTCTATGTTTGGTACAGGACATAAGACCACAATATTTGAGCAGTGGAACAGAAAGAAGGCTTTTTCTTTTTTGTTTTTATGTAGAACTCTATCTTGACCTCTATCTTGAAAAAAGAAAAAAAAAGAAATATAGGTTATTTAGAGTGAGCAAATGCATCATTTTTTTCACTGCCACAGAGCAGACCGTATTAACCACCTCAATTTGTTTGTAGGTGTAAGATTTTTCATTCTTCAAACTTGATTTTTTTTTTTATGGAATATGTAAAGGTTACTTCACTGCTCACTATTAAATTCATATTAAAGGAAGTACAAACACATTCAACTGAAAGGGAACAGAACTTCAAAATAAACAAGGGACACTGTTTATATATCGCAGTTGCTTTGTAATAAAGATATCAGACACGAATAATGAAACCATTAGTTTTTCAGTGTTATAAATCAGTACGTGCTAATAGTTTTATAATCCCCAGAGATGATCAGCCCAAGGGTACCATTCCAAAACAAAAAGGTTCTCTCAATAAATGCACCCCAAACTATAATGACGTGTATACTTGCAGGACATGTCTGCGTACTGATGTACAATTACATTTAATTCATCCAACTTTGCCCAGGGAGACCTCACTTTTTCACAGAGTGGATGGACCCATGCACAGATTTGCACACAGAGTGCAGAGAGTAACAATAATAGACGTATGTAGGATAAGTAATCCAGCATAGTAGTGCAAGGGTAACATGAACTATTGGCCCCGTGAAACCCAAATGTATTTTTCACAGACTAATGATTTTTGTTTCTTGTTTCAAGATACATTAAAAATAAGCATTTAAATATCTCGATCAGCTGATTAAATTTTGTCCAAGAACTGAAAGTGAAACTGAAAACTTCAATAGCATACTTAAGCATTCAATGACAAGACTTCATTTTTAAGTGGAGGTCACAGTCTGGGCCTCACTGTTATTAGTGATGCAGCCAGGACTTACGTTAATTATCTGTAATAACAACTACCATTCAGTTCAACCCTGAGACAGAACATCCTGTTTTAACTAATAAAGATAGCAGTCTTGAATATTCTGAATACCTGGATTTTAATAAAGTAAGTTAACAGTTCACTGGAAAAGCAACCCGATGAGCTAAAAGGCCAGAAAGAAAATGGGAAAACTCACCACCTCCAAACTTTCAGTCTTCTTCAAATGCCTGCATGTTGTTGTTTTTCTGTCAGGCTGTTGGTGACAAACCAACCCAAAATCTAATTTAATAACACTGTTCCTTCAGCTAAAGTAAATGGCAAGATCAAAATTAAAATTACCTCAATGTTTCAGCCAATAAACAACACTGTTTTCTCGACAGACACCAACAACAAATATTTGACCAAATGTCTGGGCAGTGGGCTTGAAACTCCACATAAGCCTTAACGCCATTACTTATTCAGGAAGTTTATTGGTGTGTTAATAATTGATCACCTAATTAAGGGGGGAAGTTGGGGAGATAGGGGCTGAATGCCTCTTTACCAGTGGGCTTTTGGTAAGTGCATGGTTTGGTGGAGCACGACAGAGAGGCGCCAATGAGAGTAACTTCTGACCATCATGTAAAATTCCTTTTCGTATAAATTGACCTGAGCACAGGGCACACTAAAGAGGAAAAGATGCGCAGTGGTACCAACTAACGGCTGTGTGTACTTACAAGGTGAGGCTCTTTACACTTTTAGAATCAGTGTTCTCACATTCATTAAAACTTACTTTTGCCATGTGGAGAGCCACCTGTGCTGCCTTTGACTTTTTTTTCTTGAGCAGATGTTGCTGTTAAATTTCCTTTTGACCATTTTTGTGTTGTCTCCTCTTTCTTTTAGTTTTATTGTTGTCAGGGTAGGAAAGCATTTTGAACAGCCTCGACACCTTACTAAAACTCTCTGAACTAAAAGTCATTTCTTAGGACCTTGTATCACTGGAAAGTTGCACAAATTTTAAAAAATAACTTGCCATCTTTTTGAATATGACTATGTGTACAAATATGTATGTGATTAACCATTTGAGAAACTAAAATGCTGATCAGAAACCCAAATATTTTTTAAATCTAAATTCAAATAATAATAATCAAAATTAATTAAGCCAAGACAAAAATTGTAAAACTTAAATATGTGCTGTGACAATTTAATTGTCAATAGAATAACACTTTTCAGCACAACCTGAGTTAAGTGTTATGAAGATATTAAAGATGGCCTCATCATCTATTCAGCTGCATGAACTATGACATATACATACATACATGACTTTCAAAGGATGAGGCTGGCAATATTTTGTGTTTTTCTTACTGTCAACAAATCCAAAGAAAAGATTCAAACCAACAATGAATGTATCCTACTAACAACATCCTACTGGCATCTATTTGTGTCATAGATTTCCATTGTTGTCCCAAAATGATTATTATTAAAACACATAAATGTGACACACTGCAATTTATTTAGACGCAAAACCTCATACACCATGCTACAGAAAATACTGACAAGAGTATGAATCCACCAGTGAAAATAATCAGTGGGGGTTTTTTTGTTTGTTTGTTTTGCTTTTTTGTTTGTTTGTTTTTGTAGTGAAACTGTATTTGTGAAACATTTTATTTCATTTTCTATCTTCAGAAGGAACAAAGGGCTGAGTGTCATACACAGGGTATGAAGTATTGTTTGTTTGTTAATTTATTGTTTAGTCATTTCAAAAAAATATGATTCAACAATTACCTCAATAAATAAAATGTGTTTTCAGACTGTATATACAGTTTATGATGATTATGCATCATCAGACACATTGACCCAGCGAGAAGAATCTTGTCTCTTATCATGCATATGCATAGATTTCCAGCACTATTCAAGATAGAGCTGTGCACAGACAATTTCAAAAATATATAGAAAGAGTCAAGGTAGCAGTTTTATTAATTCTTTATATTTTCTTTTCATCTTATACTAATACTGACAATATAGGGTTTGTCATTTATTAAATCATGAAACCACAAAAGCACTTATGGTTTTCCAAACAGTGATGGTTTAAAAAGCACCATTTCCCTCACACTCTCTGCAGGACTCGTTTTTTTTAGAGTGATGATTTCACTATCAGAGCCAGTGGATTCTCCGAGAGAGGCCTTTTAAGAAAGCCGTCTAATGCCAACCATTCATCATCTTGTTGGAAAACACATGCCAAGCCAGCAGATAAAAGTGGCATTCATCATTCCATTTATCGTACATGAACATAAATATCAGCCATTTGGGCCGCACTTTTTACCCTGCATGGCTTACAGTAGAAGCAATTTTAGAATGAGGGTCCAAGGAGGCTGACATCAGTGTTTTGCACCGTGCTTTACCCTGGGGTGTCTTAAAGTTTGTTTTTTTTTCCTTTTTTGGGGTGTGTATTTACTGATTTTAATAAATATACACCCTCGCCCTTGAGCTCAAGATCATCTCTGGAATTTAAACAAGATGAATATAGTGACATTAAACCATTTTATGTGGAAACTGTTCAGATACTGCAGACCCTGAAACTATATGTCAGAAAATGGTAGCTGTAAGTGTTTGGGCACTGGGAAAAATTATTCAAAATACATATACGTACATATGTGTGTGTGTGTGTGTGTGTGTGTATACATATATATATATATATATATATATATATATATAGATAGATAGATTGATAGATAGATATAGGCACATTTTTCCTGCAGACATATATTATTAGTTTCCTGTAAATGGAAAAGATAGATTATCATATTAAGGACTGAAAATTTCATTGCATTCAAATGCACTGGGCTTGCAGAAAAGTAGGCTCCCAGCCAGAGGCAGTTGAATACAGTATTTAAAAATGATTACTCTAGAATACAGTACTGTAATGAGCATGCAGGGATCACTATATTTAAGTGTCACGCTCCTGGCATAAGATCCCACTAAGGTGCCCTGGGTGGTAAAGCTTTTGTTAGCAACAAAAAATGCCAAATGTAAAATCACAGGCCTTGACCATAGTTCATTACATTTGTAGCCTACACGTTGATTTAGATTGTCCAAAAATCCTAAATTGCAAGCTCTCAGTATTTATGAAGTGAATTGAACACTCTGCAGTAAGTAAAGATAAATAATTTCACTGTGCATCTACAATACAAATAAACAGTATTACAGACAGTGCTCTTCAGCAATATTCACATGTAATTTAGTTTGTGTTTAACCTAAGTAATATTTATTATAAATTCACCTCAAAATGTTCTCGGCCTAAAAGCTTTACAGGAAAAAAAAACTGGTAAACTGACTTCACGGTCCGTGTTTGCAGTCCATTATGGAAATCCTAGGAAGGCAAGCTAAGATTAGATTAACTCTAATTAACAGATAACTCTGCTAGATAGCAAATTGCCATTCATTTGACACAAAGACGCTGATCGGAAAAAGCACAGCATAACCATCATCCAAATGTCCAAAACGTGAGCCACAAATAAATGAATCAACAAACATTTCTGCATGAGAAATTTTAGGCTATTTGTGGTATGCTTTATCTTTTTAAAATATCCAAAGGCTATAATACAAATACAAAAGCTTTGGTACTAAAAAAAAGCTACTTAAATAGTTTCAGTTGATTGTTGTGTGAGGCAGATATGTGTGTTGTTCAGCCAGAAGGAGATGAGAAAAATAAGTGGCAGTGCCGTGAAGTCAAAGTGAAGTCTCAGTGAAGCAGATATGCGTAGTGTGATTCATTAAGAGAACTGGTCCCACAACACACCCTCCTTGTCACTTTAGCTTGTTTGGCCGTTCGTAATTTATTTTATTCATACATTGTTCCATCCATTCATTCACTTACATAGAAATTAAGAAATTGGATGCAAAAATGCCACAAGGATATTCAGATATATATGTAATTTATTTTAGGGGTACATATGCACTATTTTAATTTAATCTTTCTTTAATCTCTCTAATCTCTTTGTCTATCTATCTATCTATCTATCTATCTATACACATTTTTGATAAAATAATGCTTAATGTAATGAGACATAAAAATAATGCATACATGAATCCATCAATTTTTTTCTCTGTTCAATGTGGACACACCTCACATTACTATTAAGTTGAAGCCAATGCTGGTGTGGTTTATTTGGAAAAGTTGTGTATTGGTCGAGCCCTAACCAATTAGGCATGACGACAATACACTCATTGCTTTAACTGAACTAACAAAGTGAATGTATATATTAATAAAAAAACAAATAAGAATGGAACAGTGGAGCACAGTAGAAAAGTGAGGCACTATTAAATGAATCAGTCAAAATAAACTGAATAGGTTAATTATCTAATGTGTTTGATTAATCAGTTTGATTAGAAAACAGAATGAGCGACAGAGTGGCATGATGAAAAATATGAGCTTTTCAGTGTGAGTGGCAATAGATCAATCAATACTCACTGCATAGGTTAATAGCCACAGTAATTGCCCAGCAGTGGCTGATGGATGATTTTAAGGAACATGGCAGCCAAATGAGAACATAAGAGGACAATCTCAGAAATGAATGAAGAAGGAAAAGGAGTGAGGAGACATAATAAATGCATTCTTTTTCAATTAGTATATTTAGGCATGCACTATGGTGCAATGGTATAGCCATAGTATCAATAATATTCAAAAGAAACCTTCAATTACAGTTGCTTAGTTGAAATGCTGTGCTCATGTTCGACATGTATGAACTGGATAAGGCTTAGGATTCTAATGTTAGGATATGTCTGAAATTCAGCATTAAAATACTGTCTTTCTTTTATTTCAATAAATAGGTTCAAAATGACTCAGTGGCTCATTATTTTCATGGCAATTAAGTTAATTTCTCACATGACATTCTAAAAGGAAATTATCAGAAAATAATTATATAATGCCATGCTGAGTTGCTTGTATTTAGCATGCCAGAATTTTGTATTGGGATTAATCTCAAAGTACAGTTGAGGCTGAATGGAATTGGGTCACAACTTTCAAGGTTTCTTGTCAAGAACTAATTAAACTTTGACACATGTACATTTTGAACTGCTGGTGGAGCAGGGATTATCAGGACTTCATCCTGTTAGTCATTAGGATTCATCCTCAGTGAACATGAATGCATGTGACAGATTTCATGATGAACCGTCTAATAGTGGGGGGAGAAGGACAAGCAGCAAATCTTGCCAGTGAGAAGGACAGAGAGAGGCAGGTTCAGCAAATCCGAGGGACACTCCAGACCAATGTGCACAGTGGATGATGAGAATCCCGTCCAGACTTAAGACCGGGGAAGACACAACTAACCCAACAGGGACCGGCAGGATCAGACACAGGAGACAGCTGTTTGTTCTGTTTCTAACCAAACCAGAACCACAGAGTTGTCACAACAGTAATGTGTAATGCTTTTGGAATAGTAGAGACATTCCAACTTCACTACCTTTGATTTCAACCCCTGATACATAGAAAGCAGCCTACTTTCCTGCTGTGGCACTGAAAGTTGACACTGGATGTAAATTGTGTGTTGTGGATTTGTCCAGTCTGACTGTAAAAACCAATCAGCTCCATACGCTAAAGAAGACCATGAGATTGCCATTGGATTTATTTATTTTTTGTTACATATAATTACCAAGATATTCCACTATGTCGTGTAGGTGTGGATGGACTGACTGGCTGTCGGATGACTTTGACTTTGTCATTCCTAGAGGCTAAAAGACGGCTTTAAAAGATAAATCAGAATACAGAAACCAGTGTATTTGATAAAATTGATGGTTTTGATTTTCTGAATTTCAAGCATTTAAAAAGCTGATAAATCAAGACTTAGTGTATGAACTGTAGAATCATTTACACATGCTACCATAATGTTCTCTTTAGATTTCTGGAGAACTTTATGATTTAAAAAATGGTTTGATGGACTGATTGATAGATGGCTGTAAACTTTTTGATGCCAAATGAATGCTCAGCTTACTGAGTGAAAGGTCAGGGAGAGATGAGAGATGATAATGATTTTTTAATGATGGTTCTGAAAGGCACCCCATTTGCTTCTCATGTGAAGTGCTTTGAGGGAGGGAAAGAGTTACGGTATGTTGAACGAGAAAGCAAGCTTGAGAAGACAAGAGTCTGCTAAGCACAATTGGCCCACCCCTTACATTCAGCGAATGAACAGCATGACCTTACAAGGCATTAGCCCTCTGTTATCTGCTCTTCCTAACTACAACCCCAATTCCACAAAAGTTGGGACATTGTGCAAATAAATAAAGAATGTATTAATTTGCTAATCATTCTCAGACATATACTCAATTGGAAACAGTATTATTAATATATTTAATGTCTTACCTCATCAGCTTCATTGATTTTTGCAAATATATTGTCATTCTGAATTTAATGCCAGCAACATGTTTCAAAAGTTGGGACAGGAGCAACAAAACACTGGGAAACTTGAGTGAATGTTCAAAAACACCTGATTGGAACATTTCAGACGTTAAGAGGTTAGTTGGCAACAGGTGGTTGTATCATCATTAAAAGTCTTTCACAAGCAAGGATGGGGCAAGGTTTAGCACAGGCTCAAGAATATCTCATAAAACTTTTGCTGTAAACACTCTGTTTATAAATGTTTTTACTTATTTTTTATAGCTTTTTGGAATTGGGTTGTATAATATCATGTGATCTAATGATTGGAAAAAAAAAAGGTTATACAGATGTTCGATGGAACCTATTTTGCTTTACTTATATTTTAGTTATACAGTTCGAGTTAAAAGCACGGCGGTGCACTCAGATGTAATAAAAAAAGGTCAGTTTTCAAAGGGCTGGCTCAGTTTCTCAGCAGGTTTTCTGTTTGGCAGTGGCAAAAGGAGGCTAAGAAATAAAAGAAATAAATGGGTATTTACAGAGAGTGAGAAAGGAAGCTAAATTAGCAGAAAAGAATTACAGAGAAAAAAAGGGGGGTCTGTAAATGAAAGATTAGCAGAGATGCTAAAGAGAGGATCAGGATTTCATAGTTAATTAGATGTGTTCACATCAGATGTTATTAATATCATTAAACATATTTATGTATCTTACAAAATGATCTTTTTTTTAATAAGAGAGTAATTAGTATTTGGAGTGTATAGGATGATGTTCAGTTTATTTTGCGTAGTTGATAAAAGTGGAATTACTATTTTGATTGAAGCAGTGCAGCAGCGGAATATGTTTTGCAAGATGAGATAAAACATGTTCTCTACATTTAGAGCTAATAACTGAACAAAATTAAGTGAACAAACTTTTTGCTGCATGAGGTTGAGAGCAAAAGAAAAGAATCAATTAATACCTGTGGCCCTTTGAAATAATAATACTTTGATATATAATGTTTTTTAATGATACTTTGAAAGCTTTCAGCTACCTAAAGTTGGTTAGTGTTACTTGCACTATCCATTCATATACGTACAACCAAAAAAGTTGATTTTTTAAAACCCATTTGGAACACTCCACAAGTTAATTGGTAACAGGTGGTAGTATCATGTTTGGGCATCCTCGAAAAAGGTTCAGCAAGCAAAGACAGAACAACGTTCACCACTCCACAAGGATATTACTACATGGGCTTGGAAATACTGTGCAAAACTGTTGTCGGTGATCACGTTTTGTTGGCAAATGTGTGTGTTCTGTTTTTATATACATTTTACACAGTATCCCAACTTTAAAAAAAAAATCAGGGAGCGTTAGCTCACACAAATATTGACTGACATACATTCAGATAAATCCCAAACACTGGTAATTATTGCTGTAGATGGAATGTGCATTGCTAAGAGCTTGATTATTGTATAATACATTTCAAATACTCAAATAATGGCACCTCCTCAGCAATACATCAGTCAAAGGAGAACACTCTCTTGTGGATATCTAAGGAGACTGCACAGCAGGTGAACACTATTGCATGACCAGCACTGAACTAATGGACGGATAGAGTGTTAACTAGTAGGCAACTTTGTCCCCTCAAACTACTTCTGCTTCCCACTGAGTCCATATTATTTGAGGCATTGCATTTTTAGAATTGTAGAACAGAAGATCAGCATTCATATATACAGTACTGTGCAAAAGTTTTAGGCAGGTGTGAAAAAATGCTGTAAACTAAGAATGCTTTCAAAAATGGAAGTGTCAGTTTCTCTTAGTTAAGTTCCTCTAATGAAAGGACACTTCCAGTTTTATACAACTGGTACCATATTTTCTGATTTTTCATTCATTAATTCATTCACTCATTCGTTCATTCATTTTATTCATTCATCATTCCAATGAATCAGTAATAATCACCTGGTACTCTCTAAATTAAAAGCTGAGATATGGGAACGCCACGGCATTGCTAAGTCAGATGGGAAAGAAATGGGGGCAGCCAGATGATCAGACAGGTTGTAAACAAACTTCTTGGCAAGCCAGTCTTGGAAGAGAAACTATTTAAATAAGAACTTAAACAAGCATGTTGTAATTGCTTTACATTTTGACTGGTGTTCAGGATGAGTATTACTTGCCCATTGCCCATTGCTGAAACAGGAACAGGGAAAAGCAATTTTCTCCAAAACTTTTTTTTTTTTTTTTTTTTTTTTTTTTTTTTCAGCTGAACGTTTATTTTGCTATAGATCTCTTTCCCACTTCCCTTTTCAAATAGTGAGCAAATGTGTTCAAATGTTTGAGGTTAAATGATGTGGTAGTCTTGTGCTTGGTGTGTGATGACAAATACAGTAATGGTGTATAAAGGTATATTGTCCTATGTAGCAGGAAAAGTCCATGAAACCTAATTTTTACAAACTTTCGTTTCAAATTTGAGACCTGTTGTTTATACTTATATAGCTTTATAGCTTTCATTTAAAATGCAGATGCTGTCAACAGTCACAGCCACTGTGTGTGTTTGTTTGTGTCTCAGCAATCATACCTGTATTTTTGTGTCCTTCTGTGAATTCCAGTGGAGTTGGCCAATGCTGGGAGTCCTCTGGCTCTATTTCAAGAAAGCGGAGCACAGCACTCCAACTTTGATCAGAGAAATCTGTAAAGCAAAACAAAAACAGACCTCAGCCTGACATATTTCCACTAAACTTCACCAAACTATAACTGGCTGTCAGCTAAAAGATGGTCCTTATGAACTGCATGATTTGACTTATAGAGGAACACAAAAGGCACAGTGTTAGACAGAGACAGAAGCATCGGAGATAGATGGCTGGCTTCAAGGCCGGATACATGTCATTTGAAACTGTGCTGGAGGTGATATTTTAATTTTCCTGAGGTTTTTACCAAGTCAAACATCTACTGTACATAGCTGGCTGGCATTCATAACTCGTGGAGTAACTTTAAGTAAGTTAAAATTAAATTGCTTTCACTCCGCTTATTTGCACAGGTCCAGATGCTGTACTGCACCTAGCCAAAACCGTTGCATTAATTGTTGCTGTAGTTCAACATGGCCAAGAATAATAAGGATATCATCCACCCATGCATTGTCAAGAAAATGACTCAATGTCTGAAGCCCTGCTAGTAGATTCTCAAGGTGGTAATGGTCATTACATCCAATACAATTAAATGTGTAGAATGGAACTTAGTTACGATTTTGTCATTCCTAAAATGGTCCCTTAACTGGTAGTTAAAAATCTAGTTGGCACTATAGAGTAAATGCCATGGGGTCATGCTGACTGGAATATAAGATACTGTGAGTGTGTTAGACAATTTGACCTGATGGAGAAACTAAAGGGACACTCATTGTCCAAAATAGAAAGGGTTCAATAATAATAATAATAATAATAATAGTACTTACAAAATGCTTCCCAACAGCAAAATAAAAACATAATCCAATAAAATGACAATAAAATAAAAGCATTGGGAAAACATAAAACTAAGAATTAACTAAAATAAAGTACACAAGTAGATATTAAAATGATAAAACAATAGAACAAGTATTCAACATACATAACAAGGAATTAATGAAGAAAAAGAGTGTTTTTAAAAACTGTGTTTTTAAAAAAGGTTTAAAGGAGGACAATAACGTGGTTTGCCTGATATCCTCTGGCAGATCATTCCAGAGTGATGGGGTCCTCATAGCAAAGGCCCAGACACTGCTGGTTTGTATTCTCAAACATGAAGTCTCTAAAA
This sequence comes from Holacanthus passer, assembly GCA_025331565.1. Lineage (NCBI taxonomy): Eukaryota > Metazoa > Chordata > Actinopteri > Pomacanthidae > Holacanthus > Holacanthus passer. Next base: position 7,895,844 of record JAFREQ010000030.1, on the reverse strand, counting down.
GGCACCAACTGGAGAATCTCCGACTACACTTAAATTAACAATGGATTGACCGTTCATTGATATACTCAGGGGCCAGTCCCATAAAAATGATCATTAAAATCTTAAAAACAGCTCTGAAATGCAAAGGTAGCCAGTGTAATGAAGCTAAAATCGGGGTTATACTGTATGTACTCGTTTGTTAGAATTAGTGAGGAGTCTGGCAGAGGCATTTCTAATAAGCTGAAGTCTGAAAGGTTGCGAATGTGTTATAGTAGACTAGATGAGATGTGATACATGGATAAATGACTATTCCCAGGTTTGGGAGACAGAAAAGATGGGATATTAGAGATTCTGCATAACTGGGTAAAAAAAAAAAAAATGTGAAGGAAGTAGGGGGTCACTGACTGATCCCTGAGCTACTCCACAAAGCAAAGATTCTGTGGAAGATCTGAACAAAAACAAATTGCAAATTGCAACACAAACAGTCCTATTTCAGAGATACTAATGAATCTAACACAGTGCCAGAGATGCCAACCCATTTTAAGATGCTCAATTAGACATTTAGACCCTGCAGTGGCATTAGGGGAATTGTCACATGGTCAGATCATTAGGACCAGGAATAGCAATATTGATACAATATTTCACAGTATCCTGGCCAGAAGTGTTGAGCAGACAACGTTTGAGTGAAACCAAAATTGCAAACTCAAGTGCAGGTGAAGGCGGAGGTACAGCATATGTCCACACCATATACTGGGATAATAAGGGTGATCTGTCATTTGAGTGTTGGTATGACAGCTTTTTTTTAGTCTTTGTGTTTGTAATCTCCCGCACTGCTCCACTGCTGTCCATTACTGTGTAACACTTTATGCTATTGTGAATGTGTATTTTGGACTTCAAATATACTTCTACCCTTGAGTTTTTTGCTGTCATTTGAGTGCCAAATTTCATGAAAAGAATACCTCAAGTTAGATTGATCATTCTTTGGGAATGTGTTGACATGTCACAGGATGAAGGAAGAATGGATTCAATTAAATACCAGCAAATTCAGGAAGCAAACATCACACTGCCTGTAAAAAAAAAAAAAAAAAAAAGCTGAAGATGAACAGAGGTTCTTCTATGAGAGGATAATGATTCAAAACACGCCTCATACCTTAAGATGCACAAGCTGAAGGTTTTGCCATGGCCCTCACAGTCCCCTAAGCTAAACATTACCAAAAATCTGTGGATAGACCTCAAGAGAGCAGTGCATGCAAGATGACTCAAGAATCCCACTGACCTAGAGGACTTTTGCCAGAAAGAATGGGTGACAGTCCCCTTAAACAAGAACTGAAAGGCTCTTAGCTGGCAGCAAAAAGCGTTTACAAGCTGTGATACTTGTCAAAGGGGGTGTTACTAAATACTGATGCAGGGTGCCCAAACTTTTGCTTCTGGTCCTTTCCCTTTTGTTATTTTGAAACTGTCACATACGAAAATAAAGAAAAAAACGTATTTTACTTAAAATATTAAAGAAATCTTTCAACTTTAACTTTAAGCCTTTTGGAAATCAGGTCATCTTCTACTCATTTAACTATGCACAATTTTGACCAGGGTTGCCTCGATCTTTGTATGACACTATATGTGTGTGTACAGGATCTAAGGACCTCCACTGACCCTGTGTGACAGGTCAGGAATTGTTCTGGCTGAGGATTAGAAATGTCATTGGTCCAACTGCTGATGAACTCAAGGAGGCAGCACCAGAGACAACTGTGACACTGAATTTCCTCAAAATGCATGTCTTAACAAGTTATTCAGTATAACATTCAGTTTTACAATCTTTAGTTCCTAAAATCTGTAGACTGGATTGTTTCAGTGTTTCAGTGATTTCTGGCATCTTACAACAAAGTAAAATGAATGTATATATGCCTATTTGCAGAAACATGTATTAACATACACATGGCTCAGTGGTCTAAGTATGTAATTGAAGGTGACACAAATAGGAGCAAATTGCACATCGGCAAATTTTACAGCTCCTTAATTTGTACCAGCTAATGGCAGACAGACTTACAAAAATTCAAGAGATTACTTGTCTAGGGCATTATACGAGATTAGCATACACACCAACCAATGAACACATGCTTTTATGTTAGAAAAGGAAAATGAAACACGAAGAGAGAGAGAGAAAGTGCTGTCAATCCACAAAGTGCAACAATAGCAGTGAGGCAGAAACACTCCAGATGTCTCCTCTGTGTGTGTGTGTGTTTTCATAGATTTAAAGAGCACATGTAAGATGTATGCTTGCTCGTGCACGTGCATGTGCATGTCTAAAAAAGAAACAAAATGTGTGTGTGTGCTATGGAGAGGACAGGGAGGAGCTTGAGATCCTGTTTGGCCTCCTCTGCCCTCAAATGCTCTTGTGGGATCCCCTTCGCCACCAGACACACATACAAGCACATACACACACAACCACAAGCACACACCAAGACACACATGCATGCACACAGAGACACACTCCGACTCTGTCAGAGTGCTTCACTTCACTCTTCTGGGTCACTGGTAGGTCTCACACATTATGCACTCATCAAACTGTGAGTGTGAATTTGTGTGTGTGTCTGTGTGTGTGAGAGAGAGAGAGCGAGAGAGAGAGAAAGAGAGAGAGAGAGCAAGAGAATGGAAGAGTGTGTATACTGTTAAGTAGGTATTCCATATACATCGATCCAGTACACAGTAACCTACATCACTGTTGAGGGGGAGACATCCACCCCTCCCCTTCAACACACACACAAAATTACTTTGCACTACACTATGTCCATGTTTGGTGTAGTGTCCCCTCCAGATGACCCTTTCTTGCTGCTAGGGACATTTTTTTGTGAAGGAATCATGATTGCATTTTCAGGTGTTAATTCATAAAGCTTACTGCAAATTGTTGTCATGGCTGCAAAATTGTGCCATTGCACTTTTTCATATTAGGGGGGTATTTACCGGTGATGTCACTGAAGCAAAGCCAGAGATAATCATAACCTGCTGCTAATTAAGATGTGATGCTGGGATGTTTATGATATGTCTTGAATGTGTCTAAAAAGAACAAGAGTGCAAAAAAGGTGTGAGTTTTCTGCTGATGAACTTCAAATATCGGTTGAAGAAACCAATAAACATTTTCAAACTACAATCACACATCCCCAAAGAGGGAAAGCTATGTGAGGCAGTCTTAGTTAAACACTGCTGCCAGTTGTAGGTATCATGGGAACTACACAGATGAAATTGCTCATAGTGTGACTTAAATTGAACTTCGTGCACCTCTCCTCCAATTACTTCCTGTAACTTTAACCTGATATCCCCTGGAGTATGCCTTGACCGAGCCAACAAAACCCCAGCTCTGCTTTGTTCTCTGTCTTTTTTCTTCTGCTCGCACACTTTGACTTGATGGCTGTCTGACCTGTGTGTGGTGTGCTCAGAGCAGACACACCGAACCCCCTATGGCAGCGCTGCAAGTGTCTGCCTAAGATTCCTGGTTAGCTAGTAAACAAGTTTAGTTAGCGCCAGCAGCTGTGATGGAAAGACTGCCAGCTAACTTCACAAGCAACAGGAGCAACAAAGTAAGGTAGCCCCAAGCTGCTGATTCTGCAAGGAGCAGCCAGTTTCCTCCGACCTCCACCAATGAGACACTGCACAACAAAGACTGGGTTCAACATTGGAACCATAAGTCTTGCCAGCCTGGCTCATCCACAGCTGATGGAATTGCCAGCCAACAAAGCAGCACATAAAGGCGCCACTTCTTCAAATTATAACTGTCAGTGTGGTTAAAATGGTTTATGGTATCCAATATACCTCCTTCTGTTAATGAAATTGAGAAAACAAACATGAAAAAAAGTTTCATGCATAGTTAATTAAGGGACCTTAAAATCTGTGGGACAGTACCCATAAGATGTATGCTACCTAAACTCGATGGTGCCATGCCCAAGTACTACTATTATACCAGATATTTAATTCCTAAAAACTTACTTGTCCCACAGAGATGTCTGCAACAGAAAGAAAAATTACACTTTTAACTTGTTAAAAAACTATGAATGTTTGCACACTCTCTGACTTTTGGCACGACTTGTTATGCTACAAAAATCTTCTAAAACTAAATTAATATTTGTTGTGCCAATGAGAAATATCTGATATCTAGACAAAACTAAAAAAAAAAAGAATCTTCTTCTGCTCAGATCTCAGTCAAGTTCTCGGAAATACACTTGATCGCCTTTTTGCCAGAAGGTGAGAAAACTGATACTGACTTTCATGTCTGTATGCCAACTATGGAGGTAGAACCAGGATGGGGTTGGCTTAGCTTCCCATAAGACTGGAAGCTGGGGGAAACAACTAACAAAAATAGCAACTAATATTTATGCAATTAGAAAATACTGAGTTATTAGTTTTGTTTAGTTTATTTAGTTTTAGTTTTTTTTGTTCTTTTTTGTTTTTTTTTACTTAGGAATGACTCATGAAGATCTAAACTCTGATTCTCAGATAACTATAATATATTACATAATGTTACAATGTTTGATTAAATAAGTGTCTTGATTTTTTACCTCCTCTACCAAGATAAATAAAAATGAGTATGTGTATCATATAAGGATCTTGTTTTACAATAAATACATTTTTTTAATCATCTTGCTCTACTTGTTTTAACAATCAGTCAATCAATCAATCAATCAATAATATTTTGTTAAGCTCCTGAAGAGGACAAGTCAAAGCAGAGGGAGTGAAATGGCTAAAGCGACACAGTGACAGTTAATATTAATATTAGTGACAGCTCACCACTGCAATGATGTCTGAGACACTATCACTGACACACACAGGAAAGATGCACACACAGGACCTCTGTAAATGAGGTTTTTGTTGTAGTGTTTGGTTGGACATTTTGCCTTCCATGGCACAGTGTTGCTGATCTTTGTCTTTGAAACATGAAGAGTGCTACAGAAAGAAATTACAATTCCAATGCATAACATTTCTACATGACTATGGCATTTTGACATTTTTTGAAAACCCTTTCTGTGAAAAAAAGACTGAGATAATAATAATAATTTAAAAAGTCAATTATCACATATATACACAATAATGCTCCAGAGCAGGAGAGGGGAAGGTAATAGATTCTTTTACAAAACAAATAATCGGATTTGATTTTAAAATGTTCTCACAAATGTTTCCATAAGCATTCATAAAAAAGAGCTTGTATTAAGAACTACATGTGTTACAATGCTCTATGAATGTGTAAACATATTTCAATCTATTAGAGTGAATGATTTTGATTCAAAGGCTCATGGATGCAAAAGTTGAAGAAACAACAGTTCATTTACTGTTGTAGAAGCGGCCTTGACAACACCCTCTTGGGACTGCAGATGGTTCATGATGCTCATCTGACTGGCGGGGGCAGTTTCCCTGAATCTCTGCAACAGCCCGGGGCCGTGTCTGAGCAGTGGCCCCAGCTCGTCCCTCCACATGTCCTAATGCTCTCTGCTTTCACCTCCCTGGATGCTAGGACAGTCCACAGGCAATCGGCATTCTGTATCACAGGCATCTGTCAGGCACATGCTCACAAATGTGCCAGTTGGTACCATTAAACCAGGATAAACTCTGTGTTAAAACCACAGACTGTATAAAACATGGACGAAAAGCTGGTGGCATCGCTTAACTCTGGTTAATCCAAATGTGGACAAAGAGGTGGAGTGAGGGTGGAGCTGAATGAAGTCTGTTTGATGAAACATGGCCACCGAGCTAGCTGGCTAACCCGGTGGTACTGGCCGGCTTCGGCACCAGTTACGGTACTTTAATCAGCTGCTGTAACGTTATATGGCAACATTTCAGCCTCCAGCCGATCACAAGCAGTCAGTTTCTGCAGCTATAATAAACTTAAAATTTCTGTTTTAGCAATAACATAAATATAAGTAATAACGATTGAGTTCACAGTTTTCATCAGCTAATCATCAACATTCTAAACAAGCAGTACTGATCAACAAATACCGCTGGGATAGACAAAATTCAAGATCCTGCCCATGCTGTGTCTTAATGTTACATTACTGTTAGGCAGGCATGTTTTTTTAAAACATAAAATTTATGAGAAAGCCTCAGAATGGGATATTGACTTGATCATATGATAGATACAATTCTAATTTCACACTGCCAATATGAAATCAATTTTTGATTTTGTTGAGCCATGAATTCTTTGGCTGTCCCTTTTCTCTTGGTTTTCTGTTTTTGTTGTGGCTTTATATTACACCTCTCTCGGAGGAATGCACAGAAAGTGCCTTGACATACATACAACCGCATATATTCACCATCAAAAGTCCTCTTGCTTGCAGAAGGCATTAAAATGATCTCAAAACTTGTTTCATGAGTTAAAAAAAAATCAAGATTCTATGTAAGCTTAATGGCAAAAGATCAGTTTTTTTTTTCCTTTACAGTGAAGCTGAGGAAACACTAGTCAGAAAGGTCAATGGAAATAAAGAGAGAGAGATTGAAAGAAAATTGAACAAGGGAAGGAAATAGTGGGGGGATAAAGGGAGAAAATAATGGCAAAAGCATGTGGAACAAAGAGAAAAGAAGAGGACGACAGAGAGTAGAAGAGGTTAAGGGATGGAAAAAGAGAAGAATGGAGAGCTACAATAAGAGGTAGTGAAGAGATGAAAGGGTATTGTGAAAGAGCATGGAGCAGACGGAGCAACCTGAAAGAAAATAGAATAAAGAGGTTGGGAGACGAGGGGAGCAAAAAGGTACTGTTTGCCCATTGAAAAGTAAATTAGGAGTAAAAGAAGGGGAAGGCAAAGAGTAGAAGGAAGCAAATAATTAGGGAATTGATTTCCAGGTTCTCCTGAGGGAATTATCACCGACAAAGAAACAGCAATGGGTGACAGCAACTGTAGTTCCACTGCTTAAACTGTTCAAATGTAAGAATTTGGGGAGCGTATTAGTGCTGAAGCAGAAAAACATTGTTGAGAGAGATGGAATATCTTATAGTATAAGTTCACCATATCCTTATATAGGTTATATATGTTTTTCCAACAGGTATGTGCGCATGTATCTGGATATCTCCCCTGCAACTGGAAAAAGATGTGTGAATGTTTGCAGATCGAACTGCAATATGAATGCAAACAGTTTGTTCTGACCACATCCGGAGGTTTTCGAACTCACACTGTGATTGGATCTAAGTATTCTTTTGAAAATAAAATTTAGCAAATTGGAAAGCCATCTAATTCTGCTTCTACCCATTATTTCAAACAACCTATCCAAAAGCTACAGATGACCCCTTCCACTGCAAAGGAAGAATAAGAAAAGCCCACACAGCAGCATTGCTTTCCTGACCTGGGATGGCCTATCTTGTTGATAAGTTTGCCACCTCCACCTACCAGTTGTCATACTGAGCATAACAGAGAGAGTGAAAATGCTTGTTATTAACAAAATTAAGGGCAAAGGATTTCATTATTCAGATGGCGTGTGCAGATCACTGGCTAATACACATTTATAGCAGGTGTGAATGGCCAGAAAAATCCCATACTCTTTACATTACCGTCCCACATGTTTCCATAATATAATGAAACTTTAGACTGATGATTTTTTTATTCCTTCCTTCCAGACAGTCAGGTCTGCCAAAATCCAAACACAGGGAAAACACTGATATGCTTGACATGTAGTACAAAGACAAACTGGCAAAGAAAGAAGTGAACACACAGACTCAAATACACTAAGAGCAGAGAAACACAGGTGAAACTAATTAACAATCCCGAGGGGGGGGGCAAAGACAGTAAGTAAAGATAACAGAGACACCTTAGCAGAAGTGCTCTTCAGAATAAAACAGGAAATAACAAAACACACAACCCAAAAGCTGGGTCATGAGAAATAATAATACCTCCCCTTCCGCTATCTGCATGTTACCGTCCAGCAAAAACAACCACTTGCAACATGCTGAAAATAGCAAATTTTGACGAAGGTTTGGATTGGGTATAAGAAGATTTCCAAAAAATTTAACAGTCCAAGAGACACCACTGGGGGCATTATAAGGAAGTTTAAAACTTATGGAACAGCTGCAACCCTGTCTGGCCGTAGAAGAAAGCCCAAAATTTCATCAAGTGCCTTTCACAAATTCTACTACAGGATGACGTGATGAAGGCTGATACAAGTGCTTCAGTGGCAACTATAAGACGTGCATTGAATAAACAAGGACTTCATGGCCGAAGTCTGTTTCGACTATGGACCAGCAGTATGTCTGGCATGTGAAAGGCCAAAAAAATGCATTCATTTAAATGTGACAAAATGTGACATAAACAGTAAGGCATCAAAGAATATGAATGAAAAACATAAAATGAAAGAAAGGGGAAAAAATAGATGAAGAGGGAGGAAAGACAAAAAACAAAAAAACCCCAGAAAAGTAGAATTATCACTTTGCGGTTATATGCCTTTTGCCAAACACTCAAATTGCAGTTTACATTCATGTCCATCCAGACTCATATAATACACTGTATGTAGTGAAGACTTTGAAGGGATTTAATAAAAGGTATTAAGCAATTTTGTTAGTGAAAGTTATGACTATATTGTCATGTTTGGCTCCATTTTTATAGAGCAGTACGCAGGACTGTTAGAGAGCTTTGTCACATGGTGCACGATTAGTATCACCAATTCAGCATCCAACCTAATATAAACTATTATCACAGTCTCCTCTTCTGTTTCTGAGTTATGGTGTTGAATAATGACCAAAAAAGTGGTTTTGCAGAATATTATAACGTCACAGTGAAGTTGACCTTTCACCCTGTCATCGCTTGATCATTTTATCCTATGAAACAATTTTGTCATAGCATGTGAATTCTTGAGTTACAGCCAAAAATATTTTTTGTAAGGCCGTAGTGAGCTTGATCTTTGATCACCAAATATTAATATTTATCTTTTATTTATTTATTTTATTAATTTATTAATGTATTAAATTTTTTATTTTATTTTATTTCGTTCATACTTGGGTCCCACTGCACATTCGTGACAGATGTACTGAAATTCCCTCAAGGCATTCCTGAGATATCACATTCTTGAGAATGGGACAGATGTGAGGTCACAACAACTTTTGACTAACAAAACTAAATCATCCTTTGGACTAAATGGACATTTGTGGCAAATTTGAATGAATTCCCTCAACCTGAAAAGGTAATGCCTCTGGCCACGGCTGTTGCCAGCAACTTAGGCATACAATAAAACAAGATAAGATAAGATAAGATAAACCTTTATTCGTCCCACAGTGGGGAAATTTGCAAAGAACAAATAGGTTGATATAATGAGAAAACAGTTGTGATGTAAAAAGTAAACTATGGAGTTGCTGATATGAAAAGACTGTGTCTTCTACATATGTCTGTGTGCACAAAGGCATGCTGTGTTGACAAAGGAGCCTCTTATAACAAGCATATGTCTGCCTTTTAAGATTTTTGATCTTTTAGTTTGGGTATTAATGCCACGCATATTCCACTTTATCAAGTTGAGTGTTTCTATGTAGGTATGATAGTATGAGTGAGCCTTCATTAGATTTAGATCTGTCCGTATGATTGATTTATATTGCATACATGTGCAGATAATTATTTTAGTTAAGCAGAGACAATACGATGACAGATAACTGCAGAGACAATACGATGACAGATAACTGCACAGACATATTTCAGAAATGAGTTGGTGTAGGGACATGAGACAAAGAATTGAGCAGAAGGAGACAAGTAAAACAATGAAAATGAAAACAGTACAAAGACAATGTATTTAATGTTCTACTTCATCAACTGAAGTAGAACTGGTGAATACAGTTGCAAATGATTGCATTCTGTTTATATATATATATATATATATATATATATATATATATATAATTTTATTTTCCAGAGCACCGTGGAAAAAATCCATGTAGTGTGCCTACAGGCTAGTCAAACACGCATAACAGACATCATTAAATAGTGGTTTTAAATGAGGAAAGGATAGAGAGTGCAGCACAGGGAAACCTCAACTCTGAGTTCCTATGTTTGTCTTTCTCTTAATATATTCCACACACAGTCTAACAGTCTTTCTCTTATTGTGTGTAAGAACGAAATATTTGACAGAGAGAAAGAGAGACAGAAAGTGAGAGAGAGTAAAAGTCAAGGTAATAATGATAATTGATTTGACAGAGTTTAGAAGTTAGGTGTCAGCTAGAATGAGAGTCAGGATGAATAACCCACCCCCAGCCCCCCCACACACACATCACACACATCCACATACAACACACGCACACACAAAGTCTCAGTAGGCCTTGACACATGCACACTCACACTCACACACACACACAATGTTTCAGTAGGCCTTTATCCTCACCGACACCTGACACACATATGCACGTGCACACACACACACACACACACACACACACACACAGACCAGCTACTTAAGTAGAGAAAGCAAAGATACAGGCAAAAAATAATAAAGGCTGCATTAGTGTGCTTTAGAAACGTCAGTACAGCTGAAGTTTACGGTCTGCAGCATCAAATGCACTATGGTGGTAAAATGGAGGTTAATAAAATTACATATATGATTATGTTTATTTGATCTATAACTATAGTGGGTAGCTCAGAAAGTGAGACTATCCAAACTTGTTTAGGAACTTTTCAGAAAGTTATTCCAATGGCATAATTCCAAACTGACAATAACAACAGCCTGGGCCCCAGTGTTAAGTCAAAACATGCGCAATCAGATCCAAGAGCCAAGCCAGTAATTAGAATAAGTAAGTGTAGGCATAATGAATGAATTTTTCAACCTGTTTTCTGTGATTTACTTAATTACATTGTGTATTGCATATAAACAATACTGCTAAGCATGAACAAATTTGAAAGATGATGAAAAGTTTTGCAAGTGATTCTTCTGTGTTCTCAAGCTATCAAGGTCACCTTCGACTTAATTTTGTTTTCTTTTCCAAACGTAGGGAATGTGACTTGCATGAGAACAACAAAAACAAAGTGAAAACAAAAACATGAATTAACATAAAATAAAAAGAAAAAATTAAAATCAAAGTGATATTCAACGAATCCCTTTCTTGAAAACAGCTCTTCATAGAATGAAAACTTTTATTGGCAACACAAAATGGCTGCTGCACAAAATCAGGGAACTTTTATTCACTAAAACTGTTCATGTATTTTGTGGCAAGACACAATGCACAGTCAGATATAATTGTAAAAATGTCTTCTTCTTTTTTTAATATACTGTAATAATATTTAGTTTCATTGTATTTTCAGTAGGTGTGTGAGGCTGAATAATTCAGAAGCCCACAGTGCTCATTTTGCCAGGTTTAAATGCTCTGGCGCTCTGGCTGGGTATTGCGTACGATGACTTGTGGCAGCCAGGAGAGAAATGCAGATCGCAACAGCGGTTCTCACTCTCATTTGGCATCAAATCCGTTCTCCTCCAGCTCTCTACCATTTAAGACTGGTACGTCGCTTTCACCACTTAATGAGCCACTGATGTTAATTTTAACAAACTGTATGTAGTTTTTGCAGTCTGTTTTAAGCATAAAGACACATTAAAAAACAAAACAAACAAACAAACAAAAAAACCAAAAACACAGATGCACATGAAGACACACAGAAGGATGTTATTCTCCTTTTCTCTGAAGAGAATCCTGCATTTCAGATATTCTGCTAATGAAAGACATTTGGAGATGAACAAATGCTTTAAAAAAAAAAGGATGCAAAAGAAATACTATCCAATCTCATAAACCCTTATGTCGCTCCATCATGAATTGCATTTTGCAATATCAAAAAACGTGGCATGCTGTTTCACTTATTGTCACTTATCACTTATTGTAAATTTCCCCACTGTGGGACAAATAAAGGTATATCTTATCTTATCTTAATGTTTAATTGCAATAATTAAGTTTAGGCAGCTTCAGCAATATTGGTCAAGGTCAGAGAAAATTAGTCAACTAATGGAACTTGGTTGGTTGTATTTTTCTTTGTATCAACAAATCCCAACGTGTTAGTCTACGTCTCAGTACTTACAGACTTCCCTACACTGTATGTGGCTGTTATCCCCAAACCTTTTTATTCCTACTGAAGAAATAAATATTTAGAAAAGCTGGTCACTGTACTGGGCACTTGTTGGGGACTATTTTCTGCCATGGATAAATACACATTTGATGCTCTGGTATTTCTATATAACAGTGGAGCTCTATGGCAGAATATGAGGAATAAGTTCTAACAGGTTTTTGATGCACAGGCACTGTTTGTTATAAGGATCAGCTGTTTTGGTCTTTTTGACAATAACTACAGAATATCACCAGATTTCTCCTTTACAATTTTGACTATAAAATAATGTATTTGTGTCTGGGTAAAACTGGAGGATTTTTTAATTCTCATCGGCACTCCTCTTAAATTAATTAAAAAGCAACAATATTTTCTCACACATGATCGTGTATGTTGCAGGGATCAAAGTATGTTAATTGTACTGCTGTGGGGAGATTTGTATTAATACAAAGTAGTCCTCATTACAGAAAAAAAACAGCTCAATGTTAGCTGTGATTTCAGTGGGACTGCAGGTGATGGGGGGCAGAGACATAAAGAAAAACAACTTGATAGATTGAATGTTGAAACTTGTACTTGTGAAAGTATTCTCATGAATGTAGAGCTGTGTACAAACCACAGGGGATCCTTGTAGGTTGATTGAATTATCATACTGTGTAGAATACATGCATCCACCTTGTAAACCGAGGGAAAAGGAAGTTAGAGATCTGACTGTGTGTCACAGAGAATCCCACTGTTCACTAGAGATTTAGAGGGAAAATGTCATGGGAAATGTCATTTTATAACCACTATCTTCATTCGACCTTTTATTATTGTTTAACTGACTTAAAACCTAAAGGCCTGATATAGTCGAAGACAAACCAGCACTGAAAAATAGGTAGATTAGCACTTCAACAGGGTTATGTTCTGGCTCTTGGTTACTCTCTTGGGGTTATGGGGAGCGAGGATGGCCGGTTTGTGTGGAGGATGTGCAAAATACAAGCTTTATCCTTTTTTTCCGTCTGTGAATTTTAATTTGGTAAGTCGGCACTTGCAATAACTGTCTCTGTGGCTTCAAAAATTTGTAACCCTGTCCTTATATAATTATTATTACTATTATTTTTTAAATTCAATAATGCTGCAGTCACTACCAGTGGGTATTGTATATTTTGGAGGAAAATAAATGAAATGCATTGTCAGTGAACATTTTACAGATCTGTTCACTCTCAACATTTTGCAACTTTCCAGAAATAATTGATAGTTGACATTTCCTTTTTAATTTTAATGCAAAATTGATGTGTTAATCTGGCAGTGTGTTTCCTTCTAAATATACTTGCTGTTGTGGATTGGGTTGAGTTTTTTGGGTTGCATCAGCATCATTTTGAGTTGGGTGTTGAATCTTCTTTGGGACTCATAGAGGACAGCCGCGACTGTGTCCCCTTGTGTCCCTGTGTTTCTGTGTGTTTTGTTCCTGTCCTGTCACTCACTCTCCTGGCTCGGATCCCCCTCATCATATACACCTGTCTGCAATCAGCCCATCGTCTCTCCGCTCTGCTCACCTGCCTCTCATCAGCTCATCAGTCTGCAGTATTTCAACCCCAGCTGTTCTCCCACTCCCACTTTGTTGCAACCACAGTGGTAGTTATTGTCAGACCAAACATAGTAAGTTAGTGATTTCTGTATTTTCTTGTTCTGTGTTTCTAACCTATTTTCCTCCATGTGCATCAGGACAGTCTCACATCTGCCTGCCTGTCTGTCTGCGAGCCTTAAAGTCTGCTCGGTGCCCAGTCGTAGCAGCAGAACGCGGCGGTTGTACTGGGCAGTCTGAAAATGTGAAGCGGGGTAGTGCAACCGAGCATGGATCTCTATTCACTTCCCCTTAATAAATAGAAAATAGAAAAAAAAAATCCCTTATGGACACTCAGATGCGGAGAGAGGCTACTGTGGTGCTGTCACTCTCCTCTTTTCTCTCTCCCAGCTCCTCTCTTTCCTCCATATCCGTATGTCCCGTCTTTCATTTGTTCCCTGAAGAGTTTTCCATTGGTCATTCTTGTTCTATTTCTTTCTTATTCCCCCCCCAACTCAGTTTTTCCCTCTCTCTGTGTTTGACTCTCTGTCTCTCTCTTGGTGACAGGGTTCAGTGGAGCGTATTCTCACTGGCCACAGTAACACTCCAGTAATCCAGGGAATGCTCACACACACATTATAAAAAAAAAAAGAAAGCTGGATGTGCCACTGTCATTTTCACCTCCTTGCCATTGGATGTGTGTGTGTGTGTGTGTGTGTGTGTGTGTGTGTGTGTGTGTGTGTGTGTGTGCGTGCGCGCAGTGTCATCAGTACTTTTTGGGGGGGCAGCTCTTTTAAGATAGTGATTTTATCATTATGTAAATGACATCAGGAGAGCAGCCTCATCTATTTTGATTGGCTGCTGCTCCCACATCCCTGTGTATGTGTGTTTGTGTGTGTATGTGTCCATGTGACTGTGGGTTCAAAATGAGCCAATCAACAATAATTGTTTCCTGTATGTCTGCCTCTCATCTTGTCCGTTAAGAGGTGATGTCAAAAAGTCACTGTTAATTTGATGCATCCTCCCTCTGTCTGTGTGTGTGTCTGTGTGTGTGTGTCCCTCAAATACAAAACCCCGTTGACAGTGGCAGTCACCACCACCACCTACATTAGAACAGCTCCTTCTTGGAAACTTTCAAGGTCAGACAAAAAAACCAAATGTTTACAGTCTCTCCACAGTGTATACATATAAAAACCTACCACAACAAAATTAACCTGTGTCACTTTTGATAAACATATCACATTTTATTGTTTTTAATCAATGATGATTTTATAATTCATTATTATTAGTTCTTCATTTCACTCCCTGTGTTGTATAATGTCTTATGCAGCTCTGGAGAAGCTTTGTCAAGTCTAAGAAATTGATTTCAGTTAGGTATCTCAGCTCGGACTTGTGGGCTACAAATTTATAACAGAAAGTTATTTTTAATGGTTCCACCATGTCCACTTGCAACCCCACATCACAGGCTATGACTGTGTTTTGTTTTGTTTTGTTTTCACATACAGAGGCCTTTTTTAATATTTCACAAGAAAAAAATTAGAGAAAGGTAAGAAAAGATAAAAATTTAAAAAAAAAGTTAAGAATGAACTTTGATTCTCAACTTTTAAGGCATCATAGACAAAAAAATCATAAAGTGCACATGGCTATAACTGCCAATGAGAACACTTAAGGTCATGCCTGGTATTTTTTTTTTTTTTTTAAAAATTTTTACATAACTTTCAGAGGAAACTTTCAGAAAATGATTGAGCAGTAAATAGAGCAATAGAACAATAAATACAAATTAGAAATTAAAACTACTGTGCCACCCTCAAAGTAAAAATTCACTTTGAATAAATCTATTATGTAGGTATTATAGCAAAATGACAGCATTAAGACAGGAAGGATATTAAGTCACTGTAACTGATGTTGGCGTTTCTTTGAAATTAACATTAAAACCAACCGCATGTAAGTAACCAAATTAGAACAATTAAGGTTTTTGAAAAAAAAGAAAAAAAAAAAAAAAGGTGAGGGTGTTTCAAACCATGCCCGTATGTGTTCTTGTGTGTGTGTTTGAATATTGTTTCCCCAAAACTACAGCTTCTCAGGCTTCATCAGTTCTCCTCTGAGGAATGCCCTGCTGTGTGTGTGCATGTATGCATGTGTGTAAGTGAGCATGGGAGCATGCGCCAGTCAGCTGTGTTGATGAGATATTCATTAAGTGCCAAACCATGAAATATCAATTATGCAAAAGTCTTGTTTGTATATGGCCATCCAAAACTCATCTAAGACGGCTGTGAGAATGCTGTCAGAAAGGCATAGTGATGCAGAGAGTGGATTAACAAGCTCTATAATGGTTTTCAATGCCAAACAGAGCACAACCACACAGATGAAAACTTGAATGTTCGCTTATCCCGGCCCTCAGTGGCCTGTACAAACCTCATACTGCTCATTTTTTGCAATTATTCTGTTGTTATAAACAGCTGCCATTGTCCTCAAATATGGGGAATTATGCTTAAAACCCTGAACAGATGTGGGTTATTGATGCCACTTTTTTTTCTGACCCAGATTTTTTTTCTGTTCATGACAGAACAGCCTCTTGACCAGCATTTGGACTGTTGTAGCACTTACTATACTGATACACTGAAAACTGATATTTTGGAAATATATGGCTTTTATAAAATACTAAAAATCAGATTTTAAATACAAAGGACGTTTATTGATCTGTGGTTAATAACAATAGAAAATGGTTAAAATGCCACAAGTTTGTTGCTATGGAATAAAAAGAGAATTTGTAACAAAAGTGCAAAGCCAGGAGATGGATTGGTGGAACTGCTGAGAAGGAAGGGACACTGGGTTGAAACAACAATACAGGAATGATGAGAGTAATGATTTTGGAGTGGCTGCTTACTTTCTCTCTCTCTTGCTCTCTCTCTCTCTCACACACACACACGCACACATACACACACACACACACACACACACACACACACACAACACACACACAGACAGAAATACTGTATTTTAAATGCTGGCAGAAGTTGTCTGTGGGGTGAATTGAGTCGCAGATGAATTTGGAGTTACACCAGGTCAAACTCACTCTTTGTTTTGTGATTGCTCATATTCAACTTTTGATTAAATTACAGGCCACTCTGAATACACACCATTTAAATGCATGACACAAGGGCTCCTATCAATCGGGTTTATACAAATCCTTTAAAGTTTAAATGATTGAGAATTAGCCTTTCTCGCACCATGACCACTTGCTCTTGTCTTCCCTCATATTTTGCTTGTGTTCATTAATATTTTTAGGCATTTGCAATAAAAGCTTTCAGCAAGCCATATCTCTCTTTGCCTGCCAACACCTGGAAATGGAACATTCTCACTCCAATCCATTAATTAACATGCAATGGAATCATTATCTCACTGCTCCAGCACAGACCAAATTGGCGTTGGAAAATAATTTCCCGTTCCAAAACATTTATGAGCCACCACATCAAGGTTACACTAATAATGTAGTGCTATGTTGCCATCCTGTGGAGTTCAGAGGAGGAAAACACATGACACTGCATCTGTTCATGCTGAACCGGATGAGAACACAAATTTAAAGGAGTGATCTTCTCTCAGAGCCATGTGCTCTTTAGACATATACATATGCATCCAAATGAAGTTAAAACAGCCATGCCAAGAGATTGTAAACAGGCAGTTGTGGTATTACATTGAGCCTTTCAATCAGAATATCAAGCAGCTTTGTTTCTCCTTTACGGTATTTAAGAAAAACATTTTATTTGACTAGACAAAAATGGAGTAGTTATCTAGTGGGGTTTAGAAAGGCTTTCATGATGCAAGTATGGTGGAATATCCCATCCAGTTTAAGAGATATGTTCACCCAAACTAACAAAAGATGTTGATTTGCACTTATCTCTCATGGGATCTAACTGAACAAATTGAATTTGGCTTTACATACTGAAGTTTTGCGATATCTATTGCTGAGATTTTTCTGTATCCATTACAATATAGATCAACAGTTTTGTTGTTTGAAGTTCTGTTCACTATGGATAATCCACAGATCTCACTGTTAACAGTATTCATCGCAGCAACGACTGATGTCATCCCTAAGTCATCCCTTTTGACACCAACATCTGTAGAATTTATAGAGAAACTGGGACTGTTTCTGGAAAAACACATTGCTGTAAAAATGTAAAATGTCATGTTTTTGTCAATATCAGCTACTTGTTCATGACCACTTTATAGCAGGTCTATGAGGAATACGCACTTGTAAGAGGAAGCAATTACTTATGCACAGTGGTGCTTTGAGCTAAATACATGTTAGCATGGCAACATGTTCACAATGACAATGTTAACATGTTGATTATAAGCAGGTATTTAGTCATAAACCCAACTGTCTGGGGATCACCAAATCAAAATCACAGTTCATCCAGAAGGACAAATCTGTACCAAAGGTTGCGGCACCATGACAGTCAGAAAATGTAATAGCAATCCTTCTGATATTTGTTAAGACATTCCAGTTTGGGCCAAAGCAGTATACTGACACTGACTGACATTACCATCCCATCCCATAGTGGCTAAAAGAAAAGGCACAATCAAGTGTTTACACAGGTCCAGTCCAGTTAAATCTCACGCAAAAATTCTGAATGTTCACTGTGTAACTGTAATTGCAGCTCAGGTTACTTGCTATTTTCAATTTCTGGACAAATAGAAACGACTGTAAGCAAAAGGCAAAGGCAAAAATCTGCTGTTATACCACCAGACGACAGAGCACTTTATTTTGGCTGTGAGACTCCTCAATTCATCCTCGTTTATAGCATTAAGGGACTACAGCTTGACTTTTGCAGTACAACCATGTGCTGCAGGATGATGAATAAATGAACCTTGAAACTTGAACCACTTTCTCACTAATTCATGAAGGATTTACTGTATGACATTATTTACACCTGGCTAACTGTACCTGAGGTCAAATCACAATTTGAGTTACACCACCCGTAGAAATGGCCAAGCAAATCCAGTCGCATTCTGACTGCATGTTTCGTATATTTACACCATACAATAAAATCCTAATGTCCTTTGTTATCAAGAGGACACATCCAGATACAGATGGAACTTTAATACCATGTGCAAATGGAATGTTGCTTTCATCAAAATACATGTCTTTCTAACTTGAACTTGTCCTCTCACTTCCTCTTTGTTATACACACAAGTTACAATTAGAAACCTTTCATCAAATGTCTTTAATTGCACTTACAGCAAGATGATTGTTTCTATTTAGGCTGGCAGTTGGGAATCTCAGAAGCAGCTGTTCGTCTAACCTTAAAAATCATGAGACATCAACATCATTCCTTGTCTTTCCCTCTTATAATGGCTTTAATTGAGATAAATATAAAATAAATTAGATTCATGTATTTTCATAATGAACAAGTTCCATTAGCACGCCATCAGAATAATTATTAGAGAGTCACCTGGTGACATCCAAGTGTTAAAGTGACTTATAAGGGATGAATTTCCCTTATTTCATTTTCACATTGAATCATGGCCACTTTTCTCTTTGATAGCAAAGTCAATTTCACCACACATTCACTACATTCTTCTGTCTTCTGTCACCTTGAAGAAAATTTGAAAACATTCCCACATAACACTCAGAGATACACATCCTCTCTTTTACCAATAGGACCATGCTAGTGTGGTGGTATCTGTATACATGTATATGTGCCCAAAAACAGTTTCTTGAGTAGGGATGTAAATCTAAAACAGTTTTGCTTGCATCTTGATCATAGGTAGCAAGACAATGTCAATCAGTCCACCAGTTTGATCCAGACTGAAATATCTTAACAACATGAATGGATTGCCATGAAATGTTGCATCAACATTCTTACAATGAATGGAAGCCAGTCATCAACTCCACTGTTCTTGTTAGCAGCCTGGACAGGTTGTTCATATTATGAAAGAAAAAAATATACCTTTGTATTCTCATCGAAATACTTCCACTTTCTTTATATAAGTAAGTGTAGTCTCCCAAAGCCCACTCACCTGGAACAAACCATGTTTCCTGCTGTTTTCTACAAACACATTCAACATAAAAAGTAAATCAAAGTAAAAATCTTGTCCAAAACGATGCTTTGTCAAAGGCTTAATTGTGTATTGTATATTTGCGGTTCAGGGTCAGCCTTTACCTGCACTTCATCCTGGCATCTCAGTGGCCCATTGTGTCACACACTTTGCTTTGAATCAGCATCAAAGAGCGCATTCTGCTTCTCTAAAAGTCAAGCCTTTTCAAAGAGAACTGCTTCTCCATGTGCCATATGGAAAAGTAGTGGGCTTTCTGTAGAAATGTTGGCAGGAAATTTTGTCAAAGAAAGAAGGGTTCGTTTAACAATGGCTTACCATTTGAGCCACATCAAAACCAATCATCTATGTGTTGCCAAGCTGGCACTTCAGGACAGCATTGTATGTCTGTATATCAGAAAATGTCTGCTTTTTTGTGACCAACATCAAAGCAGTCCCATCCTTCTTCAAAATTCGAGGAGTTTTAATGACAGCTTTCTTGGTTGTGTGGCGCAGTGCCACGTTGAGACTCTGTAATTACTAATAGCAGATACAAGTTCCAAGGCATGATTTTCTGCCAATCTAACAGGCACCTCTCTGGGCACTGTGCGCCATATCACACAGGCTTCTCATTTCAGATTCACATCAAAGTCGCCAATCGCTGCTTCTCCAAAAAACAAAGAAATCTTTCACTGTGGTGACTTTTGAATTATCTATGGTTTGAATGAAAACCACTGAGCAGGTATTTGAACCAGATCAAAAAAAATAGCTCAGTATTGGCATTGCCCATCAAAAGCAAAGTGGTACCTTGGCATCCATATGCGAGCTGTATCAAAACATTACACTCTCCCCATTGAAGTCAAAGCTCGTCTTTCTACTCCAATATGCAACCCATATGAACAAAATGCCACATACAGTTTCTTCAGATTTTTGTGTGTGTGTGTGTGTGTGCACCGTGACTAGTTTTGACATTGACACAAAATATTACACATATCCTGATGAAACCAGAATATGCTAATATCCTCGTAGCTATTTCCAGAAATTGACCAGAATCCTTTCAGAGGTGATCTTCTGAGGGACCATGTTGTTAAATAAAACAATTAAACTTGTTTAAATGTGCAAATCTGCAATTGGGACTGCATATAAAAAGACTGTAAAAGCCATGGACACTATCAAACATGTATGTGAAAGAGAGCAAACGACAGGGAAGAGGAAATACAAGTGACATGTCTATGTTTCTCTTCTTCATTTTTTTCTTCCTTTGTTTCTTTAATGTCTCTTCTTTTCTTACTTCCATCCAGCACTCCAAAGCATTTTATTTCTTGTTTTCGGATTTTCCCCTGCTCATGTTTTAACGCAGCCATAGCCTTGGAGCAAATAATATTCTAATATATGCTGGATGGTTGGATAACAACTGCTGATTGTTGGAAGCTAATCAGAAAAAAACAAGCCTGTAAAAACTGTATGTGTGTGTGTGTGTGTGTGTGTGATGGAAAACAAGAAAACTTTCCACTACGATGGTGTGCCTATCCTGTACTAAGCAAAAAATATACTCTCAGCCACAAGTTGAACACAGGCCACATTTGTGTCCTCTCTTAATAGGATATTTATTGGGCAGGATTAGTCATGAATGAACAAGTATCAACAGTAATTTTCATGCAGGTGCATTGTTGGACAGGCACCATCCTCCCAGTGTTCCTGAGTGACCATAGTTTCAAGAAATTGAATAGTTCTCTGTTATTGTGCTTCACTGCACAGCTCACAGAAAAATGAGCATCTATTATATCAATTACACACACACACACACACACACACACAGGGTTAGGTTACCTGCCATTTTTGATCCAAAAGCATGAGGAGTCTCTGTTTGGATTCAATTTTGTGTCTCACCAAAGAACAACATTCACTTATTTTCCCTTGTGAAACTAAGTCAGATCAAGCAGGAGACAGTTCATTGTGACTCAGTGTGACCATAGGGATCCAGTAATAGTTCCAGAAGCTTGTACTGCAGGGATACCTTCACGTTTGATGGGTGGCCCTAGGAACTCAGATTTTAAAAAAAGATCAGTTGACCTCCACACTGAAACCTACCTCCACGGGCCTGACTTGAATGGCAGAACCATCACTGTCTTGCTTTGATAGGGTGTGCATTCACATTGTGATGTCGCCTTTTGAAGACATTTTTTTGCATACTGTGATAGGGTTAAAGGGTCAATCAGCAATCAATTAGTGCTGAAAAATGCTGCTGCACTACTCTCCAATGGTGGAAACTTTCAGGCATGTTGCACAAATGGCCACACCTCAGTCAGTGATGTCACAGGAGATGTTTTGTCGGAGAGGTGATGGAAAACATATGTTATCACTGTTATCACTTGCTGGACAGTTTAAATTTACAGAGAGCAGTGCAGCGGCGGACTGTAACTTTATCATAACTCTTGTAAGCATACTTGTGCAGGCAGAGGTGGAACAAAGTCAAGTGGGTCTCAAGTCTTCAGTCAGTAAAGCTAACTCCCATGCAAGTCAATTTCAGCAAGCCACAATTCCTAAAAAGTCAAGCTCCCATGGCATGTAATGCCAATTTAAAATATGAATTATAATAATTATAACAATTATTATAGTAAACATACAGGAACAAATAATGCTTCTTAAATGTATATTCATCATAAAATGGAAGTTGTTAAAGTTTTGGGAACAAAATTGTGTATTTTTGTGTAAGGAATCTGATAAAGGTGCAAAAGATTTGCATAAATGAAAGAGAACCTGTACTTCAGGTAACTCAAGGAAATCATGGCACTTCACAGCTTCTTTTTTATCATTTAATATGTTATTTGTTACTTTAATGATCAATTTGCTTCAGTGTCCTAAAATACCAAGATTTTTTTTTTTATTTGTTTTTTCAAATATAGATATTTAAATCTATATATCTATATCTACATATTTATTTATAATATATATATTAGATTATTTTTTTCCGCAATATGTTGAGTCTACACTTACACTGCATTCATTAGGTGGATACTTTTGTTCAGTTTGTAGTGAATCTTAAAAACACTTACGCTACAGTAAGATTGCTGTAAATACAAATATATAAACAAATAAGTGTAAGCATATCACAATATTATTATTTTCAAAACAAAAAATGTTTCCATCAGCCTTTATTTCATTTTCTCAGAGTGTTGGCCAGTTAGACTGGTGAAGGTTAGATTAGTGTATGCCAACAATGACACCAGCCTTTGAATGTTTACACCTTCGCTACACACTGTGGATGGTTAACTTTTTTCTTTCATCATCACAGACGCAGACACAATCATTTATTCCATTATGTAAGTCTCTTCTCCACCTATTGACATTTTCCCTTCTCTGTCTTTATAAAACTCTCAGGTTACATTGCAAAAAAGGGGAAGGAATTGAATGTTAAAATCTGGAAAAAAGAAGTAATTCTGAGAGGGTATAACATTGAGTGTGGGACCTTCCTCCTATAGATTTTCTTTATGTAAGCATTCTCTGGTCATCCAACATGGCATTATTGCTGAACTGAAGCCAGGTGAAAACTGTAATCTCAACAGTCAAAAAAAATCTATTTAGTTAAATATTACTTTACTATAATAAGGTTTATATGTAACAGTTTACATGAAAAGCTGTGCCTGACCCTATTCACAATCTAAAACACATGAAGAGAACTGACAACTTCCCAGTGACAGTCTCAGACAGGCATGGCATTTACTGAAGTCAAAACTATGCCTCCATATAATACAAAGAAGAACCTGCCTTGCAATACCCACTGAGCTGCTCTCAAATGTTAAAACATATCCAGTATTAATAAGGAAATATATAGTGTGTGATTTTTACATTTTGGAAGTAATGCTGAAGATGATGTTTCCATGTGAAGTAACCTTGCAGAGAGTCAGAGATAGTCAGAACCTGTATCTATGATATGCTTGTATGAGGGTCCCAAATTGAGTAATTTTTACACTAACGCTACTGTTAAAAAGCAAAAACCTCAGTCTACCTTGAACAATGAGAGTTGAGTATAAAAACTTTCAGTTTTTCAGAGTGAAAACGACAAAGCATTAAGTTGGTGCTTGATAGAGTTGTTTGATGGAGTGTGCTTCACCTTATTAAAACCCCTTCGAATCATTCCTTCTTCTCTGCTAGAGCCTACTTAGCCTGGAGAGGATCTGAGAAGCACGCTTGTGTTTCTGAAGAGGCTTTTTCTGCATACAGAGGAGAGAGAATTTAAGGGTGGGGGTGTTAAAGAAAAAAAAAGAAAACTAGGTCACCATTTTTACTACGATCTCTCTTTTTTTCCCCCTCATTGTTGCTGAGCAGCTTTACACCCCCTGCTGTGACGTAGAAACCAGCAAATCCTATTGGCCAAGAGCTGCGAGCAACTTGCAGGTGTAGGGGATGCGGGTATTGGATGATTTGGATGGACAGATGTGATTGGAGGGTAAAAAGGAAGAGGATGGGGGTGTGGTTGCAGAGAGGAGTAGGGCAGGGGTGACGCTCCCCTCCCACTGAGTTACTATGGCACCCTGGGGAGAGTGTTGGGGGTGTAGGAGATGGTGTGTGTGTATATATGTGTTACCGTGGAAGCAAGAGTTGAATCGGGAAAAATGGGAGTGTAGCTTGTATTGTGCTGACAGAGAGATAAAGTGATTGGATGAGAGAAAAACAGAAAGAACGGGAGAGTGATTGAAGAAAGAAAGAAAAATGGGGGCATGTGGGCCAATCCCGTCTTTGGTAGCAGCAGGACGTGTGTGTGTGGAGAATACATCATTCTTTGTGCAGACCCCAATGGAAACTGCTCAACATTCTTATTTTGCCAAAAACATGCCCCCAAAGCTTTTTTTCTCTAAAAACAGCTCAACACAGAAGCCACAGCTCAACAGTGTGATCCATAATGAAAAGGAAATTTTCACACAGCAGCATAGGACGAATCCCCAGCTTACACACTGATGAATGCCATACAATCACACAAATGCGTCAACACACAAGCCCAGTTTCCCCAAGAATTTTTTTTTATTGTACAAATTCGAAACACATATCCAGTGCCAATATTCACAATACCTTTGATATTTGTAGGCCTATATCTTAACAAGTCCTGTTTGTCCTGTACTGCTCTTGGAGAAAAACAAAACAAAAATAAACAGAAAAAAAACCCTATAGGCTAAGGCGTTTCCTAAAGATCTGAAATCCTGAAGATTTGCTGCAATGCCAAGCTGTATGTGTGTTCAGTAACTACATTCTATTGACTTCATTGAGCAACGCTTGACTAATTGCTCCTTATTCACCAGATTCTGAATATAATTGTCCTCATTTTATTTTTGTGTTATGCATTTATTTGCATGTTTTTCTTTGTATTCATCTCAGGAGAACTGATCACTAATATGAAATCAGGAGGTCACGCCTCGTCCCTGACTGTGGTGCATTCAGACTTCTTATGTTGTTTTCTCATACTTAGAATGTCATAAAACCTTTGAGTGCTTGAATTCCTTTGAGTATTTAAATCATGTCATAACCACAATTTGTTTGTTATTTTGTTCGAGGGTTATTCCATCTCTCCTAACAGAGAGCATGGATGGCAGAAGAAATCAGCTCCATGAAAAATCCAATGATGTCTGCAGGGGGCCCATCTTAGTTCTGAAGTGAGTTCAGTGGGATTCTGAGCCAACTTTGGGCTTGCCTCTTGCTTTTCAGGCCTCACAACTGTGAATGTTCAACAAAGAAACTTACCATAGTAACTTAAATTACACAACTAACATGCTTTAATACAGGATATATTCAGGCTCTTGGACAAAATAACCAGAGCACTGGATAAAAATATTTATTTCCTGCCACAATTACACCTCTAAAAGTCAAGGTGAATGAAAAACAAAGGTGATAAAATAAACTGTACAGTATATGGGAATGGTGCTTCTTTTAAATAGCACATGGCTAACTTTATTTGACATTGTTACTGTCTAATATTTAGTGTCTGATATTATTCCACAGGTTATTTGTACAATAGATTATTCCTGTACTGACAGACTCATTCTGCCATTTTATATTCTGCCAGTAAAATGTATGCACACTGTGCCTTAATGAACTCACAGTGATGCGCATTTTTTATTTACACTTTCACACTTTCTGCCTGTCAAATCATCTTCTCCAGCCTCAGAAGAAAGTGGGTAGAAAAAGAGAAAAATAATTGATCTTTATCTTTTCCATGCCTATTGTTATAGACTGTTTACATGTGTTTACATTATCCAAAAATGTTAGAATAAAGCATCATTTCACCTTGAAGGAAAACTATGAAATATAATAGAAAAAATAATGATAACACAACACTTACCAAGTTAAGACTAAACTGGTAAGAGTTCCTAGAGCTAAGAAATTACCTTGATAATTACGATACTATTATTATTGATAGAACCAATTGTCAGAGAAACAAACATAATACCAAATTCTAATAAATTGTAGTTTTCTGTGAAGTAACTTTACGGTTGGAAAAATTGTTGCTTTACCCTTAAAATATTTTATTTAATGGTCTATATTTTACCAGTAATGTCCTAGAATTATGTGATGTGTTGTATTAATTATAGGAAAGTAGTTTTTTCCTTTAAAAATCCAAGTAAATATGTCATTATTCATTTGTTATTAGTAACTTTATTCTTCATATATTTTCAATAGTGTGCTTGCTTGTAGGCAAATTTAACCAATTGAACATTTTCTCTATTTTCCCATAATTCGTACCAAATTACACAGTTCTTTCTGCGGAGGTTTTAGGAAATTACATTACTATCCCAACTATATGACATTTACAGTTACTGAGATGTTCGAATTCAAGACTCTGTGATTTTAATAGCTGCACCATTACATCAAATGGACACACTCTTTCCCCAAATTTCAGCCCTACTTATTTATTATCTTCGAAAACCTTGTAATGTCTGCTAGTTTCTAAAATAAAGTTCTGATGGTTTCAGCAATGTTTTCATGGTATTAGTTTGTAATGACTGGCCCACCAGTAGACCGCTTCTTGTTAAATGCCTATGATAAAAAAGCATGCACATAATCTGACAGCACACACCCACCTCAACTCATACTAAGGAAGTTGCAAGTTTGTTTAGTGAGACTGATCAAAACTTTGGTATGAAATCATGCATAATGAAGCACGACTGTCATCGATAGGTGTTGGTGATTTCTAAAACATCTCTCTACATTGTGAGGCAGATTTCAAATATAATATACATATACAGTTATTAAAGCTGTTTATGGGTGAAGTGTCTAAATAGGATCTGTTTAACAACCTTGTCAGGAAGCAAAATTGTGAGAGATATAGAGGTCGTGGCAGAATTAACCTCATTAACTGGTGTGACAAATGCATTCCAGCCAAACGTCTGCAACATTGCCTTTTGCTGCTGTCTCACTCGCTGAGTGTGCAGTGCATAGCTACAGCATTGAGTCTGCTGGTCGTGTGCTCTCTGACACACATTCCACTACCATGCTAATCCTGTTAGCATTGTGGCCTGCTGCCTGACACACAGACACACACACACACGCACAATACACACACAGTCTCAAGTCTCTAAGCTTCTGTACAGGGTGACACAGAACACAGGAAAAGGTTGTTTTTTGCAAAGTCTTACATAGAGACTGACTGAGAATCACTCCTTTTTGGCCCATTTTAATACAAACACTGACTTTCTCTGTAATTTTCACAATGGCATAATGATGATAACACACTGCTTCTACACCAGAGAACAGGGTTTAACTCCAGTTTCATGCTTCAAGTCAGCATTCTTTCAACATTTAAAAAAGATAGTAATACAAACCTTTATAATATATAAGCAGATATTACAGGGAAAACAAATGACAACTAAAATCATTTTTCAGATTAAATGATGCATTGTTGCATTTAGTAAATGCAATATATATGTATATACTGCATACTTTATAACATGGTCTCACCTTACCTTCCATCATCAAATTAAAAATCATATCAAAAAATAGGTGTTGAGAGAAGGAAAGAAGAGGTGGTAAAGTACAAAGACTAGAGAAAGGAGGTGAGATGAAAGGGGAGCGGATGGATGGATGACGGAAGGCATTCCCTTCTTTCGGTAAATGCTCCCTGACTGCATTGCGTTGTGTTGGGTCAGCCAGTAAAGCCTCATTTGGACAGAGAGCACACAAACAGTTATAAAAGGGAAGAAAACCAAAGAGCTACATGAAAGCTTTTATTGTAAACATGTCAGTGTAACCAAGGAACAGAACACACTTGTTTTATTTAGCCTTATACAAATAAGATGAATTGTTTTCTTGCTTTTCAAATGCTTTCCATCTCTGTGAAACCGCAGCAAACGTTTTCTTTGAATACAAAGTAATGAAGTCCTTTATAGTTAAAACATATTTCATTTGAGAGTCTCATGATAAAATGGCTCTTGTGCGTCAGGGGTTTACCACAACTATAGATCTGCATGTTTGTTTATCCTTTTGAATGTCTTAACTATCCTCCCTGCATCTCCTGAACAAAAGCGACTTCCTTTTAAAACTGTAATTGTTGTTTAGTCATTTAGCTGGCAGTTATCTAAAATGACGCACAGTAACGGTGACTCCTGAAAACAATTAACACTTTTTGAAAATGTCAAATTTCTAACAGCAAGAAAACAATACAGTGGAATGAAATGGCAATGCATGACAAAAACAGACTAATGGTTATATTATCTAATTATGATGTTGACCTGATGACATGTTTCAGACATACGCTACAGAAAATGATGCATTTCCTGGACCTCAGCTGTAAAAAACTAATTGCAATGGATTTCATATGCTTTATGGTGTTGGCAGGACTTAACATCCGTCTATTTGGATTTGGTTATTGGAATGTCACAACAGTTTCTGCATACGAGGTCTGACAGGGAAGTTGACCACAAAGATATGTAACATCACTCAGTTCTTCGTCATTGTGAATGACTTTGGCTAACAAGCGTGAAATATATTTGTTCATGCATTACCCATATAACATACAAAACACGAAATATTTTCTTGTTTGGTAATATAACAAAGATTTATGATCATTTTTGTTTTTTGTGATTTTCATTAAATGTTGAGGTCTGGTTTCGGCAAAGTGAAAGGTTGCCACTTCAGTGCCTTGGTTTTGCCTTTGGTTTAATGAGGTCAGAAAATAAAGAAACAATACCTATCTGAAAAGGTCAATTTTGAAATCATGTACTTATTTATTATTGGAAATGATTTTTTTAGGAGAGTATCAACAACAAAACTATCTGTCTATCTATCTATCTATCTATCTGTCTGTCTGAACATGTTAACTCCAGAATAAACAGAAAGGAGCACCCAAACATTGAAAACATCAGTTGCAGCTAACACTGAGGACACTGAGGTCGTGTGTGTTTTTGGTAGTTTGGGTATTTTTGCATGCTGATGAGATACACTTACAATTTACAATCTGCCGTACCATTTAAAATTTACACATGATTAGACTGATTTTTGTATTTTTATTCCCTGTTTCACCAGGACTTAGCAATTCTTCACCGCATTTTTGTTCCTGGCAGCGCTTAGAGCATAGTATGTAAACCTATCTGAGAAGTGACGATATGTTATCTTTCTCATGTTATTTTTGCAGACTGATCAACCGATAGTGATCAAACCAGTCACTATTTTGATCACAATCAGTTGATGAGTTTGGTGGTTTGCCACGTTTTCTTCATTTAAAAAATTAATTAATTAATTAATTAAAAAAAACTTTAGACCTCATAGCAACATCACTCTCAAATAATTGTTGAGAAGACGCAGTTTGATGTCTGTAAGCTATATAAACCGAGTGCACAAGATATTACTGTCAGGTTGATGACTTTTTTTTTGTTCTAAGATAAGATATACCTTTATTCATCCCACAGTGGGGAAATTCACAAATGTGTATATGTGTAATGTTGGAAATATTTGTGTTTTCACTGTATTATGGTTTGTGCCTGTTTATTATTTACACAATAAGGAGAAGACACCAAAAAAAAAAAGAGAGAAAATTATGAATTAAATATCGATACAAAAATGGGTCAGACATTTTTGGCTGTTTCAGTGCCATATCTTTTTTAGGCTTTACTGAAAACAGGACTAGAAAACTTATCACATCTGCTGTGTTGAAAACAAGTGTCTATCTGTCAGGAATAATTTATAACAGATTCAGGGAACATGATTTATTAAAAACTGGTCTTAATTAACAGCCTCAATCAATGGAGCTCATTACCAACTCTGCTGGAGGTATCACAGGTAGGCTCGCACTCCACACACACACACACACACACACACACACACACACACACACTAACACACATGCTCAAAAACACATATACAAGCTCATATTTGCACCCCCACACACACACATACACCCACACACACACAAACTCACCAAACTCACACAGAAATGTACATGGTCACACAAGCAAGTAAAAGTACACACACACACACACACACACACACCCACCCACACACACACACACACACACACACACACACACAGCAGGACATCCCAGAAGTAATGACTTATTTTTGGTTGATTTCAAAAGAACTCCTTTGGGTTCAGTATCTTGCCCAGGGGATATACATGTTCCTCCAAACGCGCGCGCGCACACACACACACACACACACGCAAAGGCAGGCTGGAGTGTCTCTTAGTCTTAACAGAAGAAGTCTTAACAAAATTCACAGCATTAAAATTAAAATCATCTCATAATCAAATTGAAATGGAGTGAATTTAAATAAATAAAATCAAATTGAATGTTTCCCTTGATTAATTTAGTGCACTAGTGCAGTTTAGACACTCCCCCAGAGCTATAACAGTGGAGAGATTTTTAAAAAGGATGGAGTGTCGTCATGCTTCCTAAAAAAAATCTCAGTCAAATTTAAAAGAGCTCTAAGCAATATTACATGCAACTGGACAAATCTGAAGAGTTCCAGCAGCTACAGAACCAGAACTGACAGCTAAAATGACATGGATCATAACAGACCACAACTACTGTCCCACTCACAACCTGAGGCTCCCCAGGCTCCAACCTATGGTGCTCCTGCTCTGCCTTGTGATGTTAGCAGCAGCGCCATCTTGGCAACCATCCAGCGGGCTAATTAATAATTGATCACAACAAATGAACATCTGCAGTGGCACGTTTTTATATCTCAAAATGAATATATCATATTGTCTGTTATGAAAAGCTCCTCAGTGTCACCTTCTCAGGCTTTAAAGTAGACAAGGTCAAAGCTTGCCATGTTAACACCTTCACTTGTGACAGAACGTGCACTTATTGTTTATATAATAAACACACTGCACCACCATGCTAACCACTTCTATAGTGTCCCTATCATCTCCAGAGGATATAACACGACTGGGTGACATGCAGATACCAATTATTTTCTATTTTTAACAAAACTTGCAATTAAGACGGTATTTCTGCTATAAAGTATTTATATGATATTATTTTAATATACTTGTTTTAATATATTTAAATTTAAGCACCAGAATCTGTATTGCAATTATGTGATTTATATGGGTTGTGGTGTACAACAGAAATAGGTGGGAGAAAATATGACTGGACACCAGTAGTAAAATAGGTTGTGTTATGACTCAATTTGATGACATCACTATACTTGACAGCCAATCAGATTATGACACTGGTTGTGTAAGCATGTTGGAGTTCATACATGTTGAGCCACAGAGAGAGGGAGCAAGCAAGATGTGTGTGTGTGTGTGTGTGTGTGCACTGTTCTCGGGGGGGTTTAGCCAGATGTCAAACTGAAATTACGACCACAACTCAGATCAGCTGCTGGGCGCCACTTCAAACATTCTCTTTCTCCGAGAGAGTGTGTGCATGTATGTGTGTATATGCATGCTCACCAGCAGTGCTTTCATCTGCACACCTACGGTGAAACACTGTTGGGGGGCTTGGGCTACTGAGTGCTCAGCACGCGCACACACACACACACACACACTCACACTCACACACACACACACACACACACACACACACACACAGGCTGGGGCTGCATGTTGAGCAGCCCTGCCTTCACCCTTGTGCGCAGTGAGGTGTTAACAGAGCAAAATGCTCAGGAATGACTTCGAAAACACACCCACATATTACAACTAGTTTAAGTTTAAAGGTGTAATCTGCCCCAAAAAGAAAACAAAAAAACCTACACTCAAAGACTTGGTTTGTATGTTGATGGTACAGTAGCAGCATCTAAATGTTTGCTAAAGGACCACACAAGAGGTTTTACATGTTTAGCTACAATACAAGTCATGTATGCCATACATCAGAGTTACAACAAGTTGTTGTGTTTTCTAAATTCATTCCAACTCATCTGGGAATCCATTCATTTCTATTAATTTTAGGGCAATGTGAGAAAAAAAATTAGCGAACTTTTTAAATGTGCTTAAGTTGTATAATCTTTCACACGAAACATAAAGACTACATACATATACACAAATGTTACATTCTGTATATATAATTAGAATCTGCTGATACCAAGTGTGATGTGATACTTATATTTAATAAAATGTTCATTAAATAGAGACAAAGGAAGCGAAGGTTGCAGCCTGGGGTCCTGGTCGGCTGAGGAAACATGAAAAACGGCTTACTCTGCCGATTCCTTTTCTAGCACATTTCAAGTCATTGGATAATAAGCTGGATGAACTCAGGAGCAGGAAGACTTTTCAATGGGGTACTAAGAAGAGTAACGTCATGGTTTTCACAGAGACTTGGCTTGACACTTTGATCCCGGACTCTGCCATTATTCCAGAGGGGTTCTCTATTCACCACCAGGAACAGACAATAACATCAGGAAATAGCCAGGGGGGTGTCTGCTTCATGGTCAACAACCAATGATGCTCAGATCATTTCTGAGGGCTGTTCTCTTAACCCAGAACACCAAATGATCAGATGACATCCTTATTATTGGGCAAGGATGTCTACATCAGTCATTCTTACAGCAGTGTACATTCTAATACATGCCGACACCCTGGACAAGCAGTATGGCATTATCGACAGGTAAGAGGCTGCTTTATTTGTGGCCACGGATTTTAACAACCTGAGGAAAGTCCTGCTGAGATATCACCAGCACGTTAGCTGTCCTCCCTACATACTTGACCATATTTATACTCCTTCCTGGGATGGGCTCAGAAACACAACAGCAATAGTCAAAAGTGACATGCACCATTCGGCGCTGGTACAACCAATCAGACTGGGCTCTACATCACTGCTTTAGCATTACATGATTGTGTGTGTTTCAGGACACATTTTTTTCATTGGCTACATCAGCAAATGCATCATTGTACCGGGGTTTACTGTAAATAAAGCTAGAGTTTCACAACTAACACTTCTTCACTGGTCGCTGTTCTCACCCTCCCTATTCATGGTATTATGGTCTTAACTAATTTTGACAATTGAACAGACTACTGTGCATATAGCATATACTGTGCTATTCACTTGGAAATTGTGCTAACTGTAGGCTACCTGTACTTAATCATTTGCAAAGATGTACTGAGACATTGAGACATGTACTAAGACATTTGCAATTTGATGAAATGAATGAGAAAAAAATCAATTATGTTGTGAACAATTGCCGAATGGTTTGAAGGTTTGTCCATGTTATTTTGAGAAAGTAATTTCAAAAGTGTTTCAAGAAGTGAGCCAAACCAATGGAGAAAAACTGAAATGTGAAAGAAAATTTGGAAAATCAAGAGAGCACATGCAAAGCTACAAAAACTGCATCTTCAAAGTGGAAGGGACCTCAGCCTATAAATGTCCAATGCTTTTGCTAAACAGGAACCAACAGTTTATTTGGCAAAACACTGTATAAATTTTCACTCTCTTTCTACAGCATCTGCACTAGGAACGTTTAGTGGAAAAAAAAGTGGTTATAGCAAATAAACTGTGATGAAGGGAAAGTTGGGGGTTATGCAACTACATCATAAAGTTAAGGTCCAAGGAAAACTGTTATAGTTTGACAAAATGTAGATAAAAGGCGAATAGTAATGTTTGGTCTGTGATAAAACCCAAACTTTCTCTCACATAAAAGTCATACATTTGCCCATCTATCACCCAACCTCCTTACCCTTTACTCTCTAAGGTGACTGAGGCTGTATGGAATGAGTACCCAGATCATGCTGATGTTCATCACTAGATAAGGAGTTAGGAGCTCAGGAAGAACCTCAATCATTTTTTTTCGCAAGTAGGTTTTCACATACAAGGAATTTGGCTTGGTGTATTGGTGTGCAACAATAAACATATAAGTAGAAAAATATAAAGTAACATAAACAGCAAGTACTTCAAGTCAAATGCATAAATAGGAAATAGAAAAGTTTGAGTTTTTTTTCATCCTGTATACCTACATACTTGCCTTGTGCATGGCCTGTCTAAAATTCTCATTTTGCCTCTCTACATAACAGTTTATTCATTTTACCATTACTGCCTATCACAATGTTTTCCAAGCTGTTCTGCCAACATAGTACACAATCTTTCTAGCCCTGAAAACAATTTACCAATGAAGTTGAAAGAATTTTGTGGAGGAAGAAGAAGAAGATGAAAAAAGGAAAAGGAGCAAATGCATGAGGGTTCATCAGTAGAACTGTCCAGATCGAAATTATCCTGAAGCATTGAAGTCACGTGTCTCTCTTTACACAGCACGATGGCTGAGTAGGTATAAGATTCTCATTCTGCATCACATGAGTCTTATAACCACAACCGTTTCCATCAGTGGCACATGATGATCATGTTGAGCAACCCAGCCAAACAGGAAAAGGAGAGGTGGCTTCACACAAAGACTTACACTCCAAGTATGTGATATGTTGCACACACTGTACTCCCTGTTATGTATGAATAAAACACTGCCATAGTCTATACTCCTGGATGGTTCAAGTGATCAAGGACTCCAATATTCACAAAGAAAAATAAAAAAAAGAGCAAGATGATGAAAGAGTAGCATAGTAACTGATCTAGCTTAAAGCTGCACTAAGGGTTTGCCAACTACTACAAGGTGACAGAAACACATTTGTAAAATACACCAGTAAATACAGTAAAACTACTGGACTATGGAAACCCCTAAGGACAAACTGTGCAGCAAGCTAATATATAAGGACATGGTGAGGCTACACAGTCTAGGCGAGGAGGAGAGAAGAAGAGGAGTAAGAGGAGGAATAGAAGGAGAAAAATGACAAATACATGACGGTCTGTCGGCAGAACTGCCCAGACCATAGCTATTTGAAACTCCTTAAATTAAAATTATTTTATTTCATTTTAGTTAATTGCAAATTCACACAATGCAAAGCATGAGTAGACATTAGGATGTTTATTTCGCAGTACCCAGGGTTGGAACTGTCAACCTAAGACACAAAGAGCAAGTCATGATCTTGTTGAGATTTCAGGCTTGTGTCAAAAATTCTGTTGTCAAGACAAAATCCTGAGAATCTGTGCACTTGATCTTTAAACTGATGCTCTATTTCCATTGACTGCAAGGAAGTATTCTGTACGCTTGGTGAAATGATGAAGTGTGAGAGGAAGACAGAAAATGAAGGCAAAACAAAACACAAAGAGAACTGGAAGAAGAGAGAAAATTATATTGGAAAAAAATGAAATAAATAAAATAAAAGAGAATAATAAATAGATTTGAAAGAAAGAAAGACAGACAGATGGAAAGGAAAGACAAAAGGAGAGAGACAACAGAGAAGAGAGTGATTTGGTTCATGGTTGTCACAGTAGCAGATCCCTCACTGGTCTTTCAGACTCCTCTGTTCCTCTCCTTCCCTGACTCTCCTTATGGGTGACAGTCGGGTGTCTCTATTTGGTGCCAATTACAGATTGTTCGGCGTTGGCATGGCGCTGGGACTCAAGGCTGTGGCGTCTCCAGCCCCCACAGCTCCCAATTTACCCATCAAACACTCCCATCCACAATCCGACCACTTAGGAAAGTTACACTGCTCCTTAATAACTCCCTCACTGGTCTTTATTGCTGCAGGGAGTTAAGTGAAAGAGCAACCTTTTGTTTGGTGAGGGAAGCATGAATGAAAATGAACAATGGTACTATTCAACTCCGGGCTACTATGAAGAGAAAGATAATTTTTTATTGTTCCCTAAGTGCTCTTGACAAATTTTGAAGGGATTTTTCTTAAACTTTACAAGGGGTGGACAGAATTAATTCCTGATGGAAAAAGGACTTTGAAGTAACTCAATCACACACACTGCTACAATGCTGGGTTTTATTAGCATGAATGACAATTAGCAGCCTTTGTAAGCAATAGATGAGGCCTGGCAATCAGCAGTGTGATATGTGAGGATTCAAAGCCACATAAGGTGACTCAGTGCTCCAGAGAGGCCAAATTATCTGTGCTCACACTGATGCATTGGTCACTCTGAATTACAGTTTTTCTCCATTGGTTTGGCTCATTTCTTGAAACAGAAATTACATTCTCAAAACCTTATGATCATTTGGCAAAATAGTCTTACAGTTCGGCACAACACCATGGTTCACTTGCAAAAGCTCATATCTCTCCCAAAACTGTCACTCATGCTTCAAAACTAAATTCCTTTCCCATATAAATAGTCAGTGCCCCCAAAATGCATCGTCCCTTTGGCATTGTGTAAGCACTGCAAGTCAAAATGCTTAGATGTTTTGTCACTATGGCAGAGGACCATTGAAATATCCCTCATGTCCACCTCTCAGTCTCAGCCCAGTCCTTCATTGACAATGGTTTCTGTACTAGTTTTTTTTGTCTAGCTAACAGAATACAACTGTGTATAAAACTGACAAAAAAAAGGATGTTATGGTCAGAGTAGCCTCCAAGGTTTGACATCACACATTGCACTCATACTGCCAAGGAAATTAACTATTATTATTCACACATATAAAGGAACACATCAGAGTACAAAGAAAATGTATACAGCATAATATACTGTAATAAAAACACAGAAACAAAAAACACGGAGAATTATATGTAGCCGACAGCTGTAAATAAAGCTGGAGTTTCACAACTAACACTTCTTCACTGGTCGCTGTTCTCACCCTCCCTATTCATGGTATTATGGTCTTAACTAATTTTGACAATTGAACAGACTACTGTGCATATAGCATATACTGTGCTATTCACTTGGAAATTGTGCTAACTGTAGGCTACCTGTACTTAATCATTTGCAAAGATGTACTGAGACATTGAGACATGTACTTAGACATTTGCAATTTGATGAAATGAATGAGAAAAAAATCAATTATGTTGTGAACAATTGCCGAATGGTTTGAAAGTTTGTCCATGTTATTTTGAGAAAGTAATTTCAAAAGTATTTCAAGAAGTGAGCCAAACCAATGGAGAAAAACTGAAATGTGAAAGAAAATTTGGAAAATTAAGAGAGCACATGCAAAGCTACAAAAACTGCATCTTCAAAGTGGAAGGGACCTCAGCCTATAAATGTCCAATGCTTTTGCTAAACAGGAACCAACAGTTTATTTGGCAAAACACTGTATAAATTTTCACTCTCTTTCTACAGCGTCTGCACTAGGAACGTTTAGTGGAAAAAAAAGTGGTTATAGCAAATAAACTGTGATGAAGGGAAAGTTGGGGGTTATGCAACTACATCATAAAGTTAAGGTCCAAGGAAAACTGTTATAGTTTGACAAAATGTAGATAAAAGGCGAATAGTAATGTTTGGTCTGTGATAAAACCCAAACTTTCTCTCACATAAAAGTCATACATTTGCCCATCTATCACCCAACCTCCTTACCCTTTACTCTCTAAGGTGACTGAGGCTGTATGGAATGAGTACCCAGATCATGCTGATGTTCATCACTAGATAAGGAGTTACAGCAGGGTTTGGCAACCTAACAGTGCAACTGAAAAGCATTCTTGCAACATGTACAAAACAGATATGAAGGTAATAGGGAAGAGAAAATATGAACCCGTACGAGCAGGCAGTGAAAAATCAATGCAGACTCTCGACATCTCTTTCTTTTTTAAATCCCAACCTCTGCCATGAGGAAGAAGACTATGTGTCAAAGTGGAAATCAAACTACTTCAAGCTCTGCTTTGTTCCTGCCTACATCAAGTTCATGAACTATAATGCACTTTAGTTCTTACGTTTTCTTTTTTTTCTTGTCAACTGTTGTGTTGTCAATGTCAAATGTATAGTCAAATGTCTTTTTTAAGATGTTTTATGCACAGCAACTGTTTATCATTACTAAGACACATCAGGGTTTTTTTGTGAAGCAAGGACTGTGGTGCTGTGCCCAATACAAATTAGAACTAAGTGTAGTCTCACAGAGCAACTAGCAGACTCCCAGACTCTTAGACTTGCTTTGTGTTTATTAGCATTTCTGATTTTTGGTCCACCCTCTGTACTTAGAGGCAATAGACCAATGCGTCAGCATCCGAGTGGTGAACATTGATCAAAGCTGACAGGACAATCCAGAGTTTTCTACACATTTTGATGATCAAGGACTTGACCACCTGATCCTGTTGATTCCCTCACTGCTTTAACAGAAAATCAGAGACTTTGACATGTTACATTCAACCATATGCTGGCCTTGTGAAAATAATCTTCCAAGGAAATGGACATTTTCCAGACCTCAAGTTGTACTGGCCTGAGGTATGACCTTACAACACACAGCTGCACACTTAATTTCAGTGTCACTGTGTGACAAAGTGGGTGAGAACACACCATTTGTCCCATTTTTTTCATCAATTTCATATCTTACACTAATTTAACCTTGCTTGTTAATTGTTTGCTTTAGCCACATTTCCATCATTCACGTGTAACCAGCAAATACAGGCTATCCCGGGTTTGTTTGTGTTTGCATTAGGTTCAGTTAAAGTTCAGATACAATCAACATTTCTGGTTAAAGTAAAACATACACACAAGTAATTGTTAAGTTTCATCATTGTTTATTGGTTGAGTTTTGTGTTACCCTGGTTAATTCATTCATGTCATTGTTTTCTTTGTTACTTACTGTGACGGCCCCCCTGCTGGTATTGAGGTGGCCTTACTAACATGTGTTTTTTGTTTGAGGAGCCAACAGCAGGAGGCGACCGGGGACGGCTAGGGCCCAGCTCGTCTTCCGGGGACTCGCCGATGAAAGCTGGCTTCCACTGTGGCTTCGCTCTCTCTCTCTCTCTCTCTCTCTCTCATACACGCTGCGGCCACCAGGTGCGGCCACCGGGTGCAGCCACCACGCGCGAGCTGCCGCTGCCGGCATGCTGACTTTGTATTTGGATGCACCACAACACTACACTTCATTACACCTGTCACCTTACTGACGACACCCGCAACACGCACCCACAGCACACAATACATTTACACTGATGACATACAGACTTATGATTTTCATTTGAATAAACGCCCCAACGAAGGGCTTTAAAACGTGCCCCGTGGTCTGTCTTCCCTCCTTTGTTTGCGGCCTCTCGAGCCGGGTCGTAACACTTACCTTACCCACCATGTGTTCCAGGGACAAAAGGAGGGTGGAGTCCATCATCCCCTGTATTTATACCTTGGGTGACATCACCAGTGATGTCACTAGGTGAAACCAAGTATGAGGGGTGGGAGGTAAATTTAGTTTAAATGAATTATTGATGTTAAAGGTTATTTATGTAAGCATGGTTATAGAGGTACATTATTTAGTAGTGTTTTGAGTATGAAGTGTGTTGTCAAAATGACCGTGTTACTTACCTGCTTTTAGGGGAAGTATTTGGATGTACCTGTGCTGATGGAGCTGCCTAGATTGACTCCTGTTGACAGGAGTCTATTTAAGCAGTTGGTCTTTGACTGTTGGGGGTTGGGCATCAGTGTAGCTGTGTGCACTTGATGCTACATTAATTTGAGTTCATATGAGATGAGCTTTGTTCAGTTAAGCCAAGTTAACTGTTTATTTGTTTTTTTGTTTGTTTGTGCATATTTTCAGTACACGTGTAGCATGGTACCACTTTTTGTAAATAAACACCTTTTTTGTACCTGGACCACGTCTCCTTCACCTGCCTCCTACCATATTTCTAGCCACTTTGGTCCCACTTCCTAACATTTGGTGGCAGTGGTG
Organism: Holacanthus passer; assembly: GCA_025331565.1. NCBI lineage: Eukaryota > Metazoa > Chordata > Actinopteri > Pomacanthidae > Holacanthus > Holacanthus passer. Next base: position 7,856,202 of record JAFREQ010000030.1, on the reverse strand, counting down.
GGGTCCAGGCCAGTAGGAGGCAGTGAAGAAATGTCGACTCGACCAAAGAAACCCCCAACAACTGAGCACTCTCCAGAAGTGTCTGTAGATCTCAGCGACCAGCAGGGGGCAGCAAGTGGTCAACCCCAGGGGAAGGAAAGCATGGCTGAGCTTTCAAGTCTTCTGCGATGTTTGATGCAACAGCAGGCCGATTGAGATGCCAGGGTGGACCAGGAGTGCTCACAACAGGTGGAGAGATGGAAGCATATCCAGCACCAGTTTGCCCAGCTCCAACAGGAGGTACAACAGGAGCCAGGATTGCCAACGGCCAATGGAATGTTCAGCAGCCAATGCCACCCTCTATTTTAGATTAAAGAGCGGAACCCAAAGACTTCCAAAGAAGCAGCAGAAATAGCAGAAGCTTTCCTGGCAGCCTGCCGACCATCGAAAGACTATCTTCCAGCCAGGTCCCGCCCACCCACTCCATTGGGTAAGCCTGTTGGTGGGAATGAGTTTAGAGCCAGGAGTACAAGACATAGCCCCCTTCCCTCAAATTCAGCTAAATTTGAGCCTAGAAATAAAGCTCAAATAAAGTCATGTGTGTGGCCAGACAGGTCATTTTAAAGCAGAGTGCCCTAAAGTACATGTTAGCAAAAACTACATGTGTTTTGCTCCCCAGTCACCAGTCAGCGAGTTCGTCAGGGATGAGGTATTAGAAGGTCGCCAAGAGGAGCTTACAGTAGGGGTATTAATAGATGATAGACCCTGTGTAGCGCTTCTTGATTCAGGAAGTAATTGCGCCCTAATCAGACAGAATAGTCTCCTTAGGGATGTTATTTTCTGTGGAGGGACAGTTGATGTTTTCTGTATTCATGGGGACAAGGTAGCTGAAGTAGTTATCCAGGTTGAAGGTCAGGTCCTTTCAGTAGGGGTATTTGAACAACTCCCCTATCAGGTTCTGCTAGGTTGTGATCTCCCTGTCCTTGCTGAGTTGATAGCCAAGCAGTCCTGTGAGGCTAAGGCTAGCTATCCTAGTAAAAACCTGCTTACTGTCACAAGGTCCAAGAGCCAGCAGAAACAGGATTGCTCAAAAGTGGGGTGGGAGGAGCTGCCATTTGTAAATGAGGAGGTGCCTTGTGTTGAATATACTAGCCGGTGCCAGGAAAGGAAACGTAAGACACAGAGGAGACAGGACAGAGTAAGGGTAACAAAAGTAGCAGAGCAGGTATCCAGGCCTTTAGATCCTGACCTTTTTTTATTCCTTGTGACATTGCTAAGCTACAGAGAGAGGACACCACACTTGTAACTTTGTTTTCTAAATGTCAACCCAAGTCACAGGGAGGGGAAAGGAAGAATTTGTGGTTAAGGAAGACAGATTGTATCGCCGTAGCCAGATTGGTAATCAGCTAGTTGTTCCCAAGAGTTTGAGGCCCACAATCCTTAGCCTGAGTCATTCTATTCCATGGGCAGGTCACTTAGGACAAGCAAAAACATTTTCTAGGATGGTTCCACGCTTCTACTGGCCCCAGCAGTATGCAGACACAGTGAAATATTGTCAGGCTTATCCAGAGTGTCAGTTGACAGCTCCAGGCAGGAAAGTCGATAGGGCTCCCCTTATTAACATGCCCATCATTAGTACGCCCTTCTCCCGCATTGCCATGGACATTGTAGGGCCACTAGAAAGGAGTAGTGCAGGCCACAGGTATATACTAGTAGTCTGTGACTATGCCACAAGGTATCCTGAGGCCTTCCCATTGAAGAAAATCAAAGCCCGCAAGATTGTCAACTGCCTCATTCAGCTGTTCTCCAGAGTCGGCATTCCAAGGGAAATCATCACTGACCAACGAACAAACTTTACTTCCTGCCTGCTGAAAGAAGTGTACAGCTTGCTGGGAATTCATGGTGTAAAGACCAGTCCCTATCACCCACAAACAGATGGCCTTGTTGAGCACTTTAACAAGACCCTCAAGTCCATGCTGAGAAAGTTTGTGAATGACTCAGGATCAGACTGGGATCAGTGGTTGCCATTCTTGATGTTTGCATACAGAGAAGTCCCTCAAGCATCAACTGGATTTTCACCTTTTCAGCTGCTGTATGGACATTCAATGAGGGGTCCAATGGATGTTTTGAAGGAGGCCTGGGAGGGTCCAAAGCCACAACAACAGTGCAGTGAGCTCTCCTATGTTCTGAAAATGAGAGATAGACTAGCCCAGTTTCAAGAACTCACTAATGACAATCTGGCTCAAGCGCAGCAGCGACAGAAGCAGAGTTATGACAAAGCTTCAAGGAGAATGGTTTTCCAGGAGGACCAAAAGGTTCTCCTTTTGCTACCAACATCCGACAGTGGGCTTCTTGCCAAGTAGCAGGGACCATATACAATTAGTAAGAAGACCGGTCCAGTCACATATGAACATGGCAAAAGAGCTGTTTAGTCTGAAGCCAGGTTGTACACACCCCATTGAACGTCTGCATTCACCAGAGCAGCAACCAATCAGGGACACTACCTGCCAAATTCCAGCCAAACTGGTTCCTGAACTGAAGAAAGAGGTTGAGGATATGTCGGCTACAGAAATCATCTAGCCTTCTCACAGTGAGTGGTGTAGCCCTGTGGTGTTGGTTCCAAAGAAAGATGACCCCACCCTGAGATTTTGTGTCAACTTTTCAAAATTGAATGCTGTGCCGGCCTTTGACCTCTACCCTATGCCAAGGGTTGATGAACTGATTGAGCGCTTGGGAAATGCCAACTTCCTGACGACCCTTGACCTTTGCAAAGGGTACTGGCAAGTGCCTCTAGCAGAAACTTCAAAGGATTTGACAACATTCGGAGTTCCCAGTGGCCTGTTCAGATTCAGAGTGATGCCCTTTGGTTTGCATGGAGCCCCAGCAATGTTTCAGATGTTAGTGGATGAGGTACAGAGTGGAGCGGAGGACTATGCAGCGGCCTACATCGATGACATTGTGATCTTTAGCCGGACTTGGGAGGAGCATGTGCAACATCTCGCTGATGTCTTTCAACGTATCCGAGCTGCCAGTCTTGCCATCAATGCTAAGAAGTGTCACATTGCCAAGGATGAGGTTCAGTACCTGGGGTATGTGATTGGTGGTGGAAGCATCCGTCCACAGGTAGGAAAAGTGGAAGCGATTGCAGCTTCGCCACTGCCTAACACCAAGAGGAGGTTACGGTCATTCTTGGGGTTAGTAGGCTGGTATCGCCGACTCATCCCCAACTTCTCTTCAAGATCTGCTGTGCTAACTGACATGACTCGCAAAGCCAGCCCAGTAAAGGTTAAGTGGACTCAAGAAAGTGAGAATTCTTTCAATGAGTTGAAAAGCTGTCTGTGTCAAGAACCTGTTGTGCAATGTCCAGATTTCAGTCTGCCCTTTACAGTACAGACAGATGCGTCCGGAGTGGGTCTCAGAGCTGTTTTACTGCAAGGAGAGGATGGCAACCAGTTTCCTGTGCAGTACATCAGCCGAAAACTCTTCCCAAGGGAAATGAGGTACTCAACAGTTGAAAAGGAAGCTCTGGCCATTAAATGGGCTTGAGACACCTTTAAATATTACCTCATTGGCAAAGAGTTTGTGCTTGAGACTGATCACCGGGCATTGCAGTGGATTCACAAAATGAAAGACACTAATGCTAGAATTACCAGATGGGACTTGTCTCTCCAGCCTTATCGTTTTCAGGTCCAGTTTTCGTTCTCAGGGCACAAGAATAACATCGCCGACTTCCTGTGCCTGTGACTCTGAGGAGTAACCGTCTTAAGGGGGAGGGTGTGTGACAAAGTGGGTGAGAACACACCATTTGTCCCATTTGTTTTCATCAATTTCATATCTTACACTAATTTAACCTTGCTTGTTAATTGTTCACTTTAGCCACATTTCCATCATTCATGTGTAACCAGCAAATACAGGCTATCCCGGATTTGTTTGTGTTTGCATTAGGTTTAGTTAAAGTTCAGATACAATCTACATTTCTGGTTAAAGTAAAACATACACACAAGTAATTGTTAAGTTTCGTCATTGTTTATTGAATGAGTTTTGTGTTACCTTAGTTAATTCATTCATGTCATTGTTTTGGTCCCGCTTGCTAACACACTGGATAAGACCATTAATTTTAATGTTAAAATGTTAATGTTAAAAATGTAGAAGTGCTTCAGTGATTTACTTGTCAATGTGTAGTTGAAATTTTGATGGCTTAAATTCATCTTGCCACCTTTCTGTTTTGATAACAACCTACCCCCCTTCTACACTTGCAGACATGCACACCCACACAGAGCTGTCAGTCCTGTTTACACAAACAGGAGCCATTCACATTGTTTTTTTTATTATATTTTCATATCCACTTAATATCTGTGTTATTGGATTTTTATCCACAACATCCATTTGATTTTTTGCATAATACAGCTCTATTAGTTTCGTGATCCTGCTATAATATTTCCTGTCCTTATTTTTTTCCTTCTTTCCTCTTTTTCTCTTTTATTCCTTCTTATGTTTTCATACATTAACTGTTTACACCACGATGATTATATTTAACGTTTAACAATCTATATTTCTATTCAGTAGCTCTGATTTATATATAAGATTTTTATATCTTAAAATTTCAACGTGCAATGTAAGCAATACAATAGCTAAAAGATGACATCAGATCATGTTGTAAAATGTTTTAACATACCAAAACCTATGCAAATGCTCAGCACTTTATGATCACACTCTGTCATGATTGCAGATTGGCCACATGGAAAATGTTAGTTGCTCCCACATACAGTGTGAAGTATACTTTAATGACATTGGCTCACAGTTCGAGTGAATTCATTTCCATTCTTCGTTCGGGTCTATACATGATAAGAGTGCTACTTTAATGATGCCAGATTCAAGGATCATTAAAACATACTTTTGACAGTCAAGTGTAGATTGAAAACTGGAGGTGATCTCTTTTTCCCACTCACAACCCCTAGACTTTGGTAGACCATCCTGAGGAACTTAGTCTGCTTTTATATCGTAGTCTTTTTGTTTGTTTGTTGTCCTCTCAGTTTCTAGCTGTGGGTTTGTATTTCTTACTTTCCTTTCTGTTCCCCTGCTTTCTAAAAACAAACCAAAACAAAATGTGACTTGGTGTGCTTCCTTTGGCTTTTGCTATTCAAAGATGAGATAGCAAAAATGCATGTCACTTTCTTTCATCAATTTGTTTGGTGGAGCTTAACAGTGAGTGAGAGCTAAATATTAACTCTGTGTTTACTGTATAATCTTCATGAGATTTATGTATTTATAAAAGAAACTGGACTCAAAATGGTCACAAATGTGTATTAGGTATTATTGGGTACTTGCAAACATGGGTTCCAATCCACACACAAATACCAATCAGGTTTAAACACATAAACTTCAAGTGTACACATCACTACTGGAATACATATTAATATTTTTACATACAGATTTTTAACTTCAAGAGAGTCAAGAGTCAATGACAAACAACTTTAAAAAGGTTTAAGAAGGGTTTAAACAGGAGAGGAGAGAAGTATTGAACTACCTTCGCCAAGGACATGGGAGGGTGTGTGATACCCAGCAGGACGTCTGCTTCTGAGAAGAAATTGGTTCAAGGATGCAAGAACATTAATAAATGATGCCACACGCACAAAACACACACTCACATGCACACATAGATGCAATAGCATTGCTTGGCTTAGGGTTCAAAAAACAGCAGGAACACTTCCTTGGAAACACTAGCACAGTGACAACAGTATGGAACTTCTCTCTAGGTCAAGTAACCTTTGGTTCTCGTGGCCAAATCCTAGCATGCTTCATACATACTTCATAATATTTACATCAATAATCACAATTAGCCATGGTTATGTGGGGAAAGCAATCAGACGAGAAAAAATTGAAGTAAACACCATGTCTCTTTCTGTGCTCCTTCATTGATTCATACACTCACACACACACACACACACACACACACACACACACACACACAGTATGGCTCCCCTTGAGGGTCAAACTATGGGGGGTATGTCCCAATTAACACAGAGTCAAGGTGTTGAAGGAGACATACTGAGCTAGCAGGTTATGGTAACTGGGAACACACTGAGCCAGTATGCTGGCTAACTGCTAACTAGCCTACTTCACAGGCACAGCATGCCTTTTATCAAAAAACACTTTCATCCACAGGCACTTCACAGAACAGGCTGCAGCATTAACACAACTTCTGAAATGTCTTCATGCCAAGGACTCCAAATAGACAGACGTTTAGCCAAGGATGCCAAAATGGATAAACAGCCATCTTGATGTGCTACTGGTCTCCCAGACCAACACTTGGTGCTGTTAATAGTCCTCCATCTTGCAAAAATATTGCAAAGGCAACTATGGTACAACAGTCCATCATCCTCCATCTGTCCTACTGTGCTGCTTCATATATGGTGGTTTCCACAGCAATAGTTATTTAAATCTGTTATCAGCCCTCAGTATTGTGAGTGATGATTCCAGTCTTGCATCAAAACTGTACCCATCCTTCATTCATTCCTACCAGAGTCATAGCCAAAGCCACAGTCACGCATCAGTGCATTTTTTTTCACAGTTTTCATTTGTTATTTGTGCTCTCATTATATGCTCAGTATGTGTGAGTGTCAGCAAGTGGGCTCTGGGCTCCTATTCACAAGTTCTAGAAATCTAGGCCAAAGTGAAATACTGCTTTGAGTGAGCATGGGAGATTCAAGTTTGATAATAGAATTGAAATTTCTGAAATGACAGTGAAGATTTCTTTTTTTTTCCTCACTAGTTGGTTTGTCATTTCAACACATTCGAAAGCCTTACAGGCTTATCTGGATAATTTGATCCAGATAATAAATAAATAAATAAGGTAGCATCACTTGTGGGCATATGACAAGCTACCTTTTATACATAATTATATACAATAAGTATCATTTTGTATCTAAATACAAATACCATAAATTATATGGCTGATGTTATTCTGCTTCGTTTTGTTTGCTTTTTCTTTTTGGCATTTTTCGTCTCTCACTGTCAGACCGGCATGCAGCCACACTTACTACTGAAGATGAAAACTTTAAAAAACATATAGTTACTAGTATCATTTCTTGTGATAATGTACTATAAGTTGTAAGCACCTCAAATGATTTTCTCTTTTGTGATTGTTTTGAATCATTTCAAGGGCAGGCAGGCAGGTAATCAAAGGGCAGGGCTAGCAACAGGAAATCAGTCCAGACAGGTATGCTGGAAAGTCTCGCATTGGCAAAGAACAATCTGGCAATGCAATAGAGAACTGGAGTGGCTTAAATACTGACTAGGTGTATTTGTGTACCAGGTGATTTGATGAGGTGGGCGTGGCTGGCAGGTGAAGTGAGGCAGAGGCGGGGTGAGTGAGAGCAGAACTATGGCAGGTAGAAACTGTGACACCTTGAAATCACTCCATTTGCTGCGTATTACTGAGGAGCCACCTTTGTGTTTAGACCTGCAGGAACAAAGTGAACAATTTGCTTAATCACGTTTTTCATGTGACTGTTTAGTCTATAGCTAATGTACCTTAAACGTATTGGTTAAAGAGTCATTATGATCACAGTGCCTGTTGATAATGATGGTTTTCAGTCTTGGACTCCCAGTGTGTGTGATTGTTCAGGGGTGGTTAGTATTTTGCAGCCTGAAAAGCTTCCATGGCCTGAGTCAGACAAACAGATGGAGGTAAGGACTATTAACACCAAGAGCCTGTTCCCAGGGAAGACCCTAAGTGTGTGTGTGTGTGTTTGTTTGTGATGTGACATCAACAACATATCAAAGCAAGGTGATGAAAAATAATTGAAAATTGAAAGACGAAGAAGCACATATTCAAGTACTTTGAAAATCTGTTTTTGGCCTGGTATAGAGCATGTAGACCCCATGACACAAAAATTCTTCAGTGAAAATAAAAATAGCAATGTTCTCTGTGAATGCATTTAGTGAAGAACTCCCCACTGAATGCACAAACTAGAGATTTGCATAAGAGATTATCATAACATTGTGGTCAAGCCTACCATTGTTGGAGGCAGCAGAAACAAGCCCAACACTTGATGGAGCTTTACAATGTACAAAGTACAATGAGGTCAGTGGTCGAAGAAGTATTCAGATTATTAACTTAAGTAATCATTAGTAGACATTGTAAAAAAAAATACTCCATTACAGGTAAATTTCCTGCAAGTAAAAATAGAAGAATTATGGAGTTGTTATTTAAAGTATTGTTTTTACAAAAACACCCCTGCAAGAGTAATATTACATATTATTAGATCATTAATATTAATGCATTAATGTGTAAGTAGTATATAATGTTGTACTGCACCGTATTGTGACGTCATCAGGCAAGTGCTGTGTTGGTCCGTGCTAAGCAATTTCAACAATGATGCATGTGGATGAATATAATCTTACACTAATTTACAGACAAACTGATCTGACAATCTGCCATTATTGATGTTTTGAATCTGTGAAAGATTTAAAACATCATAACTGTCCTCGAACGTGTACATGGGCACAAACACAAATATATACACAAAATGTGTGCTTGTGGAGCAAGAACATGTTGGTGCGACCAAAATACATGCATAATTTTGTTGACAATCTAAACAAGGGGCTGGAGGAGGAGGACTCAGTGTCACAATTACAGCAGCTCCACTGATCACTTTTAAAATCTACAGTGTAATGCCAAAATAGACTGTACACTGCACTTGCATCAGAATGACTAAGGTACCTCATTTTGAGAAATGAAAAATGAACCCTTGCACTCAGTGAGTGCAATTTTCTTATGCTTGAACAACTGCTAGCCTTGCACCAGCATACAAAGTCTCAATTTTTAAAAATGAACTGAGCTTTTTTTCACAGCATACAAATGCGTTTAGACCATCTGTGGTTAATCCATCCACTGCAAGCAAAAACAATAACTAACTGACTGAAAATTTCACATTGCCAGTGAAGTGCGTTGTGCATTTTTTTTCTTGTGTAAGATGTAGATGCTTCTCAGCATTGTGGTTTCACTGAATGGCTGACTGTTTTACTCTAGAAAATCACCATCAAACTACATTATTTCTCTAAGTTGCCCAACGATGTTTAGTGTCAGAGATTGAGCTTGTGAGAGAAGAGATCAAGAGACAGAGAATGACGAGCCAGAAAGCAGAAATCAGACAGATTAGATGTAGAGTAGAAGTATTTGCCCTGGCTACTGCCCTAGTGTTAGGCTATTTCCAAGATTGGAATTGGCTGAGCATATTGATGCTCCCCACAAGAGGAACCCTTTGGAATAGGATTTGATTATACAATCTGTTCTTTTTATTCCATTTGTTTTAGTCTGTGGACATATGTTGTTTGGTCTATCCAACACATTTCTATTGTTGGGTTTATTAAAAATTTCAGGCTCTAGGGTCTATCAGCACTTTAGACCTTTAGAATTTTTAAATCTCCACGAACAACTAACTGGAACTAAGCAATATTATTACTTAAGTCATCCTGCACAAGTCTCAAAAAGCAAATAGTGTCCAAAACATCCCTAGCATTTGTTGTAGAACAGGGTAACAGTTAATATGTGAAAACTAGTAAACTTTTAAACTGATTTTGAGGTGAGTACAGAAACTTCACTGAAGAGTAGGATTGTAAGTTTTCCCATAATCTGAATCTTGTCCCAGGGAGTAATCAGGATTTCTAACCATAATGCAATTTGATTTTCAACACAGAATACAAGATAAGGCTGGGGCTTATAGGGCTATAGGACTGGGTGGTATACTGGTGTCATAGTCATCACCGGTGTGATGTTGTGCCACGACATGAATATCACGATACCGTGATAAATCAATAATAGCCTAATTATAAAAACATAAGGGATTTTATTTTCTTCAAATGTTCAGTTGTGGTCTGAATACTTGTCTTTATACATTATATATCTTGTTGCAGGGGGTGGCCATTAAAATAGCCTACGCTTATGCTAGGTTAAGCTAAGTTATCAATAAAGAGACAACTAGTGAAACATATGGTGAAGAAAGGTCATTACTGTAGCCTGTATTGACTGAAAAGACATGAGTGGAGTGTCAGAACCAAACAGGGAGACCAAGGTCACAGGAGAGGAAGGCGGCACCTCTGTTATTTGGAACTGGCTTGGTCTTAAAACATCCGACACAGAGCAAACTTCAACAATATGCAAGGTCTGCCGCTGTGTTGTGACAGGAAGAGGAGGAAACACAAGCAACTTGTTTCATCATTTAAAAAACATGCACACCTGTGAATATGAAGAAGCGACCCAGGATAAAACAAGCACAAGTGGTATCAGCAGCGCCAGCGGAGCACGTCCCAAAACTACACAGCTGTCACTGCAGGCACCGTTTACTGCAGCGACACCTTAGGACAAGAGTAGGAAGAGATGGAAAGATATTACTCAGGCAGTCACGCCATACAAGGCAAACGACAAGTAGTGGTTAATGTTAGGGTTAACCATTTATTATGTGAACTTTATTTACATGACTCCTTACAAAATATACAAAAACCCCAAAAACAACCAATACCATGATATAATACCATCACCACCCAAAAGGTAAAAAATACAATGATATTAATTTGAGTCCATACTGCTTATTTGTGGCCATCAGCCTTTTTTCACTTCTCCATGTACCTTGCCTTCCTGAAATCTCTCTCTCTCTCTCTCTCTCTCGCTCTTTTATTGCGGTCACAAAACTTACCATGACAAAAATCTACACAAACAAGCAAACTAGGAGGGCTACAAGTTTTCTGGTTTTAACAAGCACTCTTCACAATGTGCATCTGACAGCTTTAGAAGCTATCTCTGTGTGTGTGCATTTGTGTGTGTTTGTGTGTGTGTGTGTGTGTGTGTGTGTTTGCTGGGATAGTCATTACTTATTGACAGTGCCTCTGTTTAAAATGCAGCATCACAGCAGTTGGTGGCACAATACTGTCATAAACACACACACACACACACACACACACACAGAAACACACATTACATACATTTGTTCTTTCCTGAGTTAGGTTAATGGAAATCAGCAAGAGACCATGCTTTCAGCCTCCTTGTTCCTCTCTATGTCCTCTGTCTCTCTAATCTCACTCTTTCACTCTTTTCTATCATTTTCTCTCTCTCTCTCTTTACCTTTATCTCTATCCCATCCTCCTTTTGTTTCCTGTTCCTCACTCCTCTTTTTCAAATTCAAGGCTCAAACACAAGTTATTTACAATATTGGGTTGGGTTTCAATTGCATTATAACAAATTAGAATCCAGGGCTCCACTTATCAAATCCAAAGCTTTCAACATTTGTAAGTAATTTATAAGTAAACAAAATTCAAAGATTCAGTTAAAATTTGTCTAAAAGTCTTAAGTATATGAATATATGATATATGATATATATGATACTTTGGAATCATGTAGTGTTGTTATAGTCAGCACTGACATTAGCAATACAACAGAATAAAGTCATGCTAGTTAGTTGGTCATTTCAACTAATTAAAGCAACAGTCAGCAGCCAAAACTGCTAATGTTGAGTAAATATTTCCTAATTAATTATATATAGTATAGTACTATAGTACAATAGTACTACTGACACTGGAGCTTAGTGAATCAGGGTATTTTTCCAACTTGGAGTTGATATGAATATATAGTATGTATAGTGCTGCTTTTCTAGTAAAGCACGTTGCAGCTCAAACACAGATTAATGATAACATTGACATCTGTTTGAAAGATGTTTTCATTTTGAGATCTGTTCTTTCCATGGCCTTTTTCAGGTCAATATCAGACAATGTCCATTTCCAAGAATACATTAAGTAAATAATAATAATAATAGTGACTGTATTAAAAGAAGACCAATGCTGGCAGGTGCTATACACCAAGTGTGTGTGTGTGTGTGTGTGTGTGTGTTCTGAATTAATATGTAATTATTCCCAAAATACATACATATTAACAAATGCATGCATCACATTATGCTTAGACATGCACAAGGGATTACTAACACTGTCAGAGCCTTTGGCACCTGTTACTTTATAGATCAGATAATTATTTCATTATAAGCTAAGCATAGGCACCAATTCTGCTTAAATCACTGCACTACCTTTTCTTCATTTAGATATATTCCGCTGCACTTCATCTACTACTACTGTAGTAGCAGAACTTCCAACTAATTTGTGTTCACTCTTTGTATCATAAATGTTATGGCACTCTTGAACAAACACATAAGTTATGTATGTCTTTTCATCCCAGAACTACTGCTGTTATTGTTTTGGTTGCACACAGAATATTTTTTTATCGAGGGAGTGCACAGACTAAATCAGAAGTCTTAATGAGTCATACGTAGTTGCATGACATCAGCCTAATAATCTTAATATAGCAAATTCTTGTTTTACCATAATGCTGTTTTCAGGCCAGCGGAGAAGTCCCAGAATCTGTGCTGAATATGCATTTGAAACGCTATTGTACAAAGTGAGTTTATTTTTCTCAGCTGAGACCATTAGTGACAGTGTATAATGATTCTAGTGATGGAAAAGATGACAGATCTAGAAACTCATCATTGCAGCAGTTGTGTCCATGTTAGTCAGACAATGAAATGTTGACCATCCCTCCTAGTGTGTATCCAGATAGCCATCATGGTGTATTGTCTGTTTTTACATTACATTCTCTCCAGGTAAGCCTCTGATTTGCACTGTAATCCTCTACTTGGCATGGCAGGCAGGCAGGCTACCTGCCTCTGTTCTTTGTGTGTGTGTCTGGTGGAGACTTTTTGTTTCTCTGGTTGTATGTATGAGAGTGTGTCAGTGTCCCATTATGCATGTGTTCACACAAGGAGGCCGCTCTGTGTGATTATGCGTGTGTGTATGTGTGTGTGTGTGTGTGTGTGTGCGTGTGTGTGCGCATGTATATAGACATGCTCGGCTGCATTTCATCCCAGGGCTTAGGGCTCATCTTGGAATGGCAGGGACCCAGGTGTTATTTAGAATTAAAGCAGACTAAGACACAATCACACACTCTCACTCACACACACACACACACACACACACACACACAATAGTGAACACTGATTATACGACTCTCATTCTGTCTGTACGCACACAAACAAACACACACATACACACACAGCTTGTGGTTCTGCACAGGACAGTGGTTGCTGCTGTATCCTTTAATAAAATAGCAAGTAAAGCCAGCAGCATGCCAGAGGACAGCTGGCAAATTTACCACTTCAAAAGTGTCTTCTGCATCTCTCTCTCAGGTGGACTGATGTGTTCAAGAGGCCAGCAGGTCAGCAGGTACATCAATGTCAATTCATGTAGCAGAAAAATTAGCTGCTTCAGCTGTTGTCACCTGTTGGTTGTATTTTCATGCCTAGAAATGAACAAACACTAAACACAGATGTGTCTAGAGAGAAAGAGTGTTTTTCAGTTATCAGTCTCACATGCATGTGATGGAATAGACACACTCATTTCACTTATGCTATATGTGCATACGTACAACCCCAAGCATCATTTTACGCTAAGTCTATTTTCTTCCATTTTACACACTTGTTACTTAAATGCATTACACTTTTGTTATTAATTAAAAGTATGATTGTTTTGAAAATGTGAAATCAGAGTAGGTGGAATAGTTCCAAAAGTTGATGAGAAGATGGCTAATCATTACGATGAAAAGTTGAGGAATTCAGTGTCACTGTTCGGAGGAGGCACTAGGCAGTGATAGATAACAATAGATGTAATATCTTGGGAGTGTTAATTCCTTTATTCTCAAATGCTGGCCAATAATGTAAGTAATATAGTCACTATACAACACTGCTATTCAAGCACACACACAGTTACATATATTGACAGCAGTTCTTTTGCCCCATCACAACAATCACAAACAATCTCAAGCCTCAACCAAAGCAATGTTTGTCTAGCCTGAGTCCTCTGCATATGGTGATCTGATTGTGATCACATAGTATGTTACATTTTTTTCACTAAGGTTGATTCATAAATGTATGTTGTTTATGTGACAAGGTAAAAAACGAAGCTGTCTTTTGTCAAAGCTCACAGTTTAAAGACTATATGTAGATTGCAGACACAGTGCTTTTAAATTTGATTGTATGACTGCATGAGTCTCTTGTTTATGTGGGTTTGACTCATTTCTCCAGGCTAAACTGGGTAATTACAATTATAACTTTACCTTTTCCACAACTTTCTTCTCAACCGGAGCAACCATGTCAGTAATCTTCTCCCTCAGACTCCAGTATTAATTTGCTTTTCAGCAGCATCAAAGGTGATTTGATAATACTAGGAGAAAACATCTTTGTAAGTGATCTGAGTGCCAGTGTGACTGGAAATGAATCACGCAACTTCATTTTCTGCCAAATCTCCTGAAGGCCACATGCTGGTTGGTTTTTACTTTTCTTTGCTTTTACATGATGCAGAATTTTCCCTTTTCCTGAGGTTGCCTGTTTGTTCTGTGCACCCTGTTAGTGGCAGAGGTTGTGCTACATTACTTTTTTCAAGTAGCTGAAGAGATGAGGCTCCATTTCTATAACACCGCAGCACTTTATTTTGTTGCCCCTTTCAATGCCATATTGAATTTTCAAGTGAGCATTAGTGAGCATTATCATTGGAAATTCAGTAGCAGTTAACCAAAAGACATCATCTCACTTTTACCTGTAATTTGGGTTTGGCTGAAAATAATCAGCAGTTAAGTCAAAGTAAGGGTATTGTCCTTGTCACTGTGTAAGTCTGTTCAAAAGGGTTTTTATAGGGTGTAATATGATGCAGTTTTGCTCTATCTGAATGCAATATGATCACCCAGGGTGACTGTTATGTCCGAAGGAAGGCTGTCTTAAGAGTCCTAATGAGAAGCTTGTCTTAACTCTGATTGGTGCCAGTACTTTGCAAAATAACAGGGCCAGTTTTGGTTGCCATCACTTAACGGAACCACTTACTGACGCACAAAGTGGACACCGGCTGCTTTTGCTTGATTACTGGTTGCTTGGTAATGGCGTCCGCAGTTTGCTGTTGTCGTTTTTCATCAATTAATAAATAATTTAATTAATTTTTTAAATGCTTAGTTTGTTTGTTTATTGACCTGCTAACAGCAGGCCCACTGTCTGACAATATCAGTCTGTCCAACACTGGTGAGATTGTTTGAAATTTGCTATAGACATTCACAGCCATGACCGTTCGTCTGGTACAACAAACAAACGTGTAATATGAAGTCAAGTGCTGTGAATATTCATGGCCCCACAACATGACTCTAATATCTTTGGTGACCCCCTAACCTTTCTAGGAGTGCCATTCTTAGGGCAAAATATCGACTGGATAAAATGTAAGTAATGTGGGTAGCTTACCATGAAATTTCTTGACATTCTTGATTTGAACCTTTTCCATTGTAAACAGTCCCTTAGGGTTGGGTTTCAATTGCATTATAAGAAATTAGAATCCAGGGATCCACTTATTAAATCCAAAGCTTTCAACATTTGCGAGTATTTTATAAGTAAATAAAATTCAAAGTTTCAGTTAAAATTTGTCTAAAAGTCTTAAGTATATGAATATTTTAAACTTACCAACTTAATAGTTCTGCATCAAAGTTTAAGTGGGAGTTCCCAACTCCTGAATTTTATGTGACACGATGATACTTTGGAATCATGTAGTGTTGTTATAGTCAGCACTGACATTAGCAATACAACAGAATAAAGTCATGCTAGTTAGTTGGTCATTTCAACTAATTAAAGCAACGGTCAGCAGCCAAAACTGCTAATGTTGAGTGAATGTTCCTACATTGCTCTTTAGAGCAAGTACTATAGTATGGTACTATAGTACAATAGTACTATTGACACTGGGGCTTAGTGAATCGGGGTATTTTTCCAAATTGGAACTGGACCCAGAATGGAAATATCTGTTAGAGTTGATATGAATATATAGTATGTGTAGTGCTGCTTTTCTAGTCTTTTCTAGTAAAGCACTTTGCAACAAAAGCCAGCAATCACTCATTCACACACACACACACACACACACACACACACACACACACACACACACACACACATTTATACAGTGTGTCTACCATGACTACCATGTAAGATGCCACCTGCTAATCTGAAGACATAGCCATTCACACACACACACACTGATGACACAGCCATTGGGAGCAATTTGGGATTCAGTATCTTGCCCAAGGAGACTTTGGCATGTAGAGGGGGCCAGGGATCAACATTTTTGGAAAGTGAGGACATTTGGGCTGGTCCTCACAACTTCAAAGGGTTGTTTGAAGGTTCAGACTTGGTTTTAAGGCTTAGGTTAGAATTAGATGGCTACGGCTGGGGTAAGGGACAAGAGACTGCAATGATGAGGGATGTCAATGAGGGTCCTCACAAGTATAGCAGTCCAAGTAGAAGTATGTGTGTGTGCACATGAGAGTGCATGCTTAAAAAAAAAAAACTTTGGCCCTGCTGATGCAGCAACAGTTGGCTGTTCTGAGATATGGCCGATCCTGATAAAGGCTCTAATTGCTGATTATTGTAGCACATATAGGGGGGCTGCATTTGTGTTAGCTTGTGCAATTACCGTTATGCTTATGTCTCTTTTGTTCTGCATGTATATACTGTTCCTCACAATATATAGCAGTGTGTGAGAGCCCACAGTGTACACATTGTGTGTGCAGCAGTGTGAGGACAGAGTTATTGCTGGTATAAATCAGGGCCTCTAATTGGTCAGGAGCTATAACCGCAGCAGGAGGTTCCGCCTCAGGCTGCTGCTAATTGGCCACCTGCCGTGTGGCTCGAAGCACCGTTGGTCCAAACTAGGAGTCACACAAGAGCATCAACAGGTGTGCTTGTTATTGTGTTAAAAAGTGTGTTTTTCAGTCTTTGTTCCTTCATGTGTGTGTTATGTATCCTTGTTTCACCAGTGTAAGCGCATGCATTGTGAATGTGTTCTTAACACAGGTTAATTAATGGTTATTTACAACACACTGTGTACTGTAAATTAACCTTGGTTTCTTAGGTCTTTTTCTTCCCACAGAGCTGTGACAGACAATGTGAAATTTACCTTGTACTGATTGTAAATGAGCTTATATGTGTATGTGTCTGTATGGACATATGCATGAAAACTTGTTAAATGTCAAACTTGGAATGGCTTTTCAAATGGCTTTGTAGAAACATCAAGAATAATAATGACAACGATGAGTCAGAAGTTACAAGTTAATTGTCAACCACTGAAACTATTCAGTGCTAAATTAAATACTATTCATTGTAAAGAGCATTTTGAGTGTTACTTTAATGACCTGTTACAAAAGTTACAAAATATGCCAAGGGAAAACTTGTAGTTGGTCACAAAATCACAAATAAAATTATAGTGAAAACTACAACAGCAATTAGATAGATTTTTACACTGGATGTACCAAAAATATAATACAGAAACTCAAAATCAATAGATCTGAATATTCTGTGAGTAAACAGCTTTATGATTTGAAGGCTGAAAGTGTGATGAGGCAGCCTTGAAAAGAGCAACAGAATGTTTAATTGAGGCTAAATCTCTTTAACAGAAACTACATTTAATCACTTTCAGATCCTGGGCTGAGAGAAGTGTATATACCCCCGATCCAATTATGTACTTACTACAGTCCAATCAGCTAACAAAAGGCCATTCTCACCTTCCATGGAGCAGTTAATAAAATTCTAATCAATCATTTTCACTGTCTTCATTAAGCATTAATGAATGTTAAACTGTGATGCGTCTCAAGGCTCCAGTGTTTTTTCTCATCCGTATGACTGACCTGTATGTGAATGTGTGTGTGTGTGTGTGTATGTGTGAAAAAGATTTTTTTTAAAAAAGGTCACATAAGAACGAAGACATATGGAGAGTATGTGTTTGAGTATGTATACAAACACAGTTCAAAACACAAAATATGCTGTCTGTCCTGTTTTGTGCTGTGTTTAAAGGTGAGTGTGTGTGTGTGTGTGTGTGTGTGTGTGTGTGTGTGTGTGTGTGACGAGCTCAGATCAATGCCTCCAGTCAATTAGTGGTGTAATGATTTAATCAATGGGCCCTCCGTTAGGACCATCATTACTTCTCAGGCAATTTATGATACCACCGTGTGTGTGTGTGTGGGTTTGTCAACGGCCATTCATGTAGACAATGTGTGACAAGGGTGTGTAGTCAGTGTGTATCCACATTGTATGATGAAGAGAGAAAAGTGGTGCAGATCAATGACATTGTTCTGACATTAACTAGTGAAAGAAAAAATACCTTGTGTGTGTCCTGTAAATAGATCTTTGTGATTAAGAAGGGATTAATAAGCAAGTTGTGTGTTCTTTATAACTGGTGAAACTATCTTTTGTTATTGTTGTTCACTCCAGTACAATGTGGTGTAATGAATGATTATTTCCAATATTGCTGTAATACTGCACTTAACAGCTGAAAAAAGTCATTGCTTGTGTGCATATCTCCATAAATATCAACCTAAAGCTGAATGTTCCAAATTTTGTATATATATCTATATCTATATATATATATATACACACACACACACACACACCAGTTGTGGATGCAAACAATTTAGATGCAACCAGTGACAGGGTGAAAGAGGTGGGGCTACACTTCCAGCTCCTTGGGGTCTCACAACTCTAACCACATTCTACAATTCTACAATTCAATTTAGCAGACGATATCCAAAGCGACGTACATCTGAGAGTTGAAACAACACAAGCAAGGACCTAGCCAGGAGAGAACAACAACCAGTGCCTTAAGGCAAAGTTCAAGTCTGATAGGACCTTGGTCACAGTGCATTTTCCCAAAGAAAGTAAGTCCACTTTAAAACTGCTGCTGCATTTAAATTTGAGACTTTCAGAGGTCTTAGATTTATTCCAACATGTAACAAATCTTTGGGACCCAACAGAGACCACACATTCATGCACATAAAGATACTCTATACTCTTCATTGAGTGTGTATCTATGTGTATACTGTCTTTAACTGGGATTCCAAGGGGTTTCTGCAAAACAACAGCCTGGAGGTAAAGGGACTCAATGACAAAGCACCTAGGGACACAGCGGGCCAATGGGAAGCCACCTAGTGAGCCACACATGAATGATGTTCTCATGGAGTGTTTGATTTCACAGTTGGTGGGGCATTGGAGCACTAAGAGACCAAATACAGACAGAAAGGCAACAAGGAAAATGAATTCCCAATATCTACCCTAGTAGTTGGACAACTTACTCATTTTGTTTCATAAAGTGTATGCACATACAGTATGTTCATACTGTCAGCAGTGCCAAAGTACGTTTGTTGAAGGCAGTGGTTCTCATATTTGTATTGTTACACCCCTCTACAGGAGGTGAAAATTATAATAATAATTCCTGCTTCTAATAATAATAATAACTCCCAAGCACTCAACACTCTCTAACATTCACTGTGCACATCAAGATCATGAGCTTGGTACTTGCAAGTAGCATCTTTCCCATCACCACCTGACATTTCATGTGAATGTAATACAGCACGTAATACAAAGATTGTTATCAGAGGAGAAAAACACCAGGCCACAAGGAAGCTGATATTCAGTTCCACATGCACAGTTGAAAGACAATGCCAGCATTTGTCATTTGTTCATTTCTTTTTCAAATATTATAGGTTGATACTCCAACATTAAATGTGTATCTGTACTAGGTTTTGGAAACTCTGTAGACATCTAATTCAGTGTTTTGTTATGATTTGAATTTTTTGAAATTGTCTCTTTGCTGCAGTGGCTTCATCAAGCTTTTGTGTGGTGATGTAGTACACAGACCTCCACCTATGCCTGAGCAGAGAGCAACTGCCTTTCTACTTCAGTCCAGAGGCACACGCTTAGTGTTCTGTCTCTCCTCAAGCTTAACATCCTTTCTCTCCTCTCTGACGAGCAATAATATAATTACTCATCTGAGGATTGGGGGGTGAGACTTAAAGTTGTCATTTTTAGCATGAAAATGGTTAGACGTGTTCAAATTATGAGTTGTAACGTTAACATTTCAAACCTTCTTTGTTACTCTCCTCTTTGACTGGCCTCTGCAATCTTAGCCAGTCTTTGATGAACATACCTCGACATTTCCAAAGGTCTATATTCACCTGTTATGTTCAGTAACTTTCTGTCATTCAGCCACTGTATCTATGTAATCACATGGCATCAGTACTGATCGTTCCTCCATTTTCCACCAAGAGAGGCTTACACTTAGTGATGCAATGGAGGGAAATCACTCTTCAGCTCTATTTATTTGCCTTGTTAGTTTGTGAAGAGTGACTTAACACCTTTATGCCTGACATAAATCTTGGTATCTTAGTATACACTTTAGAGAACAGCATTGAATTGACCTTTTGAGGGATAAAAATATAATCTACATATGTTATCAAACTAAAGCATGCAGCCTGCTGTTAGTTTCACCTGTTCCCAGCCCCACCTGAAATCTGCACCTGGAACTCTAACAAAGTTTAAGTGTTTGATGTTTGTATGCTTTTTCAGTATTTACATATCACTAAAACTTTGCCAGAAAATAAAAAAGCTAGAGTTTCAGACCTTGTGTGAAAATGCCTATCATTGCAGAACACTTCTTTCTATAAACTATGATAGTGCAGCCTTAAGGTCATAAATCTCTCTCATAGAGGGGATTGATCCAATTGCCAACACTCTACAACTTGGCTGTTTACAGCATGCTGTCAGAGATAGTGACAGTCAACCATTTAAACAGCTTGTGGGAGACATCATTAATTCATACCCTCGCAAATTTAGCAAATGTAATGTTGTGTTCAGATATATTAGATTGGGATAGCAGTTGTATTGCTGGGAGGGGACATGTGGGAAGAGGTCCATGGCAAGTGATGTAGCAGGGAATGAGAAAGGTGGGAAAGCTATTGTTACTAGTCAATCATTATTTTAGTATTCAGAAGACAAACAGAAAACAATTCCCTTTCCCTTATTATAGTATTTACTATAACTATTGTTATTGTTATGTAATTGTGGTAATAACTGGACGCTATAATGTAGTGGTCAGCAAACAGCCACCTATACGCTAAAAAGAATCAATGATGTCAAAGTGAAAAAGTGAAACAAACCACGGCTATTTATATTCTTGGTTTTCAGGAGCCTTGAAAGAAGTGCCTGCGCTGACTCATTACAATATCACTGCCAATTAGTCATGAGGCATGCAACTATAGAGTGGTAAAACCAGAATGATATTAAAACACATAGTATATTTGACTACTCTACGACTGTAGTGTAAGTGTTTTAATGTTTGTGACCAACACTTACTTTTAGGGTATTATTTTTTTTTTTCAAAACTAGGCACTTTCTATTGTGTGCTGCTCTCTGATAAGCTTTGAGACCATCTAATTAAGTTCAAGAATACCTCATGAGCAAGGCATTCTTGAAAAGAGTTATGATTATCAATAGTATATGAACAACACGCAAAACACTGTAGGTTCTTTCTGGTTTGAGTAGCTGAAAAATATTAAGGGACTGCTTTTACAGGGTCATAAATGCTGATCAAATACAGGCAATGAGAGGTCAGTTCACAGCTTACTCAGCCAAGACCAAAGACAGAAATTGCCAAAGAGTACCTCAACTGCGAATGAAAAGCATGTCAACAGAGAGGTAAGTAAAAAACCCCAAAGTCAAAAATGGCACACTTTGGAAGCAATGACAATTCCTTCCATCAACAGCCAAACCAATTGCACATCACAAGCTCAGGACTGGGTTACTTGAGGCCAACTCTATAGCAAATTAAAAGCATGTTTGCCAGTTCCCTGTCATCTCTCTACTTTATCTAATAAAGGCATAAAATTCTCCTGAAAAAAAAAAAAAAAGAATAAAATGAATGTGAGACATGACCTTACATCAATGAGGGGTCTAACTGCTTGGCTCTGATGTCGGTGGTGCTTGCAGGTACGGTAAAATAAAGCTCAAAGGGCACATGGTCACCACGGTGCATTACATGCCCTGTAATCAACATACTGAGAAATTGAGTTAGTAAAATAGATATCACATTTGTCAAGATGTGTTCAGGATTGATTGGTTTTGCTCTTGTTTTACAGCAACATATTGTGAAACCACATAAGATAAGATAAGATGAGATAAGATAATTCTTTATTGATCCCTGTAGGGAAAATTTGGGCATTGCAGCAGCACAAGCATACAAATAGATAAAAGTATAAAGTATATATAATAATACTTATATACTTATACTATAATAATAAATATAAAAAAGGTATATACAAAAGGTATATACAACTAGGACAAAGTGTTAAAAAAAAGTATATACAACTAGTACAAAGTGGAATCTAAAGTGACTTAGTGGATAAGGTGACATTTCAATACAGCAGCAAAAGTAGATAGTGCAATATGAAAGATAATGCAGCATAATGAAAAAACCAGCAGCAGAATTATTAAGGAGAGTGAGTAGTGTCCTGAGTACGACAGACACTGTGTGTGTGCGTGCGTGTGTCACTGTCATTATGTTGTTGGGCTGTTGAGTTTGAGGCCAGTCCTCTGCTGTTGTACAGTCTGATGGCAGTGGGCACAAAGGAGCACCTGAAACACTCAGTTCTGCACCTTGGTGGAATGATGTGCTGGCTGAAAGAGCTGCTCATCTGCCACAGCTCATCGTGGACAGGGTGAGAGGGGTTGTCCAGGAACATATTGGTATAAGAGCAGAAGAGCATTAAAAGCTTAATGACATATTTCAAGTGAAAGGGTTGTCAGGGAACCTTCTTTGTCCTTATCTTTGTCATGTCATTGTCAGTCTTTGTCGTCATGCTGGAGCAGGTCAACTGGCACATGCCACAGCTAGCCAGTGTAAGTGGGTGGATGGAGGCCCTTAATAACCACATGGAGGCAGGTTTTCTGTGGCTTGTACAATAGCCATTTAGAGGTCAGGTACAGCGGTTCAGTAGCCTGATGAAGGCCACTTTACATTGAGGGAAAAGAGTAATAGCCAGTGTGCAGCAAATTATTTTCCTGTCCTTGCATACCTATTGTATGTTTGTGTAAGCAGACACACCACAGCAGTAAAAATGTTGTTGTGCTGTTGGGCTCTCCTTTATTTATTTTATTTACTTTACTTTTTTAAAGACAATTTAATATTTTTCAGTCTTGTCATGTTGGTTCAGAATCCAGTATCATCCCATAGAATCATGTACGTGTATATAATTGTTGATTCAAGCTAACTCACACAAAAGAGGACCACAGCTGAATGCTGTCAAATCAAAGCTGTGGTAGTGTTGTTATGGTAGTGACGCTATGGACAGATTGCTTTTATTAGACACATTGCTGTCCCAATAGAGTCCGCCAAAATCTGAATTTATCGGGAAAACACTACATATGACATAATAACCAAGAAGCCAAACATCAGGCAGAAGTGATTCACCTATAAAGCACACCCAGCTAGCAACGAGCAAAGCGACTGTGTTTGCCATTTTCACCTTTATTGGATAATTTTACACTTCTGACATAGAGAGGAAACAAAAAGAGAGATCCTTGTAAGACAAACAACAAAAGTCAATGACCAAAATAGAACCAGGTACCATAACCAGTACTGCTTCTTTTCATTGACACTAAGCTAGTTCCAGCACATTCAAGGCAGAACTCACAAGTTATTTCAGATGTGGTAGATGGAGGAACAATGAACACCCTGGTCACTCTACATGGGGTCAGATTGTTTGCTTGAATAATAATTACCTTTAGTAGACCTGCTAGTATCATCCAGAGAGAGATTATGTACTTTGGAGGGATAAT